>CM062811.1:483439174-484039174 GCA_031772625.1 Pinus tabuliformis | reverse complement strand
GTGTTTGTCCAGAGCATCCTGGGCAAATGGACTCTCCTACCTTGGGATGAGATGTGGGCAGCTCTTTGCCAGGAAGAGATCAGACGGCAGTCAAAGACAGGTAGCAGCAGCAAAGGGATCAAGGTCAAGCAGGAGGAGGAGGATGTGGCCCTAGCATCTGAGGGAAAGCATGAGAAGTGGAAGAAGAAAGATCTCTCTAAGATCAAGTGCTTCCACCATGGGGAGATGGGTCATTATGCGACCCAGTGTGCAAGGAAGAAGAGTAAGGGAGAGCCTTTCGAGACTAAGGCAGTGCCAGCATGGGCAGAGAAGGAAGTTTTGACAAACGATGACTGTGCCATGAGTGCACATGCACCACTTGAGCGAAAGTGGGGAGACATTGAGTTGTAGTCAGGCAGACTATAGGCGATGAGGGGCAGGATCATCGAGGTACCTAGCCTCTTGGATTAGACCTTGCTACGGGAGCCCTGACGAGGAGTAGCAGGACTGGCTAGGTGGGTAGAGACGGATGCAGATGGAGTAGCAGAGGGAGCTATAGTGCAGGAGTCCCGAGACAGCGCAGAGCTAGTAGGCTACAACAGTGCGAGAGGCACAGGAGTGTTGCACCAATGCAGGAAGGCATAGTGAGGTGTGCAACAATGTGAGATGCAGGGAGTTGTTGCAACAACACGGAGGTCAGAGAGAGGGAGCACTTGTCAGCGGCAGAGAGAGCTTCAACATTAGAGGGTGTTTCTAGCCCAACAGGGAGGTCAGTTGGGAGATTAGTTACTTACTTCTTAGTAACTGAGTTGTAGTGCAGCAGTGGGTAGCACGATGCAGCATGATGAGAGGAGGTGCATTGCAGATCTAGTGCTGGGAGAAAGGACCAGCAGTAGCACAGATGCAGAGGGAGTTGTCGTACAGATGCAACAGTGGTAGTGGTAGAACCATGGGCAACAGTACAGGAGGCAACAGTGTAGAGGATGTTGGGCAGGAAGGCCTAGCATAAACACAGGTATCGATGCCAGATTATCAGAGTAATACTCAGTGAGGAGTATTGCTAGAGCACAATACTCACTAAGAGGGAGTGTTGATTTGGGGTAGCATCATATGTGCTCTAGCCACGAAATTTGGTGGAGAGGTTGGGTCACATGAGATCTCTAATACCCAGAAAGGGTTTGGGCATATTCTAAACAGATCAGGAGATATTAAAATAATTAATATTTTTAATGGAGACTTAGGGAAAATAAAATATTAATGTGTATTAATATGAATCTGTGTTAGAATGGTCCAAAAGACATGGATCAAGCCAGATCTAATATTAGTTGTTGATTAGGGACTTAATCTCGGTCGTTGAGATGTCAATAGGAAAAGTATAAGAGGCTTGAGGGTCACTTGGAGATCACGCTAGATGATCAGTCATTCTATTCTCTAGAGCGGGGTTTGCTAAGAGAGATAGAATCAGTGATCGGGAGAGCAGCTGAGGGGCATTGAGTATAGAGGATCAGAGAAGGCAGAGATTGTGCCGGGAGAGTAGCGCAGTAGCCAAGGAGGGTGATGCAGAGCCAGCAAGGGCTTACGCAGAGGCATCCAAGTGTTGCGCAAAGCACCAGAGGGGCCAGCATAGCTGACGTAGAGGCTCCCAGAGTTGACGTAGGGCCTCCTGGGGCTGACACAGGGCCAGCGTGAGATAGGGAATGGCTGACGCAGTCCAGATTGGGCAGACGCTGGGGTTGCAGGAACATTTTTGTGCTGAGGAGCTGCGGAAGGGTTTTCTGGGGTTTCAACTAGGAGATTTCTATCAAACTATGAGGTATAGATGCTAAGGAAATTCTCTGTTGGGTAGGCTAGTTACGACACCCAGATTGTACTCTGATATTGCTTAATAAGAAAACCCTCAGATAGTTGCACCGGTTTTCTCGCATTGTGTTTTTCCTGGGACATTGGTCCAAAAATAATGGTGTCATGTGGTGTGTTTGTTCTTGTTTCTTTTAGTTGCTGATCTGTAATATGTTGAGCTTACATTGGTGTTTATTTTTAGTATTTACTTTGTATATAACTTGTTAAAGAAAAATTAACAAGTAGGTAGGAATAAATCAGAAAAAGTGCATGAAGGGTTTCTAAATTAAGTAAACTTAGAAACTTCAACATGGTGTGAGGTAACTTGCTTACAAATCTCGATCTAATTAGACATTTGAAGGTGTGTTTTGCGTTAAGTATTCATGCACCCTTAACATTAGATATGATTCACTAAAAGGCTTTAATAGTTTTATGTCCCTAATGAATTTGATCTCACTTGATCTTGAGAGGTTTTATTCAGGTGGTATCACATATGCAGCAAGGATCCCTTGGGGGATAGTTTGATTCTTATTTAACACCTTCTAGTGGGTTCTTTTGTTGTTCTTAGAGAATACTTGACTTTGTGGCCCCAACGTTGGCCCTCCAAAGATGAGCATTGGGCCTTGAGTTGATTCCACATGATGTTGCACCCCTTGATGAGCTCTAGATGTTGAAACATTGAGCCTAATGGCTTGGGTGCTGAACTATTTGATGATGTGTGCAAATGGACCCAAGACGTTGCCAAGCTGGGCTTGGCCCTGTTTGAAGGATGATACCTTGTTCTGGAGCCCAAATCAGGATGGTTATCACTAAGATGACTTGGGAAGGCTAGTGAAACCCTCTTTGATGCCAATGCTTTCCCATAGAGGTGTCACATTACTCCCACATGCTTGAAAAGGGTGGCGTAGGGTCTCTCTTGGATGATGTCATGGTGGAACACTCTTGGACCCTTGTCTCATGTTTCTTGATTCCTTATTGTTTATTTTGGAGGATAAAGTCATAGTGGAGACCACTTTTCTCCCACATGTGCGGATTATTTTTGGCATTTTGTTATGTTTTAGAGCTATTTCAAGCATGACATGTGACCTTTGACTTAGTTGGACACAAGTAAACTTTTGT
This sequence comes from Pinus tabuliformis, assembly GCA_031772625.1. Lineage (NCBI taxonomy): Eukaryota > Viridiplantae > Streptophyta > Pinopsida > Pinales > Pinaceae > Pinus > Pinus tabuliformis. Next base: position 484,036,237 of record CM062811.1, on the reverse strand, counting down.
AGAGGTTTTGTATGTAAAATTAATGAAATAAGGCTTGGTTACCCTCATATAAATAGAGAGAGGCCTTATTTTCTTTGGATCGTCATTCATTCAACTTACCTCTCTTTGGAAGTGTTCACTAGATTCTTCTCTCTTTCAAATTGGGCGCAATGTGAATCTATGGTGAAATTGCTCTTGGAGGTGGATTTTAGCTCGAAGTTGGTTTCTTGGGATTGATTGAAGAGATCCATATGGAGATTTTGTATGTTTATCACTTATCTTCTATATTTTGCATCTTATTTGTGTAAATTGGGGTTTCTACATATGCCTTGGTTAAAATTTTTATATTTACCTAGAAATATTGATCCTCTATGCCATGTGAAATTGATTTCATTGAATTCTTTAATAGAACTCTGAGTTTTTGTAATATCCCCTATTAGGGGTATCCCTCAAACACAAGCAATATAGTAGCCGGGGTGCTCAAAGAGATAAAACAAAAATAACAGTAGTGCAACATACAATAATGTATACATGGAATATAAGCAGATACTCGAGAAATGCAGAGAGAAATGAAAAGCCATTTTATTATACTGAGTAATGGAAAGAGTAAAAGAGGTGATTTGACAGGTAACACCTCGACTTACACAAGACAAGTGAAGAAATACACTCAGAATGGTAAGGAAATGGCCTCTCTCTGAACTGCGTCCAAGCTGTCAGAGAATTGCTGTGCTGCTGCTACCGCTGGAATCAAGTGGGGATTTGGGGTTGTTCCCCTCCTCAGAAAATGCTGAAACTTTGGAATCAACCTATGCTCAATAAACCCAGAAAAGCCCAGAAAGCTTTTCTAAAATAGCTGACCCCCGAAAATCACCCCCTTGAGGATCTACGCTATCCCTCAAGGCTCTGCACTGCCCCTGAAGAGAATCCTCCAAAAATCTACCCCAAACTCTGCCAAAATCCTCCAATATGTAAGGGCTGATCCCTTGCTCAATCTCCAAGCTCAAATCCTCCACATAAATCCAATCCGGAGCTCCTACCAGAAGAGACTGCATCCTCCCCTCTCAAGACTGCACAACCATCAAATGCTCAGTTCCTCCTCAACTCCAGAGATCACTCCTCCTGCAAAATACTGATGAAACTAACTTCCCTGAGCAGGCACTCGAAGTCCATCGGGGCTAAGGGTGAGATCTCCGAACGAAGACACTCGATGCACTAAATAGTGTTGCAGACAGGCTAAACAGCTAGCATGCTCTAAGTCAAAGTGACTAGCTCAAATGAAACATAATCCAATGCCAAAATGAGGAGGCTCCTCTCTCCTTTATAGCGTTGGCCTCTCTTAAAACCCTAAGGCCCACCTCCTCCAACGTAGCCTCTTTCTTGCCACGTCCTCATTCTCCATCTGCGCAGTCCCTCCGAGTGTCTACGTGGGCCCCTTCTCTACGTGGTCCCTTGGTCCCCTTGGCTCCCCTTTTAAGTTACAACGTTGTGCTACTAGTGAGTGACTTTATTCAAAAAGTGAGTTATGTCCCCCCTTTCCTCACCATTTTATTTATAAATAACTATAGAAGGCAAAATTGAGCAAAATCGAATATTCCAATTAGCCATGGTTAATTAGGAATATTACAGTTGTGCATCTCTTAAATTGAAAATATCTCTACTAAGGAAGCATCTAGGGTTTGTAAGAAGAGGCTTTAGCCCTCTCACCCTCTTCAACAAGGTCATCCTCATTGAATTTTCTATAGGTAGCTCCATTGCCCATTTAGATCAAGGCATTAGTCTAGTTGTTAATGATCAACCCTTTTACTTTTACTAATTTCTCTCTTCTCTCTTAAATTCTAAATATCTAGAGTTAGGGTTAGGGTTTCTTTGAAATATTGCTAAAAAGTAATCTTATTTGATGTGTCATTTCCTTGTAAGTAGGAATTACATTAAATAATAGTTGAAAAGAAAAATCTAGCATTTATTGCATGTTAAACCCTATTCCTAGGGCTGAATTCGTCATTGTATTGCTTTTTTATGCATGTTTCAGCCATAAAAACTCAATTGTAAGCGCAAAAGCTTGCATATCTAATTGGTAGTCTTGACCCTTCGTTGATTTATCATTGTAAGACTATTTATTTTGGTTGTTATATGACATTACATGCCCTATCATTGAGAATCTATCAAACCCTAACTTATAACAGCCCTTTAATTTACTTAAGTGGTCTAGGGACAAAGTACTTGTACTTTGGTAGAGATTATCTTAGACCTCCAAGCTTTGCTAGTACCTTATCCCAATCATTAGAACTCATTTGTCACCTTGGACCCTTCTTATTGAATATCTTTTACATCATCTCTATGTAGGGAAGCCTCCCTTGTGGTTCAATTACCACTATATAGTTAAAGAAACATTGTTGAGGTGACTGCAGTGGTCGATCTCTAGTTGCCATGAGATCTAGATATGCCTGGTGAAGCTTTGCACTAGGCCTCCTAGATTTTTCGGTAACATTTTTGGCACCATTGCCAAGGATTTGAGTCCACCTCCTCATGATCTGAAGTCTATGCTTCAAGATTTATTGATGAGAACATGCCAAGGCCTAAGTTAGATTTTTCATCTGGCGTCTCCTAATTATGAAGCTTGAAGAGCTTGGTCCAATTATAACTTATCAAAGACCAACTAAAGATATTGTCAAAGAATCTATAATTGATAACTCAATATAGTTGTTGTTGTAAGACCTTTGCTTCAATACACTATATTTCCTCTTGACCTAGATGGAATATTAGGTTATCTAGACCCTATGCCTAGAAATCCCAAGTGGTTGCCTATCTACCATGAAGACACTTCTAATAATCCTAAGAAACAATTGGTGAGTTTTGTAATTGTTTGTACTCCTCACCTTCGTATGGATATAGAGGATGATGTGTGGATGAGACATTTTGCTTTGCCCTTGAGGGGAAATGTCAAGAAACGGTTCTGAACTCTCTCAAACAAGTGCATACATTTATGGGAAGATTTCATTGATGTTTTCTCATTTATATGGATAGAAGAAAGGGACAATGTAGATTTACAAGGATTTCCTTTTAGTGAAAAAGAGACATTTGAGGATGTTAGGGAGTTCAACCAAGGTTTAACCATCTAACAATTGTTATCCCTAAAAAGCTAAAACCTCCTAACGAATTGATCCTCTCCACATGGCTCCAAATGTTTGAAGGAGAAAGTCCATATTCCATTAGGGATAAGGATCCCATAATAGTTGAGCATGCTTAAGATAGTGCTGATGAGCCCCAAAAATGGACAAATATTTGGGCTCATCCAACCTCCTAATTTGACTTGATCCACCATTCTCATTTGTTTATTGCATGTTTTTGATTATTTTTATGTTAATAGAGTGAATTTGGTTAGTCATTATGCCAACAAGTCTAATGGGTGCTTTGTGTAGCCTTTTTGGTCAACTTGGAGACAAATTTGAAGGTATTAATGAGCACTTGGCAGCCAAATTCGTGGGAGAACAAGCTAGAGGATTTGTAGGAAGGTGTCCCCCACATTTATGGGCCCTTACCTCGAATTCTCCACCATCAGCTCGGAGTTCAAGGGCCACCGAATCAATCAGCTCAAGGGCAGCCAAGCAAGTCAAGTTGGACTGCTGTTAACTACAAGTCTTGGGCAGCCAAGTCCCTAACTTTTAGGAGGACTGTTGGGTCCTCAAATTGTATAAATAAGAAGGCTTGGGGCCTCATTTTGGTTAGCTAGTGGTTAGTCATTTTTGTTAGCTAGTTAGTCATTTTGTTTAGCCATTAGTTAGCTAGTTTGTAGTTCGATTTTTATGTAATAGATTAGCTTTGCTTTCAGCTCATTCTCAAGCTCTCCTTGTGGACAGTTTTGATGTAACTCTTCATTCTTGTTTAATAAAGATGAATCCAGCTTTGCACCAGCTCTAAATATCTCTTGGGAGGCTGTAGCTCTTGGGGTTGGGCCCATCTCAAGCGCCCAATACCTCCCTTGTTTATCTTTATGTGTTTTGCTGCATTCTGAGAATAAAATCTGCTATTTTGTTTTGTTATTTAGTTTGTCTTTTTGATGAGTAAAATAGCTTTTCATGTTCAGATTTACTTGATATGTTAATCACAGGGAATATATTCAGAAAAAGGCTACCAAGTACTTTGGATCTCACCTCCCCTTCAGTGGAATCATGAGTTGGGACCAATGAAACCTTGTTGCCCACAAAAACACATTCTTTGCTTCACCATGCAATTAATAGTGTTGGCTTTTTAGTGGTCGAACTTGATATCAGTTTTGATTGCATGCTTCAGTTTATGATTGCTTAGTTGTAGAGTCATTTCACGTATTTCATTTCGAATAAACTTCTATCCATTTCCTTTTGCTGTTAGGTCAGATTAGATTAAAGTAACTAGGTCATAGGTTTTATATGTGTGTGTTCGTTCAGTTTGGAAAACCACTTGCAGAGTACCTATTACCCTTCCTTACCTGCACATACCCCATCCAACCGACCTGTTTCATCCTTCACTCAGAACCTTTACCTTGCATTTACCTCATTCGCTTACTTTGCCATGATTCTCATCTTTTTGTGCAACATTACTCCAGTCTTCTTGGAACAAGTCCAGCCATCCACACCTTCTCCTCAACTCCATCCTCCAAGTCCTAGACCTCTTCACACCCCTATTTCACCTCCATACTCATTCCATCATCTTTTTCCCTCCATCCATGCTCCAAAATCCTCTTTTCAGAACATCCTGTAGAAATCTCTGAACATCCTGTAGAAACCCCTGCAGACATCCTGTAGAAGCCTGCACACTCGGTTGCTGAGCATCTGAACGTGTGGAACTTCTGTGGGATGATGTTAGAGATCCCTTGGAACCTCTCCTAGCCCCCCTGACCTTTCCCAAGCTTTCCTTCCCTTCGCACCTCCTCTGCACAACCAAACCCTAATAAGAAACAAAATCATCATCACTCCAACCATTTAAGCAAAAATACAAAAACATGTTCTTTTCAATAGAAGTAGTTTAAGTTCATGCATTTCACATCATTAGAAGTAATCGCATCATTTCCAGACACTTGCACTCCCACCATTGCATCATAGAGGTTAAGCTAGTCAGATTAGGGTTTACTAGGGTTTCCATGTTTTGGTTGGCTTTCAGTTCGTTTTTGCAAAGTAGATTAATTTCCTCTGAGATAGCCTTCGTCCATCATTTAGAAAGCTTCTTATGAGAACATATAGAAGTTGGCTCGAGCCCTAGCGGACTTGTGCCAGCTGACCAAGTGACAGCTGCGACAAGAGCTAGTACTTGTGCATACAGCACCGTCGCTTCCAAGTTTGTACGAACTACCGGGTTGATAAAATTAGAGATAGGAAGCTCCAGGAGTTGTAGCATTATTGCTACAGTACTGGAGCCCACCATCTTTTTGGCGCCGTTGCCGGGGAAGCGGCAGAGTATTGGTGATTGTTGCTATTCTTCTATTTTCTACTACAATCTTCTGCTAAGTAGTTTATTTCATTTCCATTATGCAATTTCATTTATGCAAAAGTAGATTAGAATTTCCTGCTTTCATAGATTAGCATTTCCTGCTTTCATAGATTAGCATTTCCTGCTTTCGTAGATTAGCATTTCCTGCTTTCCTAGAATAGCCTTTCAATTCCGCATTTCAATTCTGCAAGCGTAGACTAGCATTTCCATTCCTGCAATTTCATTTGAGTAAGTAGATTAGTTCTTTCCTGCTTTCATTTCAATTCCGCATGTTCATTTTAGCAAGATAGTTAGTTGCAGTTCAATCTATTTTAGTTTTGCATGTAGAAGTAGAAAAAAGAAAAAAACAACCAAAAAGATTTCATTTCATGTCTTGTAGGAGTAGAGATAAGTTAGAAAAATGATTGCAAAACACCCCCACTGCTTCACACAGCCTTCTCTCTTCTTCGATGGCTGTGATTGAAGAACCCCTGGGTGGACATCAAGACATATCTGAAGAACCTCTAGGGGAGAAGAAGAAAGAAACATTCCTCTGGAGCAAATGGATACAAGTAGAGATGTTGGGAGCAACATCTTGTCCAAAGATGAATTTGAAAATCAGATCAAAGATTTCAAGAGTGATATGAGGCAGTTTCTTGCCATGCAATTGGATACCTTGCGGATCCAAAAGAAGCAAGAGGAAGCCAAGAGGGCTTTGGTCATTTTTTGTCCTAGGTGCCTTAAAAAGCATCTTAGGAACGAATGTCCAATGCACTCCCTAGAAGTGTGTTTTGTCTGTGAAGAATACCATCCTACAGATCAGTGCCCTTCCTTGCCCAGAATCAAAGCTGCATATCAAAGAGCCAAGGGAGCCACTGAATCACTCTATTATATGAACCAAAGGAGGCCACATGGACCTCGATCTTACTAGCAGGAACTGCAAGGGACACCCGAGACCTCTTATGACCCCTATCAAGCCACTTTCATGCCTTCTTGGGGTCCCCCTGCTCATCCTTCCTGGTCTACACCTCCTCCTTGGTCATATCCTCCTTCTTCCTTCACAGATCCATATTATGCCCTACCAGTTGCTCATTCATTTCACTCTTATGCTCAGCCACAGCCTCAGTGGAATGCACCTCATCAGAGGTGGAGGCCCCAGTATAACACTCCTCCCACTTCGTTTCCTCCACCACCTGCTCATCCACAACCATCGCCTCCTCCTCCACCAAGCCAACCCCAAATGCCTACCCAACCACAATCCCATCTGCATCCATCTCAAATACACACCTCCACTCAGCTACCCGTACCATTTCCAAAGCCATACAATGGAGTAGCTCAACCCAATTGCAAATCTGAGGCACAACATGTGCAAATGATTCCTCGTGAGCTCAATGATGTTCACCAAAGCTCAGGAAAAGTAATGAAAAGAGATCATCTTGAAAGCATTGAAGGATCACCTCCAGCAAAAGAAGATTCAAAAGAGGAGATCAAAGAACCAAGGGCTGCACTTGATGAAGAAAAGAGATCAGAATCAGAGATCGAGAGAGTTCCCTCATGGTTACCATCAAATCCTCCATGTATTCCAGAGAAAAATCAACAACAAGAGGAAGATCAGAAGGTCATGATAGAAGGTGACATGAAGAATGATCCAAATCAGCAAGATGACCAAGGATATCAAAGCTATATTGAGATATGGTTTCAGAAGGTCACTAAGTTGCAGCAGTACTCTCCTCCTCAGCTATGTTTTGTACTTTCAAAGTCAGATCATGTTGTCTCTGAAAGTTGGATAGTTGTCAAAGCATGCATTCCGAGCCTTTACATCATCTTGTCTCTAATCTCGATGTGCACATGGCTCCATTGGAAGTATTCTTATACTTGAAAATGATTTTGTTTTTCAAGTAGGGTAGGGTAGAAGAAAAAAAAAAGAAAAAAAAGAGAAAAAATGAAAAAAGGAAAATAGAAATCTAAGGTGAAAACCTCCTCGGAGGCGCCTTAGATTGGCTCATTGATTGAAAACCTCCATGAGGCGGTCAATGGGTTGAAAAAAAAGAGAAAAAGAAAATAAGATCTTTGGGTGAAAACCTCCCTTGGAGGCGCCCAAGGCAGGCAATTAGGGTGAAAACCTCCATGAGGCGCCCTAGTTGTTTTTCAAAAAAAAAAGAGAAAAAAAGAAAAAGAAAAATAAAAAGCTAATCTCCATTGAATAATTTCATGTTGCAGCAATGACATTGCAGGTTGCAAGAAGGACATTGTAGGTCAGGTGGATCACTCAAAACAAAGACAAAGGAGTTTTTGTGCCTTCTACAGGAAGTTTCGTATCTTCTACAGGAAGCTTACAAAAAAGCCAACTTGATCTCCGAGGAGGACCTGAAGGCTTGGAATATGTCCATGAGGCCTACCCACATCCATGTTTCCATTCCTCACCCCTTTTCCATCATTTTTTTCATGTCATTATGCTTCTTTCCTCAAAATTGTGTCTTCTACAGGAAGCTCTGTATTTCTACAGGAAACATCCTGTAGAACCTTGGGACGAGCCAAATCCAATTTCAAAAGTGAATCTAATGGTGGGAATCTGTTGATTAGGCCTACAAGCACTTGTGTGTCCATCCCTTGCCTTCATCCATCATTTTTTCCACCTCCTTGTGCTTCTCATTGTGCTTCTACAGGATCTTCTTGTAGAAATTGTGGGAAACTAGGCATGCATTTCAAAAAGTGGTTTGGCGAGCATGGTAGCTTTCTCAAGGGTTCAGAAGCCCTCATGAAATCTTCCAACTCCTCCTCCATCATCTCCATACCTTCATCACAGCCAAAATTCATTTTTTCATACCATGCAAACACCTGCAAAGTGCCTTGAAGCAAAAATCCATAGAGCAGAATTTGTTTTTGCCATAAATTGAGAACCATGCATCCATTTGACAAACCATTTTGTGGGGAATTGTACAAGGTCGATGACAACATGCCTGAGCAGTTTCATGCAATTCCGGTGCACGGTTTCCAAGAAATCAGCCTCCATCACCATCAGCCATTTTTGCATTTTCTCCATATCCGTGCATCCGTTTCAAAACCTGTTTCATGGGGATATGCATGTGAGTGATGGTAACCTGCCCAAGCAGTTTCAGCCGATTCCAATGCACGGTTTCCGAGAAATCGATCTCTGAAATCTTCAGCCATTTCCCATTTTTCTCGAAATCCGCGCATCCATTGATCACGAATTTTCTATGGGAGATGCATAATGATGGTAGGTACATGCTCCCCAAATTTCAGATCAATCCGATCTACCGTTTGGGAGAAATGGCAAAAAGAAGTTCTGGTTTTGTGACCATGCAGCAGCAGCAGCTTGAACGGGCAGAGTTGAACGTGGAAATGATTGCATGCACTCAGATCCGGCTAGAGGACACCTGCACATGAAAAAAACAATCAAGGATTAGCAGCCAAGCCATATGCAATCAGGAAAACTAAGCATGCAGCAGCAAAATCAGAGCAGGCAGCAGCAAAAAGCTCACGGCAGCCATTCAACTTCGAGGTATGTGACAAACTCATTCCTCTATTGCATAAATTTAATTCGAAAACTGCATGAATTAATGGAATGGTGGGATTAAGCCACGAATTAGTAAGGTTCAGCTGATTGTCGTCCCTAAGAACTTAGCCGGCAGTCACGCAGCATGGTCATTCACGTGAAACTGAAAAAACACAGCCAGTTATGGATAGTTTAAACTCCAGTGAAACAAATGGTAAGGGATTACAGGCAGATGGAACTGCAGGGGACGAACAGTTTGCACGGGCTAAGCACAGGTCTCTGCCACCTCACCACAAATCACACGGTGAATAAAGGAACGCTCGGCTGAAGACTCGCGTAATTGTTGTTCAGGTACACTTGCTAACTGTTGTTCATTTACACTTGCAAATGTTAAACTCACGTCCTTCATCAAGTTTTGGGCTTGTTAACAATTCTCCCGCATGCAAAGATCATTCAAAGGCGCAGAGACATCCTACAGGCGTTTCTACAGGATGTCGTCTACAGGAAAGTGCAGCAGAATCTTCCCGAGCAGAGAAGCCTAAGGTTTTTCATCAAGTTTGGAGCTTGAAGAAAGATGGACAATTATCATATGGCCAAGGGTGAAAAACTTGTCCCTCCTTATGCTAGACAGGGGTATAATTCCTCTTGCAATACCACTATCAGAAGACCAATTAGGTGCTTTCACAGCTCTTCTAAAATGGCCAACCAGTCCAGAAAGCATGGAGATGCCCGTTGTACGAGTTCAGAAGTATGGTGTGTCACGTTTAGCTAAGACTGTAAGCCACTGATTTCAAATTGAAAATGAAGCTCTTGAAGTTTTGCATGTGGATCAATATATTCATAGGATTCTGGTAGAAGAAGATTGGAATGGCTATGAGGATGCAGCAAATAGCCTCTATGCTGCTTCAGGAGATGCTAGCTGAAAACTTAGAAGTTAGCAATGCATGCAGAAAACTTAGAAGTCAACAACGCATGGTGAACCTATACATGGGTGTGAAGGCTTGATTTCGTAAATTGGTTGTTAACTTGTGCAATTTATGTCATCCTCTGCAGCAAAAGCAAAATGGTCACATGTTTTGGCTTCATCAAATCCTCACTGCAATTAGGTTCACCCATTGTCATTCCTCATATTTCTTACCTTTGTTACATAAGTCTACTTGCCAGCTGCAGCATAAATGTTTTATAGCAGCACATAAGTTGCTGATACAACGAGTCCAAATAAAAACGCATTCTGCCGCATGTTTCCCTAACTCCATATTCCCATGGGTTCTTTGGGCATCCATGAAAGCTGCCACATTATGGCAGGTGATTCATATAGCATTTTGTTGATCTTCTGCTTTGGAAACATTCCTAGCTTGGCCATGGAGGTCAACCAGGCATATTGCTCCAATTTTATGTTGTGCTATGACCCTAATTAATGGAAGCAAATCATCAAATCACACTAGCTCAGAGTTACAAGCAACAGGCAGTGAACAATGAGCGAGTTACACGTTCAGAGTTACAAGCAGCAGGCAGTGAAGAAGAAGAGCAGGAAGGAGGAGGAGATGAAGGCTGCCACAGCCCAGCTAAAAGGAAAATCGCCCACATCCAAGCAAGATACAGTGGTGCTGTCTGTTTCTACAGGAAGACAGAGGACTGTTTCTACAGGAAGACAGAGGACTGTTTCTACAGGAAGCCAGTGAACTGTTCTATAGGAAGTTTGAAAAGAGGGAAGCCAAAGGAGAAATCGGCTGAGATGTTAGCCAAGGAAGCCACCAGGGCCATCAAAGACAAGGGGAGAGATTTGGTTGCTCAGAGGATGAGCAACACTTTCAGTAGGGGGGTGATGATGAGCCCCAAAAATGGACAAATATTTGGGCTCATCCAACCTCCTAATTTGACTTGATCCACCATTCTCATTTGTTTATTGCATGTTTTTGATTATTTTTATGTTAATAGAGTGAATTTGGTTAGTCATTATGCCAACAAGTCTAATGGGTGCTTTGTGTAGCCTTTTTGGTCAACTTGGAGACAAATTTGAAGGTCTTAATGAGCACTTGGCAGCCAAATTCGTGGGAGAACAAGCTAGAGGATTTGTAGGAAGGTGTCCCCCTCATTTATGGGCCCTTACCTCAAATTCTCCACCATCAGCTCGGAGTTCAAGGGCCACCGAATCAATCAGCTCAAGGGCAGCCAAGCAAGTCAAGTTGGACTGCTGTTAACTACAAGTCTTGGGCAGCCAAGTCCCTAACTTTTAGGAGGACTGTTGGGTCCTCAAATTGTATAAATAAGAAGGCTTGGGGCCTCATTTTGGTTAGCCAGTGGTTAGTCATTTTTGTTAGCTAGTTAGTCATTTTGTTTAGCCATTAGTTAGCTAGTTTGTAGTTCGATTTTTATGTAATAGATTAGCTTTGCTTTCAGCTCATTCTCAAGCTCTCCTTGTGGACAGTTTTGATGTAACTCTTCATTCTTGTTTAATAAAGATGAATCCAGCTTTGCACCAGCTCTAAATATCTCTTGGGAGGCTGTAGCTCTTGGGGTTGGGCCCATCTCAAGCGCCCAGTACCTCCCTTGTTTATCTTTATGTGTTTTGCTGCATTCTGAGAATAAAATCTGCTATTTTGTTTTGTTATTTAGTTTGTCTTTTTGACGAGTAAAATAGCTTTTCATGTTCAGATTTACTTGATATGTTAATCACAGGGAATATATTCAGAAAAAGGCTACCAAGTACTTTGGATCTCACCTCTCCTTCAGTGGAATCATGAGCTGGGACCAATGTAACCTTGTTGCCCACAAAAACACATTCTTTGCTTCACCATGCAATTAATAGTGTTGGAATTTTAGTGGTCGAACTTGATATCAGTTTTGATTGCATGCTTCAGTTTATGATTGCTTAGTTGTAGAGTCATTTCACGTATTTCATTTCGAATAAACTTCTATCCATTTCCTTTTGCTGTTAGGTCAGATTAGATTAAAGTAACTAGGTCATAGGTTTTATATGTGTGTGTTCGTTCAGTTTGGAAAACCACTTGCAGAGTACCTATTACCCTTCCTTACCTGCACATACCCCATCCAACCGACCTGTTTCATCCTTCACTTAGAACCCTTACCTTGCATTTACCTCATTCGCTTACTTTGCCATGATTCTCATCTTTTTGTGCAACATTACTCCAGTCTTCTTGGAACAAGTCCAGCCATCCACACCTTCTCCTCAACTCCATCCTCCAATTCCTAGACCTCTTCACACCCCTATGTCACCTCCATACTCATTCCATCATCTTTTTCCCTCCATCCATGCTCCAAAATCCTCTTTTCAGAACATCCTGTAGAAATCTCTGAACATCCTGTAGAAACCCCTGCAGACATCCTGTAGAAGCCTGCACACTCGGTTGCTGAGCATATGAACGTGTGGAACTTCTGTGGGATGATGTTAGAGATCCCCTGGAACCTCTCCTAGCCCCCTGACCTTTCCCAAGCTTTCCTTCCCTTCGCACCTCCTCTGCACAACCAAACCCTAATAAGAAACAAAATCATCATCACTCCAACCATTTAAGCAAAAATACAAAAACATGTTCTTTTCAATAGAAGTAGTTTAAGTTCATGCATTTCACATCATTAGAAGTAATGGCATCATTTCCAGACACTTGCACTCCCACCATTGCATCATAGAGGTTAAGCTAGTCAGATTAGGGTTTACTAGGGTTTCCATGTTTTGGTTGGCTTTCAGTTCGTTTTTGCAAGGTAGATTAATTTCCTCTGAGATAGCCTTCGTCCATCATTTAGAAAGCTTCTTATGAGAACATATAGAAGTTGGCTCGAGCCCTAGCGGACTTGTGCCAGCTGACCAAGTGACAGCTGCGACAAGAGCTAGTACTTGTGCATACAGCACCGTCGCTTCCAAGTTTGTACGAACTACCGGGTTGATAAAATTAGAGATAGGAAGCTCCAGGAGTTGTAGCATTATTGCTACAATACTGGAGCCCACCAAGTGCTACCAAGATATATGATAATATTGGACCGAAACCCCTTGAAAATTATATGATTTGTGTCTCGTCAAGCGACTTTTCCAAGGATGCTAAGCATATATTTGAGGAATGGATGCCTATATTAGTTAAGAAGTATAACGCCATTCATTAGGGGAATTTTGATGTCTAAAATGGGCCTCCTAAGAAAAATGTACAACCAAAATAAACTTTATAAAAACCAATAGGATTCAAGATGATGATGTCAACCATGGGGGATGATTCGCCATTTTTGGAGTAAAAAGGTAAAAAGATTAAAAATAATAAAACTACTTTTTCATTTCGTATTTTCAACTTATCTTCCTAAGGTTTTACTCAAATTTCGAGTAGGAGAACTCGTTGGATGCAAAATTTAATTCCTCATCCAAGGAGTACCCATGTTTCATACTTTCGATGGACTTTGCTACACAAAAAATGAGAAATACATGAAAAAATGTGATTGCCCATGTTTTGTACTTTCGATGGACCCTGCTACATGAAAAATCAGAAATACATGAAAAAAACGTGATTGCAATCATGTTTTTTTCGTGTATTTCTCATTTTTCGTGTAGTAGGGTCCACCGAAAGTATTCAACATGTGTACTCCTTGGATGAGGAACCAAATTTGGCATCCAACAAGTGTTGCCGCTCGAAATTTAAGTAAACCCATAGGGAGATAAGTTGAAAATACAAGCTGAAAAAAATAGTTTTTTCTTTTTTTCCCTCTAAAATTTGATGATGTAATCTAATCTTATTTTATTATTTCCCCTATTATTTTATAATTTCCTTAGGAGGCTCATTTTAGACTTCAAAATTCCCCTAATGGTTGCCCGTATTAACAAAATTGAAGAAGATACTAAAAGGGAGCAACAACACCCTCCTTAGTGTGTAGGAAACCAAGTTGTTAATGAAAATCATGGAAATGACTCCCAAATTATCCGATACACCCATAAAACTGATGAAGAACATCCTCCATTCTTCACAACCCTTGAAATCAAAGGCTTCTTTGTACATAATTGTATGCTTGATTCAAGAGCCTTGGCCACTGTGATGTCATTGAAGGTCATGAACCAACTAGAAGTGACTAGACCACATAGAACTGTATGTGGAATTGATTCATAAGCCATTGAAGTATGTGGCATTATTGAAAAATTACCCACCACTTTATATGGACATCCTAAGAGAAAAATCCTCATGAATGTTGTCATAGTAGATATTATTGATTCAGGGGGGATGTTGTTGTCTAGGAAGTGGGAAACAAACCTAGGTGGAAAAATCTAAATCGATATGTCATACATAAAAGCTCCTATGCGAGAGAAATCACATGCCTTGATCTTTAGACAACCTCTTGCATGGGCTCAAGTGGAAAAAGAGCAAGTTGTTTTTAATGAAGAGGAAGAAGAGGATTGTGGATTTGGGGATTAGAAGGTCTCAGCCAAGGCAACCTCTTTTAAGCAAGATTTGGACAAGGTTTCTACTATGTACTTTGACGGGGCTTGTTCCAAAATAGTTATGGGGCAAGGATCTCTTTAAGTTTTCCTTCCAATAGACATATAATGTTTTTTTATATACTCGCTTTCAAATACACTAATAACATCGCTAAAAAAGAAGCCCTCACTTTAGGATTGATATAGCCCTCCACGAGGAGATGAAACATTTGAAAGTTACAGGGGATTCTAATCTTATTGTGTCTCAAATCAAAGGAACTTTTAATGCTAAAAATGAGAAGCTCAGAAAGTACAAAGACAACCATAGAGTATATTGAAACATTCAATAAAGATGTTGTCCCTTGAGAAAAGAATGCCTTGGTTGATTCTTTTGTTGTCGCTACCACTACTTTGAAACCACCTAATGAGGACACTTTTAGTTTAGGGGAATTTACAACAGAGGTCATTTTTAGACCAACCATACAGGATAACCAAGAATATTGGCAAGTCTTCGAGGAAGATGCCCATATCCTAGATTTCCTACAAAAAAATAATCAATCTGACTTTCCAAACAATCAAAGTAATACGATATGGGATATGCATGAGTCTTCCAAGGTTGAAAAGACAATTTCCCTAGAAAGGTCCCTGAAATATATGATGGTTGCAAAATTGGAAAGATAACTGATCAACCGCATCATATTATCGAGATAAACATAGGATCAACATCTAATACCCAAATGATAAAAGTCAAAAAGGGAAGAACCCGGGGTGAAAGAGCTGAACTTTAAAAGTTGTTCTGTCAGTTTAAGGATGTGTTTGTGCAGTCATACCGAGGTTTGAAAGCTTATAGTGAAGATGTCATCTAGCACACCATTCCTTTGAAAGATGGATCTAAACCAGTTAGACAAAAGTTGAGAACCATAAACCCTAAGTTGACTCCTTTAGTCAAGGAAGAATTGCAAGAGATGCTTGACACAAAGATCATAACCCCAATAATGCATTCATCATGGTTATCTAACCTCATAGTCACCAGGAAAAAGATTGGGAATATTCAGATGTGCATGGACTTTAGGGACCTAAATCAGGCATGCCTTTAGGATAATTACCCTTTACCTAACATGGAAAACCTCTTCCAATGAATCATAGTAGCAGGGAAGATGTCCATGGTAGGTGGATTTACTAGGTATAATCAAGTCTCGGTCAAAGAAGAAGATCAGTTGAGAATCACTTTCACCACACCTTGGGGAACTTATAAAGATTTGAGAATATCATTTGGTCCCCCCCAAATCTTGGATCCATGTTCCAAAGAGCAGTGGATTTTTCCTTCAAGGACCTGATTGGGAATATCACGGTCAAAACCCCTCCTTCCAGTTCACCCCATAATTCATGCCAAAGGCCCAAAATACAAACAAGCATAAACACTCAATTGCAAAATGAATAAGGTACCTTTTGATCGAAATCCCACCTTCGTTCATGTGCTCCTGCGAGAATGGGGAGAGGCATATAACTGATGTAGGAGGTGGAGATGAATAGGGGCACATTATCGATTAATGTTCATTGTCAACAGTTATTGGCTAGCCGATTGGAAGAGATGATGCGTGAAAATTTTCTCCTATGCGATTACCCATTTTGGTGAGTAACAGGCAACTCATAACAAGAAAGAGCTTGAAGCCAAGAGGGTGATCTTTGATGCAAGGAAGGATCATTTGATCTTGCTGGCAAGCCAAAATGTATCGTCAATGTTAAGGGGATCTCCCCAATGCAAAATCCCAATTAAACCTTACACCATTTCAAATAGGAGTCCCATCCGGTGTGCAGGACTGGCTGCTACCATGTTCATTTGAAAATTGTTTTGGACGAGATGAGAAAGAGTAAAGAAACTCAATAAAACTTCTGACAGAATACATGTTAGAGCCGTTTTATGAAGTAATTCAAGAACAAGATATAAAGAATATATCAGCAACTAAAGAAAAAGGATGTGAATATTAAAGAAATATTGTAAGCAAACTTCAATTAAGATACATGGATAGAAGGAAAATATACATCATCAATTGCGAATTAGTTATCAACTAACAACAATGTTTAAAGCATAAATCAACAAATAGTCTCAACAAAGATGTGAGTCTCAAATCAACGAAATAGTTCATTAATTGTCAACACATGAACAAAAATCACATACCATTCAATCACCACAAGATAAGTCTTACGATGCTCAACAATAAATGAGTGAACTTCCTTGCCATGGCTCAAAGAGCTTCTCAAAATTGGCTGAAATATTCAATATGCCATTGCACCAAGCATTCAAGAGATCCAATAGTGAAAATACCAAACTGTCACTTGATCTCTCAAAAGAATGTACTAGCTTTCTGTTGATTTTCTAATGCAATTAGAGTTAGCACAATATTTCTCAAATTCCAATAATTACTTTTGATGTAGATCTTATTTTAATCTTGTTCCAATATATCGTTCAATAATTATACTTCAAAAATTCAACAATAAAGAAAAATAGAATAGTAGAGATCACAATGCACAAAAGAGAGAGAAGATTTACCTTGGGAAAACCCACTACGAGGAAAAACCCAGTAACCTTTTCAATAGAGAAATTCTTCTTGTTCAATGAAAGACACACCTAGACCTATGGTTAAACCTAGTCTTCTCCTCCAAGTCAAGTCACCCAAATCTGATCTTGCACTTCGCTCTTGATCCTGCACTTCCAAAATTTCGGCCCTCTTGCAATACTAGTTGGCCCTGAATTTCGGCCCTGCAGTAATTGCCCCAGTAACCCAGAAAATTTCAATCCCTTTCAACAATTGCCCCAGAAACTGTGAATCAAGAGAGAGATAGAGATTCCTCACACATGCGAGTTGCTAGAGAGAGATAAGAGAGAGAAAATGCAGCCTTCTTTTTCATCCTTCTTGTCCTTCGCTCACTTGCCCAAAAACTATCTTGAGTAAGGAATGCGAATTGCCCAAATGAGGAGCTCGAGTTGCCTTTATATGGTAGTCTGTCTAGAGTGGGTGGACGCATCTTTGGGCCAAAATTTCATTTAAAAAATTCAAATTTACATCTTTTAAAAGTCGCAATGGGACTTTGACTCAAAATAAATTTTCATTTGACTTGAGCATTTACAAATACGCTTTACAATGATAAATATAATTACATCAAGTGACCACAAGTACATTATGAAGACTGACCACAGTTACAAATTCAACACTCCCTCTTACTAGGGAGGTATTCATAATCATTGTCATAGATGTTCTCAAATTGAACAAATTTCTCTAAATAAAAGGTTATTTATTAATACCAGTGTTCTCGCCTGAATTGTACACCCAATGCGACAACGCAAAGGGCAGGGGTTGTCACCTTGATCCCTACCCACTCTGTTTAAGCTATTTCTAAGGCAGGCTAAAGGGGGTAATCCCTGATGGAAAAATGATGAGGAACTTGTTGAGAATCAACAAGTTTAGGAGATACAAATGAATATCCTAGCAACTTGATTTAAATTATATGGCAAGTAAGATTGATGAGCACAAACAATTAGATTATAGATGTATCAATGATAGACTAGTGCCTTGAAAATAGAAAATACTTGCACAGTAGAGATCAATATATCAAGTTACCAGATAGACAAATGTTGCAAGATGCAAACATGCTTAGGTATATAAGCAGGCCCTCTCCTCATTGTACTCATCTCACATCAATTACTTTATATAATATTCAATATACAATTATTTGTCCTACAATGGATGTCACTCTGATCCTTGCCCACTCTGTTTAAGCTATCTTTAAGGCAGGCTAAGGGGGGTAATCCCTGAAGGAAAAATGATGAGGAACTTGTTGAGAATCAACAAGTTTAGGAGATACAGATGAATATCCTAGCAACTTGATTTAAATTATATGGAAAGTAAGATTGATGAGCACAAACAATTAGATTATAGATGTATCAATGATAGACTAGTGCCTTGAAAATATAAAATACTTGCACAGTAGGGATCAGTATATCAAGTTACTGGATAGACAAATGTTGCAAGATGCAAACACGCCTAGGTATATAAGTAGGCCCTCACCCTCATTGTAATCATCTCACATCAATTATTTTATATAATATTCAATATACAATTATTTGTCCTACAATAGATGTCTGTCTTCAAAGTATTTTGAAGGTTATTGTTGAGTATACGAACCTTGTTCGTTACAATGGTATCAAAGCATTCCTTTGAGTATACGAACTTTGTTCGTTACAAAAAGAAATTTTAACACTAAAATTTACTAGGGAAGCCTCCCATGAGTTGGATTGTATACATCACTAAAACAAGGGAATTTGTTACCGAGGTGACATTGACAATATTAATACTCCCATTGTTGCACTTAGTATAGGTTACTTAGTGAGGCTTTGCACTAAGGTGATAGATTTCACTATAATAAGACCAACATGCAAGTCACAACTAAGAAGGGTTAGATTTCAGCCCAATTCTCATCGACATATCACTCACAAGCCAATGCCACTCCCAAAGAAGCCACTCTAAAGGGTCCTAGTTCTTCTTCTAAGATTAAAGGCCAAAACCTCTGCCATGTCCATCAATGGAAAAGCCTTGATAAGAAGCTTTGAGCACCACAGATGTTAAAGAGTGGAAAATGCAGTCAAATAATTGAAGTCTACAACTTGTTCGAAAATATCAAATAGAAATGTGAGCCATAGTTCACTTCCTAAATCCTATAGTTGCACAACTATAAGGTCTCCTAATCTACAGATTTTCACCCTAGGTAATTTTGTTTCAAGTAAAAAATTCAGTAGCCTTGGTATATAGATGCACCCCATAATTGAAGCATTCTCTATCTTGGAATGTTAGAGTGATGGCTATCCCAAGCTGTAAGTAGTTTGTCATAAGTATAATGAAGAACTCCAAACCAAATGTCGTTTTGTAGGAGGTTAAGTCCACGAAATTTGAGTTAAGATGTAGAATGAATTGTCACTGGAATGGAAACTTTTAGACCTCGAATCATTCCCAAGGTAGTGGGGTTGTGGTTATTTGTTGTTGATCATGGTACACATCACAATAACATGCACATGTGGATGATGGATAACATTGATGTTACAGGATAGGCTTTTGGGTTTTCCTATGCCCCAAAATCCAACACCGAGAGACGTTCACATTGGGATTAGATGGACTCTTCTCTCTCAAATGTATAATGGATTCTTGGGGGTGATTTTAACATAGCTAAATGATGTAGGAACAAGGAGGACGATATTGGTAGCATAATCTTTGGAGTTAAGAAGAAAGCATGAGACGCTGTGAGGGTACTACTTCATTAGTAAATTGCGGGGGCAACAAAAACCTCAAAGAAAAAGAGGGATGAACATAGGACAACATAGCAAGGATGCCATTCAATGAGTCTAATAAATGTTATATAATGTTATTGGTTTTTTATCCCAATTTGATTATGGGGGTTGGATTATTTGGTGTAAAAATTGTTGTAAGGAAGCAAAAGACATCAAGCAAGTTCAGATCAATTTTATGGGCCCCATGATGGTATAGTCTTTTCTAGTAAGCTTTGGCCCGTGGATGTCTTGATGGAGGCTCCTCTAGTGGGATCAATGATATCAAAACCAAATCGATTCCAGCAAATTGGTTGATATTACCAATTATGGGGCCATACAAGTCCAACTAAAGGCTTTGAACCAAAAAAAGGCCAATTCTATCTTAAAACAATCATAAATGTCAAAATCAAACAACTTCCTATGGAATCATACATCCTACAATGGGAACCACTTAATTTTTCTTAAACCAATTTAAAAAATGAAAATAAATAACTAAATTTAACCCTACCCCCACCAATGCCATTTTTCAGTCTAATCATGTTTAGTATATAGATGATGAGAATTCAGATAATTCTCTCATAATGATTTGATTATAGAATCTAGAGTCCAAACTATACTTACTAACTAGTGCTATGCTTATTTTTGGACTCTAGAGATTGTTTACAGCCTCTTGGTTGATGCATTTTAGTACAAGTATGGATTGCAGTAGGTGTTATTTTGGTTAAATGCACTCTCGCTATATACATGAGAAACTTTACATATTTGTGTATAATGGTTTGGATTCACATGGATGCACATGAATATATTCATGTATTTTTTTGATTGACTAGTTTTGTGGTCCAGCTTTATTTCTAGTTTTTGTTCGATTATAATCTAGATTGAGTTTTTGAGGTAGACCAGTTCGATGACTGGTTCATTTTTATAACATTGGACCATGGGACACAACTATTTGTAGATTTGTGAAATTTATGAGGGGGTGGGGTAGGTTTATGGCTTGGAGGAGGAGAAAGGAGTTGAAGGATGCTATACACCAGCTTGATGAGGTGCAATTGTTTCTATGAGAAGATATCCACAATATTGTGCTCCAAGAGGAAGTAACACACTTAGAATCAATGGTCCAAAAGGGGGAGGAATACATTGCCATGGGAGCCCAAATTCATACCAAACTGCAATGGATTGACAAAGGAGATGAGGGTCGAAGTTCTAATTTGATTTTTTGAAGCAAAAAGGTTTTTTAACCTAGGTCCTTGGATTGCACAAGGTTGATGGAACACTTAAGGAATATTCCTCCTAGAGCATGTTTGGACCATACTTCCAGAACATTTTTTCTCACTATGCTCTCAAAGATAGGGTAATGGAGGTGTTGGGTACTTTTTTATTGTATGTTCAACCCAATTTTGTTGCACACGACGCGTCAAACAAAGTCTCTGGTGGTACGAGCCCTTTTGACAACACCTATGGAACAAACGAAGTCTCACCCGTGGCACCTTAGGGGGAGTTGCGAGAACTAGGTTTCTGCAGCTGAGAAGGGAATGGGATTCTAATGGGCACCATTTTATCACAAGAGTCAAACCCTCGACACACAAAATTTGCCATTCTCAGACCACACACAGTGCATTATCTACACCAGAGTTCAACATAGCCATGAAAGCACTATAGAAAGAAAAAGAAAGGGGGCTCTAAATCCCTTAACAGAGTTTACAGTTCACCCATGTAATATACTCATTTAAATACATAATTCACATCAACATTTTAACAATTAGAATGATAGTAACTTAACAAAAAATGATATTA
The DNA here is from genome assembly GCA_031772625.1 of Pinus tabuliformis. Lineage (NCBI taxonomy): Eukaryota > Viridiplantae > Streptophyta > Pinopsida > Pinales > Pinaceae > Pinus > Pinus tabuliformis. The sequence continues at coordinate 484,014,778 of CM062811.1, read as the reverse complement.
AGCCATGAATCAACACGAAAACAACAAAAATTACCCAAGACATTCTTTTATTAACTCATGGCGGCGGAATACATCAAAATAGTCCAACTCTGTATGGCTTTTTCGGCTCACCATCTAGTTGATTTGTGGTAGCATCGGATGTGCTTTAGCCAAAATTGGTGGAGAGGCTAAGGCACGTATAAGATCTCCAAGACCCAGAAATCGTTTGGGTAAATTCAATCCGGATGGAGAGATATTAAAATAATTAATATTTTTAATGGGGTTCCTAAGTATAAACTTAGGAAAATTAAATTATTAATGTATTAATATAATATAGGTGAGAAAGTTCTAAATAACGAGGATCAAATCTAATCTTAGCCGTTGATTAGGGACTTAATCTCGGCCATTGAAGACTCAACAGGAAAAGTATAAGAGGAGGCTTGAGGGTCAGTTAGAGATACACCAAGTTGATCAAGAATTCGATTTTTTAAGGCAGGGTTTGCTGAGAAATCGAGTTAGTGATCTGTTACAGTGAGGGGCAGTTCGGCAGAAGGCCAAGAATACATATTAGAGAGGCAGAGAAAGTGTCGGAGAGACAGCGCAAAGCCTTGGAAGGCTAAAGCAGAGGCTAAGGAGGCCAGTGCAGGTGATGCAGAGGGCTAAGAGGCTAACATAGAGGGCCTAGAGGTTGACGCAGAGGGCCAAGAGGCTGATGCAGAGCACCTAGAGGCTGACGTAGAAGCAACATAGGCTAGCGGAGCTGACATTGGGCTGAAGAGGCAGCGCTGAGGGATTTTCGTGGGGTAGACTGGGAGCTAAGAGGCAGGTGCAGAGCAGAAGAGGGTGACACAGTCCCTAGAAGGTAACACGTTCCAGAGAGAAGCTTGGAGCAGTTTTCGTTGTCTAGCCAAGGAACTGTCGAAGTTGTTATGGGATCAATCATCTGGTTGCTGATCAGCCGGAATATCTATCTCCGAGGAGAGGTGCTTCTGCCAAGGAAATTCTCTGAAGGGTGAGCCATTTCTGGCACCCTAGTTGTATTCAGAAAACTACATAATAATAAAACCCTCATATCTGCTGCACCGGTTTTCCCGCATTAGGTTTTTCTGGGGACGATTGTCCAAAAATAATGATGTCCCTTGTGTGATTGTCTCAGTTATTTTAGTTGTTGATTTATATATGTTTTGAGGTTGCATTTGTGTTTATTTCGGTATTTATATTTATAAATAACTTGTTAATGGAAAGAACAAGTAGGAGATAATAAACCAGATAATGCAGTAGGGATTTCTGATGTGTTAGATTCAGAAATTTCATCATTGTATCAGAGGGTTGTAGATCATAGGAGGACTAAAGGCACCAGTAGGAATCTAAAATTTGCAACAGTAGCAGTTGTCCCGAGAGACAACGTTGTTCCAGAGCAGAAGCAACTAGAGAAGAAGTGATGCAGAGCCTACCTCGTCATTTCGAACAAGGGGAAGGGCTAGTGCAGAGGCAGAAAGAGGTAGAAGAGGCCCACGAAGAGCCATGTCATCCTACTCAGCCAGGTAGGATTGACGCAGTTGGCCAGAGGGGTAGATTTAGCCTTTGTCGGGATTGCGCAGAGCCTAAAAGGCTCAATTTCTTGAGTTGTCGGAGCTTGGGGAGCCATGGGCAGATTGTGATTTTAGGAGTTGGTGGGACATTGTTTCTGTCGAAGCAGAACAGTGTCTAAGGGGACGGAGCCAAGTTAGAGGGAATCACTACCTCGATGGATTTCTAGCGAAGGAATCCAGATCCGTGTTGCAACAACAAAGGAGGATTGGAGAGGAGCAGTTCAACAGTTGGCCAGAGGATTTCCAGGAGGGAAATCAGGACTTAGAGGGAGATTTCCAAGAGGGGAGTTGAGACTCAGAGGGAGTCCAAAAGAGGAGCTAAAATGGCAATGAATGGATTTAGGGATCAGGATAGGTTGGACGAGGCTTCCAACTTTTTCATCTAGAAAGCCAAGATCCTGGAAATCCTGGAAAGACATCACATCAAGGACTTCGCCTTGAAAACCGTAGCTGTCCCAGTTGACCCGAATACGAATGAGAAGTATGAGGAGGCCAAGGCGAAGGCAAAATGCTTGATCCTAGACAAGGTCAAAGATCATGTCATACCACATATTGCTGAGAAGAACACAACAAGGGAGATGTGGGAGGCGCTGACCACCTTATACCAGGGTTCTTCCGTATAAAGGAAGATGCTATTGGAGAATCATTTGCGGTCATATTAGATGCAAAAGGGAGAGCAGACAGATTCATTCCTTCTCAGATTGCAGGAATCGCGACCAGCTTACTTCCATGGGGTATACACCAGATCTAGATTTAATGGTCAAGACTGCCCTAAACGCAGTCTCCGAGGAGTGGGAGACATTTGTCCAAAGTATTTTGCGTAGGGCTATTCTTCCTAGTTGGGAGGAGATGTGGGCAGCTCTTCGCCAGGAAGAGATCAGGAGGATGACCAAGGCGGAGAGTAGTGGCAAGGGAGGTCAGATCAAGAAAGAGGAGGAGGATGCAACTCTAACATCTGCGGGACAACAAGGGAAGAGGAAGAAGAAGGATATCTCCAAGGTTAAGTGATTCCATTATGGAGAACTGGGACATTATGCATCCCAGTGTCCCATGAAGAAAAACAAGGGAGAGGCTTTCGATTCAAAGGCAGCTCCAGCTAAGGCAGAGAAAGAGGTCGAGACTGATGACAATTGTGCCATGAGTGCTCATGCACCTCTAGAGAAGAGGCGGGGAGACATCAAGTTGTAATCAGGAGGACCACACATTAGAGAAAGGATCCTTGAGGTGCCAAAACTCTTGGATCACATCCAGCTACGGGAGCCCTTAACGACAGTAGCATGATGACAGGTTTCGGGTGGAGCAAAGTTTAGTGGAGCAGCAAGGCAGTGCTTCAGTGCAGAAATCTGAGGTAGTGCAGTGGAGGTTGCAACAGTGAGAGAGGCACAAAAGTGTATACAACAGCGGAGTGGTAGCAAAGGGAGCACATGATAGCAGCAGAGTCAGCTTCAACATCATGAGGTTTCCAGACTGACTGGAATGTCAGTATTTGGGGGAAGTCAGTTACCTACTTCTCGGTAACTGAGTTGCAATGTAGCAGTTAGCAGTGGCAGTGCTAGGGGAAAAATGGGCAGCATATTGAGAGGGAGCTGCAATACAAATGTGGCAGTGCTAGGGGAAAAATGGGCAGCATATTGAGAGGGAGTTGCAGTACAGATGTAGCAGTGGCAGTGACAGTGTCATGGGCAGTAGTACAAGGAACATTAGTGTAGGAGATGTGAGGCAGTAGGCCAAGCATCAACACAAGTACTAGTGCGGAGGATCAGTGTGATGTTTCAGTGGTGGAGCATTACTAGAGAAAATTCCTTGCTAAGAGGGAGTATTGATTTGTGGTAGCATCGGATGTGATCTAGCCATGCAAATTGGTGGAGAGGCTAAGGCACATAAGATCTCCAAGCCCCATAAATCGTTTGGGGAAATTCCACCCAGATGGAGAGATATTAAAATAATTAATATTTTTAATGGGGTTCCTAAGTATAAACTTAGGAAAATTAAAATATTCATGTGTATTAATATAATATGGGTGAGAAAGTTCTAAATAACGAGGATCAAGCCAAATCTGATCTTAACCATTGATTAGGGACTTAATCTCGGTTGTTGAAGACTCAACAGGAAAAGTATAAGAGGAGGCTTGAGGGTCAATTGGAGATACACCAAGTTGATCAAGAATTCGATTTTCTGGGGCAGGGTTTGTTGAGAAATCGAGTTAGTGATCTGTTCCAGCGAGGGGCAGATCAACAGAAGGTCGAGAATGCATATCAGAGAGGTAGAGAAAGTGTTGGAGAGACAGTGCAGAGCCTTGGAAGGCTGATGCAGAGGCCAAGGAGGCCAGCACAGGTGACGTAAAGGGCCAAGAGGCTGACGTAGAGGTCCTAGAGGCTGACGTAGAAGCAGGAGAGGCTGTGCAGAGGCTAGCAGAGCTGACATTGGGGTGAAGAGGCATCGCTAAGGGATTTTCGTGGCGCAGACTGGGAGTTGAGAGGCAGATGCAGAGTAGGAAAGGATGACGCAGTCCCTACAAGGTGATGTAGTTCCAAGGAGAAGCTTGGAGCATCTTTCGCTATCCAGCTAAGGAATTGTCGAAGTTGTTGTGGGATCAATCATCCGGTTGCTGATGAGACGAAATATCTGTCTCTAAGTAGAGGTACTTTTGCCAAGGAAATTCTCTGAAGGGTGAGCCATTTCTAGCACCCTAGTTGTATTCAGAAAACTGCAGAATAATAAAACCCTCATATATATTGCATCGATTTTCCTGCATTGGGTTTTTCTGGGGATGATTGTCCAAAAATAACGATGTCCCTTGTGTGAATGTCTCAGTCATTTCAGTTGTTGATCTGTATATGTGTTGAGGTTGCATTTGTGTTTATTTCAGTATTTGTATTTATAAATAACTTGTTAATGGAAAGAACAAGTAGGAGATAATAAACTACATAATGCAGTAGGGATTTCTGATGTGTTAGATTCAGAAATTTCAACATAGCCTGTGGGAATCATAGATGCAATGTAATGCTCCAAACCCTAACAAACTCATAATACCTAGCTAAGAGTTCTATGATGCACAACTAAAGTCTAGAATCGAACAGAACAGAGCCCCTAGCCGAATCAGCTTTCCTTGGTTTATACATCTTTACATAATCAAAATCACTTAAGAATTTTTTCAATGAAAACAATTTACCCACAAATATTATGTATTTTACAATTCTTTACCAGTAGATATTTTGGAGCCTTTCTTGAATTCAAAATGGTCTTTTCCTGCCATGTCATCTCTCTGCGGCACGTGTGATGGATATCGGCCCTAAAACAAACCCAAACAACTTCTCTCTTCCCCTCCTTCTCACTGGCTATAAGGTTTCCTTCCTTGACCTTTTTGCACTTCTTCTAGCTTTAGATTGCTTGACCGAAAATATTCCCCCTAAGTGAAGCCCGAGTTGCCTATATATAATGGTTTGCCCATTAGAAATAAGTCGACTTGACTGAGTTATAGGCCGACATGTCCTTTCTAGAATCCTCCTTAGGCCAACTTGAAGGTGAGCTTGTGACAAGGTCGTGGAGGGTAATTTACATAATCAACATAACTTTTTACAATGTGTAACATGTCTTCAATACATGATAATGACTCCCTAGACTCTATGACTTGATGACCAACCCTAAAGGCTCACAATGGGAGCCTTAACTAAAATAGATCTCCTTGTTCATGAAACCCATGAGACAAGCATTACAAAAATAATTTTATTTTTCTTCTTTACATCAATTACATAAAATCACAATTACACGTCATTATGAAGACCGAACCTAGTTACACTTTTCAAAACATCCCGAGCCACTCAACCCTCTCTGATGGAAGGAAAATTTTCTCTGATTGTATCTTTAAGTGATGTAAAAGCACTTATCAATTCCTTCGCCTAAGAACAAATGCGGTTGTAATAGGAAACGATTTCCTCATTATTCTAGGTTGGTGGGCCACCGGCAATAGCATCCTATAGTTCCTGAGATATAGCAAGTGCTAAATCTGAGATTCGCATTGCCTCCTCCTATAACTCCTCAACTTGTCATGCGAGCTCTTGTTGCTCGTCATATTTTGTTTCTTCTCTATCCCTAATTACTTCTTCTCTTCTATCAGTGCCTTCTTGTCCTCATTGGGTGACTAAGCTATTTTTTGGGCAATGTCTTTGACTTGGGTATCTAGGGCCTGTACTTGTTGAGCGGCTTCTTGTAGTGCTCGATTTTTTGTTCGAGGATAGTCCACAAAAGTAGCGCTTCACCTAATAGGATTTGGAATTCTAGGTGAAGTATCTAAAAGTGGTCAAACAGGGCTCGAGCTTGTTCCTCCTTTGCGAGGCATTGTTTCTCCTCAAGGGAAGTAGTCGGCTTTTGACGTGTGTGTAATTATTCTACTTTGTCCCTTAATTTTTGCACCAGTTCTCCAATTTTCACAACCTAACTTTTTGCTTGCCTATCCTCCTCACTGGAAGCAGGTACAACTTGTTTAAAAATTGCTTCAATTGTTGCCTCCAACACTGTCTCCTGATCTCTAGCCCTTTGATTTTCTTCCTGTAATCGCACCTTCTCATGGTGCTCTTCCTTGTTAGTGGTTAGCTCTTGTAGGAATTGGGAGGCCATGGTAGCAGCGCGCAATCACACTTCGGCAATAATAGCATCTTGTAACTGACAAACCCGGTCTATAGCCATGTCAGGCAAAAGAAAAGTAAAGATTTGGCAATTCCTTTACCTCGCCATGGAAGAAATCAGATGTCCGAGGTGAAAAATAAGTGGTTGGGCTTGACTACAGGGCCTTTAGCACAGTCGGGGTCCACTGTTATTCTATTGTCTGGGTAACGAGAGGTTGGGCTTGTTCCTTCTTTACCTTTTGCTTATACACCAATTTGAGTCAGTAAGGCATTTTCTTTACAGGTTTTGCATCTGGCTTAAGAGGAATTTGCATTTTTCCAAGTTCTCCCACGATGCCCTTCATCTCAGCGAAAGTGTTCGAGAACAAGCCTTCATACTCTCTTAGTAGATCTACAACCTTTTCTACAGTCTCATGGTCCCAATAATCCCCAATCAATGCCATCTTTGGGTTGTCCTCACTCTTGATGTTCACTTTCTTCATTCAAATAAGCTTAGTAATCCTTTCTCCCCAACTCCAGTCCCGTTACTCTAAGCTCCCCTTCAGACTCTGGAATATTTAAATTCCTCGAGTCTTCATCATCAGCATCCCCTGTAACATTGTAGCACTCCATGAAATTCACACCTGTTGTGAATGCTAGTGGGAATGGCACAATGACACTATCCTATGCTCCAACCATCACTTTATCGAAAACAATTATGCTTAAACTCCTTTAGCGCACTGTCCAATGTTGCATTATCAACCATGAAACTAAATGTGGCCTTAAAGCTTCTCGTCATTGCGCAGTACCTCTATGCACCTCCAACTCAACGTACCAATTTCTGGGAATGGTATCCAACGTGTGTATAAACCTGTGAATCCATTCCTCTTGCATGATTCCCCTTCAATTCCATGTTGCAACACAGCCATTCATGTGGGTCGTGGGGCAATCCATCCCCATATACTTCACTTTGTTAAGTTCCAACTCGCAACCGAACCGAATGCATAACAGATGCTTACACTTCGACTAAGTGTCAATTCCACCTTTATGCATCATCCACCATCTCGAAGGAGTGGCTTTCAAAGCAAAATCTATAGTTGGCAATCTCAGGTGCTTAGGCCCCTTCTGCTCAAACTCATAAATAAATTATCCAACGTCAATTAAGCCATCGTACCTTAGGGGATCATGTACCTTTGTCCTGATCCAGCATTTTACACAGGTGACGAGCGTGCACCTTCTAATTGAGATCTCATGCAGCCCATTTTGCCAATTCTCTAGTCCTTCTTCGAAATCTGAGGCGCATGAACCAATATCGCACCCACTAAATACTCCATTTGCAATTGGGTTGATGTACTCCTCCTTGCATGTAGTGACTTTATAAACTCCTCCAAGGCCTCTTCGTCTACTTCTTCTCGAACGGGCTCCTTGTAGCAAACACCATCTCTTGGGTTCAATAGCACGATTACGTAGACATCTCCCAACTCAAAGGTCATTTGTATTTTCTTCAAATTGATAACCACCTGGTTATCGAAGGCCCAATCAATCCCTAATAGGACTGGGTAGGGATCTGTATCATCCACAATCTCGATCACCTCAAAGTTTGCCATGTTGTTGACTCCATTGATGTCGATCTCCACATTGGATAATCTGCGAATCAGAAAATTCTTGTACTAACTGGCCAATTGGAGTTGGATGGGTGACCAAGTTAACTTTGGCCTCCCTATAATCTACCATGTCTTCTTTGGAAAAATATTCACATCAGAACCTGTTGTTGCTGAAATTGTACACCTTATCCGGCAATGCTCAGGGCAGGGGTTGTCACTCTTATCCATGCCCTCTCTATTTAAGTTATCTCCTAAATGTAGCCTAAGGGGGTTAGTCCCTATGGATGAGATGATGAGAGACTCGTTGGGAACCAACAAGTCCAGAAGATAAAAAAAAATGGCCTATCAACTTGAATTAAATTTAAGTGACAAGTAAGTTTATTAAGCACAACAAGATTAAATTTCTTGAGATTATGAATGAGAAACCAATTCCTTAGGATGAATTAATTGCACTATAGAGATTAATACTTCAAGTTACCAGATGAACAGTTGTTGCAAGATGCAAAATCTATCCTAAATGAAGTGCAAGACCTAATCTAATGTGAGATGTCAGATCTAAGTAGGTTTTAATTAGATGCCTAGTCTAGGTGAATCCTTCCTCTCAATTATCTTGAAGCTAGTCTCGAACACAAGTTGTAGAGAGAAGTCCAAAGGAAGGATAGCCACCTAAATGCTTGTGTTCCTACAGGGATTGTCCACAATAGAAATGCAAGGTCACCTATGTTAACTGCGAATGAGGGTCTAGTCTCCTCAAATTGGATGAAGAAGGTGGTCCTATCTCTCTTACAACTAAGCTTATGCTTGGAGGTAACTTTTAAATATGCACTTCTAACTTAGAATGGAGATGAAAATGATTGATTGCTTCAATGAGATTACAAACATATTAAATGCTCCAATATGACAATATTAAACCACTTGAAATCAATATGCTCAAAATGTTACTTCTCAACAAAAGATTACAAGATGAGAATCGCAAACGAATGAAGCACTTTAGAGAACACTTTATCTCAATGAAACAAAATTAGCAATACTTATTACTCAAGATACAAGATGCTAATTAATGAATTGGAATAGTTATCTTATACTAATGTTATAAAAAAATAAGGAACTGGAGAAATCTCATTGTTCTAACAAAACCAAAATGATGGTATCAATCTCGTAGGCTCCTACCTACATGCCAAACCAGAATTCTCGGCTAGTTCTCTTCTTTTGCGCATCCCAATACGTGTACTGCTTCTTTCTGTTGAGAAATATAGGGTATTAGGATTAGGAGATTTCTCTTTGATGGTAACTGCTTGTGAATTTTTTTTACTTCTCTAGATTAGGATCTTCTCTTTACATAGATTATTATAGAGTTCTTCATCAAACAATTACGAAAGCATAAACAAGATAGAGACAAGAGACATATAATATAGGCGATCATCTAGGGCTACAACCTCTCCAACTTGAGAGGAAAACCCAAAACGAATTCTTCTTCTTATAGAGACTTCAATTGACAAATACCAAGACCATGACCAAAACTCTTAACACAACAACCTCTCCAAGACCAAGTCACAAGCCTTCTTCATTCAACTTCTTCTTCCTTGAGTCAACAATGGTCAAACTTCTTCCTTCTCCCACTAGCTCGGCTATCCTTTAGATTTCGATCCCTTAGATTAGACCTGCAGCTCTCGACCTTACTTCAGAAACCCTAGTTGCAGTACTTGATTAGTTTTGGTAACTTGATTTCCTTCGCTCTAGGTGGAGGCTTCTTCTTTGGTAATTCGGCTTGATCCCCAACCTAACTTTTTCCTTGGCTTGACCTTCAAGTGTGACTACAATACCTCGAGTCCTTCTGCAGTAGAAAACACCTATACTTCGCACATATGGAGTGAATTAACCCAAAACAGATCTGAAATAACCTTGTTTATGGTCCTCCTTCCTTCGCTTGGCTATAGGCTTCTTTCCTTGTGAACTTCGCACTTCTTTCTTGTCTTTTATGCTTGACCGAAAATTTTGTCTTCAAGTGAGGCCGAGTTGCCCTATTTATAGTGGTTTGAGCATCCAAAATAAGTTGACTTCTCTTGGTGACAAGGTCGACATGCTTTTCTAGATTTATCCTCAGGCCGACTTCAAGTATTATTAAGATAATTTTATTTTCTTCTTTACATCAATTACATAAAATCAAAATTACACACGTCATTATGAAGACCGAACCTAGTTACACTTTTCAACACTTTCTCGAGCTCCTTTGCACACTGGTCAATCATCTTGCACAGTTTCTATAGTGCCCCATCATCCTACATCAAATCCAAGCAACTTTTCAAAAATTCCTGAATTGACTTATCTCCATCCTCTAGGCTCTTCTCAGTCGTCTTGTCGAAAATTCGAGGCATATCATACACAAGGCCATCCTCGAGAGCAATCCATTCTCTCACAATCAACTCCTTGCGCGCTTCCTTGTATGTGTCCTTCTCTCTCTGAGGATCAAATCTCATAGGTGGGTTTGCAGCCTTGTGCACCCACTATTTACTAGTGCCAGCGTAATTCGCAGCACCTGCACTAGTCTTGGCTCCCCTGTGCATCACCACCTTTACCTACAACTAGTCTTTTCACAGTTCGCTTGTCACCTTCTGCAAATTCTTCCCCTTCTTCTCTTGAATCTTTTCCAGCAGTTGTGGGCAATTCTCTGTCACATGGTTAAGATGATCTAGGTGGATATTGGTGGCCACTCGCCTATTCCACTTGGACCCCCAACACTGGTTCCTTTCAATTGCCTTAATTCTAGCAAAGCTTTCTATTTTTGGCAGTTTTTCGGGTCTTGAGCTTCCGGAGCCGTTTTAAGGCCCTAAACAACATTTTTTTGGAAAACGCACCAAGCCCATAGCTAGAGATAAGGGCTTGCCAAGAAATTTTGTTGTCCTTGGATAGATATTTCTGACAAGGTATTGTGCATGCCAAATGGAGATCATATGCCCAAGTTACAACCTCAGGAATTTGACATTCCAACTAATCCCAGCGGGGCCCACAAATTTTTGGCATTTCATCCCCTAGGGTTAGGTTTTTGGATGTTTATGGTTTTCCATTGTTAAGCAATAATAATAAAAAAGACCCCCAGGCCTCATTGTAACACAATTCAGAAGCAACATGTAGCTGTCACATCTCTTCTCAGAGATAAGCTACCATCGCTCGAGCTAGTTTGTTTTCATTCTGCATGTAAACAATTTTTAGTATTTTTTATTAATTAATCAAAGGTTAGTTTTCGCTGTAGCTTGTGATTTTGTTTAAGCTTGTATTTCATTTCGTTCATGCATAAATCTAGATTAGTGGTAACAAAGCAGTCTACTCTTTCTCTGTTTTTTTGTGCATGTCCCCAATGAGGTCAGAGTATAAGGATTTGGGACTTGAACTAGTTGAGCCCTTGCAAGACTGGCCTCACCGACCTCGACGACCTCCCATGGTGGAAGAAAAGAAGGACGAGGGAGTAGGAGATCCTTTCAAATCGTTGCTCAAAGAAGCCCTTGAGAGGCAAAAGAACGAGATGATGGATATTTTTTCCCAGATCCTTCGATGGTTACCTGTGGGCGAGGCATCTTCATCTAGCAGTCACTTCGGAGGCACCACCCCCTTTAAGTTACAAGTTTACTTTGGCATTCCTATATTTGAAGGCAAAATAGATGCAGATGCCATATATAGATGGTTGAATTTGCTGGAAGGATATTTTTCAATCCATAATTTTTCCAATAGGGAAAAGATTACTTTTGCACTCCTCAAAGTTACCCCACATGTCAAGGACTGGTGGGAAACTTGTTGTGAATAGAGGGACGAGAAGGAACCCTTAATATTTTCAAATGCACCCACTTGAATTATTTCCAAGACGACATCAAGGAACAGTATTACCCTGTCAGGAGCTATGAAGATAAATACATAAAATGGACCACACTGCAGTAGGAAAGGGACCAAGATGTACTAGAGTTCACAAATATTTTTCATACCCTATGCACAAAGTTGGGTACCAAGGACTCTGAGCGACGTATGGTGCTCAAGCATCGTAGTTTTCTACACAAATACATCCAGGCAGAAATGGAGATCCTGGACATCTCCTCGCTTGGCGCAGCGTACCAATATGTTGTCAAGATCAAGCAAAAATTAAAACAAAAGAAGCGAGACTTTCGATCTACGAAGCTGAATCTAAGTAAAAGCACCTCCAAGCCACATAACAAAGAACCAAGCCAAAAAGGAACAACCCAGGACAACCCATCAAAGCCACAATCAAAGAACAACAACGAGAAGACAAGGAAAGACACAAGAAAGTGGTGTCAGTTCCATAAGAGCCCCGCTCACAACAAGCCATACTAACAACAATATATTCGACCTCAATGGTGCTTAAAGCAACTGATTTTTGCTTCCTGCTCATCCATGAAATTGAAGCAGACCCCAATGAGAAGCAACATCCTGACATGCTCTTTCTATCTACCACATTTTCAACCCTGTCAACATCAAAATATACATGTAGCCATAAATTCTTGGTAGAGTATCTCAACCCATAGTTGATTGTGCCACAGAGATATCTCAAGAGATTCTTAGCAGCAATCCAATGTATGTGATAGGCTCAACCATAAATTGACTCAAAGTATTTAAAGTGAAGCATATGTCCGAACGAGAGTTTACCAATAACATCAGGGCTCCCACAAGTTATCGATACTCGGAATGGTTTGCCTATTCGGGCCCAGCAACGCTTCCACATAGCTTCTTGAAGTTGAGTTCCATCGAAGTAGACACAGACTTGCAATCGACCATCCCACATCTCTCTAGAAGCTTCTAAATGTATTTTCCTTGAGAAAGGAAAATCTCACCTACCTTTTCCCACACCTCCAGGCATAGGAAGTAATGCATCAGACCTAGGTCCCTCATCTCGAACTCGGAAGTCAACTCCCTCTCACATTGATAAATGAGAGGGTCTGCACCGGTCAAAAAGAGATCATCAACATGAAGGACCAAAATAAGAGGCATGACTTTTTCAACCTTGAAGCATAGGTTTGGATCAGCATAGCTCCTCATAAATCCTAGCTTCATAAGATAATTGTCAATCCTATTGTACCAAGCCTTAGGGGCTTGCTTTAACCCATAGAGAGTTTTCTTCAACTTGCATACATGTGTCTTTCGATCTTGTACTTCGAACCCCTGAGGTGGTTCCAAGTATACTTCCTCCTTAAGCGAGCCATGCAAGAAAAAGAAAGGGAGCTTTGAATCTATAACAACCCCAAAATTGAAATATACAACTAATTATATCAATCATGTGATTAATAATCAACACACAACTATTCAACTAATTAGCATAGAATTTACCGAAAACACAAGTAGAGACGACTTACCTGTAACGACGATATTCCTTACTTATGACTCTGAAGTTGAACGTTATTTGAATCTCGCTAACCGTAACAAGGATTTTGGGGATGACTCTCCACCCAACTGTAGGCTCAGCTACACAATCTTTCTACACCCCCAAGCCCTCAATCAACATACTACTGCCAGGGAATCCTTTGTCTCACAATACTTTTTTCCTAGGAGAATGGATGAAGGAATGGATGAATCTCATCCTCCTCATCGTCCATTAAATAGACCAAAAAATGGAAAGGGGTCCGCATGCATACATTCCATGTGTCAACATGCAAATTTTATTTCTTTATTTTAAGTTTTACTTAATTTAATATTTCTCTTAATTTAACTTTTTCTTAGTTTATTCCTTTTTACTTTTTGTTAACTTTACTTATTTTTACTATTTTTTTTTAACATCATTGGTTGCTATATTATATTTCAAAAAAAATGGAGAAGGCTATTCCCCTGAGATACATAGTAAGCTGCCATGAGGTGCGAGGAGAGTAGGAGTTACAGTTACAAAATCCTCCTTGCTCCTGCCTTCTAGGCTTTGAGGTGAAAGTTAAACATAAATAAATCCTTACAAACTGAAACAATAGGAAACAACATTTACAGAACATCTTCAATCTATGTTTATATGACTGATTTGCCTCGCTGTCCACTGTTCAGGCTTTTCCTCTTCTTCGCCATGCTTGATACTTGAAGAGCTTGAGGGCTGGGCGTTTTTCTTTTCCATCATGTATTTCAGTATCTCTATGGACTCCTCAACATGAGCACATCTGTTGGAGAGTTGTCTGAACTGCCCATGTAATGATGAAATCCTGTTTAGGAACAGATTTATATCAGCCTCGTATTTTTATTTTATAAGGCTGCTTTTATTTTCAATCTTTGCCTCCATGATCATCTGTTGACTATCCATCTTGCTGTCCAAAATCCTTTTTTGGGCTCTTAACTGTTCAAGCTCTGCTTGGAGGTCAGCACAGTGAAGGAAATCTTCACTTCTCGCCATAGGTGGGTGCTGTGCTTGAGAGCAAGGGGTGGAATTGAAGTGCTGCTTTTGAGAGAACGGGCAGGGGTTGCTGCTAAAAAACAAGTTTACAATAAATTCCAGAGACTTTAAAGAGCAGTGGTAGACTTGGTGGAGAAGAGCAGACCAAAGAGAGGGTTGCTGCTCTTGATTGCACGCAAAGAAAAAGTTGCTGGGAAACAAATTTGCTATCTGATCCTGATCTAGACAGAGGCAAGTAGCCTGAGACAAAAGAAGGAGGGGCCGCAGAGAGCTCAAAGGTAAGCAAGCAGAGCGTGAAGGCAGAAATACGAAACAGGGAGCTGAAAGGATGCAGAGATTGCTGAGAATAGAGCAGTGGAAGACTTGGAGGAGAAAAGCGGACCAAAGAGAGGGCTTGCAATGCTGCTCTTGATTGCACGCACAGAAGATGTTGCTGGGCGACAGGGTTGCTATCTGATCCCGATCCGGACAGAGGCAAGTAGCCTGAGACAAAAGAAGGAGGGGCCGCAGAGAGCTCAAAGGCAAGCAGGCAGTGCGTGAAGGCAAAAATACAAAATAGGGAGCTAAAAGGATGCAGAGATAGATGATAATAGAGGCATATATAGCAGGCGAGAGGGAGATTGCAGAGCATGTGGGGAGAACCGAAAGGGGACAAGGAGGATTGGGGGAGCGATTCAGAGGAGCAGGGGAGGGATGGCCAGGAGGTAGAAGGACGACCGACCTACTGACAAGAGGTGTGGAGATAATGATTTCAGTAATGCCAGATCCCCATGCGGATCTTAGTCACAGGGGGAGTAAGGCCGATCTTTGACCAATCCATCATATAAGGTGTGCTAAGGAACTGATTATGACTGGAGGATTCATCATCATGGTAAATACTGAAATGATTCCACGCTGTTGTAGAAAAGGCAGCCCAATGGCCTGACATAAGCTTTGTTGGCTTGACGGTAAGAAATTTTATTGAGAGAATGCAAAATATGATAATAGCGTAAGTCTTTTATGGAGTTTCCTAAGATTTGACACCGTATGATAATCTGCTAAAGAAGAGCATTAGGAAAATCCCTGTTCTGAACCATTGCACTGATGATAATTGTCGCATCTCCCAATATCATGACTGTGTCTATACCAATCTTCCTAAGTTGTATAAGACCTTGGTAAAGGGCCAAGGCTTCTACTCTGTTATTGGAAGTGTGGCCAAGACCCCACTCATAAGCCAGAATGTTATCCCCATTAGCATTAAATATAACTCCTCCCGCCCCTGCTACCCCGGGATTCGATTTTGAGGCCCCGTCGAAGCAAAGATAATGCCTATTGTTGTTTTAAATCGAGACTGCGAATTCTTCTTCTTTTACTCTAATCTTCCAGTTAGGGGGAACATTGTTGTTTCTATTACTAGCAGCGCTGCCCATCTGATTGTTGTTGTTTTTTTCTAACAGGTTTCCAATAAAGCTTCATTCTTCTATCCTGAGCTCACTGACATTTATACTTCTCTGATTCTTAACTGAGATGGTTTCAAGGGCAAGACTCCTTGCCTTGGTGCAGAGAATTCTAATAGTCGAATCCTTGTCCTTAAAAACCTTCCGATTTCATGCCAGCCAAATGTTCCATAGCATATTGTAGGGAAGAATATCTCAGACTCTCTTCACTGTGTTATTTTTCCTATGCTACCAGGGGTAGTTTTTTTTCCATTTGTTAAGTATTTGTCCTATGGTGTTTTGGGTGTTCCAGGGGATTTGATTGTTATGAGATAAGTTCCTCCAGAAATCGATGGCAAAAGGGTAATCAATAAAGAGATGATGCATTGACTCTTCAGCAGCTAAGTAGTTAGGACAACTAGAGGGACCATTGATTCCCCTCTTTTGCAAATTTTTGACTGTGAGGATTTTCCCTTTGAGAAGGGTCCAAAGAAAAAATTTGATTTTTGGAATTGCCTAGGATTTCCAAACCACCTTCCAGTGATTCTAGCTTGGCATGGGATAGTTGATGTTGCAAATGTATTGGTGAGCTGCTTGGATGGTGTAAAAGGATCTAGATGGGTCCCAACAAAACCCATCAAGATCGTTCTTTTTGACAGGAGCTATACTATGCAAATGGGATTGGAGGATAGAAAGACTTGCATTAAGGCCAGTGGGTATGGCTAGGAAGGACAAACCATACCAAAGAAGAGTGTGAGGATCCCATTGGGAGATCTGGTCGAGGGAATGTATGCCTGTTCTTTCAAAATAAGAAAGGATAGGGTTGACTCCCCCATGCCTGTTAATTGGCTACTGGCCCATGATGTTGTCAGCTCCAATGTTGATGCTTGCACCTCCCTTGGGGATTTTTTAAGTATTTTGAGCAATTAAGGGAATTGATATCTTGCATAATAGCCAAATTTTGGCGGAGTCTCTATTGGGAATATCTCGATCAAGAAGCTGCTGTCTAGGAAAATTTAGATATTTAATTTCCAGAACCTTTTTCCAACCAAGATGGGAGTCCAGTAATGAGTCTCCAAACAATTTTTCCTCCAAAGACTAAATTGAGAAATTTAGGGGATCTAATTCCAAGACCTCCTCGGTCTTGGGACTAGATAACCTGCTTCCAATTAATCAGGTTGAATTTCTTTTTATCATTTTCCCCCCTTTCCATAGGAATTGGTAGAGGATGATTTCCATTTTGTAGTGGAAGGAAGTCAGAGCTTGAAGAAGAGAAAAATGATATAGGGGGAGAGAAGAGATACCTGACTTAAGAAGAATGAGGCGACCGGCTGGGTTGAGCCACATGGAGCCCCATTGCTACACCTTTCTTTTCAATTTGTCAACTATAGTGTCCCAGACTTCTGCCCTCAAAGGTCCAGCACTTACAGACATGCCCAAGTAAGAGAAGTGGGTCCAATCATACTTGCATGTGACTCCAAAAATGTTGGCAATATTGTGTAGCACCTGTACTACTATGTTCCAACCATATATACAACTTTTCAGCTGATTTACCACTTCGCCAGAGTAACTCATGTATTTGTCAAGGAGAGACTTGAAGCGATTGGCTATTGTAGTGGAGGCCCCTCCAATCAGCAGGGTGTCATCGGCAAATTGTGAATGGTTTATGTTCTTGACCCTGTCCCCAAATTTTATTCCTGTGATTAAGCCAACCCTCCGATTGAAATCCAATGCCCTGCTAAAGGATTCAACCATTAATATAAAGAGATAAGGTGAAAGAGGACAACCTTGTCGGAGGCCTCTGGAGGATTGGAAAGCTTCTCCTGGTCTACCATTTACTAAAGGGGAGATTCATGATCTAGAAATGCAGGTTCGAATGAGGTTGAGAAAGCGGTCATCAAATCCCATCTTCTTCAAAGAATCCAAGAGGAAGGAGTGTCTTACTCTGTCAAATGAATTTGGCCAGATCAAGCTTGAGTATAAATCCTTTCTCATTTCTGGTTTGACTCGAATGGATGGCTTCTTGCACAAGTAAAATGGAGTTAGTTATTTTTCTGTTGGCCAAGAATCCCCCTTGATTTTCCGAAATGAGAGATGGAAGCAAAGGCTTTAGGCGGGTAGTAATGATTTTTGTCAATATTTTATAGGAGGAGTTACAAAGTGATATGGGCCTGAAATGAGCAAAGGAAGATGGCCTGTTTTCTTTGGGAATGAGTTCCAGATGAATGGCATTGGTGTATCCTCCTATTTTGCCCTTTCGTTGGATCCGATTGAGCATTTTTGTCAAGTCCTTTTTTATAATTCCCCAGAATGCTCGATAAAAGAAAATGGGAAAGCCATTTGGTCCTGGGGCTTTATTAGGTTGATGAGTCCAAATCGATCTCCTGATTTCCTCCTCATCGATCTCCTTGTTTAGGCTATCATTCATTTCCCTGCTTATCCCTGTTGGAAGGCGCTGCAATAGATATGTGTAATCCTCTTCTTCCTTCGTTTCAGTTAGCAGGTCTCAATAGTGATCTGTAGCAGCTCTTCGAATGGCCTCCTGAGTGCTTTGTCTATCACCTTCAACATCTAGGATGGAGCTCACATTATTCCTTATCTTTCTGGCTGTCGTTTGTTTGTGAAAAAAAGCTGAGTTCTTGTCTCCCCCCTGCAACCATAGCTGCCTCGATTTAAGCCTCCATTTTGATTCCTCTTCTCTGTTAACTTGGTATAGCTGTGAGTAGAGATCATTTTCTTGCTGTTTGTTTTCTTGGGAAAGGCCATTTTCCTCTATTGCTCTTTGTATACTCTCTAGATTATTCTTGATTTCTTTTTTCACCTTCTTTGCTTCTTGGTACTTGGTTTTAGCCCATTCTTTTATGGCTTTTTTTTCGTAGTTTTGTTTCCCAAATGAAATTGGGAGATCCCTCCATGTGTTGGATCCAAGAACTGTAAACAATGCCTACGACTGCTGGTATATCATTCCAAAGGGAACTATAACTGAATGGGATGGGCCCAAGGGGCCTGTGATTTTCCAGCGTTAGAGTTATTGGGAAGTGGTCAGAGGCAGAGCACATTAGAACGCTGGCATATCCAACGAAGAAAGCAGAAAGAAGCGAAACATTAATGACAATTCTGTCCAACCGCTCCATGATGTTACCTGCACCCATCCTGCAGTTATTCCATGTGTATCTACGGTTTTTTGGAGGGACATCCATAAGATCATGCTCTTGCATGATATTTTCCAACTGTATTCTGTATGGATCAGGTGTAAAACTACCTCCCCTTTTCTCATTGGCGTGGAGGATTAGATTGAAGTCACCTCCCAAAATAATGTTAGTGTTTTCTTCTGCATCGAGACTGTCTTTTAGATCATGCCAATAGCTCTCCTTATCTTTGCATTGATTCGGCACATAAATGTTGTAGATGATAATGGTTTGCTGATCTGCTTTATTTTCCAAAGTTGTTTTGATCCAGTGTTGGTTTACTGTTTCCGAAATCCAATTCCATATACCTTGGTTCCAAATTGTTGCTACTCCTCCTGAGGCTCCTCTTGCCTCGCTAATGCTGCCTTTATACTGTCTCTGCTGCTCAATAACTTTACTCATTTCCTTGTGGCTTTGTTTTGTTTCTTGTAACAGAATGATTCCTGGCTTCTCAGAAAGGATAAGATCCCTTAGGGCTGCTACCTTAGAGGGGTGCCCAAGTCCACTGATGTTCCAAGATAGTATTTTCATCATTGGATATGCGGAGTACGGGGAGGTGCTCGCCCTCCTTGGTCCTTGTTGATTGCTTCTTTTTCATGCTGCCCCAGAATGTAAGTTTCTATGGGTGTCTACGTTCCCATTGCTATGTCTTTTTGCGCGTTCTCATCCCGATGCTGCTTGGCAGATTTCCTGCCCAGGCCCGGTTTCTTGAAGGATTCATTAGAGCCCCCGTGATCTTTGGAGGAGCTCCTGGTAATTCTGTTGAGGGGAGGATCAAGAAGAGGTTGAGAGGAGATAACAAGAGGCAATAAGGATTCAATAGTGTCCTGGTGTTGGCTTTCAGGGAGAGGGGACTCCTGGGGATCAGGGGGGGAGAGAACTGAGAAGGGGTTGGATGAGGGGAGGGTCTGAGGATGGGAGAGGGGAGGTGGCTTAGAGGGAGCAGGGGAGGAAGGGGTGGGATGAGATGCAGAGGAGGTTGAAGGGCCTGCATCAAGGGGAGCTTTTACTGAAGAGACCGTTTTCTTTATTTTTACCATTTCCCATTGTTCTTCTTGTGGTCCATTTTCTACATCAATAAGCTTAGTGCATCTATTGACAAAGTGGCCATATTCATGACATACCTTACACTTAAAGGGGATCTTATCGTAATCCAGTTGTTGTATATGGCTCCAGTCGTCCACTTTGAGCTTGATGGCTTCCGGGAGGCCTTTGCCAAGGTCCACTTCAACACAGATCCACGCACAGGCTTGCATATTTTATTTTGGTTCAATGCGATCAATATATTTGCCGACTGCATTCCCGATGTCGTGAACTGATTCATCTCCCCAACAATGGAGAGGGACGTGAGGGAGTCGAACCTAGACCAGTACCGCACTGGGAACATCCAGCTCTGGATCGAAGTCTGGGGTCCATTTGTTGAGGTACAGGCCCCTTGAGTCCATGAAATAGGGCCCGTTTCTGAAAATTAGATCCTTATCTTCTTTGGTTTCAAAGTGAAAGGTGAAGTACCCTTTCCCACAAAATCTGATGGAGATTTTCCCTTGTATTTTGTCGGGCTAGTTCCTTTCAACCCATCTTTGAACAGTTTTTGGAGAAGGCTAGAGGCCTGTGAATTGACCTATAAGTCCTCTTTCTACCAGGGATAAAGCATCCATTCGTGGAAGAACTGGAGGCAGGCTGACTTCTTGAAGAATATCCAGCTTTTTGATAAATTTCGAAACTGCTGGTCGGGGGCGCTGTGGGGGCAATGATTTAATCAATGTCAAGAAGGCCTGCTAAGGATCGATCCCCTCCGGTGGAGCTTCCGGAGTGGCCATGGAGAGGCAAAAGCTCAAACGACTGCGCAATGATCGCCTAGGTCAGTCGCGCAGCAGCTCAGGCGCACGGGATGAGCAAGAACCTTACTTATTTTTACTATTTTTATAGTTACCTTTTTATATATTTGTTTAGAAATCCAGTTTATTATTTACTATTTTATTTATTATTTATTTACTATTATTATCTTTTTTATTATTTATTATTTATTTACTTATATATTAATATTATTTTATTTTATTTATTATTATTATTATTATGGGGTATTATATACTCCCCCCTCTTTAAGGAACTTCCTCCCGAAATTAAGTTGAATCATTTAACATTTTACTTTATTTAGTTATTTATTACTTCACGTTTGCCCCACACTCTCTGCTGAACTTGTATAACCAGCAGGCATCGAAAGTTTCCACAACACCCAAAAAATCCCAAGCAATCTTTGTCACTTTTCCCACTTTCAGAACCCGACATAAGCCTCATTGGTCTGTACCATAGCCTATGGCTGGCCCCAAGGCTTGCACCAAGGCTTAGACCTCATCTACCCCAAGGCAGGCATCCGGTCCAAGTTTCGGGCATCTCGCAAGGCTGGCCCACTCCCTCCACACTCACTAATGTGCACAGCCTCAGGCATTGAAGTCCTTACACCCCCACCAGACTTCGACATCCCAATCCAATATCAAGTATTCGACCTCCTCAAGATGGTCCCATAGCCCCTCAAGAACTATCCATCATGAGTTATACAAGACAAAGGAACCACTGGCATATGTAGTGTTGATTGAGTATGTCCCCATCCCATATGGTGTTACATATTCTCCCTCATAGGTATGGGCTCCCACGAGATCATCAAATAACCAGGCTCTCTCGGCCCATTCGTAGAGTTCCTATCAGTCACCATATCTCAACATGCATCTAATGCATTAGTTATAATCATAACATCATAGAAAATAATTCATATGCCATATCATGCATATCATCATGAGAACATAGCATCATTGTTATCAAAACATTATGAATAGTAGAAAATGCATGCTCATGCATTTCATAAATCTGCATGCAATAACCACATGCTTCACACCATGAAATATCATCATAAATTACAACATCAAAGATAATCATGACATCCATAATAAATGGAACCATATGTAAATATAGCCTCATATCATGAGAATCATACATAAGCAATCTAGACTAGTTGACACATTTGACAAAATAAATCTAGATGTCATTATTTGTTTCATGTTCATCAACTCATCATACTATTTTCCTTCATCCCTTCATTGTATCATTCATCCCTTTTTTAAGAAGCAACATCATTGAAACAAAGTTAAATACTAATTTTAAATGTGGACACAAATTGTTTCACAATCAGTTATGTAATATCCAACTAACAAATTCCAAGCATTACCTTGAGTTAATGTTTGTGCATATTGTTTTTATCAAGATAAAAGGCATAGTAGCCACATGGGTCTTAATTGATATTTCTAATCCTTTCATGCAAAAGGGGGTTATGCCAATTATGTTTGTATATCCATGAATCCACTAAACTCTACTCAAATATTTATAGTCAACATTTATTATGCCAATTTAACATTGTGCATTACAAACTACCATGATTAAGAATGCTAATCTTCAACGTCATTATTCATTAAACTTTTCTTTGCCATAATTAAGATATCCCCTTACACTAAGTCAACATGCCATGATTCTTATAACATATACACTTATATATTAAGACCTTTAAATCCATTTGTTATTCCATAGGGTAACTTTATCAATCTACATTGCTACTATTAGAACCATCTTAAAAACTTTCATTCATTTCTTAAAATTGTTCTCTTTATACTTAATATTATATCAGCTCATTCTAATAATATAATTATTCTCCTTCCAGTTTCCACTTCAATTTATGTGTACTATTGGAAAATTGTATTGTTGTTCTCTCAAATTGATCAAGTTCCTTATCATTCTTCCCCTCTTGAAGAGGCAACGTCCACGGAGCAAGGTTAAGCAATGAGCTAAACAAGAAAACTATTCATCAATCTTACTAAGGAAGCTTGTCACCCCTTCACTTCTCATACTAGAGATTCAAAATTTATTCCTATAATAGTTTCAACTTCTTAAAATTCCATATCTACTAACTTCATAGATGGAAACTTCCTTGCCTTTTGAATTTAGAGAACTTATTATCATATTAATTTTGAATTCTTATCTCTCACCAACAAAATAATATTTATATCATCTCTCATTATTCTTTATAACATATATTTTTATATTAAATCTTTAAATCAAGATTTCCCATTTAACATATAAAATAAAGATAAAAATACACAAAAATATTTAATACAACATTTTAAAACATTTATAAACATGTATAAAACTTCCCAAAAGAAAAAAAAAATCATGATCTATCAAGTTATATATATATATATACATTACTTTTAATACTTTTTGCTCTATAAAAGAAAGTTCTTTAAAAAGAATTATATTGTTTCTTTTTTTTTCTAGTTAAGACTAACCTAAGTACCCACGAGGGATTTGAACCGGAGACCAATCGCAAGGAGTGACTTAACAGCGCACCCATTCACCGTCAATCCAAAGCCTCGTGGGCAAATAATTATATTGTTTCATTTTATTCTAATTTTTTAAATTAAATGCACTTAAATTATGTTTAATATTAATTTGAGTTTTTACTTTATTCCTCATTATTCAAGCTCATGATCCCAAAAAAAAACTTTGAAAGAAAGAAGGAAAGAAAGAAATTATTTTAACGTCCACAAGGCTAAAGATAGCCTATGGGACAGATTGCTTCTTCATCTGCTTGATGTATTCGACCATTTTTCTGTGAAGCTTCATAATAAATGCTCCCAGCTTCTCGACAAACCCCTCACTAAGTAGATTATCCCAAGAGCTAGCTGTCAGCATATCTGCATAACTTTCTTTGTTCTCTTTGAAGGCCTCACATTCTAAAATGAAATGCTTTTCTGTTTCCACTTTTTCGGAAGAACAAAAAATGCATAATCTTTCCTCCCACACTTCGTTTGGCCTTTTCCAGCGCCCTGTTTCACAATGGAGTTGATGAGAATTAGTCCTTAACTGAGCAATAAGAATTTTGGCTCTCCAAGAGATATTGGCCTCTATGTATGCTTTTGGTTGGTGACTATAAGTGGAATTAAACACTTCAATATAGTACTTTTTCTTTCTTCCTAGCTCCTTATCCCAAGTACGCTTGTGGAACTTATCCATAACAAAAGTTTTTATCTCTTTATTGTTTATGAGACATGTGTTCAAACAAATACCCCATTTACTAAACCATTTGTTATTTTGTTGCATCCAAGTTTTTTTTTTTGTTGCACAATAATGTATTTTCATGGTTTATATGATTAATTAGCGTGAACGTAAATATATAAAATTTATTTATAAATATTTAAATGTGAAATAATTTACAATGAAATATGATTATATTTTGCATACTTAAAATATCAATACGATCGATTCCTCTTGGCACGGGGCACATTAGTCTACGGTCGATGTTGTTTAATAGGTCCCTCTACCATGGCTATTGCGGCCCTAGTACGCACATAATTTGGAATAAAAACAGACTCTGACTCATTGTAGCAGTGATTTTTCATGCAAATAGACCCTAAGGAAAAACACAAAAGAAGAAAGAAAAAAAATCCTTGAAAAGGCCACCATGAATGACCCGTTGCTTTTTTTTTCATTAATTTTTTTTAACAACAGATGACCTGATATCATTTCCTTACAACCACGACTTAGGGGTAAATTTCATAACCAATACATAGTGAGTGCACCAATTTCATTTTATTCAATTTGTCCTATATTATCCCATTTTTCTAAAAATTTCCTCCTTTCTTCCAACAACAAAATTTTGTTCGGACTAATTGAGCCTTATGCTTTTCTCAACCCAAAACAAGCCTGGGAATACACACCTTCACAAAAGTTTAATTCTAGCATAAGATCATAGCTAAGAAGAGACTGAACAAAGATTATAATCCTTTATTTTTTTATTAAATAAAAAGAAGTACAATATATTTAGAATATGCATGTATCCACTTATCATGAATGTAAACAAAAGGTGTGTAAAGTTTATTTTTAATAGAATTATTCTTAAAAAATATATAATAGCATATTCAAGGTTAGGCATGCATACAATTACATACAAACAAGAAGTGCCCAAAGTTTATAATAGCATATTCAAGATTATGCATGCATACCATTACATGCAAACAAGAAGTGACCAAGGTTTATATTTAATGATTTAAATAAAGAAAGTTTATCTAATATATTAAAGGCAATGATATTTATTCAATAATTTATATAGTAAAAAAATAGAAGTGGTATTTATTTCTCAAATCTACATTGATTATATTTTTCTTTGTCATTGCAATCAAAATTATTGATAAATTTAATTAAGTATTTTTCTCAAACTTTTACCTAGAAATCACTGAGTCGAAACCCGCTCTGATACCATATGTAACAACCCTAACAACCCCAAGATTAAAATATATAACTAATTATATCAATCATGTGGATAATAATCAAACATACAACTATTCAACTAATTAGCATAGAATTTCCTGAAAACACAAATATAGACGACTTACCTGTAATGACAATATTCCTTACTTGTGACTCTGAAGTTGAATGCTATTTGAATCTCGCTAATTGCAAAAAAGATTTTGGGGACGACTCTCCACCCAACCATAGGCTTAGTTGCACATAATCTTTCTGTAGCTAACTACCCCGAGCACTCAATCAATGTACTACTGCAAAGGGATCCTTTGTCTCACAATACTTTTCTCTCAAAAGAATGGATCAAGGAACGGATGAATCTCATCCTCCTCATCGTCCATTAAATAGACCAAAAAATGGAAAGCCGTCTACATACACACATTCATGTGTCATCATGCAACTTTTATTTCTTTATTTTAAGTTTTCCTCAATTTAATATTTCTCTTAATTTAACGCTTTCTTATTTTATTCCTTTTTACTTTTTGTTAAATTTACTTATTTTTACTATTTTTATAGTTTAGTTTATTTTACTCCTTTTTACTTTTTGTTAAATTTACTTATTTTCACTATTTTTATAGTTTAGTTTTATATATATTTATTTATAACTCCAGTGTATTATTTACTATTTTATTTATTTACTTATATATTTATATTATTTTATTTTATTTATTATTATCATTATTACAGGGATTATTATTATTATAGGGCATTACAGAATCCCTTAACAGACTTTACAATTTTCCCATGTAAATACTCGTTTAAATACATAATTCACATCAACATTCTAACAATTAGAACTCCAGTGTATTATTTTCTATTATTATATTCTCTTTATTATTTATTTACTATTTACCATTATTATTTATTTTCTATTATTATATTCTCTTTATTATTTATTATTTATTTACTATTATTATCTTTTTTTATTATTTATTATTTATTATTCATTTACTTGTATATTAATATTATTTTATTTCATTTATTATTATTATTACGGGGCATTACAGAATCCCTTAACAGACTTTACAATTTTCCCATGTCACATACTCGTTTAAATACATAATTCACATCAACATTCTAACAATCAGAATGATAGTAACTAAATAAAAACGATATTAAGCCATGGATCAACACGAAAACAACAGAAATTACCCAATGCGTTCTTCTATTAACTCATGGCGGCAAAATATATCAAAAATAGCTCAATTCTGAATGGCTTTTTCTACACACCAG
Source organism: Pinus tabuliformis (assembly GCA_031772625.1). Lineage (NCBI taxonomy): Eukaryota > Viridiplantae > Streptophyta > Pinopsida > Pinales > Pinaceae > Pinus > Pinus tabuliformis. Next base: position 483,988,448 of record CM062811.1, on the reverse strand, counting down.
CCTATGGGAATCAAAGATACAATGTAATGCTCCAAACCCTAACAAACTCAGAATACCTAACTAAGAGTTCTCTAATGCACAACTAAACTCTAGAATCGAACAGAACATGTTAAGTTTAGGTATGTTCTATGCTTAGAGCAATTTATTTCAATTTTCACTGTTAGCTCAATATCTTTTCCAGATTAGCAATCACATCAACATTAAAGTAAACTACAGACATAACATAAACATAAATCGCAGAAGACAGGCCAAGACAAGAGGACACAAGATGTGGCGCTAGCCAGGGACAAACCCCAATGTGGGGAAACCCTTCATCAATTCTTCTTATATGTTCTTCAATAGTTCAGCAGAGAGAGAGAGAGATAGTACATTTACAACAGAAGTCAACACTTTGACTAATCTAGATAAGAGCATAGATCATCTCTAAGAATATGATACATGAAATCAGTTGAAAACATGCTGCTTCAACTGATTTTCCAAGGTGAATCCTTCACCTATCATCGTGTTGCATCTCGTCATCATGCTGCACCTCACCGTGCTACACTATGTTGCACCCATCATCACAATGTTGCATCTTATCATGCTTCATCAATCATGACAGTACCCATACTGTACTGCATCATGTACCCTCATGTGCCATTGTTGCACCTTGTTTTGCCACCATGTGCTTGCTGCACCTTGCTTACCATACTGTTGTCCCAATTGCTATTGCAGCACATGTCTTGTTGCTGTCCCAATTGCTATTGCAGCACCATGTCTTGCTATTGTCCCAATTGCTATTGCAGCACCATGTCTTGCTGTTGTCCCAATGCTCACTACTGTCCATGTGCCTTTGCTGCCATGTCACAACTGTCCCATGTATCTATACAACACTATGTACCTTGTTGTCACATATATCTTGGCAGCACTATGTACCTTGTTGTCCCATATATCTTGACAGCAATATGTACCTTGTTGTCCCATATATCTTGACAACACTATGTACCTTGTTGTCCCATATATTAGCACTGTTGTACTAGTTGCCTTGTTGTCTCATGCATCTAACTATTAGTCCACAAACAACCCTCAATTCACTGCATGTTACTGTTGATTTCTGCCTAGGGTTCTGTGCATGTACTTGACTGGTTAGGGCACACCAACAAGCCTAACGTATAGGGAGAATACTCATGTTTGTCTCGTTGTCCTTAGAGATGATTGTGGCCTAGTTAGTAGGTCCTTTCTCTCCCAACAGCTGTTGTAATAGTCCCTTGTTGTGTCCCTATAAACAGAGATATACACCCCAATATCATGCGTACAACAATCATGAAACTCACCACTAGTCTACGGCCTATTTTGCATGGTAAGACTTCTCTAATATGTCACCTCAAGCCATCCTTCTTGTCTCATGCAATGACTAAGAGCTGCAGCTCTTCTTCTCTAAAATCCGCATCCAAAACAGTCCACAAACTCGAACTTGCCTCAACCTTCCTTGCTCCAAATTCACATCATATTTCAAACCTTAGGATTACATTAGGCCATCCAGCGTTAGGGTTGATTTAGGTCTGTGTTAGGGCAACCTTCTATCTGTGTCTAGGGCAGCCTTCCATGTGTGTCTAGGGCAACCTTCCATCTGCGTCTAGGGTAGCCTTCCATGGGCAGCCTTCCATGTTTGTCTAGGGCAGCCTCTCTTCCTCCAACATCTAGGGCTTCCACTCCTAGATTTCTCTTCCACTAAAACCCCAAGACAAGTGGAGAGAAATCAAGATAGAAGTGTGTGTGAAATGACTCTCAAGTCATCTCCTTTTATACTAAAACGTTGAGCACATGTGGGGTTTATTTTATTTCTGGCCAACATTGCCAAATTGTCTTATAACACAAATAAATTCATAACTCCATGAATACTTATTGGAATCAGATGCTCTTTAGATCAATCCTACACCTCACGATGAGAGGGATCCAAGAAAAATATCAGCTGCCATAAATAAGATGACCCACATGGAGTTTGGCCCTAGTTGCCGATTTTAACACTCCCTTTCAACTTGGAGAACTCCATCCACTGATCCATATGTTCGATTGTACTATCTCTGCCATCAGTGCCTTGCACTGCTCTACTCTGCTGAACCATGAAGAAGTAGAATTGATCGAGAATGCCTCATACCATTCTCTATTGACTCGAAGTCAGTTCCATATGAAGAGAGTGTGTCATATCACTCTTACTGACCCGAAGTCAGTTTTATTGATCCTAGATCAATATCACAAGAGAGTGTCTCAAACCACTCATACTGATCTCAGATCAGTTTCATTAATCCCAGATCAATGGAGGTCATACTAGCATAGGGAGTATGTTAGATACAACGATGCATCCATCAATAGTACTACTATGGTCCCTAACCCCATTTCCCTGCTCATTGATCATATGAGAGGTACTTCCCATGAGTCCCAGACTACATGGGTAGGATGCCTTGAAAAGAGAACTAATCATCCTGTCCACAGGAGAAAAAATCATCCCGGCCCACAAGACAACTAATCATCCTGGCACACAAGATAACTAATCATCCCGACCCACAGGAGAACTAATCATCCTATTTCACAGTTGCCATGGGAGAACTAATCATCCTGTTCCATAGTTGCCATAGGGTATCACAGGGGAAGGTTGAACCAGTCATCCTATAAATAATGCACCACTAGAGGAGGGTGAGTTGCCCTGTGGTCGTATGTTGCTCCAGTAAGTACCCCAAGTCCCTTAGAGCTCCCAGAGCTCAATGCATGCAACATGTAGGACCCTTATAAGAAGGTCTCTCAACGACTCCAAGTCGTTCGGGAAAGTCACAGATTTGACCTTTCCCCGGGGCTTTGACAAAATGTCTGCGACTTGTACATTAGTCTCAATGCAATGGAGCTTCCTCGCTCATCGACTTACCATATGCCAGATAAGGTAGTATCTGATGTCTATTTGCTAGAGCGATCATCGAATACGAGATTCCTCAATAATTGAATCCCCTTTCTGGTTGTCACAGAGAAGCACAGTGGTATTCATCATGTGTACAAACAACTCACTTAAGAGCTTCCGCAACCAGGCAGCTTCACACGAGATCATACTCGTAGCTATGTATTCGGTCTCGGTGGTTCTTATAGAAACCAACTTCTGCTTCCTGCTCATCCATGATATCGAAGCATAATCCAAAGAGAACCAACACTGAGATGTGCTCTAGTGATCCTCCACACTGCCTGCCCAGTCAGCATTTGAATAATCATGCAGTTTCATATTTCCAGCAGTGTATCTCAATCCATGAGAGATTGTGCCCCGAAGATATCTCAGAAGATTCTTGGCACCAATCCAGTGAGGCTCAACCAAATATGAGCTCACCATGCTAACTAAAAAACATCTATCCGGACGGAAGTTCAATAAGAACATCAATGCAAATGAGTTTATGAAACTCAGAGGCATTTCCCAAATCTATTCCGTCATCACCACCATATAACTTCTGAAAGTTAAGATCCTCGAGGTAGTCATTGGCTTGCAGTTTACCATTCCACATCTGGAATCCAACTCCCTCTTACTTCTACAAGTGAGAGGGTTTGCACCTGTCAGAAATAGGTCGTCCTCAGAAGGTGCCAATATGAGAGGTATATCATCCACAACCTTCGAGCAATGGTTTGGATCAGTTTCACTCCTAGTGAATCTCAGCTTCATCAGACAGCTATCAATCCTCTCATACTATGCTCGAGGTGTTTTGCTTCAAGCCATAGAGGGCTTTCTTCCACCTGTATACATGAGATTCCCGATCATGAATCTCAAACTCCTCGGGTTGTTCCAAACATTTGGACCTGCTACATGAGGGGAATGGTCCCCTTGTGAGATTTTCCTTTGGTACATCTCAGACATGTAACTTCATGCTCCTTTTGAATTCAGGTATCCCTGTCGTCATCTTTCCATCGATGAATACCACCCTGAAACCTTTGACTTCCATTGCCGAAATGGACACCAGGTTCTTCTTGCAATCAGGTACATAAAAGATATTTTGTAAATGAATCGAGTTACCTTCATTCAATTGAGGAGTAACATCCTACACCATTTTCGAAATAGGTGGCATCGGCTCCAAGTATAATCCCACGATTGTTTCCATCTCTACCAGATTTGAGAGAGCACCCTTCTATCCGATGAGGTGCCTTGAAGCACTACAATCAATAAGCTAGAATCCCAAAGAATCTGAAGGAGAGGGCCAATACAAGATAACGCTTCTTTATCTTTTCAGAAACAAAATTTGATTCTTGATACCTGGGTTTCCTTGCTTTCATTGAGGGGTCGATTGTATCCTTGATGACCTGCATTATCTGTCATTCCTCTGATCATTGAAGATGTCCCTGGAATGAATTGTTATCATCATCAAGTGATGTGTCCCTACCAGTCGGACACTCCTTCGCATAATGGCCAAATTGCCTTTCCTTCCATCCTTAGATCCAGACTTCCCATAGAAGTGATCTTTAGGTAGGCTGTCAAAAGCTTCCATTGCGCCACTCTGATAATGTTCTCTGCTCTGACTTCACCCTCAGTGAATTTGAAGAGGGATGAGGAACCCATTGATCATTTTGTCCTTTCCCAAATGTCTTCGGTGATTTCTCTTTCACTCTTGCTTGGGCTTTGTCTTCACCTCACCTCTGATACCATGTTAAGTTTAGGTATGTTCTATGCTTAGAGCAATTTATTTCAATTTTCACAGTTAGCTCAATATCTTTTCCAGATTAGCAATCACATCAACATTAAAGTAAACTGCAGATAGAACATAAACATAAATCGCAGAAGACAAGCCAAGACAAGAGGACACAAGATGTGGCGCTAGCCAAGGACAAACCCCAATGTGGGGAAACCCTTCATCAATTCTTCTTATATGTTCTTCAATAGTTCAACAGAGAGAGAGAGAGATAGTACATTTACAACAGAAGTCAACACTTTGACTTATCTAGATAAGAGCATAGATCATCTCTAAGAAGATGATACATGAAATCAGTTGAAGACATGCTGCTTCAACTGATTTTCCAAGGTGAATCCTTCACCTATCATCATGTTGCATCTCATCATCATGCTGCACCTCACCGTGCTGCACCATGTTGCACCCATCATCACAATGTTGCATCTTATCATGCTTCATCAATCATGACAGTACCCAGCATTGTACTGCATCATGTACCCTCACGTGCCATTGTTGCACCTTGTTTTGCCACCATGTGCTTGCTGCACCTTGCTTACCATACTGCTGTCCCAATTGCTATTGCAGCACCATGTCTTGCTGCTGTCCCAATTGCTATTGCAGCACCATTACAGCACTATGTCTTGCTGCTGTCCCAATGCTTACTGCTATCCATGTGCCTTTGCTGCCATGTCACAGCTATCCCATGTATCTATACAACACTATGTACCTTGTTGTCCCATATATCTTGACAGAACTATGTACCTTGCTGTCCCATATATCTTGATAGCACTATGTACCTTGTTGTCCCATATATTAGCACTGTTGTACTAGTTGCCTTGTTGTCTCATGCATCTAACTATCAGTCCACAAACAGCCCTCAATTCACTACATGTTACTATTGATTTCTGCCTAGGGTTCTGTGCATGTACTTGACTGGTTAGGGCACACCAACAAGCCTAACATATAGGGAGAATACCCATGTTTGCCTCGTTGTCCTTAGAGATGACTGCGGCCTAGTTAGGAGGTCTTTTCTCTCCCAACAGCTGTTGTAATAGTCCCTTACTACGTCCCTATAAACAGAGATATACACCCCAATATCATGCATAAAACAATCATGAAACTCACCACTAGTCTATGGCCTGATTTGCACGGTAAGACTACTTTGATGTGTCACCTCAAGCCATCCTTCTTGCCTCATGCAATGACTAAGAGCTGCAACTCTTCTTCTCTAAAATCCGCACTCAAAACAGTCCACAAACTCGGACCTGCCTCAGCCTTCCTTGCTCAGCCTAGAGCAGCCTTCCATCTGCATCTAGGGCAGCCTTTCATTTGCATTTAGGGTATCCCTCCATGTGTGTCTAGGGCAGCCTCTTTTCCTCCAACGTCTAGGGCTTCCACTCCTAGATTTCTCTTCCACTAAAACCCAAGAAAAGTGGAGAGAAATCAAGATAGAAGTGTGTGTGAAATGACTCTCAAGTCATCTACTTTTATACTAAAACGTTGAGCACATGTGGGGTTTATTTTATTGCTGGCCAACCTTGACGAATTGTCTTATAACACAAATAAATTCATAAATCCATGAATACTTATCGGAATCGGATGGTATTTAGATCAATTATACACCTCTCGATGAGAGGGATCCAAGAAAAATATCAGTTTCCATAAATAAGATGACGCACATGGTGTTTGGCCCTAGTTGCCAATTTTAACATAACAGAACCTGTTGAAATTGGCAACTAGGGCCAAATTCCACCTTAGGACAGCTCATATGATGGAGATGATTGTTGCAATTGAGAGGTCTAATTTTGGTATAATGATCATCTCATTCTGATAAGCAGAAATGGAATTTTGAATTTATTCTCTCTCATGCACAAATTGTTAAGGTCGACCTCTATGAAATGTAAGCTCATAAGCCCAACAGATGTGTCTCCTTACCCTCAATGAAGTGTATAAATAGGAGATACCTCTCTCCTCATTTGGACATCTCTCATCTCATCACATATCTCTCTCTCCCCTCTCTTGATTGGTTCATACAACTTTGAGGCAACCTTCTCTACTTCGCACGTGTGAAAGGAGGACGAATTTTTGGGATTGTCTGCTGATCGAATTTCAGGGAAACGTACTTGCATTGACCAAGGCCTATTTTACCTCCATTGACTTCAATCTTGAGGGCAGAATTTCGATTTTTGGAGGCCGCACTCATTGGCACAAAAATAGAGGTGATTGGGATAGTTTGACCGATTTGACTTTAGCGTTGACTTCAGATTTGACTGCAGAATTTACAGTTGTGTTTTCTCTCTCCTATGACTGGTTGGACCGAACTTTTTTGGGCTGACTTTGACCTTCTTGGAAGGACGAATTTATCTACTATTGACCGAGCTACGTGAAAGACATTTTGGAGCTGCTTTGACCAACGTTGAATTTCTGGTTTGGGCTGCAGTTGCTTGTTGTTGATTGCTGATTTGACAAGACTATTTTGGGCAAGTTAATTTGATATTTGTACTCTCTCTCTGCGAAACTATTGAAGAATAATAAGAAAATTTGATCAAAAGGTTTCCCCACATTGGGGTTTGTCCCTGGCATTCGCCACATCTTGTGTCCTCTTGTCTTGGCTTGTCTTCTGCACATGTTTTTATGTTCTATCAGCATTTACAATCAATGTGTTTAAGTTAATGTGATTTCTACTGAATATAATTGGAAATTTTCATTGGGTTGATAAAGAAAATTGAAGTAAATTGTGCTAAAGCATATAACATACCATTGTTATCTAAAATAAACAGAAACCCTAGCTGAATTGGTTTTCCCTGATTCATACATCATTACATAATCAAAATAACTTAAGATTTTTTTCAATGAAAACAATTTACCTGTAGATATTTTGCACTTTACCATTATTTACCAACAGATATTTTGGAACCTTTTGTGGATTCAAACTGTTCTTTTCCTGCCATGTCGTCTCTCTGCGGCCACGCTTTGACTGTCTACATGGTTAGCCATGCTCGTTGCAGTCGTGCTCGCTTTCTTCTTCTGCGTGTTGCATTCTGCCTCTCCTTTTCTGTGTGAAATCCCCAAAACTTCAAGATTGCCTCCAACAGGAGGCCAGGCATGCATGTTTTAAAGTAATCCCTCAAAAGGTTTTTGCTGCTCCTAGAGATAGGTAGGGCGGCGATTTTTCTAAAGAAGAGCTCCTCACTATTCTCAACTCAAAAAATAATGTTAAATCTCCTAAGATTGATGGTCTACCTTGTGAATTCTTCAAAGCAAAGAGGGACACAGTTGGTGATGATCTTTATTGTATGTCCAAGAAGGCTATTTCCTTTGGTCCCCTTACAAATTCATTGAATCAAGACCTAGTTATTTATCCTGAAGAATGCAACTAGAGACTCAATTGGGGATTGAAGGCCTACCACCCTTCTCAATTTTTCTTATAAGATATTGTTAAAGGCAGTAGCTCTCCACATTCACAAAGTAGGCTCCAAAATTGTCAGACAAGAACAGACACACTTGGTTCAAGGAAGGTTTATTTTGGGTACAATGATCTTTGCATGGGAAGCAATGGAGTGGACCACGGAGGTGGAACAATAGCCCTTGTTTCTGAAAACTGATTTCGATAAAGCATATGATAGAATCAATTGGTCATTTATCACAGGGATGTTGCCTTGAGTTTGGGCCTAGATGTGCTGCCATGGTTAATACGTTATTCTCCAAGGGCTTGGCTTTTGTCTCAGTTAACATTTATTTATCTGTTCGCATTCCCCTTCATCGTTCAATTAGACAAAGGTTGCCCCCTTTTCCCCTACCTTTATGTGCCAGTAGTTGATGCTTTGGGCTACCTATAGTTGCCCATTAGATTCAAGGAAGGAATAGAGGAATTTGTCTCCCAGATGGTTTAGAGATGGACCACGGTGAATGGCCACTTTGCAAAAGACTCTTCTTTCAGTTCAGGTGGACCAAAATTCAAAGGAGAATATGAGAGATTGTCAAGATCTCTTTTGTGTTAAAACGGAAACAGGCATTAATGAGCAGAAGACTATTTTTTTGCCGATTGACCTTCACAACCCCCAGATTGGATCCCTTTTGTTCAACCAGACTAGAGTAACTGTGCATTATTTAGGAATCTCATACAACAAGGGCCTTTAGCCCATTTCCTTTTGCGATTGTTGTCTTCAGAAGCTAAAAACCAAGCTCTATCTCTGACAGTTTAAGCACCTCCCCTTTGCAAGTAACTTGACTGTTGTATCACAAATTCTTCAAGCTTTGCAAATACACTATATATTAGTTTCTAAGCAAGACCCGGTTTAGATGATTTAAACAAATTTTCTGTGATATTCCTAATTAGCTATGGCTAATTAGAATATTCGATTTTTCTCAATTTTCCTACTATAGTTATTTATAAATAAAAAGGTGAAGGGGACATAGCTCACCTTTAGAATAAAGTCACTTCCTAGTAGCACAACGTTGTGACTTAAGAGGAGCCAAGGGGGCCAAAGGACCATGCAGAGATGGGGCCCACGTAGACACTTGGAGGAACTGCACATATGGGAAGGAACACGTGGCAAGGAAGGGACTGCACTGGAGAAGGTGGGCCTTGGTATTGAGAAGGGCCAATGCTATAAAGGAGAGGGGAGCTTCCTCATTTTGCCATTCGATTATGTGCATTTGAGCTAGTCACTTCGACTTAGAGCATGTTGGTTGTTTAGCTAGTCTGCAGCACTGTTTAGTGCATTGAGTGTCTCCATTCGAAGATCTCACCCTTAGCCCTGGGGGAATTCAAGTGCCTGCTCGGGCAAGGTAGTTTTCAATAATCTTTTGCAGGAGGATTTATCTTTTGAGTTGAGGAAGAAGAGCTGATCATTTAGGGGACTGCGTAGTCTTAGAGGCAGGACGCAATTTTTCTGGAGGACACAGTTGTTTTGGTGGGAGTTCCAGACTGGGTTTTTTGTAAAGGGTTTGAGCTAGGAGATTGAGCAAGGGATCAGCCCTTGCATATTGGAGGATTTTGGCAGAGTTGCAGGTGGAGTTTTGGAGGATTCTATCCAGTGGCAGCGTAGGGCCTTGAGGGACAGCGTAGAACCCCAAGGGGGTGATTTTCGGGGGTTGGCTATTACAGAAAAGCTTTCTGGGTTTCTTGAGTAGAGTCTGATTCCAGAGTTTCAGCATTTTCTGAGGAGGGGAATAGCCCCAAATCCTCACCTGATTTCCAGCAGGGGCAGCAGCATGGCAGTTCTCCAGCAGCTTGGACGCAGTTCATAGAGAGGCCATTTATTTGCTATTTTGAGTGTATTTCTTCACTTGCCTTGTGCAAGTTGAGGTGCTACCTGTCTATTCACCTCTTGTACTCTTTCCATTACTTAGTATAATAAAATGGCTTAGCATTTCTCTCTGTATTTCTTAGGTATCTTCTTATATTTCATGTTCACATTAATATATGTTATACCATTGTTATTTTTATCACTTTGAGCTTCCAGGTCATTATATTATTTGGACGTATTTCGTTGGAATTCTGGGTTTGAGGGATATTCTAAAAGCGGGATATTACAGTGGTATCATAGCATAGATCTGGCTCAACCTGTGGAGCTAGCAATATATGACACTGAGGGAAAAGCCCTACATTTGTTACAGAGGTAGGAGATACAGAGACACTGGGCATAGGTTGGAGAACACCTACGGAGAGGGAGACTGTGTTCGGGTGGTGGACACAGAACAGGAGGAGCCTGTGGTGAACACAGAACAGGAGGAGCCTGTGACAAAAGCAAAGCAGGAGGATCCGATGGCAGATGATGACGGGAAGAAATTTGCAGACATGCTCCTCAAATCAGTGTAGGATCTGTTGAGGTAGATCGAGGTGATGGGGCAGAGATTCACAGCGGTGGAGGTTAGATAGCGGGAGAGCCCACGGGTTTTCCAGGTTGGAGAGGGATAAGGTGCATCCCACCATTTTCCAGAGTAGGGTGCCACTCAGTGTGATACTACTCAGCAGGTGGCCTCACATGCCCCTATACGCTCCACCATGCCCACTTTCCTAGGAGTAGATACGGGGGTCGGAGCACAGCAGGAGGCAGAGCCTGGTCATATGGGCGATTATTTTGCAGAGTACCAAGACAATAGGCAAGAGTTCAGGGATGCTCTCTCTTCCAGAGACTTTGTTCAGCTCCAGCAGGATAGTAGACCCCACGACCATCATAGAGGATACCGAAATTATCATGATGGAGACACCCACCGCACAGCCATAGATTCCACTTGCCTACATTTGATGGCTCATCAAACAGTTCGGCAAAGTCTTGGGTGGAGAAGCTGGACATGCATTTCCAGCTTAACCAGATGTCGGAGACAGAGGCCATCAAGGTGGCAACATTACATTTGGATGGTGAGGCTCAGGATTGGTGGTTCCATGGGTTGGTCACACTCAGACACTCCACGGTGACGACATATGCCGAGTTCACCATGAGATTGATAGAGAGATTTGACCGGAGGGATCCGTAACAACACTTTGTTGAGCTGACTAGGTTCAAAATACAGGGAGCCCAGAGACCTACATTGTAGAATTCTTGAGGGTTTCAGTGATGGTGTCAGATCTATCCGCAGCATGGAGGATCTACATGTATGTTGAGGGGTTAGTAGAGTCACTTCGGGGTCTAGTCAGGTCCACTAGACTAGCCACACTCGAGGATGCTATTAGCAGGACCCAGGACTTACAGGATGCATTAGCCAGGACCCGGACACCTTACCTCCAGAGACAGGCTTTCCGGCCCAAGGAAAAGGACGTGAGGATTCCACCTCCGAAGGGGAATCCAGGATGAGATCAGATTGATGATGATGCTAGGAGGGAGCCGAAGAAGAAGTGGTTGTGCTTTACCTGTTAGGAGTTGTGGGCACCGGCACATAGATGTGTTGCTGGTAAAGGAAATTTCATTGAGGTCTTCTTTGAGAGCAGCGGGGAAGAGGATGAGGAGGATGATGTGGAGGCAGGAGGTAGTCATGCTGCACAGGATCATTTTCCACCACCACCACCACCAGCAGGTGGTGCATATTTTGCACCTACCGGAGGGGCCCTTCCAGCATTGCAAGGAGTTCCCAAGTATTTGACATTGCGCGTACAGGGGACAGTACGTGGCCAGCGGGCAACAGTTTTGGTTGACAGTGGGGCAACCCACAACTTCATTGATGCACAGATGGTTGAGCGGAGAGGTATTCAAACAGAGAGCTTCGATGGCTTTTCAGTTTTGGTCCCAGGAGATCAGACCATGGTGTGTGCTCGTTATGTCCCATAGTTATCAATGATGATGGGCACCTACACACTGACTGACCACTTTTTCGTGGTCGACAACATGATATTGGGTGTTCAGTGGCTTATCACTCTAGGGAAGGTCACGACAGATTGGAAGACCTTAGAGATGGAGTGGGATGATGAGAAGATAGGGAGGCATGAGAAGATACGGGGACAACACACATACCCGCCTCAGATTGTTTCGACTCATCGAATGGAGGCAGTCTTCCGGAAGGGAGACATAGAGTGGGCAGTGGAGCTGTGTGCATCAGAGACAGGGACTACAGGGCAGACGGTGCACCCAGAGATACAGTGCATCCTTGACCGGTATGCCATAGTGTTTGGGGAGATTCTGCCGGGACAACCACCAGACCGGGGGTTTGAGCACACTATTGAGCTTGAATAGGGCATACAAGCAATGATTACTACCCCCTATAGGCATCCCAAGGCCTATCGAGACGAGATTGAGCAGGCCATTAAGGAGTTTCTGGCTCTTGGGCACATTCGGCCAAGCATGAGTCCTTTTGCTTCTTTCGTGATGTTGGTGAAGAAGAAGGACGGTACGATGAGGATGTGCATTGACTATAGGGCCTTGAACAAGAAGACTCTAAAGAATAGGTACCCCATACCCAGGATTGATGAGTTGATGGAAGAGTTGAGAGGAGCACAATTCTTCTCAAAGATTGATTTGAGATCTAGGTACCATCAGATTTGTGTGAGGGAATAGGACATTCCCAAGACCGTCTTCAGGTGTCACTATGGGCACTTTGAGTTTTTGGTGATGCCCTTCGGGCTAACCAACGCCCCAGCTACATTTCAGTCTTGCATGAATCACATCTTCCACAGTCACTTGAGGAAGTTTGTGTTGGTATTCTTTGATGATATACTCATTTACAGCAAGAGTTAGGAGGAGAATCTCCAGCATATTGAGACAATGTTGCGCATTTTGGAGGAGCAGCAGTTCTATGCCAAGCTCTCCAAGTGTGAGTTTGGATTGACGGAGATGTTGTACTTGGGACACATCATAGGGGTGGATGGAGTGAGAGTCCACAAGGAGAAGATTAGGGCCATCAGAGATTGGCCGGAGCCGAGGAACGTGACGGAACTTCGGGGATTCATTGGTATTTGTACTTACTACCGGAAGTTCGTCAAGGGTTTATCACAACTTGCTACACCCTTGACAGATTTGACGAAGAAGGGGGCATTCAGTTGGTCGGATACAACATAGCGAGCTTTTGACAGGCTCAAGAAGGTGATGAGCAGCTGCACAGTGCTTGTATTGCCAGATTTTTCGTAGCCATTTGTTTTGGAGTGTGATGCGTCGGGAGAGGGGATCGGCACAGTATTGATGCAGGGAGGTCACCCTATAGCCTTTGAGAGCCGGAAGCTCCTTCCGCACAAGAGGTTGTATTCTATATACAACAAGAAGATGTTGGCCATCATGCATGCATTGGCCAAGTTCCGACAATATTTAGTGGGTAACAGGTTCAGGGTGAGGACTGATCACAACAGCCTCAGGTTCTTTTTGGAGCAAAAGAAGCTATAAGAGAGGCAGTAGAAGCATGTCTAGGAGTGCGATGTTTGCCAGAGGAACAAGGGGGAGACGAGCCATCTCGCAGGATTATTACAGCCTCTTCCCATACCGGAGGGGAAATGGGAGAGTATTTTGATGGACTTCATCACAAGGTTTCCCATGGTACAGGGCAAGGATTGTGTCTTTGTCGTCGTTGATCAAATGACAAAGTACGCACATTTTTTTGCCATATCTGCACACTACACAGCAGCACAGGTGGCCGAGCTGTTCTTCAGAGAGGTCTTTAGGCTACATGGTCTTCCTAAGACCATCATCAGTGACATGGACAACCATTTCATGGGTGGATTTTGGCAAGAGCTTTTCCGACTGGTGGGGACAGAGTTGACACCAAGTACCAGTTATCACCCACAGATGGATGGGCAGACAGAAATAGTTAACAAGTGGCTGGAGGGCTACTTGGTAACTATGTCAGTGGGCAGCAGCGAGCATGGCTAAAGTGGCTGAATCTGGGGGAGTACTGCTACAACACGACACATAACATGTCCATTGGTATGTCACCATTCTATGCTTTGTATGGATATCATCCCCTATCTTTTGCTGACGTGATGTTTGGTGCTAGCAAGGCTCCGAGATCCAAGATTTGGATCCAAGAGAGTCAGGATATTCTCCAAGCTCTCAAGGATAATATGGCTACAGCGTAGAACCAGCAGAAGCTGTATGCCAATAGGGGTTGGGTGGAGAGACAGTTTGAGCTAGGGGACTTCGTCTACCTATGATTACAACCATACCGACAGTCGTCACTAAAGCAGAAGGGGGCTAAGAAGCTCAAGCCGTTTTTATGGGCCATACAGGGTGATACACAGAATTGGACAGTTTGCGTATGAGTTGGAGATGCCTCAAGGCGGCAAGATTCATAACGTTTTTCATGTATCATGCCTGAAGAAGGCATTAGGGCAGCATGTGACAGTGACAGATGAGCTAACACCCACGGATGATGAGGGGCATTTGGTGTTACAGCCAGAGGCTATTAATGATACAAGGGAGAGGTAGCTGCAGAGCAGGACAGTCCGAGAATTCTTGGTGAGGTGGAAGAATTTACCGGATGAGGATGCCACTTGGGAGAGTGAGAAAATTTTGCAGCATCCATCACTTCAGTTGCTTGAGGACAAGCAACATTTTTCCGAGGGAGACTGTGATATTCCTAATTAGCTATGGCTAATTGGAATATTCGATTTTTCTCAATTTTGCCTACTATAGTTATTTATAAATAAAAAGGTGAAGGGGACATAGCTCACCTTTAAAATAAAGTCATTTCCTAGTAGCACAACGTTGTGACTTAAGAGGAGCCAAGGGGGCCAAGGACCACGCAAAGATGGGGCCCACACAGACACTTGGAGGAACTGCACAGATGGGAAGGAACATGTGGCAAGGAAGGGACTGCACTGGAGAAGGTGGGCATTGGGATTGAGAAGGGCCAATGCTATAAAGGAGAGGGGAGCTTCCTCATTTTGTCATTCGATTATGTGCATTTGAGCTAGTCACTTCGACTTAGAGCATGCTGGCTGTTTAGCTAGTCTGCAACACTGTTTAGTGCATCGAGTGTCTCTGTTCGAAGATCTCACCCTTAGCCCCGGGGGACTTCGAGTGCCTGTTCGGGCAAGGTAGTTTTCAATAGTCTTTTGCAAGAGGATTTATCTTTTGATTTGAGGAGGAAGAGCTGATAATTTAGGGGATTGCGTAGTCTTAGAGGGAGGATGCAGTTGTTTTGGTGGGAGTTCCGGACCGGGGTTTTTGCAGAGGGTTTGAGCTGGGAGATTGAGTAGGGGATCAGCCCTTGCATATTGGAGGATTTTGGTAGAGTTTCAGGTGGAGTTTTGGAGGATTCTATCCAGTGGCAGCACAGGGCCTTGAGGGACAGCGTAGAACCCCAAGGGGGTGATTTTCGGGGGTCGGCTATTACAGAAAAGCTTTCTGGGTTTTTCTGGGTTTCTTGAGTAGAGTCTGATTCTAGAGTTTCAGCATTTTCTGAGGAGAGGAACAACCCCAAATCCTCACTTGATTTCCAGTAGGGGCAGCAGCACGACAGTTCTCCAATAGCTTGGACGAAGTTCAGAGAGAGGCCATTTATTTGCTATTCTGAGTGTATTTCTTCACTTGCCTTGTGCAAGTCGAGGTGCTACCTGTCTATTCACCTCTTGTACTCTTTCCATTACTCAGTATAATAAAATGGCTTAGCATTTCTCTCTGTATTTCTTGGGTATCTTCTTATATTTCATGTTCACATTATTATATGTTATACCACTGTTATTTTTATCACTTTGAGCTTCCAAGTCATTATATTATTTGGACGTATTTGGTTGGAATTGCTTGGGTTTAAGAGATATTACGGAAACGGGATATTACAGTGGTATCAGAGCATAGATCTGGCTCAACCTGTGGAGCTAGCAATCTATGACACTGGGGGAAAAGCCCTACATTTGTTACAGAGGTAGGAGATACAAAGATACTGGGCTTAGGTTGGGGAACACTTACGGAGAAGGAGATTGTGTTCAGGTGGTGGACACAGAACAGGAGGAATCTGTGGTGAATGCAGAACAGGCGGAGTGTGACGGAAGCAGAGCAGGAGGATCTGATGGCAGATGATGATGGGAAGAAATTTGCAGACATGCTCCTCAAATCAGTGCAGGATCTGTCGAGGCAGATCGAGGTGATGGGGCAGATATTCACAACGGTGGAGGCTAGACAACGTGAGAGCCCACGGGTTTTCCAGGTTGGAGAGGGATCAGGTGCATCCCACCATTTGCTAGGGCAGGGTGCCACTCAGTGTGATACTACTCAGCAGGTGGCCTCACATGCCTCTATACACTCCACCATGCCCACTTTCCTAGGAGTAGATATGGTGGCTGGAGCACAGCAGGAGGTAGAGCCTGGTCATATGGACGATTATTTTGCAGAGTACCAGGCCTATGGGCAGGAGTTCAGGGATGCTCTCTCTTTCAGAGACTTTGTTCAGCTCTAGTGGGATAGTAGACCCCACAACCATCATAGAGGATACAGGCATTATCATGATGGAGACACCCACCGCACAACTAATAGATTCCACTTGCCTACGTTTGATGGCTCATCAAACAGTTTGGCAAAGTCTTGGGTGGAGAAGCTGGACATCTATTTCCAGCTTAACCAGATGTCGGAGACAGAGGCAATCAAGGTGGCAACATTTCATTTGGAAGGTGAGGCCCAGGACTGGTGGTTCCATGGGTTTGTCACACTCGAAAACTCCAGGTGATGACATATGCCGATTTCACCAGGAGATTGATAGAGAGATTGGACCGGAGGGATCTAGAACAGCACTTTGTTGAGCTGACTAGGCACAAACAGACAGGGAGCCCAGAGACTTACATTGCAGAATTCTTGAGGGTTTCAGTGATGGTGCTAGATCTATCCGCAACACGGAGGATCTACATATATGTTGAGGGGTTAGCAGAGCCACTTCGGGGTCTATTCAGGTCCACTAGACCAGCCACACTCCAAGGTGCTATTAGCAGGACCCGGGACTTACAAGATGCATTACCTAAGACCCGGACACCTTACCCCTAGAGATAGGATTTCCAGCCTAAGGGGAAGGACGTGAGGATTCCACCTCTGAAGGCGAATCTAGGACGAGCTCATATTGACGATGATGTCAGGAGGGAGCTGAAGAAGAAGCGGTTGTGCTTTACCTGTCAGGAGTCGTGGGCACCGGGACATAGATGTGCTGCTGGTAAAGCACATTTTATTGAGGTCTTCTCCGAGAGCAGCGGGGAAGAGGATGAGGAAGATGATTTGGAGGCAGGAGGTAGTCATGCCACGCAGGATCGTTTGCCACCTCCACCACCACCAGTAGGTGATGCAGATTTTGCACCTACTGGAGGGGCCCTTGCAGCATTGCGAGGAGTTCCCAAGTATTTGACGTTGTGTGTACGGGGGACAGTACGTGGCCAATGGGTATCAGTTTTGGTTGACGGTGGGGCAACCCACAACTTCATCGATGCACAGATGGTAGAGGGAAGAGGTATTCAGACAGAGAGCTTTGATGGCTTTTCAATTTTGGTCCCAGGAGATCAGAGCATGATGTGTGCTCGTTTATGTCCCAGAGTTATCAGTGACGATGGGCACCTACACACTAACTGACCACTTTTTCATAATCGATATTCCGGACGCCAACATGATATTGGGTGTTCAGTGGCTTATCACTCTAGGGAAGGTCACGACAGATTGGAAGACCTTAGAGATGGAGTAGGATGATGAGAAGATAGGGAGGCATGAGAAGATACAGGGACAACACACATACCCCCCTCAGACTGTTTTGGCTCATCAGATGGAGGCAGTCTTCCGGAAGGGAGACATAGAGTGGGCAGTGGAGCTGCATGCATCAGAGACAGGGACTACAGGGCAGACGGTGCACCCAGAGATACAGTCGATCCTTGACTGGTATGCCATAGTGTTTGGGGAGATTCCACCGGGACAGCCACCGGACCGGGGGTTTGAGGACACTATTGAGCTTGAACAGGGCATACAGGTAGTGATTACTACCCCCTATAGGCATCCCAAGGCCTATCGGGATGAGATTGAACGGGCCATTCAAGAGTTGCTGGCTCTTGGGCACATTCGGCTGAGCACAAGTTCTTTTGCTTCTTTCGTGGTGTTGGTGAAGAAGAAGGACAATACGATGAGGATGTGCATTGACTACAGGGCCCTGAAAAAAAAGACCTTGAAGAACATGTACCCCATACCCAGGATTCATGAGTTGATGGATGAGTTGAGAGGAGCACAGTTCTTCTCAAAGATTGATTTGAGATGTGGGTACCATCAGATTCGCGTGAGGGAACAGGACATTCCCAAGACCACCTTGAGGTGTCACTATGGGCACTTTGAGTTTTTGGTGATGCCCTTCGGGCTAACCAATGCCCCAGCTACATTTCAGTCTTGCGTGAATCACATCTTCCACAGTCACTTGAGGAAGTTTGTGTTGGTGTTATTTGATGATATACTCATTTACAACAGGACTTGGGAGGAGCATCTCTAGCATATTGAGATAGTGTTGCGCATTTTGGAGGAGCAACAATTCTATGCCAAGCTCTCCAAGTGTGAGTTTGGATTGACGGAGATGTTGTACTTGGGACACATCATAGGGGTGGATGGAGTGAGAGTCCACGCGGAGAATATTAGGGCCATCAGAGATTGGCCGGAGCCGAGGAACGTGACGGAACTTCGGGGATTCACTGGTATTTGTACTTACTACCGGAAGTTCGTTTAGGGTTTCTCATAGCTTGCTGCACCCCTGATAGATTTGACGAAGAAGGGGGCATTAAGTTGGTCGGATACAGTGCAATGAGCCTTTGACAGGCTCAAGGAGGTGATGAGTAGCTGCCCAGTGCTTGTATTGCCAGATTTTTCGTAGCCATTTGTTTTGGAGTGTGATGCATCGGGAGAGGGGAACAGTGCGGTGTTGATGTAGGGAGGTCTCCCTATAGCCTTTGAGAGCCGGAATCTCCTTCCACACGAGAGGTTGTATTCTATATACGACAAGGAGATGCTGGCCATCATGCATGCATTGGCCAAGTTCCGGCAGTATTTAGTAGGTAACAGGTTCAGGGTGAGAACTGATCACAACAACCTTAGGTTCTTTTTGGAGCAGAAGCAACTACATGAGAGGCAGCAGAAATGGATCAGTAAGATCTAAGCATATGACTTTGACATTGAGTATGTCAAGGGTAAGAACAACGTGGTAGCAGATGCCCTTTCACGTAGACCAACCACGTTGTCTCTTATGAGCTTGGACTTCGACTGAAGGGCTCGACTCTTAGTTGAGTACTCCAAGGACAAATTTGCATGTGAGATTCTGGATGGGCAGGTGGTGGATGACAGGTACAGGGTGATAGATGAGATCATCTACTATAGGGACCGGATCTTCTTGACTGAGGGATCTCAGCTCAAGAAGAAGATACTCCAGGCATCACACGATTCACCATTGATCGGCCATCACGGGTTTACCAAAACCTACAGGGCCATTAGAGAGAGGTTCTCATGGAAGGGCCTCAAGGGGGACATACTCCAACATGTTTGAGAGTGTGATGTTTGCCAGAGGAACAAAGGGGAGATGAGCCATCCCGTAGGATTGTTACAGCCTCATCCCATATCAGAGGGGAAATGGGAGAGTATTTCGATGGACTTCATCACAGGGTTGCCCATGGTATAGGGCAAGGATTGTATCTTTGTCGTCCTTGATTGACTGACAAAGTACGCACATTTTTTTGCCATATTCGCACACTACACAATAGCACAGGTGGCCAAGTTGTTCTTCAGAGAGGTCTTCAGGCTAAATGGTCTTCCTAAGACCATCATCAGTGATAGGGACAGCTGTTTCATGGGTGGATTTTGGCAAGAGCTTTTCCGACTGGTGGGGACAGAGTTGACACCGAGTACCAGTTATCACCCACATATGGATGGGCAGACATAGATAGTTAACATGTGGCTGGAGGGCTACTTGTGTAACTATGTCAGTGGTCAGTAGCGAGCATGGCTGAAATGGCTGCATCTGGGGGAGTACTGCTACAACGCGACACATCACATGTCCATTGGTATGTCACCATTCTATGCTTTGTATGGATATCATCCCTTATCTTTTGCTGACGTGATGTTTGGTGCTAGCAAGGCTCCGAGATCCAAGATTTGGATCAAAGAGAGTCAGGTATTCTCCGAGCTCTCAAGGATAATATGGCTACAGTGCAGAACTAGCAGAAGTTGTATGCCGACATGGGTCGATTGGAGAGACAGTTTGATGTAGGGGACTTGGTCTACCTATGATTACAGCCATACCGACAGTCATCATTGAAGCAGAAGGGGGCTGAGAAGCTCAAGCCCCATTTTTATGGGCCATACAGGGTGATACGCATGATTGGACAGGTTGCGTATGAGTTCGAGATGCCTCAAGGCAGCAAGATTCATAACGTTTTTCATGTATCATGCCTGAAGAAGGCATTGGGGAAGCATGTGACAGTGATAGATGAGCTACCACCCACGTATGATGAGGGGCATTTGGTGTTACAGCCAGAGCCTATTATTGATACCAGGGAGAGGCAGCTGCGAAGCAGGACGGTCCGGGAATTCTTGGTGAGGTGGAAGAATTTACCAGATGAGGATGCCACTTGGGAGAGTGAGAAAATTTTGTAGCATCCATCACTTTAGTTGCTTGAGGACAAGCAACATTTTGCCGGGGGAGACTGTAATATTCCTAATTAGCTATGGCTAATTGGAATATTCAATTTTGCTCAATTTTGCCTACTATAGTTATTTATAAATAAAAAGGTGAAGGGGACATAGCTCACCTTTAGAATAAAGTCACTTCCTAGTAAGCAAAACGTTGTGACTTAAGAGGAGCCAAGGGGGCCAAAGGACCATGCAGAGATAGGGCCCACGCAGACACTTGGAGGAGCTGCACAGATGGAAAGGAACACGTGGCAAGAAAGGGATTGTGCTGGAGAAGGTGGGCCTTGGGATTGAGAAGGGCCAATGTTATAAAGGAGAGGGGAGCTTCCTCATTTTGTCATTCTATTATGTGCATTTGAGCTAGTCACTTCGACTTAGAGCACGCTGGCTGTTTAGCTAGTCTACAACACTGTTTAGCGCATCGAGTGTCTCCGTTCGGAGATCTCACCCTTAGCCCTGGGGGACTTCGAGTGCCTGCTTGGGCAAGGTAGTTTTCAACAGTCTTTTGCAGGAGGATTTATCTTTGGAGTTGAGGAGGAAGAGCCGATCATTTAGGGGACTACGCAGTCTTAGAGGGAGGACGCAGTTCTTTTGGTGGGAGTTCCGGATTGGGGTTTTTACAGAGGGTTTGAGCTGGGAGATTGAGAAGGGGATTGGCCCTTGCATACTGGAGGATTTTGGTAGAATTGCAGGTGGAGTTTTGGAGGATTCTATCCAGTGGCAACACAGGGCCTTGAGGGACAGCATATAACCCCATGGGGGTGATTTTCAGGGGTCGGCCATTACAGAAAATCTTTCTGGGTTTTTCTGGGCCTCCTGAGTAGAGTCCGATTCCAGAGTTTCAAGATTTTCTGAGGAGGGGAATAGCCCCAAATTCTCACCTGATTTCCACCACTAGCAGCACGACAGTTCTCCAGGAGCTTGGACACAGTTCAGAGAGAGGCCATTTATTTGCTATTCTGAGTGTATTTCTTCACTTGCCTTGCGCAAGTCGAGGTGCTACCTGTCTATTGACCTCTTGTACTCTTTCCATTACTCAATATAATAAAATGGATTAGCATTTCTCTCTGCATTTCTTGAGTATCTGCTTATATTTCATGTTCACATTATTATATGTTATACCACTGTTATTTTTATCACTTTGAGCTTCCGAGTCATTATATTATTTGGACGTATTTAGTTGGAATTGCCTGGGTTTGAGGGATATTCTGGAAAAGGGATATTATAGACAGTATAATAGCCAAACCAGTAACCAATATTATGATCAAGTGCCATGTCAAAAACTAAGTTCCTGAAATTTAGGCCCTCCCTAGAATTTTGGCCTCTTGAAATTTCGATCCTCCTATGATTTCGTTGGATCAAAGATGCATGAGACAAAAAATTGATGTGTCCAAATGAGGAGAAATGATCTCCTTTATATAGCCTTCAAGTGGGGGTCGAATGGATGCCTCTCAGAGGCCCAACCAACTTAAAACATCATTTGGCCAACTTGAAATAAATTTGGAGTCAAATTTAAAAATTCAAATTTCCCATTTCTTTTCCAAGATGAAAATACCAACCATGGTTACCATTTTTTTCAACACTCCCTCTTAGCCATGGAGGTACTTTTCATTCTCTCTCTCAAGATCAATATTCCTAGCCAATCATAGGTCTCAAAGCCCACGGCCTAAGGAAGAGATCACAAATACAGATCTCTCTCTCTAGATCAATCTCCCCAGCCAATCATAGGTCTCACAGCCCACATCCTAAGGGAGAGATCATTAGTTTCATCATAAGGAAAGATACATAGCATCCAACTCATCTCAATGCATCTCCCCGAAAACAAGATCTCACAGCACACAACCTAAGGGAAGAATTACCAAATCAATGCATCTCTCAGACCATAAGGTCTCACAACACAACCTACAAGAGGAATCATCAACTCAATACATCTCATGGACCACAAGTTCTTACAACACATAACCTATAAGAGGAATCATCAAATCAATACATATATCGGACCACAAGGTGTGACAACACACAACCTACAGGAGAAATCATCAATGCACCTCCCGCACCACAAGGTCTCATAGCACACAGCCTACAAGAGTGACAATCTTCCCGACCAATCCATTGGTCTCACAACCGTAGCCTAAGGAAGATTTAGGATGTTATGTAATCAATGCTCTCTCTCCAAAGGGATTCTCATTCATTCTGGTTTCTTCACATAAACATCATCAACCAGCTCAACATCATAAATGTAGCCATGGTGGATCTTAGCATTTCAAAAAACAACAACATTCAGTTGTTCATCCAGCTTTAGCCAGGGCTTCTCTCAGAAGCAAACATCAACAACTATCAGTAGACAATAATAGACTTCAGCAGTGGCTTCTCATAGAAGTAATCACCAACAACCACAGAAGCGAATATCAGTATCCATAGTCGAATCCAGCAGATAATAAATGGCTTCTCTCAGAAGCAGGCACCAACAGACCATAATTTAGTCAGTAAATAATAAGTGGCTTCTCACGGAAGCAGGAATCAACAACCATAGTAGAATCCGATAGACCATAATTGAATCCAGCAGATAACAATAGACTTCAGTGGAAACAAACATCATCAGATATATCAACAAACCAATCAGAGAATCAACCAAGTCAATATCAAAGTCTTGCAGCTTCTTCAAATCATTCATCAGGGAGATGTCGATGGACCTACAGTCCATTGTGCCAAAGATATCACCAAGCTCATGCCTTTACAAAAGAAACTCCCTCTTACACAGAAGTCCTCTACATAGCAGAAAAATTACCGGCTCATCTTTAGCATATCTAGATTGGTGTTGGTCTTAAAAACTTCTAGACATCTTCATAGAAACATGCTTCAATCAAGTTGATCTTGTTTTCTCCGTCTGAGTACAGGGCCTATCACGAGTCTTCTTGTCATATTGTTATTCCATCATTTCCAACGATTGCCATACCTTGGTAGTCTCCATTATGTACTTGCAATCCTCACTAGGAGGCCATGGAAGAACAAGAACAACCAAGCACGCCAAGAGACTCATAATGAAACAATCAAGATAATACTTATCTTTAGAGAGTGTATCAACTCCCTCTTGATCATATCCTTCTCAGATCTAGTCAACCTTGTCCACATCATTAAGGAGTTAACTTCATTTATACCTATGTTGCAGGAAACATTGCCCCCAGGTTCGTTTCAGCCAGGAAACGAAACGGAAACATGGAAACGCATACCGTACAACCTGGAAATGAGTTTCCAAGCCATACAACGGAGTTTCCACTTCATATTGCGATTTTTCTTCTATTTTTTTGTTTTTCAATTCAAACTTTTTATTGGGCGAATAAAATATCTTGTGGATGCTTCTAGATGCCTCTCTCAACTTATAAAAAGACTCTCGCCTCATTCCCTCATCACACAATTGAGAAAGTCGTTTCTCTTGGAGACATACGATTTTAGCAAAGGAGAAAAGAGGAAGAGAGCAGTGGTCTTTTGTCTTTATAGTTCTTGTAGCCTCATAGTCTTTATTGTACTTGGAGCTTCATATATAATAAAGGCTGATTTTGAGATTTGGATATATAATAAAGGTTGATTTTGGATATTCCAATATTGCTATTTTCATTATGTGATCATTCATGAGAAAATGTGATGTAAATTTAATCATAATGTTTAAACTTTAAATGTAATAAATTATAATGTATCATGTATGCTTTATGATTGCACATGAATGATCCTGAATTTCCAAAATTTGGGGGTCACATTTCGTACCCATGCTCGTTTTGGAAACTCGTACGTGTTTCCCTATTTCATGCAACTTAGGTTTATACCATCATCAAGGAGTCCACAACATCAAATATTTCATGAGTTCACATCATCATCAATAAGCCCACATCATTATCAACAAGTCCACATCATCAACATGAGTCCACATCATCAATATCATCATCAATGAGTCCACGTGATCTTTATCATCATCAACAAGTCCACATCATCAATATCATCATCAATGAGTCCACATCATATTTATCATCATCAACCAATCCACATCATCAACATGATTCCACATTATCAATATAATCATCAATGATTCCACATCATCTTTATCATCATCAACGAGTCCACATCATCAATATCATCATCAACATTGACTTTTCTCTAAATTATCAACAAGAGGTTCACGTCATCAAAAATTCCATATCATGTAATCAAGGAGTACATATTATCCACATCATCTTCACCATTAGATAAGATTACCTTGTCTACATCATCATCAAAGATTACACATCATTAGTGATGATAAAAAGAAATAAGAGTAATACAAGATATTTATCTCTTGAGAAAATGTCAGCTCCCTCTTCTTGAATCCAACCTGCAATCCAACCTCATCATCAAAAATGTCAGATCTAGAAGTTAGGGATTCTTTTGAGCCTAAGAGCTTCATCACCAAGCCTAAATAGGGTTACCAAATGATTGGCTAGGGTCTTATCTCCAAACCCTAGTGATTAGGGTTTTCAAACCCTAACACTTATCTTCATAAATCAGACACAGGGGATTTGTGCATCGTTCAACCTTAGGATTTTCTAAACCTTCGACCAAACACTTGCTACAACAGTATTATGTGATGACTTCAGATATGTCCTAGAACTCACCACAGAGAAGCTGACCATATCGGATCACTGTGAAGTCTTGAACTTCCAGGCTTAATTTTAACCTTCCTAGGTCTCTGTCCAGGTTTCCATACTTAGTCATAGTTATGCCTTCTGGTTCTCAAAGAAAGAATTAGGTCTTGAAACACTTATTGACTCATTATCTTCAATTCTAGAAACTCTATAAGAGAATCATCAGCCTAGATTCCACTATCTCATAGACATGACCTTTTGATGAATCCAAAGGATATTGAGAAGACTATTACAACAGCCCCCCTTTCCCCTTTTATTTGGAGACATCTAGCAGAGCTACCTATTACATGTCACTGTCTTTCCAAGATGTAGATGAATTTTGGCAGCAGAATTCATTTTGATTTTGTAGCAAACTTATTTCTTTGTAATCTTTTACAAATCTTTCATTCAAATTTGGCTACAGGATAAAAACAAATGATACATTCTAGAGTCAGCTTCTTGCTTCTGGTCGACTCTTTTGCTATGTATGACATTCTCTTCACAATCATATTTATATATGTGTAGCTTGAGATCCTTTGGATTGAACACAGTCATGGAGTCACAAGGTTGCTCGCTCAAGACAGAGAAAGAGAGCCCTTGGGAATCCAATTAGGTGCCTCTGTATAGGAGATTTAGATTCGCAATATTTTCGCAAGCATAGAGAGTCTTGCCACATAAATCAATCGCTTTTCCAGAGACTTCTGGTTCCTATTTGGCTCGCATTGCAACAGAAGTACCATAGAAACTTGGACCAAATACAGAGGTACAGACTTACATTTCAGATCATTTAGTAGGCTCGGATCTAGGTTCTTACCAGAAATCATAGATTTGACTTAGAATACCACAGAGGAAGTTTATATGCTCGAATTATGCTTTGTCACCACAGGCTTGACTTGGATCAAATTTGGATTATGATTATCATCAAATACCTTCAAACTTGGATACAAATTTCAATCATTGGAGAAGTTTTCTCAGAGACCTCGCAAAAATGAACCATCCAAACACCATATGTCACACATATTCATGCCTTGAACTTTGAGATGGTCTACAAGCTTTCAAATATCCTTTTCATCTTTGTTTGACAAAGCTCAAATCCATAGTTACACACTTTGCATTGTTTTATAGTGATAAGATGCTTGATCCAAGTGGATATTGGTGGCCACCTGCCAGGTCCACCTGGACCCCCACCATTGTCTTTCTCAGCATTTTCAGTTTCCTTAATTGTAGCACAGTTTACTATTTTTAGCAGTTTTTCGGGTCCTGAACTTCCGGAGCCGTTTTGAGGCCCTAAACGACGTTTTTTTGGAATTCTGGGGCGATCGAGCCCTATGTTGCCTCCCAAAGTGGTAGTACTCGGATAGATCTTTCTAACGAGCTATCGTACGCGTCAAACGGAGATCGTATGCCAAAGTTACGACCCCGGGAAATTGATGTACCAATTTACCCAAACGGGGCCCACAATTTGGCGTTTCATCTTCTAGGGTTAGGTTTCCGTATGTGAAGGGTTTTCCATTGTTTCTCAACAATAAATAGGCCTTCGAGCCTCATTGTAATACAGTTCAGAACAGTTCAGAGGCATGTAGCCATCACATCTCTTCTCAGAGATAAGCTACCATCGCCCTAGCTAGTTTATTGCCATTTCTGTTTGTAAGCATATGTCAGTGTTTTCCATTAATAAAATGAAGCATTATTTCCGCTGCATCTTTGTGTTTATGGTTATTGCATCTCTGTATTTATGGTTATCTCTGTAATCTATTGCGTTCCCATTTAAATCCGGATCAGTGGTATCAGAGCGGTCTGCTTTTTCTCTGTTTTTCTTTGCATGTCCCCAACGAGGTCGGGATATAAGGAGTTAGGGCTTGAACTGGTCGAACCTTTGCAAGACCAGCCTCGAAAATCCCGACGGCCTCCCATGGCGGATGAGAAGAAAGATGAGGGGGCAGGAGATCCTATCAAAATCTTGCTCGAAGAAGCGCTCGAGCGGCAAAGGAACGCGATGATGGATAGCTTTGCGCAGATCCTTCAGCGGCTACCCAGAGGCGACGCATCGGCTTCCAACAGCGACTCTAGAAATGCCACACCCTTCAAGGTACAAGTTAATTTTGAAATCCCCATCTTCGAGGGTCAAATAGACGCAGATGCCGTAGATAAATGGTTAAATCTGCTAGATGGGTATTTTTCTGTTCACGAATTTTCAAGTCGGGAAAAGATTGTTTTCGCTCTTCTCAAAGCAGCCCCCCACGTCAAGGACTGGTGGGAAACCTACTGCGAGCAGAAGGATGAAAGTACAGGCTCACTATTTTCAGCCGCACCCACTTGGAATGACTTCCGGGATGCCATCAAGGAGCAGTACTACCCTGTCGGAAGCTATGAGGACAAATACATCAAATGGACCACACTGCGGCAGGGACGAGACCAAGATGTATCAGAGTTCACAAACATTTTTCACACCCTTCGCACACAGTTGGGTATCAAAGATTCTGAGCTGCATCTGGTACTCAAATACCGCGGCTGCCTACACAGATACATCCAGGAAGAGATGGGGTTCTTAAACATCTCCTCACTCGGCACAGCATACCGATACGCTGTCAAAATCGAGCAAAAGTTCAAACAGAAGAAGCGAGACTTTGGATCTGCAAATCAGAAGCCCAAAGGTGACCCAAGACAAGGCGGGGTGACCCAAGACAACCCGTTGAAGCCGCAAGAAAAGAACAACACCATGAAGCCGAAGAAGGACACAGGAAAGTGGTGTGAGTTCCACAAAAGTCCCACTCATAACACAAGTGAGTGTCGGACCAAGCAGTCGCTGGTGGCTGAGTTGAAGGCTTCCGAATCAGATGCATGTTCCGATCCTGAGCCAGAACCCGACAAGGGGAATGGCAAAGGGAAGCAGATCATTGATGCGGATCCCAGCGCCACTGTTGCCACCGCCAAGATCCAGAAAGATGAGCCCGAAAATCCAGAGGAAGGGGAGCGTCTTTTCCACTCACAGATGTGGGTGAAGGGTTCGCCGCTGCAATTCATTGTCGACAGTGGCAGCCAAAAGAACCTCATTTCAGCAGAGGTCGTGAAGCGGTTGGGCCTACCGACTACACCGCACCCACAGCCGTACAGTATCGGGTGGCTTCATGAAGGACGAGATCTCAAAGTTCGCCAGCAGTGCCGCCTTTCCTACAGCATCAAGCCCTTCACAGACGAGGTCTTGTGTGATGTTACACCTCTGGATGTTTGTGATGTATTATTAGGCCAGCCATACTTGTGGAGGCGACATGCTGTGTATGAGTCCAGGCCTCGTGCTGTCATTATTTCTTTAAATAATTCATTATACAGGATACCGGAGGTAACCCCACCTACCGCCACATCTTTGATCACTACCAAGAAAGGCAGCAAGCTCATATCACAGACCAGGAAATTCATCTGTCTGGTCCACTCCCAAAGTAAGGGGAAGATCGTTGCTACATCCATGACCCCTGCAAAGGGTTCCTCCACGCAGCAGCAGCAGCAAAGGGATACGGTCATGACAGAACACAGGAACAACTTCTCCTCAACCACAGGGGTACCACACAAGTTTCAGGTGGGCAACAAAGTCTGGTTGCATCGACAGAGAGAACGCCTTACGAGAACCCATCAGAAGCTCAGACCACTCCGACATGGTCCTCACAACAGTACCAAGGCTATGGGCAACAATGCTTTGAAGCACAACATTCCTCCATTCCTTCGCTTGCACCGAGTATTCGATGTGGACCATCGTCGACCATGCTTCCCACCATCACTGGACACATCAGAGATTGCAGGACAAGTTCAGCAGATGGAGGAACTCAACGCAATGGGGACCATTGCTTCCTAAGGGGGGAGGAATGATCCAGGTGGATATTGGTGGCCACCTGCCAGGTCCACCTGGACCCCCACCATTGTCTTTCTCAGCATTTTCAGTTTCCTTAATTGTAGCACAGTTTACTATTTTTAGCAGTTTTTCGGGTCCTGAACTTCCGGAGCCGTTTTGAGGCCCTAAACGACGTTTTTTTGGAATTCTGGGGCGATCGAGCCCTATGTTGCCTCCCAAAGTGGTAGTACTCGGATAGATCTTTCTAACGAGCTATCGTACGCGTCAAACGGAGATCGTATGCCAAAGTTACGACCCCGGGAAATTGATGTACCAATTTACCCAAACGGGGCCCACAATTTGGCGTTTCATCTTCTAGGGTTAGGTTTCCGTA
The DNA here is from genome assembly GCA_031772625.1 of Pinus tabuliformis. NCBI lineage: Eukaryota > Viridiplantae > Streptophyta > Pinopsida > Pinales > Pinaceae > Pinus > Pinus tabuliformis. The sequence continues at coordinate 483,958,860 of CM062811.1, read as the reverse complement.
TGTGAAGGGTTTTCCATTGTTTCTCAACAATAAATAGGCCTTCGAGCCTCATTGTAATACAGTTCAGAACAGTTCAGAGGCATGTAGCCATCACATCTCTTCTCAGAGATAAGCTACCATCGCCCTAGCTAGTTTATTGCCATTTCTGTTTGTAAGCATATGTCAGTGTTTTCCATTAATAAAATGAAGCATTATTTCCACTGCATCTCTGTGTTTATGGTTATTGCATCTCTGTATTTATGGTTATCTCTGTAATCTATTGCGTTCCCATTTAAATCCGGATCAGTGGTATCAGAGCGGTCTGCTTTTTCTCTGTTTTTCTTTGCATGTCCCCAACGAGGCCGGGATATAAGGAGTTAGGGCTTGAACTGGTCGAACCTTTGCAAGACCAGCCTCGAAAATCCCGACGGCCTCCCATGGCGGATGAGAAGAAAGATGAGGGGGCAGGAGATCCTATCAAAATCTTGCTCGAAGAGGCGCTCGAGCGGCAAAGGAACGCGATGATGGATAGCTTTGCGCAGATCCTTCAGCGGCTACCCAGAGGCGACGCATCGGCTTCCAACAGCGACTCTGGAAATGCCACACCCTTCAAGGTACAAGTTAATTTTGAAATCCCCATCTTCGAGGGTCAAATAGACGCAGATGCCGTAGATAAATGGTTAAATCTGCTAGATGGGTATTTTTATGTTCACGAATTTTCAAGTCGGGAAAAGATTGTTTTCGCTCTTCTCAAAGCAGCCCCCCACGTCAAGGACTGGTGGGAAACCTACTGCGAGCAGAAGGATGAAAGTACAGGCTCACTATTTTCAGCCGCACCCACTTGGAATGACTTCCGGGATGCCATCAAGGAGCAGTACTACCCTGTCGGAAGCTATGAGGACAAATACATCAAATGGACCACACTGCGGCAGGGACGAGACCAAGATGTATCAGAGTTCACAAACATTTTTCACCCTTCGCACACAGTTGGGTATCAAAGATTCTGAGCTGCATCTGGTACTCAAATACCGCGGCTGCCTACACAGATACATCCAGGAAGAGATGGGGTTCTTAAACATCTCCTCACTCGGCACAGCATACCGATACGCTGTCAAAATCGAGCAAAAGTTCAAACAGAAGAAGCGAGACTTTGGATCTGCAAATCAGAAGCCCAAAGGTGACCCAAGACAAGGCGGGGTGACCCAAGACAACCCGTTGAAGCCGCAAGAAAAGAACAACACCATGAAGCCGAAGAAGGACACAGGAAAGTGGTGTGAGTTCCACAAAAGTCCCACTCATAACACAAGTGAGTGTCGGACCAAGCAGTCGCTGGTGGCTGAGTTGAAGGCTTCCGAATCAGATGCATGTTCCGATCCTGAGCCAGAACCCGACAAGGGGAATGGCAAAGGGAAGCAGATCATTGATGCGGATCCCAGCGCCACTGTTGCCACCGCCAAGATCCAGAAAGATGAGCCCGAAAATCCAGAGGAAGGGGAGCGTCTTTTCCACTCACAGATGTGGGTGAAGGGTTCGCCGCTGCAATTCATTGTCGACAGTGGCAGCCAAAAGAACCTCATTTCAGCAGAGGTCGTGAAGCGGTTGGGCCTACCGACTACACCGCACCCACAGCCGTACAGTATCGGGTGGCTTCATGAAGGACGAGATCTCAAAGTTCGCCAGCAGTGCCGCCTTTCCTACAGCATCAAGCCCTTCACAGACGAGGTCTTGTGTGATGTTACACCTCTGGATGTTTGTGATGTATTATTAGGCCAGCCATACTTGTGGAGGCGACATGCTGTGTATGAGTCCAGGCCTCGTGCTGTCATTATTTCTTTAAATAATTCATTATACAGGATACCGGAGGTAACCCCACCTACCGCCACATCTTTGATCACTACCAAGAAAGGCAGCAAGCTCATATCACAGACCAGGAAATTCATCTGTCTGGTCCACTCCCAAAGTAAGGGGAAGATCGTTGCTACATCCATGACCCCTGCAAAGGGTTCCTCCACGCAGCAGCAGCAGCAAAGGGATACGGTCATGACAGAACACAGGAACAACTTCTCCTCAACCACAGGGGTACCACACAAGTTTCAGGTGGGCAACAAAGTCTGGTTGCATCGACAGAGAGAACGCCTTACGAGAACCCATCAGAAGCTCAGACCACTCCGACATGGTCCTCACAACAGTACCAAGGCTATGGGCAACAATGCTTTGAAGCACAACATTCCTCCATTCCTTCGCTTGCACTGAGTATTCGATGTGGACCATCGTCGACCATGCTTCCCACCATCACTGAACACATCAGAGATTGCAGGACAAGTTCAGCAGATGGAGGAACTCAACGCAATGGGGACCATTGCTTCCTAAGGGGGGAGGAATGATCCAGGTGGATATTGGTGGCCACCTGCCAGGTCCACCTGGACCCCCACCATTGTCTTTCTCAGCATTTTCAGTTTCCTTAATTGTAGCACAGTTTACTATTTTTAGCAGTTTTTCGGGTCCTGAACTTCCGGAGCCGTTTTGAGGCCCTAAACGACGTTTTTTTTGGAATTCTGGGGCGATCGAGCCCTATGTTGCCTCCCAAAGTGGTAGTACTCGGATAGATCTTTCTAACGAGCTATCGTACGCGTCAAACGAAGATCGTATGCCAAAGTTACGACCCCGGGAAATTGATGTACCAATTTACCCAAACGGGGCCCACAATTTGGCGTTTCATCTTCTAGGGTTAGGTTTCCGTATGTGAAGGGTTTTCCATTGTTTCTCAACAATAAATAGGCCTTCGAGCCTCATTGTAATACAGTTCAGAACAGTTCAGAGGCATGTAGCCATCACATCTCTTCTCAGAGATAAGCTACCATCGCCCTAGCTAGTTTATTGCCATTTCTGTTTGTAAGCATATGTCAGTATTTTCCATTAATAAAATGAAGCATTATTTCCGCTGCATCTCTGTGTTTATGGTTATTGCATCTCTGTATTTATGGTTATCTCTGTAATCTATTGCGTTCCCATTTAAATCCGGATCAGTGGTATCAGAGCGGTCTGCTTTTTCTCTGTTTTTCTTTGCATGTCCCCAACGAGGTCGGGATATAAGGAGTTAGGGCTTGAACTGGTCGAACCTTTGCAAGACCAGCCTCGAAAATCCCGACGGCCTCCCATGGCGGATGAGAAGAAAGATGAGGGGGCAGGAGATCCTATCAAAATCTTGCTCGAAGAGGCGCTCGAGCGGCAAAGGAACGCGATGATGGATAGCTTTGCGCAGATCCTTCAGCGGCTACCCAGAGGCGACGCATCGGCTTCCAACAGCGACTCTGGAAATGCCACACCCTTCAAGGTACAAGTTAATTTTGAAATCCCCATCTTCGAGGGTCAAATAGACGCAGATGCCGTAGATAAATGGTTAAATCTGCTAGATGGGTATTTTTCTGTTCATGAATTTTCAAGTCGGGAAAAGATTGTTTTCGCTCTTCTCAAAGCAGCCCCCCACGTCAAGGACTGGTGGGAAACCTACTGCGAGCAGAAGGATGAAAGTACAGGCTCACTATTTTCAGCCGCACCCACTTGGAATGACTTCCGGGATGCCATCAAGGAGCAGTACTACCCTGTCGGAAGCTATGAGGACAAATACATCAAATGGACCACACTGCGGCAGGGACGAGACCAAGATGTATCAGAGTTCACAAACATTTTTCATACCCTTCGCACACAGTTGGGTATCAAAGATTCTGAGCTGCATCTGGTACTCAAATACCGCGGCTGCCTACACAGATACATCCAGGAAGAGATGGGGTTCTTAAACATCTCCTCACTCGGCACAGCATACCGATACGCTGTCAAAATCGAGCAAAAGTTCAAACAGAAGAAGCGAGACTTTGGATCTGCAAATCAGAAGCCCAAAGGTGACCCAAGACAAGGCGGGGTGACCCAAGACAACCCGTTGAAGCCGCAAGAAAAGAACAACACCATGAAGCCGAAGAAGGACACAGGAAAGTGGTGTGAGTTCCACAAAAGTCCCACTCATAACACAAGTGAGTGTCGGACCAAGCAGTCGCTGGTGGCTGAGTTGAAGGCTTCCGAATCAGATGCATGTTCCGATCCTGAGCCAGAACCCGACAAGGGGAATGGCAAAGGGAAGCAGATCATTGATGCGGATCCCAGCGCCACTGTTGCCACCGCCAAGATCCAGAAAGATGAGCCCGAAAATCCAGAGGAAGGGGAGCGTCTTTTCCACTCACAGATGTGGGTGAAGGGTTCGCCGCTGCAATTCATTGTCGACAGTGGCAGCCAAAAGAACCTCATTTCAGCAGAGGTCGTGAAGCGGTTGGGCCTACCGACTACACCGCACCCACAGCCGTACAGTATCGGGTGGCTTCATGAAGGACGAGATCTCAAAGTTCGCCAGCAGTGCCGCCTTTCCTACAGCATCAAGCCCTTCACAGACGAGGTCTTGTGTGATGTTACACCTCTGGATGTTTGTGATGTATTATTAGGCCAGCCATACTTGTGGAGGCGACATGCTGTGTATGAGTCCAGGCCTCGTGCTGTCATTATTTCTTTAAATAATTCATTATACAGGATACCGGAGGTAACCCCACCTACCGCCACATCTTTGATCACTACCAAGAAAGGCAGCAAGCTCATATCACAGACCAGGAAATTCATCTGTCTGGTCCACTCCCAAAGTAAGGGGAAGATCGTTGCTACATCCATGACCCCTGCAAAGGGTTCCTCCACGCAGCAGCAGCAGCAAAGGGATACGGTCATGACAGAACACAGAAACAACTTCTCCTCAACCACAGGGGTACCACACAAGTTTCAGGTGGGCAACAAAGTCTGGTTGCATCGACAGAGAGAACGCCTTACGAGAACCCATCAGAAGCTCAGACCACTCCGACATGGTCCTCACAACAGTACCAAGGCTATGGGCAACAATGCTTTGAAGCACAACATTCCTCCATTCCTTCGCTTGCACCGAGTATTCGATGTGGACCATCGTCGACCATGCTTCCCACCATCACTGGACACATCAGAGATTGCAGGACAAGTTCAGCAGATGGAGGAACTCAACGCAATGGGGACCATTGCTTCCTAAGGGGGGAGGAATGATCCAGGTGGATATTGGTGGCCACCTGCCAGGTCCACCTGGACCCCCACCATTGTCTTTCTCAGCATTTTCAGTTTCCTTAATTGTAGCACAGTTTACTATTTTTAGCAGTTTTTCGGGTCCTGAACTTCCGGAGCCGTTTTGAGGCCCTAAACGACGTTTTTTTGGAATTCTGGGGCGATCGAGCCCTATGTTGCCTCCCAAAGTGGTAGTACTCGGATAGATCTTTCTAACGAGCTATCGTACGCGTCAAACGGAGATCGTATGCCAAAGTTACGACCCCGGGAAATTGATGTACCAATTTACCCAAACGGGGCCCACAATTTGGCGTTTCATCTTCTAGGGTTAGGTTTCCGTATGTGAAGGGTTTTCCATTGTTTCTCAACAATAAATAGGCCTTCGAGCCTCATTGTAATACAGTTCAGAACAGTTCAGAGGCATGTAGCCATCACATCTCTTCTCAGAGATAAGCTACCATCGCCCTAGCTAGTTTATTGCCATTTCTGTTTGTAAGCATATGTCAGTATTTTCCATTAATAAAATGAAGCATTATTTCCGCTGCATCTCTGTGTTTATGGTTATTGCATCTCTGTATTTATGGTTATCTCTGTAATCTATTGCGTTCCCATTTAAATCCGGATCAGTGGTATCAGAGCGGTCTGCTTTTTCTCTGTTTTTCTTTGCATGTCCCCAACGAGGTCGGGATATAAGGAGTTAGGGCTTGAACTGGTCGAACCTTTGCAAGACCAGCCTCGAAAATCCCGACGGCCTCCCATGGCGGATGAGAAGAAAGATGAGGGGGCAGGAGATCCTATCAAAATCTTGCTCGAAGAGGCGCTCGAGCGGCAAAGGAACGCGATGATGGATAGCTTTGCGCAGATCCTTCAGCGGCTACCCAGAGGCGACGCATCGGCTTCCAACAGCGACTCTGGAAATGCCACACCCTTCAAGGTACAAGTTAATTTTGAAATCCCCATCTTCGAGGGTCAAATAGACGCAGATGCCGTAGATAAATGGTTAAATCTGCTAGATGGGTATTTTTCTGTTCATGAATTTTCAAGTCGGGAAAAGATTGTTTTCGCTCTTCTCAAAGCAGCCCCCCACGTCAAGGACTGGTGGGAAACCTACTGCGAGCAGAAGGATGAAAGTACAGGCTCACTATTTTCAGCCGCACCCACTTGGAATGACTTCCGGGATGCCATCAAGGAGCAGTACTACCCTGTCGGAAGCTATGAGGACAAATACATCAAATGGACCACACTGCGGCAGGGACGAGACCAAGATGTATCAGAGTTCACAAACATTTTTCATACCCTTCGCACACAGTTGGGTATCAAAGATTCTGAGCTGCATCTGGTACTCAAATACCGCGGCTGCCTACACAGATACATCCAGGAAGAGATGGGGTTCTTAAACATCTCCTCACTCGGCACAGCATACCGATACGCTGTCAAAATCGAGCAAAAGTTCAAACAGAAGAAGCGAGACTTTGGATCTGCAAATCAGAAGCCCAAAGGTGACCCAAGACAAGGCGGGGTGACCCAAGACAACCCGTTGAAGCCGCAAGAAAAGAACAACACCATGAAGCCGAAGAAGGACACAGGAAAGTGGTGTGAGTTCCACAAAAGTCCCACTCATAACACAAGTGAGTGTCGGACCAAGCAGTCGCTGGTGGCTGAGTTGAAGGCTTCCGAATCAGATGCATGTTCCGATCCTGAGCCAGAACCCGACAAGGGGAATGGCAAAGGGAAGCAGATCATTGATGCGGATCCCAGCGCCACTGTTGCCACCGCCAAGATCCAGAAAGATGAGCCCGAAAATCCAGAGGAAGGGGAGCGTCTTTTCCACTCACAGATGTGGGTGAAGGGTTCGCCGCTGCAATTCATTGTCGACAGTGGCAGCCAAAAGAACCTCATTTCAGCAGAGGTCGTGAAGCGGTTGGGCCTACCGACTACACCGCACCCACAGCCGTACAGTATCGGGTGGCTTCATGAAGGACGAGATCTCAAAGTTCGCCAGCAGTGCCGCCTTTCCTACAGCATCAAGCCCTTCACAGACGAGGTCTTGTGTGATGTTACACCTCTGGATGTTTGTGATGTATTATTAGGCCAGCCATACTTGTGGAGGCGACATGCTGTGTATGAGTCCAGGCCTCGTGCTGTCATTATTTCTTTAAATAATTCATTATACAGGATACCGGAGGTAACCCCACCTACCGCCACATCTTTGATCACTACCAAGAAAGGCAGCAAGCTCATATCACAGACCAGGAAATTCATCTGTCTGGTCCACTCCCAAAGTAAGGGGAAGATCGTTGCTACATCCATGACCCCTGCAAAGGGTTCCTCCACGCAGCAGCAGCAGCAAAGGGATACGGTCATGACAGAACACAGGAACAACTTCTCCTCAACCACAGGGGTACCACACAAGTTTCAGGTGGGCAACAAAGTCTGGTTGCATCGACAGAGAGAACGCCTTACGAGAACCCATCAGAAGCTCAGACCACTCCGACATGGTCCTCACAACAGTACCAAGGCTATGGGCAACAATGCTTTGAAGCACAACATTCCTCCATTCCTTCGCTTGCACCGAGTATTCGATGTGGACCATCGTCGACCATGCTTCCCACCATCACTGGACACATCAGAGATTGCAGGACAAGTTCAGCAGATGGAGGAACTCAACGCAATGGGGACCATTGCTTCCTAAGGGGGGAGGAATGATCCAGGTGGATATTGGTGGCCACCTGCCAGGTCCACCTGGACCCCCACCATTGTCTTTCTCAGCATTTTCAGTTTCCTTAATTGTAGCACAGTTTACTATTTTTAGCAGTTTTTCGGGTCCTGAACTTCCGGAGCCGTTTTGAGGCCCTAAACGACGTTTTTTTGGAATTCTGGGGCGATCGAGCCCTATGTTGCCTCCCAAAGTGGTAGTACTCGGATAGATCTTTCTAACGAGCTATCGTACGCGTCAAACGGAGATCGTATGCCAAAGTTACGACCCCGGGAAATTGATGTACCAATTTACCCAAACGGGGCCCACAATTTGGCGTTTCATCTTCTAGGGTTAGGTTTCCGTATGTGAAGGGTTTTCCATTGTTTCTCAACAATAAATAGGCCTTCGAGCCTCATTGTAATACAGTTCAGAACAGTTCAGAGGCATGTAGCCATCACATCTCTTCTCAGAGATAAGCTACCATCGCCCTAGCTAGTTTATTGCCATTTCTGTTTGTAAGCATATGTCAGTATTTTCCATTAATAAAATGAAGCATTATTTCCGCTGCATCTCTGTGTTTATGGTTATTGCATCTCTGTATTTATGGTTATCTCTGTAATCTATTGCGTTCCCATTTAAATCCGGATCAGTGGTATCAGAGCGGTCTGCTTTTTCTCTGTTTTTCTTTGCATGTCCCCAACGAGGTCGGGATATAAGGAGTTAGGGCTTGAACTGGTCGAACCTTTGCAAGACCAGCCTCGAAAATCCCGACGGCCTCCCATGGCGGATGAGAAGAAAGATGAGGGGGCAGGAGATCCTATCAAAATCTTGCTCGAAGAGGCGCTCGAGCGGCAAAGGAACGCGATGATGGATAGCTTTGCGCAGATCCTTCAGCGGCTACCCAGAGGCGACGCATCGGCTTCCAACAGCGACTCTGGAAATGCCACACCCTTCAAGGTACAAGTTAATTTTGAAATCCCCATCTTCGAGGGTCAAATAGACGCAGATGCCGTAGATAAATGGTTAAATCTGCTAGATGGGTATTTTTCTGTTCACGAATTTTCAAGTCGGGAAAAGATTGTTTTCGCTCTTCTCAAAGCAGCCCCCCACGTCAAGGACTGGTGGGAAACCTACTGCGAGCAGAAGGATGAAAGTACAGGCTCACTATTTTCAGCCGCACCCACTTGGAATGACTTCCGGGATGCCATCAAGGAGCAGTACTACCCTGTCGGAAGCTATGAGGACAAATACATCAAATGGACCACACTGCGGCAGGGACGAGACCAAGATGTATCAGAGTTCACAAACATTTTTCATACCCTTCGCACACAGTTGGGTATCAAAGATTCTGAGCTGCATCTGGTACTCAAATACCGCGGCTGCCTACACAGATACATCCAGGAAGAGATGGGGTTCTTAAACATCTCCTCACTCGGCACAGCATACCGATACGCTGTCAAAATCGAGCAAAAGTTCAAACAGAAGAAGCGAGACTTTGGATCTGCAAATCAGAAGCCCAAAGGTGACCCAAGACAAGGCGGGGTGACCCAAGACAACCCGTTGAAGCCGCAAGAAAAGAACAACACCATGAAGCCGAAGAAGGACACAGGAAAGTGGTGTGAGTTCCACAAAAGTCCCACTCATAACACAAGTGAGTGTCGGACCAAGCAGTCGCTGGTGGCTGAGTTGAAGGCTTCCGAATCAGATGCATGTTCCGATCCTGAGCCAGAACCCGACAAGGGGAATGGCAAAGGGAAGCAGATCATTGATGCGGATCCCAGCGCCACTGTTGCCACCGCCAAGATCCAGAAAGATGAGCCCGAAAATCCAGAGGAAGGGGAGCGTCTTTTCCACTCACAGATGTGGGTGAAGGGTTCGCCGCTGCAATTCATTGTCGACAGTGGCAGCCAAAAGAACCTCATTTCAGCAGAGGTCGTGAAGCGGTTGGGCCTACCGACTACACCGCACCCACAGCCGTACAGTATCGGGTGGCTTCATGAAGGACGAGATCTCAAAGTTCGCCAGCAGTGCCGCCTTCCCTACAGCATCAAGCCCTTCACAGACGAGGTATTGTGTGATGTTACACCTCTGGATGTTTGTGATGTATTATTAGGCCAGCCATACTTGTGGAGGCGACATGCTGTGTATGAGTCCAGGCCTCGTGCTGTCATTATTTCTTTAAATAATTCATTATACAGGATACCGGAGGTAACCCCACCTACCGCCACATCTTTGATCACTACCAAGAAAGGCAGCAAGCTCATATCACAGACCAGGAAATTCATCTGTCTGGTCCACTCCCAAAGTAAGGGGAAGATCGTTGCTACATCCATGACCCCTGCAAAGGGTTCCTCCACGCAGCAGCAGCAGCAAAGGGATACGGTCATGACAGAACACAGGAACAACTTCTCCTCAACCACAGGGGTACCACACAAGTTTCAGGTGGGCAACAAAGTCTGGTTGCATCGACAGAGAGAACGCCTTACGAGAACCCATCAGAAGCTCAGACCACTCCGACATGGTCCTCACAACAGTACCAAGGCTATGGGCAACAATGCTTTGAAGCACAACATTCCTCCATTCCTTCGCTTGCACCGAGTATTCGATGTGGACCATCGTCGACCATGCTTCCCACCATCACTGGACACATCAGAGATTGCAGGACAAGTTCAGCAGATGGAGGAACTCAACGCAATGGGGACCATTGCTTCCTAAGGGGGGAGGAATGATCCAGGTGGATATTGGTGGCCACCTGCCAGGTCCACCTGGACCCCCACCATTGTCTTTCTCAGCATTTTCAGTTTCCTTAATTGTAGCACAGTTTACTATTTTTAGCAGTTTTTCGGGTCCTGAACTTCCGGAGCCGTTTTGAGGCCCTAAACGACGTTTTTTTGGAATTCTGGGGCGATCGAGCCCTATGTTGCCTCCCAAAGTGGTAGTACTCGGATAGATCTTTCTAACGAGCTATCGTACGCGTCAAACGGAGATCGTATGCCAAAGTTACGACCCCGGGAAATTGATGTACCAATTTACCCAAACGGGGCCCACAATTTGGCGTTTCATCTTCTAGGGTTAGGTTTCCGTATGTGAAGGGTTTTCCATTGTTTCTCAACAATAAATAGGCCTTCGAGCCTCATTGTAATACAGTTCAGAACAGTTCAGAGGCATGTAGCCATCACATCTCTTCTCAGAGATAAGCTACCATCGCCCTAGCTAGTTTATTGCCATTTCTGTTTGTAAGCATATGTCAGTATTTTCCATTAATAAAATGAAGCATTATTTCCGCTGCATCTCTGTGTTTATGGTTATTGCATCTCTGTATTTATGGTTATCTCTGTAATCTATTGCGTTCCCATTTAAATCCGGATCAGTGGTATCAGAGCGGTCTGCTTTTTCTCTGTTTTTCTTTGCATGTCCCCAACGAGGTCGGGATATAAGGAGTTAGGGCTTGAACTGGTCGAACCTTTGCAAGACCAGCCTCGAAAATCCCGACGGCCTCCCATGGCGGATGAGAAGAAAGATGAGGGGGCAGGAGATCCTATCAAAATCTTGCTCGAAGAGGCGCTCGAGCGGCAAAGGAACGCGATGATGGATAGCTTTGCGCAGATCCTTCAGCGGCTACCCAGAGGCGACGCATCGGCTTCCAACAGCGACTCTGGAAATGCCACACCCTTCAAGGTACAAGTTAATTTTGAAATCCCCATCTTCGAGGGTCAAATAGACGCAGATGCCGTAGATAAATGGTTAAATCTGCTAGATGGGTATTTTTCTGTTCACGAATTTTCAAGTCGGGAAAAGATTGTTTTCGCTCTTCTCAAAGCAGCCCCCCACGTCAAGGACTGGTGGGAAACCTACTGCGAGCAGAAGGATGAAAGTACAGGCTCACTATTTTCAGCCGCACCCACTTGGAATGACTTCCGGGATGCCATCAAGGAGCAGTACTACCCTGTCGGAAGCTATGAGGACAAATACATCAAATGGACCACACTGCGGCAGGGACGAGACCAAGATGTATCAGAGTTCACAAACATTTTTCATACCCTTCGCACACAGTTGGGTATCAAAGATTCTGAGCTGCATCTGGTACTCAAATACCGCGGCTGCCTACACAGATACATCCAGGAAGAGATGGGGTTCTTAAACATCTCCTCACTCGGCACAGCATACCGATACGCTGTCAAAATCGAGCAAAAGTTCAAACAGAAGAAGCGAGACTTTGGATCTGCAAATCAGAAGCCCAAAGGTGACCCAAGACAAGGCGGGGTGACCCAAGACAACCCGTTGAAGCCGCAAGAAAAGAACAACACCATGAAGCCGAAGAAGGACACAGGAAAGTGGTGTGAGTTCCACAAAAGTCCCACTCATAACACAAGTGAGTGTCGGACCAAGCAGTCGCTGGTGGCTGAGTTGAAGGCTTCCGAATCAGATGCATGTTCCGATCCTGAGCCAGAACCCGACAAGGGGAATGGCAAAGGGAAGCAGATCATTGATGCGGATCCCAGCGCCACTGTTGCCACCGCCAAGATCCAGAAAGATGAGCCCGAAAATCCAGAGGAAGGGGAGCGTCTTTTCCACTCACAGATGTGGGTGAAGGGTTCGCCGCTGCAATTCATTGTCGACAGTGGCAGCCAAAAGAACCTCATTTCAGCAGAGGTCGTGAAGCGGTTGGGCCTACCGACTACACCGCACCCACAGCCGTACAGTATCGGGTGGCTTCATGAAGGACGAGATCTCAAAGTTCGCCAGCAGTGCCGCCTTTCCTACAGCATCAAGCCCTTCACAGACGAGGTCTTGTGTGATGTTACACCTCTGGATGTTTGTGATGTATTATTAGGCCAGCCATACTTGTGGAGGCGACATGCTGTGTATGAGTCCAGGCCTCGTGCTGTCATTATTTCTTTAAATAATTCATTATACAGGATACCGGAGGTAACCCCACCTACCGCCACATCTTTGATCACTACCAAGAAAGGCAGCAAGCTCATATCACAGACCAGGAAATTCATCTGTCTGGTCCACTCCCAAAGTAAGGGGAAGATCGTTGCTACATCCATGACCCCTGCAAAGGGTTCCTCCACGCAGCAGCAGCAGCAAAGGGATACGGTCATGACAGAACACAGGAACAACTTCTCCTCAACCACAGGGGTACCACACAAGTTTCAGGTGGGCAACAAAGTCTGGTTGCATCGACAGAGAGAACGCCTTACGAGAACCCATCAGAAGCTCAGACCACTCCGACATGGTCCTCACAACAGTACCAAGGCTATGGGCAACAATGCTTTGAAGCACAACATTCCTCCATTCCTTCGCTTGCACCGAGTATTCGATGTGGACCATCGTCGACCATGCTTCCCACCATCACTGGACACATCAGAGATTGCAGGACAAGTTCAGCAGATGGAGGAACTCAACGCAATGGGGACCATTGCTTCCTAAGGGGGGAGGAATGATCCAGGTGGATATTGGTGGCCACCTGCCAGGTCCACCTGGACCCCCACCATTGTCTTTCTCAGCATTTTCAGTTTCCTTAATTGTAGCACAGTTTACTATTTTTAGCAGTTTTTCGGGTCCTGAACTTCCGGAGCCGTTTTGAGGCCCTAAACGACGTTTTTTTGGAATTCTGGGGCGATCGAGCCCTATGTTGCCTCCCAAAGTGGTAGTACTCGGATAGATCTTTCTAACGAGCTATCGTACGCGTCAAACGGAGATCGTATGCCAAAGTTACGACCCCGGGAAATTGATGTACCAATTTACCCAAACGGGGCCCACAATTTGGCGTTTCATCTTCTAGGGTTAGGTTTCCGTATGTGAAGGGTTTTCCATTGTTTCTCAACAATAAATAGGCCTTCGAGCCTCATTGTAATACAGTTCAGAACAGTTCAGAGGCATGTAGCCATCACATCTCTTCTCAGAGATAAGCTACCATCGCCCTAGCTAGTTTATTGCCATTTCTGTTTGTAAGCATATGTCAGTATTTTCCATTAATAAAATGAAGCATTATTTCCGCTGCATCTCTGTGTTTATGGTTATTGCATCTCTGTATTTATGGTTATCTCTGTAATCTATTGCGTTCCCATTTAAATCCGGATCAGTGGTATCAGAGCGGTCTGCTTTTTCTCTGTTTTTCTTTGCATGTCCCCAACGAGGTCGGGATATAAGGAGTTAGGGCTTGAACTGGTCGAACCTTTGCAAGACCAGCCTCGAAAATCCCGACGGCCTCCCATGGCGGATGAGAAGAAAGATGAGGGGGCAGGAGATCCTATCAAAATCTTGCTCGAAGAGGCGCTCGAGCGGCAAAGGAACGCGATGATGGATAGCTTTGCGCAGATCCTTCAGCGGCTACCCAGAGGCGACGCATCGGCTTCCAACAGCGACTCTGGAAATGCCACACCCTTCAAGGTACAAGTTAATTTTGAAATCCCCATCTTCGAGGGTCAAATAGACGCAGATGCCGTAGATAAATGGTTAAATCTGCTAGATGGGTATTTTTCTGTTCACGAATTTTCAAGTCGGGAAAAGATTGTTTTCGCTCTTCTCAAAGCAGCCCCCCACGTCAAGGACTGGTGGGAAACCTACTGCGAGCAGAAGGATGAAAGTACAGGCTCACTATTTTCAGCCGCACCCACTTGGAATGACTTCCGGGATGCCATCAAGGAGCAGTACTACCCTGTCGGAAGCTATGAGGACAAATACATCAAATGGACCACACTGCGGCAGGGACGAGACCAAGATGTATCAGAGTTCACAAACATTTTTCATACCCTTCGCACACAGTTGGGTATCAAAGATTCTGAGCTGCATCTGGTACTCAAATACCGCGGCTGCCTACACAGATACATCCAGGAAGAGATGGGGTTCTTAAACATCTCCTCACTCGGCACAGCATACCGATACGCTGTCAAAATCGAGCAAAAGTTCAAACAGAAGAAGCGAGACTTTGGATCTGCAAATCAGAAGCCCAAAGGTGACCCAAGACAAGGCGGGGTGACCCAAGACAACCCGTTGAAGCCGCAAGAAAAGAACAACACCATGAAGCCGAAGAAGGACACAGGAAAGTGGTGTGAGTTCCACAAAAGTCCCACTCATAACACAAGTGAGTGTCGGACCAAGCAGTCGCTGGTGGCTGAGTTGAAGGCTTCCGAATCAGATGCATGTTCCGATCCTGAGCCAGAACCCGACAAGGGGAATGGCAAAGGGAAGCAGATCATTGATGCGGATCCCAGCGCCACTGTTGCCACCGCCAAGATCCAGAAAGATGAGCCCGAAAATCCAGAGGAAGGGGAGCGTCTTTTCCACTCACAGATGTGGGTGAAGGGTTCGCCGCTGCAATTCATTGTCGACAGTGGCAGCCAAAAGAACCTCATTTCAGCAGAGGTCGTGAAGCGGTTGGGCCTACCGACTACACCGCACCCACAGCCGTACAGTATCGGGTGGCTTCATGAAGGACGAGATCTCAAAGTTCGCCAGCAGTGCCGCCTTTCCTACAGCATCAAGCCCTTCACAGACGAGGTCTTGTGTGATGTTACACCTCTGGATGTTTGTGATGTATTATTAGGCCAGCCATACTTGTGGAGGCGACATGCTGTGTATGAGTCCAGGCCTCGTGCTGTCATTATTTCTTTAAATAATTCATTATACAGGATACCGGAGGTAACCCCACCTACCGCCACATCTTTGATCACTACCAAGAAAGGCAGCAAGCTCATATCACAGACCAGGAAATTCATCTGTCTGGTCCACTCCCAAAGTAAGGGGAAGATCGTTGCTACATCCATGACCCCTGCAAAGGGTTCCTCCACGCAGCAGCAGCAGCAAAGGGATACGGTCATGACAGAACACAGGAACAACTTCTCCTCAACCACAGGGGTACCACACAAGTTTCAGGTGGGCAACAAAGTCTGGTTGCATCGACAGAGAGAACGCCTTACGAGAACCCATCAGAAGCTCAGACCACTCCGACATGGTCCTCACAACAGTACCAAGGCTATGGGCAACAATGCTTTGAAGCACAACATTCCTCCATTCCTTCGCTTGCACCGAGTATTCGATGTGGACCATCGTCGACCATGCTTCCCACCATCACTGGACACATCAGAGATTGCAGGACAAGTTCAGCAGATGGAGGAACTCAACGCAATGGGGACCATTGCTTCCTAAGGGGGGAGGAATGATCCAGGTGGATATTGGTGGCCACCTGCCAGGTCCACCTGGACCCCCACCATTGTCTTTCTCAGCATTTTCAGTTTCCTTAATTGTAGCACAGTTTACTATTTTTAGCAGTTTTTCGGGTCCTGAACTTCCGGAGCCGTTTTGAGGCCCTAAACGACGTTTTTTTGGAATTCTGGGGCGATCGAGCCCTATGTTGCCTCCCAAAGTGGTAGTACTCGGATAGATCTTTCTAACGAGCTATCGTACGCGTCAAACGGAGATCGTATGCCAAAGTTACGACCCCGGGAAATTGATGTACCAATTTACCCAAACGGGGCCCACAATTTGGCGTTTCATCTTCTAGGGTTAGGTTTCCGTATGTGAAGGGTTTTCCATTGTTTCTCAACAATAAATAGGCCTTCGAGCCTCATTGTAATACAGTTCAACAGTTCAGAGGCATGTAGCCATCACATCTCTTCTCAGAGATAAGCTACCATCGCCCTAGCTAGTTTATTGCCATTTCTGTTTGTAAGCATATGTCAGTATTTTCCATTAATAAAATGAAGCATTATTTCCGCTGCATCTCTGTGTTTATGGTTATTGCATCTCTGTATTTATGGTTATCTCTGTAATCTATTGCGTTCCCATTTAAATCCGGATCAGTGGTATCAGAGCGGTCTGCTTTTTCTCTGTTTTTCTTTGCATGTCCCCAACGAGGTCGGGATATAAGGAGTTAGGGCTTGAACTGGTCGAACCTTTGCAAGACCAGCCTCGAAAATCCCGACGGCCTCCCATGGCGGATGAGAAGAAAGATGAGGGGGCAGGAGATCCTATCAAAATCTTGCTCGAAGAGGCGCTCGAGCGGCAAAGGAACGCGATGATGGATAGCTTTGCGCAGATCCTTCAGCGGCTACCCAGAGGCGACGCATCGGCTTCCAACAGCGACTCTGGAAATGCCACACCCTTCAAGGTACAAGTTAATTTTGAAATCCCCATCTTCGAGGGTCAAATAGACGCAGATGCCGTAGATAAATGGTTAAATCTGCTAGATGGGTATTTTTCTGTTCACGAATTTTCAAGTCGGGAAAAGATTGTTTTCGCTCTTCTCAAAGCAGCCCCCCACGTCAAGGACTGGTGGGAAACCTACTGCGAGCAGAAGGATGAAAGTACAGGCTCACTATTTTCAGCCGCACCCACTTGGAATGACTTCCGGGATGCCATCAAGGAGCAGTACTACCCTGTCGGAAGCTATGAGGACAAATACATCAAATGGACCACACTGCGGCAGGGACGAGACCAAGATGTATCAGAGTTCACAAACATTTTTCATACCCTTCGCACACAGTTGGGTATCAAAGATTCTGAGCTGCATCTGGTACTCAAATACCGCGGCTGCCTACACAGATACATCCAGGAAGAGATGGGGTTCTTAAACATCTCCTCACTCGGCACAGCATACCGATACGCTGTCAAAATCGAGCAAAAGTTCAAACAGAAGAAGCGAGACTTTGGATCTGCAAATCAGAAGCCCAAAGGTGACCCAAGACAAGGCGGGGTGACCCAAGACAACCCGTTGAAGCCGCAAGAAAAGAACAACACCATGAAGCCGAAGAAGGACACAGGAAAGTGGTGTGAGTTCCACAAAAGTCCCACTCATAACACAAGTGAGTGTCGGACCAAGCAGTCGCTGGTGGCTGAGTTGAAGGCTTCCGAATCAGATGCATGTTCCGATCCTGAGCCAGAACCCGACAAGGGGAATGGCAAAGGGAAGCAGATCATTGATGCGGATCCCAGCGCCACTGTTGCCACCGCCAAGATCCAGAAAGATGAGCCCGAAAATCCAGAGGAAGGGGAGCGTCTTTTCCACTCACAGATGTGGGTGAAGGGTTCGCCGCTGCAATTCATTGTCGACAGTGGCAGCCAAAAGAACCTCATTTCAGCAGAGGTCGTGAAGCGGTTGG
Source organism: Pinus tabuliformis (assembly GCA_031772625.1). Lineage (NCBI taxonomy): Eukaryota > Viridiplantae > Streptophyta > Pinopsida > Pinales > Pinaceae > Pinus > Pinus tabuliformis. The sequence goes on along the minus strand of CM062811.1, from coordinate 483,940,953 downwards.
GCCTACCGACTACACCGCACCCACAGCCGTACAGTATCGGGTGGCTTCATGAAGGACGAGATCTCAAAGTTCGCCAGCAGTGCCGCCTTCCCTACAGCATCAAGCCCTTCACAGACGAGGTATTGTGTGATGTTACACCTCTGGATGTTTGTGATGTATTATTAGGCCAGCCATACTTGTGGAGGCGACATGCTGTGTATGAGTCCAGGCCTCGTGCTGTCATTATTTCTTTAAATAATTCATTATACAGGATACCGGAGGTAACCCCACCTACCGCCACATCTTTGATCACTACCAAGAAAGGCAGCAAGCTCATATCACAGACCAGGAAATTCATCTGTCTGGTCCACTCCCAAAGTAAGGGGAAGATCGTTGCTACATCCATGACCCCTGCAAAGGGTTCCTCCACGCAGCAGCAGCAGCAAAGGGATACGGTCATGACAGAACACAGGAACAACTTCTCCTCAACCACAGGGGTACCACACAAGTTTCAGGTGGGCAACAAAGTCTGGTTGCATCGACAGAGAGAACGCCTTACGAGAACCCATCAGAAGCTCAGACCACTCCGACATGGTCCTCACAACAGTACCAAGGCTATGGGCAACAATGCTTTGAAGCACAACATTCCTCCATTCCTTCGCTTGCACCGAGTATTCGATGTGGACCATCGTCGACCATGCTTCCCACCATCACTGGACACATCAGAGATTGCAGGACAAGTTCAGCAGATGGAGGAACTCAACGCAATGGGGACCATTGCTTCCTAAGGGGGGAGGAATGATCCAGGTGGATATTGGTGGCCACCTGCCAGGTCCACCTGGACCCCCACCATTGTCTTTCTCAGCATTTTCAGTTTCCTTAATTGTAGCACAGTTTACTATTTTTAGCAGTTTTTCGGGTCCTGAACTTCCGGAGCCGTTTTGAGGCCCTAAACGACGTTTTTTTGGAATTCTGGGGCGATCGAGCCCTATGTTGCCTCCCAAAGTGGTAGTACTCGGATAGATCTTTCTAACGAGCTATCGTACGCGTCAAACGGAGATCGTATGCCAAAGTTACGACCCCGGGAAATTGATGTACCAATTTACCCAAACGGGGCCCACAATTTGGCGTTTCATCTTCTAGGGTTAGGTTTCCGTATGTGAAGGGTTTTCCATTGTTTCTCAACAATAAATAGGCCTTCGAGCCTCATTGTAATACAGTTCAACAGTTCAGAGGCATGTAGCCATCACATCTCTTCTCAGAGATAAGCTACCATCGCCCTAGCTAGTTTATTGCCATTTCTGTTTGTAAGCATATGTCAGTATTTTCCATTAATAAAATGAAGCATTATTTCCGCTGCATCTCTGTGTTTATGGTTATTGCATCTCTGTATTTATGGTTATCTCTGTAATCTATTGCGTTCCCATTTAAATCCGGATCAGTGGTATCAGAGCGGTCTGCTTTTTCTCTGTTTTTCTTTGCATGTCCCCAACGAGGTCGGGATATAAGGAGTTAGGGCTTGAACTGGTCGAACCTTTGCAAGACCAGCCTCGAAAATCCCGACGGCCTCCCATGGCGGATGAGAAGAAAGATGAGGGGGCAGGAGATCCTATCAAAATCTTGCTCGAAGAGGCGCTCGAGCGGCAAAGGAACGCGATGATGGATAGCTTTGCGCAGATCCTTCAGCGGCTACCCAGAGGCGACGCATCGGCTTCCAACAGCGACTCTGGAAATGCCACACCCTTCAAGGTACAAGTTAATTTTGAAATCCCCATCTTCGAGGGTCAAATAGACGCAGATGCCGTAGATAAATGGTTAAATCTGCTAGATGGGTATTTTTCTGTTCACGAATTTTCAAGTCGGGAAAAGATTGTTTTCGCTCTTCTCAAAGCAGCCCCCCACGTCAAGGACTGGTGGGAAACCTACTGCGAGCAGAAGGATGAAAGTACAGGCTCACTATTTTCAGCCGCACCCACTTGGAATGACTTCCGGGATGCCATCAAGGAGCAGTACTACCCTGTCGGAAGCTATGAGGACAAATACATCAAATGGACCACACTGCGGCAGGGACGAGACCAAGATGTATCAGAGTTCACAAACATTTTTCATACCCTTCGCACACAGTTGGGTATCAAAGATTCTGAGCTGCATCTGGTACTCAAATACCGCGGCTTCCTACACAGATACATCCAGGAAGAGATGGGGTTCTTAAACATCTCCTCACTCGGCACAGCATACCGATACGCTGTCAAAATCGAGCAAAAGTTCAAACAGAAGAAGCGAGACTTTGGATCTGCAAATCAGAAGCCCAAAGGTGACCCAAGACAAGGCGGGGTGACCCAAGACAACCCGTTGAAGCCGCAAGAAAAGAACAACACCATGAAGCCGAAGAAGGACACAGGAAAGTGGTGTGAGTTCCACAAAAGTCCCACTCATAACACAAGTGAGTGTCGGACCAAGCAGTCGCTGGTGGCTGAGTTGAAGGCTTCCGAATCAGATGCATGTTCCGATCCTGAGCCAGAACCCGACAAGGGGAATGGCAAAGGGAAGCAGATCATTGATGCGGATCCCAGCGCCACTGTTGCCACCGCCAAGATCCAGAAAGATGAGCCCGAAAATCCAGAGGAAGGGGAGCGTCTTTTCCACTCACAGATGTGGGTGAAGGGTTCGCCGCTGCAATTCATTGTCGACAGTGGCAGCCAAAAGAACCTCATTTCAGCAGAGGTCGTGAAGCGGTTGGGCCTACCGACTACACCGCACCCACAGCCGTACAGTATCGGGTGGCTTCATGAAGGACGAGATCTCAAAGTTCGCCAGCAGTGCCGCCTTTCCTACAGCATCAAGCCCTTCACAGACGAGGTCTTGTGTGATGTTACACCTCTGGATGTTTGTGATGTATTATTAGGCCAGCCATACTTGTGGAGGCGACATGCTGTGTATGAGTCCAGGCCTCGTGCTGTCATTATTTCTTTAAATAATTCATTATACAGGATACCGGAGGTAACCCCACCTACCGCCACATCTTTGATCACTACCAAGAAAGGCAGCAAGCTCATATCACAGACCAGGAAATTCATCTGTCTGGTCCACTCCCAAAGTAAGGGGAAGATCGTTGCTACATCCATGACCCCTGCAAAGGGTTCCTCCACGCAGCAGCAGCAGCAAAGGGATACGGTCATGACAGAACACAGGAACAACTTCTCCTCAACCACAGGGGTACCACACAAGTTTCAGGTGGGCAACAAAGTCTGGTTGCATCGACAGAGAGAACGCCTTACGAGAACCCATCAGAAGCTCAGACCACTCCGACATGGTCCTCACAACAGTACCAAGGCTATGGGCAACAATGCTTTGAAGCACAACATTCCTCCATTCCTTCGCTTGCACCGAGTATTCGATGTGGACCATCGTCGACCATGCTTCCCACCATCACTGGACACATCAGAGATTGCAGGACAAGTTCAGCAGATGGAGGAACTCAACGCAATGGGGACCATTGCTTCCTAAGGGGGGAGGAATGATCCAGGTGGATATTGGTGGCCACCTGCCAGGTCCACCTGGACCCCCACCATTGTCTTTCTCAGCATTTTCAGTTTCCTTAATTGTAGCACAGTTTACTATTTTTAGCAGTTTTTCGGGTCCTGAACTTCCGGAGCCGTTTTGAGGCCCTAAACGACGTTTTTTTGGAATTCTGGGGCGATCGAGCCCTATGTTGCCTCCCAAAGTGGTAGTACTCGGATAGATCTTTCTAACGAGCTATCGTACGCGTCAAACGGAGATCGTATGCCAAAGTTACGACCCCGGGAAATTGATGTACCAATTTACCCAAACGGGGCCCACAATTTGGCGTTTCATCTTCTAGGGTTAGGTTTCCGTATGTGAAGGGTTTTCCATTGTTTCTCAACAATAAATAGGCCTTCGAGCCTCATTGTAATACAGTTCAGAACAGTTCAGAGGCATGTAGCCATCACATCTCTTCTCAGAGATAAGCTACCATCGCCCTAGCTAGTTTATTGCCATTTCTGTTTGTAAGCATATGTCAGTATTTTCCATTAATAAAATGAAGCATTATTTCCGCTGCATCTCTGTGTTTATGGTTATTGCATCTCTGTATTTATGGTTATCTCTGTAATCTATTGCGTTCCCATTTAAATCCGGATCAGTGGTATCAGAGCGGTCTGCTTTTTCTCTGTTTTTCTTTGCATGTCCCCAACGAGGTCGGGATATAAGGAGTTAGGGCTTGAACTGGTCGAACCTTTGCAAGACCAGCCTCGAAAATCCCGACGGCCTCCCATGGCGGATGAGAAGAAAGATGAGGGGGCAGGAGATCCTATCAAAATCTTGCTCGAAGAGGCGCTCGAGCGGCAAAGGAACGCGATGATGGATAGCTTTGCGCAGATCCTTCAGCGGCTACCCAGAGGCGACGCATCGGCTTCCAACAGCGACTCTGGAAATGCCACACCCTTCAAGGTACAAGTTAATTTTGAAATCCCCATCTTCGAGGGTCAAATAGACGCAGATGCCGTAGATAAATGGTTAAATCTGCTAGATGGGTATTTTTCTGTTCACGAATTTTCAAGTCGGGAAAAGATTGTTTTCGCTCTTCTCAAAGCAGCCCCCCACGTCAAGGACTGGTGGGAAACCTACTGCGAGCAGAAGGATGAAAGTACAGGCTCACTATTTTCAGCCGCACCCACTTGGAATGACTTCCGGGATGCCATCAAGGAGCAGTACTACCCTGTCGGAAGCTATGAGGACAAATACATCAAATGGACCACACTGCGGCAGGGACGAGACCAAGATGTATCAGAGTTCACAAACATTTTTCATACCCTTCGCACACAGTTGGGTATCAAAGATTCTGAGCTGCATCTGGTACTCAAATACCGCGGCTTCCTACACAGATACATCCAGGAAGAGATGGGGTTCTTAAACATCTCCTCACTCGGCACAGCATACCGATACGCTGTCAAAATCGAGCAAAAGTTCAAACAGAAGAAGCGAGACTTTGGATCTGCAAATCAGAAGCCCAAAGGTGACCCAAGACAAGGCGGGGTGACCCAAGACAACCCGTTGAAGCCGCAAGAAAAGAACAACACCATGAAGCCGAAGAAGGACACAGGAAAGTGGTGTGAGTTCCACAAAAGTCCCACTCATAACACAAGTGAGTGTCGGACCAAGCAGTCGCTGGTGGCTGAGTTGAAGGCTTCCGAATCAGATGCATGTTCCGATCCTGAGCCAGAACCCGACAAGGGGAATGGCAAAGGGAAGCAGATCATTGATGCGGATCCCAGCGCCACTGTTGCCACCGCCAAGATCCAGAAAGATGAGCCCGAAAATCCAGAGGAAGGGGAGCGTCTTTTCCACTCACAGATGTGGGTGAAGGGTTCGCCGCTGCAATTCATTGTCGACAGTGGCAGCCAAAAGAACCTCATTTCAGCAGAGGTCGTGAAGCGGTTGGGCCTACCGACTACACCGCACCCACAGCCGTACAGTATCGGGTGGCTTCATGAAGGACGAGATCTCAAAGTTCGCCAGCAGTGCCGCCTTTCCTACAGCATCAAGCCCTTCACAGACGAGGTCTTGTGTGATGTTACACCTCTGGATGTTTGTGATGTATTATTAGGCCAGCCATACTTGTGGAGGCGACATGCTGTGTATGAGTCCAGGCCTCGTGCTGTCATTATTTCTTTAAATAATTCATTATACAGGATACCGGAGGTAACCCCACCTACCGCCACATCTTTGATCACTACCAAGAAAGGCAGCAAGCTCATATCACAGACCAGGAAATTCATCTGTCTGGTCCACTCCCAAAGTAAGGGGAAGATCGTTGCTACATCCATGACCCCTGCAAAGGGTTCCTCCACGCAGCAGCAGCAGCAAAGGGATACGGTCATGACAGAACACAGGAACAACTTCTCCTCAACCACAGGGGTACCACACAAGTTTCAGGTGGGCAACAAAGTCTGGTTGCATCGACAGAGAGAACGCCTTACGAGAACCCATCAGAAGCTCAGACCACTCCGACATGGTCCTCACAACAGTACCAAGGCTATGGGCAACAATGCTTTGAAGCACAACATTCCTCCATTCCTTCGCTTGCACCGAGTATTCGATGTGGACCATCGTCGACCATGCTTCCCACCATCACTGGACACATCAGAGATTGCAGGACAAGTTCAGCAGATGGAGGAACTCAACGCAATGGGGACCATTGCTTCCTAAGGGGGGAGGAATGATCCAGGTGGATATTGGTGGCCACCTGCCAGGTCCACCTGGACCCCCACCATTGTCTTTCTCAGCATTTTTAGTTTCCTTAATTGTAGCACAGTTTACTATTTTTAGCAGTTTTTCGGGTCCTGAACTTCCGGAGCCGTTTTGAGGCCCTAAACGACGTTTTTTTGGAATTCTGGGGCGATCGAGCCCTATGTTGCCTCCCAAAGTGGTAGTACTCGGATAGATCTTTCTAACGAGCTATCGTACGCGTCAAACGGAGATCGTATGCCAAAGTTACGACCCCGGGAAATTGATGTACCAATTTACCCAAACGGGGCCCACAATTTGGCGTTTCATCTTCTAGGGTTAGGTTTCCGTATGTGAAGGGTTTTCCATTGTTTCTCAACAATAAATAGGCCTTCGAGCCTCATTGTAATACAGTTCAGAGGCATGTAGCCATCACATCTCTTCTCAGAGATAAGCTACCATCGCCCTAGCTAGTTTATTGCCATTTCTGTTTGTAAGCATATGTCAGTATTTTCCATTAATAAAATGAAGCATTATTTCCGCTGCATCTCTGTGTTTATGGTTATTGCATCTCTGTATTTATGGTTATCTCTGTAATCTATTGCGTTCCCATTTAAATCCGGATCAGTGGTATCAGAGCGGTCTGCTTTTTCTCTGTTTTTCTTTGCATGTCCCCAACGAGGTCGGGATATAAGGAGTTAGGGCTTGAACTGGTCGAACCTTTGCAAGACCAGCCTCGAAAATCCCGACGGCCTCCCATGGCGGATGAGAAGAAAGATGAGGGGGCAGGAGATCCTATCAAATCTTGCTCGAAGAGGCGCTCGAGCGGCAAAGGAACGCGATGATGGATAGCTTTGCGCAGATCCTTCAGCGGCTACCCAGAGGCGACGCATCGGCTTCAGATACCCTGGTAGTCCATGCCGTAAGCGATGAGTGTTCGTCCTTGGTCTGCCTTCCTACTAGGTAGGATTAGGATCAGGGGCCCAGCTAACGCGTGAAACACTCCGCCTGGGGAGTACGGTCGCAAGACTGAAAATCAAAGGAATTGACGGGGGCCTGCACAAGCGGTGGAGCATGTGGTTTAATTCGATACAACGCGCAGAACCTTACCAGCCCTTGACATATGAACAAGTGTGCCTGTCCTTAACGGGATGGTGCGAAAATTCATACAGGTGCTGCATGGCTGTCGTCAGCTCGAATCCTTCTCCTTCTGACCTTTACTCTCTATACTAATCCTTCCGAACTTACATTGACAATCTAGAATCTATTCATCTTATTGAATCTTCTATCTTGGCTTACCCCAATGAGAGGGTGCGTGGGCAGTCCTATTTTCACCTCCTAAGTGGGCATTACGGCAAACCAACAGACAAACAACTACTATGAATGGATAGTTTAAGCCAAGAAAGAAACAAAGGTGTGCTTCTTGCACACACACACACACACACACACACACACACACACACACACACATATATATATATATATATTCATGTGCATCCCATAAATACAACCCATTATACACAAATATGTGAAGTTTCTTGTGTATACAACAAGGGTGCATATAACCAATATAACACCGAAAGCAATCCATCTTTGAACTAAAATGCATCAACAAAGAGGCTCTAAATGGCCTCTAAAGTCCCCAAAAAAAAATCATGCTACAAAAAATAGCTACATAACATCAAAATTGTTACCTATATTGGGATCTTCATCATCAATATCACCCTCTAAGAATTAAAATAAGATAGAAAAATCTTAACATGCCTAATCAGTGATTTTGCTTGAGTGAAGGGCAAATTTTTACTAGTGTTGTGATAGAGGAGTTCAACAATCAAAGCCACCAACATCAAGCTACATAGAGGACATGGCATTGTTGATTAAATGCTTGTTCCATACCCTCATACATGACAAAATCCAATGGAAACATTGCAATCCCATCATTCCCAAAAACCTGAAAGTTGTTAAGTCCATTGAATTTTGAATGGGATCTAAAATTCTACTTTCTCAAACACCCTGAAACAATTAATGGTAATGTTGAAAATTTAATTAAAAGGATGAAAATCAAAGATAAAGGAGAATACCATTTTAAATTAAAGCATTCAATATTACCATTTTGTCTGGTTTTCCACCATAGCCATAAATTCTTTAAACCTGTCAAAGACTTCATATTTCTTATTAATGAAATATATCCATGTATTCCTTGATAATTCATCTATAAATGATACATAGTACACAGAATTACCCAGTGATGGAACCTTCACAGGTCCAAACACATCACTGTGCACAAGCTCTAATATATGTTTTGCCCTCTTACAACCAGAGGGGAAACTCACCCGATTCTGCTTCTCATATACACAATTTTCATAGAAATCAAAATCCAGAGAGCTATTAGTCATACCTTCTACCATACCTTTACCATGAAGTATTCAGAGGCCCTTCTCTCCAATATTTCCAAGCCTTTGATTGGATAGCATGGTATTTTCTATAGAGACCACTAGATTTTTTGTTCCACTTTCAGGAACCACAGAACTGTTGCACCCATCAATAATAGTGCTACCTTACAGCTTATGTAGAGTTCCAATTCGAACTCCCCACATCAATACTAGTGCTCCTCAAGCCTTCTTGCAGGTATCCTTCTCAAACACTGTTTTTACACCTGCATCATCCAGCTTTCTTACAGAAATCATATTTCTGGCCAATGCAGGAATATACAGAACACCCGGAAGTGTTCTAATCCTTCCACCTTGCAAATTCAACTTAAATTTTCCACAACCAACGATTTTAGCCTTCCTGTCATCCCCCAAGAAGACATCACCACCATCATATTTCTCATACTCACAGAACCACTCTCTATGGGGAGTGAAGTGAAAGGATGCACCTAAGTCAATCAACCATGCCTCATGATCTACATGTGTACTTGAAGAAGCCAAGTACACATCCCCACCTTCATCTGAGGTGGCTTTCACCTCTGCAGAAGGAGCATCATCAGATCCCTTTCCTTTATCAGGAGCTTTAGATTTACAGTCCCTTTTGTAGTGCCCTTCCTTTCCTCATTTATGCACGTCTTTACAGGTTTTCCTGGAGATTTAGATCTCCCTCTAGATTTAGATATCCCACTCGATGACTTATTTTTGTTTCTGTTCTGGTACCGTCCTCATACAGACAAGGCATCACCATTTTGGCTCTCCATATTTTTGTCTCATCTCCTCCGTCAGTAAGGATGAGACTATTTCATCAAACTGTAAGGCAGTTGCATTGTTACCTATTGCAATAACCAGACTATCCCACGAATCTAGTTGAGAACACAACAAATTGATGCACTTATCTTCATCTGAAATTTTAATATCAACAGATAATAACTGACTTACCACAGTATTAAATGCATTCAAATGCTTTTTCACCGAGTCTCCATCTTTCATCCTCAGGTTATACGGCTTTTTCCGTAGGAACAGTTTATTCACCAGAGACTTAGATTGGTACAAACTCCCTACCTTGTCCCACAAAGCCCTAGTCATAGCTTCCCCTGATACATTTAGCAATACTGAATCTGAGACACACAATCGTACTGTGCTCTTAGCCTTCTGATCCAACTTCTTCCATTCTTCATCGGACACTCCCCTTGGTTTAGTACCCGGATCTACCACGATTCATTGATATTTATCCATTACAAATCCTCCATTTTGAGTTTCCACAACTCAAAACTCTTACCATTAAATTTATCAATCTCTATCTTTCCACTGCTCGCCATCTTCTTACACCACTAGAATCGATCTCGCAGATCTCCCATTGAACAGGGTCTACCACAGGCTCAAGAAAAACCCCTCGCAATGAAGGCATCCCCTTGAAGCCAAAATAGCTCGGTGATCCGGATTTAAACAGGAACGCAACAAATTACAGAGATAACCATATACACAAAGATGCAGCGGAAATAATACTTCATTTCATTAATGGAAAATACTGAAATATGCTTACAACCAGAAATGGAAATAAACCAGCTAGGGCGATGGTAGCTTATCTCTGAGAAGAGATGTGGTGGCTACATGCCTCTGAACTGTGTTACAATGAGGCTCGAAGGCCTATTTATTGTTGAGAAACAATGGAAAACCCTTAACATTCCAAAACCTAACCCTAGGAGATGAAACGCCAAACTGTGGGCCCCGTTTGGGTAAATTGGTACATCAACTTCCCGGGGTCGTAACTTTGGCATACAATCTCCATTTGACGCGTATAATAGCTCGTTAGAAAGATCTATCCGAGCACTACCACTTTGGGAAGCGCAACATCAATCCATGGACCCATGTTGCCCCCAGATTTCCCAAAAAACGTCGTTTAGGGCCTCAAAACGGCTCCAGAAGTTCAGGACCCGAAAAACCGCTAAAAATAGTAAGTTGTGCTACAATTAAGGAAACTGAAAATGCTGAGAGAAAACATGGTGGGGGTCCAAGTGGACTTGGCAGGTGGCCACCAATATCCACCTGGATCATTCCTCCCCCCTTAGGAAGCAATGGTCCCCATTGCGTTGAGTTCCTCCATGAGATGAGGAAACTTTTGCTGAACTTGTTCTCTGGTGAGCCACTTGCCCTGCTGAAGGAGTGGGCCTGCTTTGACAACTCGATACAATTGGATATTCTGTTGACGAGTGTTCTTGATCTGTGCGTCCATGATCCGATCAGTTGCAGCTTGTTCCATGCAATCTGGATTTAATTCTGTGGGTTTGAGTTGTTCTGCAATGTCGGATGTGTCTAGCAATGGTGGAAAGTATGGCCGAAGGCGGTCCACATTGAACACTGGGTGCAGGCCAAGGGATGGGGGAATGTTGAGCTCAAATGCATTGTCTCCCATAGCCTTAGTAATGGTGTAAGGACCATATCGGAGTGGTCTCAATTTCCGATAGGCTCCAGTAAGGCGCTCCTTTTGCAAATGCAACCAGACTTTGTCGCCCACCTGAAACTTGTGTGGCACCCGATGTTGATCATGTCGCTGCTTGTACTTGGCATTTGATTTCTTAAGAATGTCATGGACCTGCTGGTGAATATGTTGGATGCGCTCAATGAAGCTGGTGGCCTTATCTATTTCGGACTGGACATGAGCTGAATTTATGTGAGTAGCTGCAAGTGGCATGGCCACATCAATGGGGCATAGTGGCTGGAATCCCAAACCCACCTGAAAAGGGCTATGGCCAGTGGAGCTGTGAAGAGCTTGGTTGTAGCTGTGCTGAACATAGGGGAGACTCTCGTCCCATGAGCGTGGATGTTTTGAGTTATACATGCGCAGAATGTGCACAATCATCCTATTGACAACCTCTGTCTGGCCATCAGTTTGAGGATGGAAGGCTGTGGACTTTGTGAGTTTGGTGTCCAGCATTGACCAGAGACTGGACCAAAATGTGCTGAGAAACCGACTGTCTCGATCTGAGATGATAGACTATGGGATCCCAAAGTGCACCCACACTCGTTCAAAGAAGAGTTTAGCAGTGGCTTCTGCTGTGATATTCTTCTTGCAGGCCGCCATAATGGCCATCTTCAAGAACCTGTCGACGACCAAAAAAACACAGTCATTTCCATGCTTAGTGGAAGGAAGGCCTGACATGTAATCCATGGAGATGGATTCCCAAGGTCGACCAGGGGTAGGCAACGGGGTATAGAGGTCGTGCTTCTTAATGGTCGGTTTAGCAATGGCACAGGCAGTACATGATCTGATGTACTTCCCAACATCCTGTCGAAGATTTGGCCAATAGAAATAATTTTGCAGTACTGCCACAGTTTTCTCGACCACAGTTGGTGAATGGCCCAACAGCCCGACTGTAGTGTGCTTCCCAAATCATCTTGGCACACTCGCTTGAAGGAACACAAAGGTGACCCAGGTGGCATAACAGGGCATCCTGGAGGTGAAAATCTGGAACATGCCGACCCTCCAAGAGTGTCTGGTATGTGTGGCCGAATTATGGGTCGCTTTTGTAGAGAAGTGGCCAATCAGAAGTCTCGTGCCCACAAGAGTTGAGCACGGTGGTTAACGCCATGATCGGTGGTCGACTGAGGCAATCTGCAACATTATTGGTGTTGTCCTTCTTATACTTGATATTCAAGTGGAACTGTTGCAGGTGTGTAGACCACTTCTGATGGCGATCATTCTGCAATTTCCCTTGGGTCTGTATGAACTGCAGGGGTCGGTGGTCTGTGTGGATGACCATTTCCTTCCCCAAAATATAATGCTTCCATTGTCGGCAGGCCTGTACAATGGAATACATCTCTTTATCATAAGTGGGATACTTCCGGGCTGTGTCTGAAAGTGTTTCACTGTGATATGCCACTGGATGTCCATGTTGAGTAAGGACTGCCCCAATAACATAGTCAAATGCATCTGTCTCGACCTCAAATGGTTGCTGTAAATCTGGTAAACCGAGCACTGGTGCCATGTAGAGGCGATCCTTCAACTCCATGAATGCCTTCTATTGAGATTCAGACCAAAAGAATTTTGGTTTCGCCCCTCCCTTGGTGACTTGACTCAAGGGCCAAGTAATATGAGAAAACCCCAACACGAACCTGCGGTAGAAGTTGGCAAGACCTAGAAAGTTGCGGAGCTCTGTTAGAGTGGTTGGAGATGGCCAATCCCGAATGACTTGGATCTTGGCTGGATCGACATGCACCCCCTGTTCATCAATGATGTATCCAAGATACTGAACCTGGGTCATGCCAAAAGTACATTTCTCCAAATTGGCACATAGCTTGTGTTGCCGCAGTGTTTGGAGAACCTGTCGGATGTGGTGGAGGTGCTCTTCCCAACTCTGGCTGAAGATCAGAATGTCATCCAAGTATACTACTACAAAGGAGTTGGTGAATGGCCGCAAGATGTCATCCATTAGCCTCATGAAGGTTGCTGGAGCATTCGTCAATCCAAAAGGCATAACCAACCATTCGAAAAGGCCCTCCTTGGATTTGAAGGCAGTCTTCCACACATCAGAGGGTTTGATTGGTACCTGGTGATATCCTGACTTCAGATCGATCTTGCTGAAATATTTCGCCCCCTTTAGTTGGTCCAGGAGGTCATCAATCCGCGGGATCGGGTACCTATTACGGACAGTGATCTTGTTCAGCACCCGATAGTCAATACAGAGTCTCCACGTCCCATCCTTCTTCTATTCCAACACGATCAAGCTCCCACAAGGCGATGAACTCGGACGGATGTGACCTTTCTGCAGGAGCTCCTAAATCTGCCTCTTGATTTCATTGTTCTCCAGAACGGAGCGCCGATAAATTGGTCCATTGGGTAGCGGCGCACCTGGGGTCAAATCAATGGAGTGCTTAACCTGACAGTGCAGAGGAACCCTGCAGGGAGGTGAAGATGTCCTCGTACTCCTCCACAACCTTGTCCATCTGTAGTTGTCGTGTAGAGAGACCCCGTCTGGAGGCCGCGGCCACCGTCTTCTTCTTTCCTTGAGGGCGTATCATCAGGAAAACAAATTTCCTGGTTTTGGAAATGATCTTACTGCATTGTTTTGCAGTAATCAAAGAGATGGAGGTAGGTGGTGCTACCTCTGGTATCCTGTACAATTTATTTCCCAATGTAATAATAACAGCATGGGGCCTTGATTCATACACAGCATATCGCTTCCACAAGTATGGATACCTAATAATACATCACAAACTTCAAGGGGAGCAATGTCACACAATACCTCATCCGTGAAGGGCTTGATGTTGTATGGAAGGCGACACTGCTGGCTCACGCGAAGATCTCATCCTTGGTGAAGCCACCCAATGGTGTATGGTTGTGGATGTGCTGTGGTCAGTAAGCCCAACCGCTTCACGACCTCTACGGAAATGAGGTTCTTTTCACTCCCGCTATCAACAATGAACTGTATCGGGGAGCCCTTTACCCACATCTGGGAGTGCAAGAGACGCTCCTCCTCCTCTGGATCTTCGGGTTCATTTTTCTGGATCTTGGCGGTAGCAACAGTGGCGTTGGGATCTGCATCAATGATCTGCTTCCTTTTTTCATTCCCCTTATCGGGTTCTGACTCAGAGTCGAAACATGCATCTGATTCTGAAACCTTCAGCTCAGCCACTAGTGACTGCATGGCCCGACACTCACTTGTGTTGTGAGTGGATCTCTTATGGAACTCACACCATTTTCCAGTGTCCTTTTTTGGCTTCGCGGTGTTGTTCTTTGCTTGCAGCTTCGGCGGGTTGTCTTGGGTTGTCCCGCCTTGGCTTTGTCCTTTGTTCTGTGGTTTAGGGGCACCTTTCCCCTGCTTTGGATTCGCAGATCCAAAGTCTCGCTTCTTTTGTTTAAGCTTCTGCTCGACCTTGACGGCATATCGGTATGTTGCGCCGAGCGAGGAGATGTTCAGGAATTGTATTTCTTCCTGGATGTACTTGTGCAGGCAGCCACGGTATTTTAGTATCAAATGTTTCTCTGAATCCTTGATACCCAACTTTGTGCGAAGGGTATGGAAAAGATTGGTGAACTCCGGCACGTCTTGGTCCCTTCCCTGTCGCAGCGTGGTCTACTTTATGTATTCATCCTCATAGCTTCCGACAGGGTAGTACTGCTCCTTGATGGCATCCCGGAATGAATTCCAGGTGGGTGCGGCTGAAAATAGTGAGCCAGTAATTTCATCTTTCTGCTCGCAGTAGGTTTCCCACTAGTCCTTGACATGGGGGGCTGCTTTGAGAAGAGCGAAAACAATCTTTTCCCGACTCGAAAATTCATGAACAGAAAAATAACCCTCTAGCAGATTTAACCATTTATCTACGGCATCTGCGTCTATCTGACCCTCGAATATGGGGATTTCAAAATTAACTTGTACCTTAAAGGGCGTGGCGTTTCCAGAGTAGCTGCTGGAAGCCGATGCGTCGCTTCTGGGTAGCCGCTGAAGGATCTGGGCAAATTTGTCCATCATCGCGTTCCGTTGTCGCTCGAGGGCTTATTCGAGCAAGATTTTGATGGGATCTCCTACCCCCTCGTCTTTCTTCTCATCCGCCATGGGAGGCCGTCGAGATTTGCGAGGCTGGTCTTGCAAAGGTTCAACCAGTTCAAGCCCTAACTCCTTATATCTCGACCTTGTTGGGGACATGCAAATAAAAACAGAGAAAAAGCAGACCGCTCTGATACCACTGATCTAGATTTAAACAGGAACGCAACAAATTACAGAGATAACCATATACACAAAGATGCAGCGGAAATAATACTTCATTTCATTAATGGAAAATACTGAAATATGCTTACAACCAGAAATGGAAATAAACCAGCTAGGGCGATGGTAGCTTATCTCTGAGAAGAGATGTGGTGGCTACATGCCTCTGAACTGTGTTACAATGAGGCTCGAAGGCCTATTTACTGTTGAGAAACAATGGAAAACCCTTAACATTCCAAAACCTAACCCTAGGAGATGAAACGCCAAACTGTGGGCCCCGTTTGGGTAAATTGGTACATCAACTTCCTGGGGTCGTAACTTTGGCAAAAGATCTCCGTTTGACGCGTATAATAGCTCGTTAGAAAGATCTATCCGAGCACTACCACTTTGGGAAGGGAAACATCAGTCCATGGACCCATGCTGCCCCCAGATTTCCCAAAAAACGTCATTTAGGGCCTCAAAATGGCTCCAGAAGTTCAAGACCCGAAAAACTGCTAAAAATAGTAAGTTGTGCTACAATTAAGGAAACTGAAAGTGCTGAGAGAAACAATGGTGGGGGTCCAGGTGGACTTGGCAGGTGGACACCAATATCCACCTGGATCACTCGGATACCAAATGTAGGTTTTAACCTCATACAGAAATTACCTGCATACAAATTCTAAAACACAGAAATAAACAATAGTGAGAGCATAACACAAAACAAATATACACAGTTATTTTCCCCTGGATCCCAAAACCGGGACTACCATATTGATTTTTCATTATGTTCCTTTCAATGTTACAATACATATATATACATGCCAAAGCATCCAATACCATGGACCAAAAACCATCGTGCCCAAAACCATGTGTGAAAACCATGCACAAAACCATAGGTAGGTTCACCCACCTAATATAGTTGTGGAAAAAATATAACACAACCCAACAAGCCAGGGGATCCCTCTCCTTATTGACTACGGTTTCTTCCTCTTATGAGTGTTTGACTTTATTTGAGACAAGGGTTTCTTCAGCTTCACCAGATCCCTTCTCATTTTCCTCTAATACTAAGTCTTCATATGAGCTTTCATCCTTTGAAACCCTCCTCTTCCTTTTATACATAGGGGCTTGCCCCCTTTTTGAAGGAGATGACAGGGATTCATTTCCAAATCCTCCCCAGAAGAGGAAAACATCCCAAGTCTAACCCTTTTTCTTCAATTCAGCCTCCATCGAGATCTTAATGAGTCTGTGATGATACGCATTAGTCTTTGCATATTCAAGCCATGCTTGAACATTCCTAGCCATTTTAGTCAGACTTTTCAACAAATAAAAAGGAATATTCATCCTTTGTTTGTCCTTAAAAAAATACAAAAATCTCATATGATACCTAAAAGTTACAGTGTACCTGCCCTTGCATGTGATATAATTTTGTACTAAATATAAAGCTTCATGTCACTCCTCCTTTACCCATGTGCATGGAATACACTTACTCCAATTTGGATTCTGCTTCCTTAGTATCAGGAACTTATTATAATCGAAATCCTTCATGGCACTATTAAACTGGCATTCTCCTCCCTGAGGAAGGTTTGTGATTTATGAAATTGACTCCTCTAATACAAACAACTCCAATTGATTAAAGTAGGTCACAACACCATTAAACTTTTCCGTGAAGGCTCTTGTAAATCTGAACTTGTGTCCCTAAAACTTCTCACAAAACAGAAACCAACTAGGCTCCTCAAAATACTTGCGACCTTGTGGATATTCATTAAGAAATTCAACGTTGTTGGGTTCGAACCATGGTACTGGATCTTTCAGCATATCATCTGCTGCAAGGGGGAGAATGAATAATTTTTTACTTATTGTCCTTGTACAAGGTAAATGCAAAGGGTGGTGAATGATGAATGGAGTAGTATGTTTATGTTATGGTGATATGAGTTCAGGGTTACAAAAATTAGACTATGTTCAAAGCATTCCAATGCATGGGAAAGGTTTCACATGCATGATCTATAGTGATTGGATAGGGTGGCAGTGAAACAAATTGAGAGGTATGAGTATGGTGATCATTATTAATTAGTGCACCTTTCATGAATTAGTCATGTATTAAAGCACAATTATCTTACCATAATTACTTTGAGTCACACTTACCAAAATGCATTACCTAGATTCCCATGCAATATTAACTATTGTCGCAACATGTGTAACTTCGTCTATCTCTCCAATGTGTACTCAAAAGTTACAGGAATAGAACACCTCATTTTACCTTGTTCTAGATCCTAGTTATGAGAAGGTATATTCTACTGAAATGGATCTTTGCATCTGGTAACCACTATAATACTAGAAGGAAATTATCCTATATGACTCCAAACAATATTCCTGCACTGTGTTGCATCGCATTTTTCTACTCTATTAATGCTCTTTGTTCATTTTTTGCTCATTTTTATACAAAATAGATTGTTGTTCTCAAGTAGGGGCTAGTTATAGATCTTGCAATAAGTTCCAGTGGTTCCTGTCACTATACCTGAATCTGGTAGAAGTTATATCAAAAGTGAAATCATAATTCTTCACATGTCCTATCCATCTTAGGCACAATCTCGTTATGTGAATAAAGTTGGTGAAGTTGAGCATATGAGAGAGTCATCAGATTACCAACCATTTATGTATGTCATTAACCAACATGAGGCTACTCACCTTTAATGTTAATGAGAACCATAGTACCTTAGTACATTTTGCAAGGTATGAATGAATGTGTTGAAGTCGAGTCACCTACACGATCTAGTGACTATGATACATTAATGTATTCGCATTGATCATTTCCAAGAGAACCTTGCATTAATGTATGCAAGACTCATGGTACTGCAAATAATATCTAGCCTTTTGTCCCTAATTATGTGCTGAGGTCGATGGGAAAAACGTTGTTAGAAGGAGGGCCTTAAGGAATCCCTATCAACTCACCAGAGAATAAATAAAAATTTGAAGATTCATGATTAGATAAAGAAAACAACAACAACAACTTATTGACCTAAGCATGCCACAAGGTGATTTTCATAATTAGGCCCCATTAAGTTTTTATTATATATATTTTATTTGATTTATTTATTTATTTATTTATTATTATTATTACCATGATTTTTTTTAAAGAAAGAAGAATTCAAGAAGAGGAAATATGGGCAGGAAATGGATATCGGTTCTTTACTACCTCCATCCCATTATCGTTATAAATTTATGCTATGAATTTTGCATTGGACTTCAGATTTTGGTAGAGCTTCAGCCAATGTCCATTCACAAGAAAAGATTCCTGACTTTCATCAATAGTCTTAATTTGAACTGACTCATTCTCAAAAATTGTCTCCACACATATGGTCCCAGTTATTGGGTTGTGAATTTCCCTTCAAAATATTTAAACCTTGAGTAAAAAATGAGAACCCAATCCCCATGTTGCAGTTGTTTTCATTGAATAAAGCGGTCATGCCACTTCTTTCTATGTTCCTATACTATTATAGTTTTGTTGAATCGCGTCATGTTTGATTTCGTCAAGTTGATTAAACTATAGCAATCTCTTCTCTTATGCTTCACTCAAATACATTCCTAGCTTAGCAGTAGCTCAAAAAGTATGAACTTGAAACTCAATTGGGAGAAGGACTTATTTCTCATAAACCAAATCATATGGTGTGCAACCTATAGTACTCCTCCATGCTGTCTTGTAAGCCCAGCGACATTCATTTAGCTAGTTTGCCCAGTCGTTATGATGAATCTGAATGGTCTTGATGAGGATGGCCTCGAGTACCTTATTGGTAAACTCAACTTTCCTATTTATTTACAGATGGTACGAGGTATAAGTCTTATGCCTAATTTGATACTACTCCATGGTAGGTTTAATAAGTTTATATCTGAATTTTGTTCCCTGCTCCATAATGATCTCTTGATGCACGCCAAATCTGCTAAATATATCTTCATAAAGGAAATCGACAACTACTTGCTTGTTAGCTCAAACTAGTGACTTGGCCTCAACCCATTTTGTGACGTAATCAGTGCACACCATAATATATTTATTCTTCTGTGAAATTGGTGTGATTAGGCCTACAAAATACAAAGCCTATTTTTCAAATGGTTCAATCAATACCTATGGGTGTAATGGAATTTCATTTTCTTGAACCGGACTCCACATCCTCTAACAACTATCACATTGGCACACATACTTCTTGGAATCTTTGAACAAGTTGGGCTTATAATAATAGAATTGTAGTACCTTATAGGTAGTTCATTTATCAAATAAATGGCCTTCAGTGGACTTGTTGTGGCAAGCCTTTAGGATGTTTGGTACTTCATCCTCTTGAATTCACCTTCTAATGATAAGCTCCACACTTGTATAAAAAAATTCATCACTTATCAAGGAATAATAGGAAATTTTGTTTATAATATTTTTCTTCTCGCAAGCAAATATCTTTTAAGGTAGTTTTTCTATATCTAAATAATTTGCAATGTTTTCAAACCAAGGTAGGTGAGTAAAAACTGCAAATAATTGTTCATCAGGAAAATATACGTGTACATGAATATCATTATTTTCATGTTGCAACCTAGAAAAGAAATCAAAAATTGGATTATCTTTACCAGGCCGATCCACAATCATAACATTGAATTCATACAATAATAAAATCCATCTCATGATTCGACCATTTATTATTGGTTTATTCATGAGGTACCAAATAGTTGCATAGTCTATATGGACAAAAACCTCATAACCCATAATATAATGCTTGAACTTGTTTATGGAATGCACGCTGCTAAGAATTCCTTCTTTGTCACAAAATAATTCATCTCAGCAGGGGTCATATTTTCACTAGTGTAATAAATGGCATAACAACACAAGCCATCCTTTTATCCAAAGACAACCCCCAAAGTTGTGTTTGAGGCATCCATGGAGATATGGAAAGGGAGAGCCCAATTGGCCCCCTCAAAATTGGTGCAACCTGAATTTTTTCTTTTAAGGTCTCAAATGCATACTAACATTGGCCATTCCACATGAAAACAACATATTTATATAATAATTTTAACAATGGAATGGCGATTTTTGTAAAATATTCAATAAAGTGACAATAATCTCCTACAAAACCAAGGAAACTTCTTACTTTCTTTTGTGTTTTAGGAATGGGTAGCTGGGGTAGTACCTTGATCTTAGCGGGGTCAACCTCAATACCTATAACAAAAACTATGTGACCAAGTACTACTCCCCTAGTTAGCATCATTCGAAATTTTATATTGCTCAGGGAAAGGTGTGCTTCTTGACATCTAATAAATATTTTCTTAAGGTTTTCCAAAGTTTCTTTGAAGGATTCCCTATAAACAGAAAAATTGTCTATGTATACTTCCACATAATCATGGATCAAGTCTAAGAAAAATCCTAACACTACCCTTTGAAACATGAAAGGGGCATTATACAACCCAAAAGGCGAAACCTAATAGAAAAAGTTTCCAAAGGACAAGTAAATTTTATTTTCTCTTGGTCCTACAGACCTATTTGGATCTAGTTATACCCACTAAACCCATCTAAGAAAAAGAAATATTTCTTTCCTACTAAGGTATCTAAGACTTAGTCTATAAAAGGAAGGGGAAAATAGTCCTTCATAGTAGCTTTGTTTAATTCATGGAAATCCACACACATCCACCACTTTCCTGAAGTTTTTGGCACTACAACTAAGGGGGAAACCCACTTACTATCAAATATTGGGTAAATTAGATTACCATCAATGAGATTTTGTAATTCCCCCTTTACAACTTCCTTCAGTGTTGGGTTCATATGCCTCTGAGGTTATTGGATGGGATGAGCATCAATTTTCATATAAATATGGTGTGAACAAACAACATGATCAATTCCCTCCAGGTCACGGTAATCCCATGCGAAGGATTTTTATCTCTTCTTGTAAAACATGGATCAATTCTTTTTATCAGTTAGTAAGTTCATTACTAATATTTAAAAACTTACCAGAACTACCTTCAGCGAGAATGTAGTATGGTTCCATTTCCTGTGGTGAAACTTTAGCAATGTTATAAAATTAAGACAAAGTTATTCAATCATTAGTTTCCTATACATCATTCTTTAAAACTTGTTCTTATGGGCGATCATCATAACCATAAAAAATAAAATTCCACATAAAGGAACTAAGGTACTTCTCTTTAGAACATTATCGAAAATTATTTACCTGATCTATCATGCACATTCGTTGAACCATTTCTTCATCCCTCGTTGAATCATCAAACCAAGGGAATCCCTTTGATTCTATTAGGGATTTTGCAGGAGGGTAAAACATGATTTTTTTTACAATTACTCCATGTGAAATAAACATACTACTATATCTGTATCATATAAATGCATATGCAGTAGGAAGCCATGGCCTCCCTAAAATTACAGGATGTCCTCCATTTGTTGATTTTGTCTACAAAACCATGAAATCCACTAGATCCTCCCATGAATTGATGGATACAATCACACCATCTAGAACTCCTTCCAAATTGACTCTAGATCTATCAGAAAACTCAAGAAAATTCGAGGTAGGATGAAGATCTGTCAACTCAAGTTGTTTCATGGTTTGTGTAGTCATAATGTTAATGGCCACTCCAATGTCAATTAAAGTATTCAGAATACATGCTTTTTTAATGTATACATAAACAATAGGAATTCTAGGATCAATATATTTTTTTGGCTAAACTCTTTCCAATGATTAAGTCAACACTTTTCCTCGACAATATGAATAGTAGGTGGATCCTTCTGCCTTCTCCCCATTTTTTAGACACATATCCTTACTATTTTAGCATAAATAGGTATATCTATAATGACCTACAGTAATGGGATCCTAACACAAATATTCCTCAATTCACTAACCACATCATACTTATGGGGTTTTATTGGTATACTTATGTTCAGCCTCTCTGGATAAGGGGGATTTACTAGTATCGAAGGTTGTTTTGAAGGTCTATCATCTCATTGAGGTGTTGTAAGGATATTGGTTCCA
The DNA here is from genome assembly GCA_031772625.1 of Pinus tabuliformis. NCBI lineage: Eukaryota > Viridiplantae > Streptophyta > Pinopsida > Pinales > Pinaceae > Pinus > Pinus tabuliformis. Next base: position 483,918,612 of record CM062811.1, on the reverse strand, counting down.
ATTACAAGAGGAGACACTTCTTCCCCTCTCTCTCTCTTCTTCTATGATAATGGGGCTGGAACCTTGGATCACCTTCCCAAATCATAAATGTATATCCTATATTTTTATAGGAGTAATGGTATAAGTCAAGAAGGGTTGTAACTCAAGTTGGAAGACAAGTTGTGCCATTTTATTTTTTGGGTTATTGAATGGTTGAATAAGTAATTGATTCAGCCTAGGAGGCTGACTAGAAGGTAATTATAGTTTTGTATTTGGAGATTGATGTTTAATATATATTTATGACTAATAATTCTATGAAAATTGTTGTGATTACAGGGAATACTAGGGCTATAGCGAGTAAGGATACAGAGTTGTAGGCCCATAACCCAATCCCTGCTAACCTTGTTTCCAAGGTTATTCCTTAATTGGCTTTCAAGGCCACATCTACCATGGTGTTGTAACATTCCAAGGTGTATATTGTGTATTATAGAAATATAACAAATTTACAATAACGAAATCAAAATGCCTACCTTGAGGTTGAGGTTTCCACAACTTCTTAGTCACTAATGAATAAATTTTATCCATTATTTTTTCATCCCCCCAGTACAATACTTTAAGACCTGGAAAAGAAGGACCACGGGCAGTTGAATGTTCTTTTGCGCATATGGAAAAAATGGTGGTACTATGGAGATGGAAATCTTTCCTAGGGTGCTTCTTTCAACATATCAGGAAGAAAATAGAAAGAGTGATGTGCTATTCTTCTTGTTTCTTATTAAAACTCAATGTATCGAGTTGTAAACTGAGAATCCTCAATATGTCAATTTTAAAATATTCTAGTAGATTCGCCAATTTTGTTCTTGTTACCCCATTAGAGGTTGTTTTAGGATTTTTAGGGAAATCCCAAAAGATCTTCCCAATTTTTCCTTACCACGAGAATATCTCGTACAAATATCATCGATTTCATCAAAAGTAAATGTAGAGATAACACATTCTCCCATCAAATTAAACATGTTCATTAATTCTTATAAAATTCCCTTCAAGAAAAGAATTTTTGTCATGTCAGTATACAATTTATGTTGCCTAGCACACTGAAGATTGTATAAGAATATTTCCAAGTAATCCTCCAAGATTTTCTCTTCCCTTTGCAACATCCTAAATATTTCCTTTTGTAATTCTCGAGCCTTGTATTAACCTGGATACTTTTTAAGGAATGCCTTCCTCGTGCCCTCCCAAGGCGCAATGTTATTTTCTGGTAATCCCATAAACCATTGCAGGGAAGATTCTTTAAGAGTACTTGGAAATAATTTCAAATTTTGAGTGTCAGTCAAATAATCCATGCTATGGCATAAAACATCAAATTAAAAATAAAAAAGTGCCAAGGTCTTCACTCATCAGTTCTCGAAATCGGGGAAGTATCAAGGTAGAAATATTCTTCATATGAAAATTAGAGGTTGCATCAATGATTGGGAAACCAAAGGTCATGTCATCCTCATTTCTCATCTTATTTCCTCCCATGTTCATTTCACCATCACCCTTAGTCATCTTCTTTCCCCGGAAATATATAAATTCAGTGTCCAACGATGGAAGTTCAATAGCTAAGTTATTCTAAAATGATGATTTTTCTCCTCCCCCAAACAGTTTTTCAACCTTAAAACCCATGGAAGAGGTAGCAGTGCCAACTACCACCCCTGCTACATATGCTTCCTTCGATGTCACTCAATTTTCTAGTGCTCTATTTGTGTTTCTCCTTTCCAAACCATTACCTATCAAGAAGTAAGTAATGGGGGGTTTCTTCATTTTTACTTCACTATTTGGAGTATTCAAATTTCCTTTACCCCTACCCTTCTTACCTTTTCCCCTAATCATACAGTACCAACCTCATCTAAATCCGGTGAGGCAAGAGAACCCACAAAAATGGACGTGTAGGTTCCTACCTCTCGTGTTACCATTCTTTCCACTCTTTGTTTTAGAAAGCTCAGATGTTATAGGAAAGAGGACCTATTCATACATCAAACCAATCAAGACATAATTCCTTGGCACCTACCCGAAAAAATTGCCAAAAATGATGGGTGATTTAATTGTTTAAATTGTTGTACATAAATTATCAACCAGGGGATCATAAACTGACGAGGTGCCAACAAAATATATGTATAAGTAGGCTCAATTGGTTAATAATCAATTAAATATTACTACATCCTATCACTAATATATCTTTACTAAACATGGATTCATAACTCGCATGTCATATAAATAGAATTAAAGAATGTGTTTAAAGAATGATCCCATTCATTAACATCACAAAGATGTCCATCAAATCCAATAACTTATGCAGATAGCTCACAAATACAATAAATCACACCATTATAGAAATAAAAACAAACCAATCATTTGAGGAACGTAAATTTGAGTCCTCGGGTTTTCCACAACTCTTGATGGATCCCTGGGTCATTATTTATCCACACAAGTGTTGAATTTGGAGTTTGATTATCTCCCTGATGGTTCAAAGGTTTTTGTTTCAGTAGTGTTGGATCCTTGTTCCTAATGGGGCAGGAACGTCGCCCGTTTAATCGTCGTCAGGGGGGTCCAAGGGGGGCGACGATGAATTTTATCAGCCCCCCTAGTAGGCCTTTGGGGGAAACGACCCTAAAGTTAAAAATAGATTAAAAGTTTCCTTGTAAAATATTGCAATTTCATAATCAATCTGGGCCGTTCATTAGGCAAATGATATGATGGTAGAATTTATGTTAATTTAGGGTTTTTTCCCTAGAAAACACCCCCTCTATTTATATGAGGGAATTCTATTATGGTTGTGGATTATTATTCTAAGAGAGGGAGAGAGAGAGAGAAGGAAGTGTCAGAGTGAAGAGGAAATTACAACAAATCTGATGTAGGTTGTATCTCTTCATTTTGATGGATAATATAAAAGGAAGGACATGTTGTTTCTCTGTGGATGTAGCCCAAATTGGGTGAACCACGTATATCTATGTCTGTCTTATTTTATGTGTTTCTGTATTTGTTTTTATGCAATATTGTAAGTGTTTCATTGCTCCATTAATTAATTTCTAACAACAAGGCCCTCACTCCCCACAAAAAACAATTCAATTCACAAAAATTAAAATTCTTTAAGAAATAACACAAGTCTACAGGATTATGTTGAAATTTATTCCACTCATAATATGAACTTGCAAAAATAAAAATAATCTTACACTATGCATTCATCACACATCTAAGAATCTACAAGTGTGACTTCTATCATGGGGTCATTTCTTAATGGTAGCATTGCATGCGGAAATAAGGTCTACATGGTAATGGAAACCAATAATAGTGTCTTAATATCAAATCCTCAAAAATATTCTAGAGTTCCAGAATAATAAAACTGACCCAACAACAAATCAAACTAACATTACATCTATCCTCATTCAGCTATTTACATAGGCATATAAAGTCTAATACAACTCATATTAGGCCAAGAAACATGAATTAGTCATTGTAACCATGCAAACATTCATTACAAAAATACAACAAAGGACACAACCATCCAACCAACATCATGTATATATGAGAAATATCTTCTTAAATAGGAAAATTTTTTGGTACGTAAAATATATCCTAAATGGAAAAAAATCCCTTGGTTGGACTGATAGGGAGTGTGAATATTCATGTTGGACTCTCTTTGTCAAATCATTATAGCTTTTGGTAACTACTTTTACGGCCTATTCCAATGAATCTAAATTTATTTTCCTAGCCTATGCATTCTAGTAACTAGCAACTACTCTTCATGTGATTTATGCAAAAGAGTTGCAATGCCCAAAGTGATTAGGTAGAGCAAATACACTAAAATATAGACCAAACTAAATGAGGAAATGTGAAAATAGTGTATAATCACCTCAGTACTTGTGAATTGCTAAAATCATGATATTGATAGGAAAAACAACAATGTATGGGGAAATGTAATATGAGATGAGGAAAATGGGTCACAAAAGGTGTTTGAGAGGTACTTTGGATGGGTTGAAGTTTAGACTCGTCACAAATAACAACATAAATTTGTGAAAATTATTGCTCCAACAAATATAAGGGACTATGCTACTTCACTAAATAGAAATGCTTAATAAGCAAGAAGCAAATTCAATTCCTCACTTCTAGGTTTCATATGTATAAGTTCAAGCTTTTATTTAGACGCTAATACTTAACAATGCCCATATTAATCCCTTCGCAAATATTATATTTTTATACATATACAAAAATACTTTATCAAAACATCATGGATAAAATGACAATGAGGTCAAAGGAATTAGACAAATGACTAGGTTACAATATAACCAAGGTGTTGATTTATAAGGTGATCTCTTATAAGACAATTACAAATAATTCCAAAAGATGTTGAAGAATGGAAGGTCCAAATAATTTACACCATAAAATGAAAAACATTGAGAGGACCATAATAATCATGCATGTTAACTATTCACTTAACAAATAGATTCCCCATTTAACACATAACCCAACACCATATAAATGTAACCCAAGAAGATGAGGACAATACTTCAATGGCTATGTACAACCTCATGGAAGTCTAGCAACAAGGTACAACTATGTGGAATGAAGAATATCATTTGACCCTCATATAAGGTGATTGGAAATGTGCAAGCCTCCCTCAATCACTATATGACACATTTGAATGCCAATTTGATCCCTCTAAACTTAAAATGTTAGTATTGAAAGAAAAAATTAGAAACTTGGTCACACAATTACAAGAAACATCTTCTTACATCCTTATGTTTCAATACTTTGAGTGTAATGAATAGTAAGTATTTCTTAGTTAGTGGTATTCCTCAATTTTAAATAAAATCCATAAAACTCCCATTGGAATAGACTCACACACCACTAAATAAAATCCATAAAAGTCCCATTGGAATAGATTCATACACCACTAAAAGAAATATATGCCACAATTAACTAGAAATAACAACAATATATGAAACACTTATGAAATATCTTCATTATAGATCAAATCAATCTTATAATAAAAACAAGTATTTACATTAGAAAGCTAAAAAAAATAAAAAATAAAAAAACTAATATTCAAATAGGTTTTTAGTTCTCATTTGAGCAATATTTGGTTGCAATGTAACTTTGATTATCTATTCATCCTCTTACTTGGTTAGCCTAAAAGTAAAATTTCTTTGATAACCTGGGTAATGGGAAGGTGATATGTGTTTGTCCTTTCATTTCCCGTTATACAACTTTCTTTCCTTTTTTAATTCATTTTTTTTTCTTCTTTTAATTTTACATTGTTTGATTTGTATTTTATTATTTCAACTTTCATTATTATCAAATTGCACTTAGCTATGGAAATTAAAAATAGTTAGCTTGTGTTTAGATCCATGTTGGATCACGATTGAACTTACAAGTTGGAACCTTTATTTATCTTAACCTTTGAAAAAAGTTGTTTCATTGCATTATGTTTACATTATTGTTCATCATCATATGCCCATATTTGGAAATTAAATACTATAATTTCATTAGTTTTAATCTTATTTTTCAAAATATTTTGAATTTTGAATGTTGTGGCATTTTCACACAATAATGTTAGTCATGTGTTAGGTAACCATAAGACGAGGCTTTAGATTGTAACACTTAAATACCATATTTCTACGAAAACAAGAGATAAATCCTCATAGTGAGGATTATAATTAAAATAAATGCATATTAAAGTGAATAACTAATATGCAATGAAAATAAACAAATATGGATTAATAAATTTGACTACAATCTCTGACTGGATTTAAACATAATCGTATGTAATGTGCCAACTACACAAATTTTCATAGCATAAAATATTAACATTAATTTTCTGTATTTATTAACTATGATAGGACACTTATTATTTAATAGAAGAAAGTGTAAGAAAATAATTGCATAAAGAAATTTTGCACCCAACTTTAGATGCCCAATTTAAATACCACACCGCATTAGTTGGATTATGACACCACCTAGTGTAGGCCTCTAGATCACTCAACCCAACCTATTTGCTTCAATACTTACTCTATTCGCTAAAAAAAATTATGGACATGTCATCCAACCAGTAAACAATCAAGACACGTTCTTTCATTGTCCCATACAACAAAAAGAAAATATTCCCTTTCTCTATGCAAAAATAACCCTCAAATATGTTTTTTCCTCCAATAATCTTTAAAAGAACCAAACATCAAATAACTTTTTTAAGATATTTTTTCCTCCAATAATCTTTAAAAGAACCAAACATCAAATAACTTTTTTAAGATATTGTTGTAACATAACCAATATAAGATTTTTAGAGTTTATGTAAAACTACTTAAAAACTTGTCACCACACAATTCCTATATGCATTTAATTTAATGAATGATTTTACAAATTAATATAAATAAATAACTTCATTTAAAACAAATAACAAAAATTACATTTAAATAAATAAATAACCAACTTATTTATATTCTCATAAATTTCAATATCTTCTTTATAATCATCCATTTTAATTCATTTAAAACAAATAACAAAAATTACATTTAAATAAATAAATAACCAACTTATTTATATTCTCATGAATTTCAATATATTCTTTATAATCATCCCTTTTAAATTATTATTATATTTCAATGTTAAAAGTCATATTATAATTTATATTTCCATGAATCTATTCTCATATGCATATGTGTGGTCTATTTTAGAATATCTCTTGAGAAATTTATATTTTTTATTAAAGGGATGGTTAAGATTTGATTTTGAGTGAATATTCATTTTCATATTGCAGATCAACAGATGACATCCACCTAAAGCCCTAATATTGAATTTTACATTATTATTTACTAAAATGTGAAACCACTTGTCTGTAGGTTCTATCCGTTCACCTCCTCCATCGCCTAGCTTGGCCACATTACACCAAACGATTTACACAATAGGCCTATTTCAATGCTCAATAGTTTCAGTAGATGCACAAGGAACTGTGGTGGGATTCTATAGGCAGCCTTGTGGAAATGCAAAGAACTTTGTATGCAGAAAATTGTGGACCGATAACCATCGTGCATGCTCTTCTTCCGATTCATTTTCATGACTACTTGGTCAGAGTAGAGTAGGAATAAAGAACTCGAAATCATGAGTAGACCGTAAGAAGTCGTGCTATGGGCACTCGTGGCGATGATCATTGTATTAACCGTAGCAGTGGACCTTGAAGCTTACTGGTCTACGGGATTGATCAAGATCAATGAGGAAAATGTCAAGCGCCCTCAAATTATTCCAGGGTTTAATCTCTACGATGTGTTTCTCCTTTATTTTATTCAGTGTTCTTACGATTCAACAATTTAGTCTTGGCGATGTGTTCAAGTGTTATTTTATTTTATTCTCTGCTTTGTGCTTCTCATTTATTTTATTCAGTGTTTTTATTATTTTTTTCTCGGTTCCAAATATGGTCGCCCTTTTTCAAGGATTAAAAAGCCTATGTGTTGGTTGCAACACTCATTACAAAACCAAAATCAAACCGAAACCATAAAATGAAACCTTGATTTTCTACAAAAATTCATCTGAGGATATCCACATATCTTGTTTAAATTTTAACATGATTATAAGTTTGGAGGTTCCACATGCAATAACACAAGTTATGCAATTGTCAACTGAGTTGCATAACCAACCATGGGATGTTTCAGAAGTTTGATGGATTCATATATATGTTATACGAAATGTTTTTGGCATGTTTGGAGGTGGCACATGTAATAGTACAAGTTATGCAAGTGTCTATGGAGTTGCAGTACAACCTTTCAGAAGTGGGATGCTTTAACCTATTGGTAAGTTTAGACTTATGCCATGTTAGATATGTGTCATTTACACTGTCAGGCTAAATTTAGGATTTCAATTCAACTATATGTCAATGAAACAAAGAGTTGTCACTTTTGAAATACATTGTTATCAAGAGTGATGAAATTTGTTGTCATTTTCCATCTACTATGATTTTCATTATTCTAATGATATTTCTCTCTACTTTATTGTGAAGGAATATTCAACATTTCCTATAATTTTATTGTGAAGGAATATTCAGCTATGATGATTATATTATAAGATTTCTAGCCTTCATATGGGGCTTTCATCTCTTTCATCTGTATAGAATTATAAACTATAGTTTGTGTATGGTTGTACCAAATTAGTTGCAGCTCACTATTATTTCATGTGCGATGTTATATACTTTAAATATTATATTGAGCATTGTATGCATGAATGAAGCCCTAAATGAATAGAATAAGTGTATGAAATCCTAAATATTAAATATGTGTTTACCTTAATGGATGAAGAACACATGTGAAGAAACCCTAGCATGAAATTTTTTCTATCAAGACAATGTCATAAAGAATATATAAGAAGCATTAACATTTTCCAAGGCATGTCAATATGATGGAAAAACCCTAGCTAAGTGATGCCCTTGATCCATGAAAGAAAACCCTAAAATAAGGTTGTTATGGAAAACGCTCATATGATGAAAAGAAAATCAATTCTAACTATAGAAATCATTTCTTGGGAAAAATATTAGACCAACTTGTAGAGGACATTATGACACCTTTCCAACGAGTATATTTTTTCCTCCAAACTCCTCATAAGCTGATAGAAAATGAATTTACAAGTCAGAAAAATATAATTTTGAGCTAGCCTACCTAAGCCTACATTAGTCTGCCCTCTTTAGTGGACGTGTCTCTTCATTGAGGGAAATTCATATAAATATAAAGTTTGAATACTTGACATTTCAACGATGAATCCAATTGTAAAAATAAAAATAAAAAATAAAAGATTGAGTAGCAAGAAGTAGAATAATCCACATCTTGTGAACTAGAAAAGTCTAAGAAAGAAAGAGAGTAAAGGTTCTTGGTGGAATTTTTCTATGGTTATACTTTTATAAGGGCTATTTTATTTTATTAATGTAGATCCAGTTTTGGTGGTGGAAAACTACCTTATTTGGTGGAGAATACAATATGGACTTGTAGGAGATCTCCATCTAACTCGAAACATCTGAAAAGTCATTGAATTTCGAACTATAGTATTCCTCTACAATTTTGAACTGTCCCTCTGAAATTTTGGACTGTGGTATCTCTTTGTAACCTCATTCATCTCAACACACTTTTGACCTATGAAAAAATAAACCTTTGTACCCTCGGATCTATGGAACATTGGGTGTTGGAATTTTTGTGATAGAGCTAACCTCTAGAGTAGTTTAAATTTTAACATGTTGATAAGTTTGGAGGTTCCACATGCAATAGCACAAGTTATGCAATTGTCGGCCAAGCTTCATAACCAACCATGGGATGTTTCATAAGTTTTATGGATTCATATATATGTTATACAGAACTTTTTCAGTATGTTTGGAGCAGTGTTTTTAAAACCGGAACCGGTGACCGAACCGGTCCACCTAATGAACCGGTTTACCGACCGAAACCGGTCTAACCGGGACTGGTTTGGTCTAAACGAACCGGTTTTTAAAAAATACATTAAATAATTAATTTTTAATGAAACAAAACTATTTTTAAGATGTAAAACCATGATTCCAAGCCAATAGAGACAAAATATGCAAAGTTTGCTCATTTATATACCATGCAAAGGTGAATATATCAAAATGGCACCGAGTGCAATACATATCATCGACAAAATAGCAAAATACATAAGAAATGAGGCTCTAAATGGCCTATAAAGTCCAAAAACAATGCTGCAAGCTATGAGGCCATTGGCCTACTACAAGTCTACAGTGTACACATGATCAATCATCAAGTCCATCACCACTACTAGACACATGATCATCATCAGGAGCTACATAGACATCATCTGGTTCAGAGTCTGAGGATGCCTCTGCCTCATCTGCAACATCAGTATCAATGCCACCAATGACAATAGAAGTGGACCTAATGGAAGCACGAGTTTGTCGACCTGCACGACTAGTGCCTTCCATTGGTTCCTTGCCTTTCCTTAATGCCGCTACTGATCCTGGTTCTGATGCCGCCACATAATCTGCCTCATCCTCCACTAAAGCCATGTCGATATCAAAATCAGCCTCAAACACAGGATCTTCAGTCTCCTCCACCCATTCTGATGTTGGATCAATATCGTCCAACACAATGGGATCTAGATCAGGTGATTTTCTCATCATTTGGTTCCTCCTCAGTCGAAGGTTGTATTGCACAAAAACAAGATCATTTAACCGTTTTTGTTCCAAACGGTTTCTCTTCTTCGTGTGTATGCGCTCAAAAACAGACCAATTGCGCTCACAACCTGAAGCACTGCAAGTTTGACTGAGGACTCTAATTGCAAACCTTTGCAATTGAGGACACTGGCCACCAAATGACTCCCACCAATGTGCTGCAAAGAAAAAGACAATAATTAGTAACTTAGTTTATAATTTGAATTGTAAAGAACGTAAAAAATTTTAACTTGAAATGAAAAACAAAATGGAAATTGGAATTGCTTACCTGGTTGGTCCACATCTCTTGCCATCTTTGCCAAGTTTTTGCCAAAAGTACCACTTGCTTGATTGAAAATAGTAAGCTGTCTATGTATGTCCAACTGGTCTACATGGTTAGGGACCATGCGCTCCAAGCAATCAATCAATCCAGCTCTAACCTCCCCATCATGCTGATCTCCTAGCCGATTTTTATAGTGATACCTTGGGTTCAAAAAATACCCGGCTGCATGTATAGGACGATGGAGTTGATTGTTCCATCTGTTATCAATGATCTCCCATATACGGCCATATTTAGCTAACCTGTCATTGTAAGTTGCACGTATCTGCTCCTTTGCCTGATCCATAGCTTCATAAATGTAGCCCATGGCCAATCTTTCCCCATCCACCAACCTTAGCACCTTAACAAGGGGCTCGGTAATTTTCACAAGCTCTACAGACCTTTTCCAAAAATAAGTGTCTAACACTTTCTTTTTGGTGTCTTTTCCATCTGGTCTACGAGCCCATCGAGATTCAGACCATTCATCAGAGGAAAACATTTTCTGCAAGTTTCTATGTTGACCATTGAGACATTGCAACGTGAGGAAGTGAGTTGCAAATCTCGTAATTGCAGGCCTAACAAGCTCTTTGCCTCCAGTGTGTTTCCTCATTAGGCTCAATACCCATGAGTGGTTGTAAATGTATTTTGTAATGCACTTGGCATGCTCTACAGTGTTTTTTACCCACTCCACCTTGCCTATATCCTCAAGCATGAGGTCTATGCAATGTGCAGCACATGGAGTCCAAAATATGGTCTTATACTTGGCCTCAAGCATCTTTCCAGCAAGAACATAGTTTGAGGCATTATTAGTGATGACCTGCACAACATGCTGCTCCCCAACTTCCTGAATAATGTTATCCAAAAGCTCAAATAGAAGGCTTGCATCCTTTACCCTATCAGATGCATCAACTGATTTCAAAAACATGGTTCCTTGAGGGAAAGAAACAAGGAAATTAATGATAGTGCGGTTCTTTCCATCGGTCCATCCATCTGACATAATGGAACAACCTGTTTTGACCCATGACTCTTTAAACTCAACCAAATACTCATCAATGGAAGATATATATTTTTGCAAAAGAGCTCCCCTCAAGTCATGCATACTAGGGCCTTTGAAGCCCTTTCCTGCAGCTATAACAGAGTCCCTCATAGCTTGGTAATAAGGTGAGCGAGCAGCATTAAATGGGATATCTGAATCATACCACCATCTAGCAATGTATTGGTGAGAAGTTTCTTTGCATTGTTTTTTCCAATGCTGATCCAAAGTGGGTTGAGAACTTGGCTGGGAGGAAGTGGGATTAGATTTAGAAGAGGCAATGGTGGCAGAAGATGAGAAATAACTTTGGATGTTTAGTCTCTTTGTTCCTTTTGATGGTTGGCCAACTCCAACAGAAGGATGAACATAGTGAAAGGGGTCATTGGTGGAAGGGATAGAAGTGGAGTCTTGAATCTCATAATCACCATACCCACTCTGTTTCAAAACATTCATGGTTTCCATTAATTCCCTCTTCCTTGCAATTTCATCTTGGATGGCCTTCTCCCTAGCCTTATCCTCATAAAAGTTTTCAAGCTTGGCAATGTATTCTGCCCTAATAGGACCTAACAGTTCTTTTGGTGCATCACATGGCTTTACTTGGCCTCTTACCCCAGCCAAGTGTTGTTTCAACCTAAGAATACCCCCACCTCCAATAGATTTATGGCATAATTTGCATATCATTTTTCCCTCAATTACATCACAATGAACCCATGCACTGTCCTTTCCTTTTGGAGCCATGTTTGCTTGAAATAATAACAATTTGCAAATAAATCTGCCATTTAAAAAAAAAATTGCAGCTAAGGAACATGGAAAACCAATGATAAATGTAGGAAAAAAATGCACATACAAGCTACAAAATTTGATAGCATAGAGCTAGAGAGTTCATAGGCTTAGCATAGATGATAGATCATTGAAGTGAGAAGTTTATAGCACAAAAAAAATAATTCATGGACAGCAGACTCAAATGAGGAATTATCAAGTGCAAATCCTTACCTGGAAATGCAAAGTAGCTCCCTTAGCCTCCTCTTGATGATGGCAACTCCACTGACAGCTACACACTATCTCCAAAATAGCTCCAACTCCAACTCCAAGATGACTACTTCAGCAAAAACTCCACACTCTCCAAGCTCACAAACAAACTCACAAACACTCACAAACACTCCAAATCAGTTGTGTGAGACAAATGAGAGTGAGAGGGGTGTCTTATAGCAAGTGTGAGGGTGTTTTTGGAGGGAAAATACCTTTCCCTCACCCCCTAAACCGCCCTCATTTGCTAAACCGTTGCGCTTTTTTGGGTTTACCGGCGGCCTGTCCATAAACCGGCCGGTTTAGGACGGAACCGGCCGGTTCCGCCCTAAACCGGCCGGTTTTTACCGGTTAGGGCCTATTTTTGGGCAAGTGGGGGTCTAAACCGGGTTAGGAGGGCCGGTTCGGACCGGCCAGGCTTCCAACCGGCCGGTTAGGCCGGTAACCGGTTTTCTCCACCGGTTTTTAAAACTATGGTTTGGAGGTGGCACATGTAACATTACAAGTTATGCAAGTGTCTATGGAGTTGCAGTGTAACATTTCAGAAGTTGGATGCTTTAACTTGTTTGTAAGTTTGGAATTACGCCATGTTATATTTGTTTCATTTACATTGTCAAATTAAATTCAATATTTCAATTCATCTATACGTGTTATCGGGAAATCTAGTGTCAACTCGGAGCTGCTAGTCCCACTAAGACGGGTAGCTATCTTAGAAACAAACAAACCAGAGCTACTTTCGTTTTCCTTTATGAGAAGTAGGTAAGAGGGGAACAAAAGATGCCAACCTCGGTCTTGCGCTTGGTTCCTTGCTTGGTTCCTCTCCCTTCTGACAGATCTTTGTTGCTCCTTCTTCGATTACCCAGCTTCAAAGAGAACCTGTAGAGTCAAAGCAACATAATGCTATCGAAGAACAGAGATATACAATCATAAACAATATAGGACCAGATATATATTGATCACACAAATGCATATATCATCAAACATACAAGAATGAGGAGGAAAACTTGAATAGCTTTATTAATATCAAGAATAGAAAAGAGGATTACAACCCATTGTTCTGACCCAACGTCATCCTCCCAGCATGAAAGCCCTTCTTCACCTCATGAAAAGCTTAGATCACCCAACACTATGATTTTCACCAGGAAACCAACAGTACTTCCTTACAAAATACAAGATTCCAACCTCTGGATCTCTGTGATGAGGGATCCATATATAGATGTTTGCAGGGGGGTGAGTCAGCTGCTGGGTTTTTTATTAGTGTCCTCTCTCTGATAGTTCTTGGTTCCACTTGGAGATTCATGATCTCTTACTCATCCCTGGGCGAATTTAGAGAGGCAAGTGTCACAGGAGAAGTTTCTGGAAGATTCCATGATCCTCCACCTCGCAAACCGTCTATGCCATTTGTCCACTCTCACCCATCGCACCCTACAGAAGGGTTATCCAATATGCATCGCACTTTTTGCACTGAGCAGGTGAGATGCATCGCACCCCTAGCACTGAGCAGTCTGTATGGTCCAATTTTTACCAGTTCTGAGCAGTTTTCCATGGAGAACTTCTGGGAGAAGATGTAATTCGCTGACCTTGCTTCTTTAGGGTATGAAGCAACACTTTTAGGGACTTATAAGTCCTCAGTTTATGGACATTTATGATTGGGGTTGCAATGCCCAAAAATGTCTATAACAGTTGCCCCCTAAAGCATGAGGTCGTTAATCTTTTGATGTCGGGTGAAATGCTTTATCATGAGGATCTGAAGTTTTTCAAACTAGAAAGCGACCTATAATAAGATACAATACAATACATTATCTTCATATAATTTTCATCATCTAGCTGAGGCGAGCATTCCCATGCTCAGCTTTATAAATTCATTTCATGTACATAGGACAGACAACCGTCTGTGTAGCAGACTAATGATTCAGACACAGTCATCATCCTTTGATTCGGATGATCATCTGTTCGGCAATGATGTACATTTGATGTCTTTATTTTCCTGAATATATCACAGCCTAGATGGATGAAACTAGATCTCGGGTCTTCAAACTCGTTCAATCTTCACCCGGAGTACAAGTCTATCCATGTGAAAGATGTTCTGGAGTTGAACATGGAAATACATCACCTGATTACCAGCCAATGACATAAGTTGTTAACAGGCGCAAGAGGAATTACCGATAATGATGATGACCCTCAAGGTACGATAGTACAATTCACGTGGTGTGAAAAGGGACTTGGCGTCGAACACCACATAAAATCTTTCGGTCTAAGGCCATTGATGTAAACATGTCGCCGGAAGTGAGAAACTTGCCATTGAGGCATGCAAGCTTCAAAGTACTGAAAGGGTTGTTCCTAGGTCGACTTCTTGGATAATGAGCTGATGTCGACAAGAAGCAACCTGTCGTAGGAGGGCCTTAATGAATCCCACATCTACGACACAGAATGGAGCAAATGATTTTGGAGGTGAAAACGATCTGATGATACAAGGTTTAGGGTGGCGGTCATGAAAGGATGGAGCGTGAATGTATTGCAATGGATGAGACACAAGTGAATTCTCTGAGCGACTTCTCTTGAACATACCGGCGACACTTAAAATGGATTGGTAGCGTTAACCCCAAAGATGGATGGTGTGATGGACCATTGGCAATATGACCGGTGAACGAAATAACCCAACCAGACTCAGACGTGGAGTGAAAGTGTCATGTTCAAGAGCGACTTACTACGAATAAAGTTTCTTCAAGTTTTCTTCCCAATTTTCCCCAGTCATTGTTGACCAGTACCTATTTATTTTTATCAAGCTTGAGGAGGATAACATATGCTTCTTCTATAATTCGCCTTTCGGGCGAACCCATCGCTATGTTTTAACGAGCCTAGCGACAATGAAACTTGTTCCTATCTATATGGACAAGTTTTTCGCTATTGATTTTAACGAGTTTAATGACAATGATAACTCAGTCCTTTTTCAATTTTAGAGAGTCTAAAAAGGGACGGAAAGGAAACTCCAATAATCCTTTTTCTCCATATAATCCCTTAAGTCCGAAAAAGTATAAAATAATACGAAAGGGATGAATTTTCGATAGTTTTAATGAGCCGAACAAGACAAGCGCTTGATCTTTTTGTATAATAATCCCTCAGGTCCAAAAAGATTAAAATCTAGAGGAGGGATAGCACCTCCGGTAGTTTTAACGAGCTGGAGAGGCCAATCGCTCAGCAATCTTTTCATATTTTACAAGTCAGATGAAAAGAGCTTAAAGGAGACTCGTTTCTCGAGGATCGAGTGATAATTTCGGGTAGCAGCTGATTCCAGGTAAGGTTCAAAATTTTCCAATCACGGCAGTGTCACAAGGATGGCTAATAGAATCACTCATCGCAGATGTTCCTCAAAAAGGGTAAAGAATCAAATGGAGGCATATGATCAGCCAAAATAGAGTGGAGGTGATGATGAGAACACGACCAAGGCTCAGAAGTTGATGATAATGCATTCATAATGGTTATTTACCGGAAATTGGTTCATTTTTTAATGAGATTAAACTCTATGGGAAACATTTGCTCATTGCTTAGGTTTAATTTTTAATGAGCTTGAACTTCACATAAAAACTACTCGTGCCAGTCATATAATAAGGACATCTCATCGATAGATTCCATTTTTATGGAGCTTGCACCTTTCGAAGCTTTTCTCTGCATCCTTTCGCATGCAAGTTAAGAATGACCAACTATTGTCATGCTTACTCTTAACTGCTAAGGTTAGGTAGGAAAACTCTTCCTTTACTTTGCCAGTGCCATTTGGCCCCTACAAAGGTAAGCGGTCGACCCGACCATTCACCCGACTTAAGCAGTTGAAGTTAACGGAACTATAGAGGTCACTCTTCACTTACTCACAAAAGTTTTGCATGCCTCCAGGTATAGCGAAAAATTTCCAGGCTACCATATAGAATTTCTCACATTTGTAAGATAGTTTCCATCAACATAGCAAACAAAAACACTTCCTCGGCTTAGTCCATTTGGACAAAAGTGATTCTAGCTCCAACCACCTAACCTTGACGATGGAATCGTATTCCGGTCTAATCCCATTTTCCTAAATGGACGGGTGTCGGACCAGTCATATATACTTCGCGGAAACCTACCCTATATCCAGAGTTTTCCTGCAGAAGTAGGCTAGGGTGCATGCCCCCTGGGTTTCAATCATGACTCCTGAATTACTCACGTTCTTCAGGTGATCGGACTGGAGATTGATGAGACATTCCTTGCATGAAAAGACCATTTAAGGATGGGATCTGACTATTTTCTATGTGTGAGCCGGGGAATGAAAGCTGGTCTACGAGCTGGACCATTCTGCCTTCATGCAGAAAACACATTACTCGAAAGAGTGAGGAGACAATGGCTCCCCTGAAATAAGTATAGTCACGCCCAAGGAGTATATTATAATCTAGCAGTCCTTGGACTACCATTACGTTCATATAAACAGTTTTCCTTCTCAACGTTATCGGCACATTGGGAAGGATCCCTAACAGTCAATTGGTTCCTTTGTCGAAGACTGTCAGATTTCTTATCTCGGGCAGAAGCGATGGCGAGCCAAGCGCTTTCCAAGCAGTCGAGGAAAGGATGCTCACAGAAGCCCCTTCATCAATGATGGTACCGACCATGACCATTCTGTAAGCTTTTACAATGATCCGGAATGGTACACTAGCCGGTAAATGGGGTCTGCCTAGTAGATTCCAATCGAAGGAAACAACTAGGTTACTTGGAGGTGGGACCGAATAGACGGTCGGATATGACTCTGACGAACTTCCTTCCTGCGGTAAAGGAACCGGTAGATTGCCCCCATGTTCATCAGAGTCTATGTTTACAAAAATAGTTTGAACGGTATCGCTCTCATTATCTTCGGTGACTGTATCATCTCAAGATGGACCTTCTGAAGGCAAGACTAGGTCAACTTCCACCTCAACCTTTTGACTTTCGTCTGGTGTGGAATCAGAGGGTTTATCTTTAATGATAGATGCTTCGACTGACCACAATGGCGTGTCAGTCGGATTTTCAACTAGTGATGGACTTGGCAAGAGTTTCTTATATCCAGGAGGAAGCCGTAGCGGTGAAGCAGGACGGTTATCCAAAACTCTTTTAGCTTCATCTAGGAAGGGACAACGGTGGACGACGTGATCGCCTTCACACAATTTGCAAGGAAATTTACATTTCCTTTTCTGTCCAGATACTTCGCTTTCACTAGTTGACAGTGTACTTTCAACATGATCATCAGAGGTTGACGACACCGGATTGTGCAAATGAGGAGACCAGTCCCTTAAGATCCGAGGGATGCAAGGACAATCTCGATGATAGTGGTATCCTTTGCAAATGACACATGGAGATTTAGGCTTGTATGGTGCAGTGTGTGGATTTTCACTAGACGATGCATGGTTGCCCCCTTTCGCTTTTAGCTTCTTCTTCTTCTTTTCTTTCTTCTCCTTCTGCTTCTTCTTCTTCTCAGTTACTTGATTTTTAGCTTTACTAGCTTCATCAAGCGAAGAAGAAGGAGGGGAGGGAGAAGCGGACGAAGTAGAAGGTTGGGGGGTAACTCTAGTATCATCTAGTTGTTGACTTGATTGTTCAGGAATCACAGTGTTCTGAACGACGGAGGTCGAGAAGAGCCATATTGGCAAGCAAATCGTCAATCCTGGAAGTGACAATGTGGCCATATGAGGTGCACCAACATCTCCCCAAGAGGAGAAAGGACTAGTATTTCCTCCAAGGGGAAATCCTTGATTGGTGTACTCCATTTTCCTCAACCTAATACCAATGTGGGAATAGTGATATTATTCTGATTAAAGTAAATTTTAGACGCTTTGATACAACTTGTTTTTTCAATTTTTAAGAGTCGAGAAAAAACAAAAGATGACTCTAGTTGCCTTCGATTTTTAATGAGCCTGAAGTGACAAGTGCTCAGATGGACCTTTTCCTTTAAGGAGTCTGAAAAGGAATGAAAGAGACTACTCTGGAAATCTAGACAGAGGGATTACCAAACAAATCGTAAAACTGCAGAATACTTTTTATGGTACAGCAGTCAATCTTCCCGAATGTTGTGTTCAGTGCATTGCGATCGATAGGGCGGCAGACACGGCTTCCTCAGAATAAAGGATATAGCCTATTGTGGTATCCCAATATATACTCGACAGTACGTGGGAGCACAAGTCCTTACTAGAACTTGTCGTCTAGGAGGAATCACCCAACCAGCAATGCAAGCGATAGTTACCAGGCTTTACGACGTCGGAATACGTCTCTAGCCTAGACATCTAAATGTTGTGCATTAGGTTCCAAAGCGTTTTTATGTTCATTGAATTTATTTTACAGTTGATCTTGCTCAAGAAATTTGCCTTTCAGGTTCACCGCGTGATGTAGATATACAATTCCTAAAATGCAATCTAAGATGACAAACAATCGTTTAATCTTCTTTTTGCAATGAAAATCCTAGCTACTAAGGAAAGAGAAATGAGATTCTTTCAACATAGAGCACAGAGCACACACTAGATGCACTGTCCTAAATCAAACCAACAAGCAGTCTAAATGCAAATGCACATGCATGTATTTGTTTTTCGCTTTCTTAATGTGTGAATGACAAAAAGAACGCTGAGTA
This sequence comes from Pinus tabuliformis, assembly GCA_031772625.1. NCBI lineage: Eukaryota > Viridiplantae > Streptophyta > Pinopsida > Pinales > Pinaceae > Pinus > Pinus tabuliformis. Next base: position 483,899,459 of record CM062811.1, on the reverse strand, counting down.
CAAATCTGAATTATCTTTTCAAAGCGACAGTACTAACAAATTTCTCTTCAAAACAAAACGACACTTTGCGATTTTGAATTGAAAACTTGTTTTCGACACTTGAAAAACTACTAATTCAAATCAAATACAAGAGTAACACTATAATCGACCATCAAAAACAATATGGTTCTCTTCTATGACTGAAAATGACACTTCCAAATCAAGAAACGATAGTTTGATTACGCTACTTCTTTGTTAAAGAGAACTGAAAATGGCACACAATACACAAAAACATTCACAACTCTTTGCACAATGGAGGCGGAATAATGGAAAGGAAGGGAGTTTCCACAGAGGTATACTGATCACAGACAGCAAAACTCCTAAATAGAACTGAAGAGAGTGAAGAAAAACCAAATTCTGAAGGCAAACTTAGCCTTCTCTGATCATTACACCTATTACACAAGGAAAAAGGTATGCATCCCACCTACTGCACATGAGAGGTGCGATGCATACTGATTTCCTTGAAGAGAGGGTGTGATGGTGCCAGTACGAGACTACAACTTGATCTTTGGTCACAGTTTGCAGCTCAGTTCAGGGATTTAAGTCGAGCAAGTGATGTTCAATAAATACAAATCACGGGGGTTGATCTAAAGAGGTTACTAGAACTACCACCAAGGCAATTAGAATGTTTGCAAATCGATTGTTCAGTTTATAAACAAAACCTAGAGATAGACTAAAGTAGCATTGATCTACTTTGCACTTGCATAGCAAATGCAATTCGAAGGCTAGTTGGCTTGACTTCAGGCTCCGTCTATAAGTTTATAAAACAAAAAATATAGACAAGAAAACAAGCTATTCGCTCCCCAGTGGATTTGCCATTTTGTTATCGGGAAATCTAGTGTCCACTCGGAGCTGCTAGTCCCACTAAGACGGGTAGCTATCTTAGAAACAAACAAACCAAAGCTACTTTCGTTTTCCTTTATGAGAAGTAGATAAGAGGGGAACAAAAGATACCAATCTCGGTCTTGCGCTTGGTTTCTTGCTTGGTTCCTCTCCCTTCTGACAGATCTTTGTCGCTCCTTCGTCGATTACCCAGCTTCAAAGAGCACCTGTAGAGTCAAAGCGGCATAATACTATCGAAGAACGGAGATCTACAATCATAAACAATATAGGACCAGATATATATTGATCACACAAATGCATATATCATCAAACATACAAGAATGTGGAGGAAAACTTGAATAGCTTTATTAATATCAAGAATAGCAAAGAGGATTACAACCCATTGTTCTGACCCAGCGTCATCCTCCTAGCATGAAAGCCCTTCTTCACCTCATGAAAAGCTTAGATCACCCAACACTATGATTTTCAACAGGAAACCAACAGTACTTCCTTACAAAATACAAGATTCCAACCTCTGGATCTCTGTGATGAGGGATCCATATATAGATGTTTGCAGGGGGGTGAGTCAGCTGCTGGGCTTTTTATTAGTGTCCTCTCTCTGATATTTCTTGGTTCCACTTGGAGATTCATGATCTCTTACTCATCCCTGGGCGAATTTAGAGAGGCAAGTGTCACAGGGGAAGTTTATGGAAAATTCCATGATCCTCCACCTCGCAAACTATCTCTGCCATTTGTCCACTCTCACCCATCGCACCCTACAGAAGGGTTATCCAGTGTGCATCGCACTTTTTTCACTTAGCAGGTGAGATGCATCGCACCCCTAGCACTGAGCAGTCGGTATGGTCTAGTTTTGACTAGTTCTGAGCAGTTTTCCATGGAGAACTTCTGGGAGAAGATGTAATCAGCTGACCTTGCTTCTTTAGGGTATGAAGAAACACTTTTAGGGACTTAGAAGCCCTCAATTTATGGACATCTATGAGTGGGGTTGTAGTGCCAAAAAATGTCTATAACAATACGTCAATGACAAAAAGAGTTGTCATCTTTGAAATACACTGTTATCAAGCGTGTTGGAATTTGTTTCCATTTTCCATCTACTATGATTTTCATTATTCTAATGATATTTCTCTCCACTTTGTTGTGAAGGAATATTGAAAATCTCATATAATTTTTTGTGAAGGAATATTCATCTGGTATGATCATTACAGTATGAGCTTTCTCGCTTCCATCTAGGGCTTTCATCTATGCAGAAATATAAACAATAATTTTTGTATGGTTGTACCAAATTAGTTGAATCTCATTGTTATTCAAGGTGCCATGTTATATACTTTAATATTATATTGAGCAATGTATGTATGAATGATTCCCTAAATGAATATGATAAGTGCATGAAATCTTAAGTAATAAAGATTCCCTTACTCTAATGGATGAAGAACACATGTGAAGAAACCCTAGCATGAAGGTTGTCCTAGAAAGACAATGTCATAAAGCATATATAAGAAGTGTAAACATTATCCAAGGAATGTCAATATGATGTAAAAACACTAGCTATATTATGACCTTGATCATGAAAGAAAACCCTAAAATAGGGTTGTTATGGAAAACACTCATATGATGAAAAAAAAAAATCCAACTATAGAGATCATTTCCTGGAAAAACAATTAGACCAACTTGTAGGGGACATTATGACCTTTCAAATGAGTATACTCTTGCCTCCAAACTCCTCATAAAAAATGAAAGTGAATTTACAAGTCAAAAAAATATAACTTTGAGCTAGCCAACTTGAGCCTACATAAGTCGGCCCTCTTCAGCACACATGTCTCTTCATTGAGGGAAATTCATATAAATATAAAGTGTGAATACTCATTTTAACGATCAATCCAACTGTAGATAAAATAAAATAAAATATTTTTTTTTTTTTAAGGAGAAAGGAGTAGAATATTTCACATCTCATGAACTAGAAAAGTCTGAGAAAGAAAGAGAGTAAAGGTTCTTGGTGGAATTTCTCTATGGTTATACTTATGTAAGGGCTATTTGGTTGTATTATTGCATATCCAGTTTTGTTGGTGGACAACAATACCATGTTCTGTGGAGAAGAAAATCTATACATGTATAATACGTCCATCTAACTTGAAAACAAGACATTTCAAAAGTCACTGAATTTTGGACTGTAGTATTCCTCTACAATTTTGGACTATCTCTCTGAAATTTCAGATTTTGGTATCTATTTGCAACATCAGTTGTCTCAGCATACTTTGAACCTGTGCAAAAATAAACCTTTGTACCCTCATATCTGTGGAACTTTGGGTGAAAACACTTACATTAAATCTTTTTAGATTTTGTTGAAACTATATTGCATCAACTCACTATTACAGTGATGGAAACTCTTTGTTACAGTGGTGGCAACTCATGAGGGAAATGGACACATCGATATGAAAATACATAAAAGATATTTTCATATTTTTAATCAAATCATATATTAATGAACTAGAATCTTAAAACATTGGAAGGCATGTTAACTTCCTAAGTTTCCAAATTCAAGGAATGTTAATAGATAAGCATCCACATTGTTAGACACTACATCACATTTTGACAATTGAAATGCATATTGAAAAAATAGCTCATCGCCTTAAAACATTTGTTAATAATTGTGTGCATGTCCTTATACATCAATCACAACAATTCTAAGGAAATCATGGAAAAAAAGTAGGCATGAAAAACTCGAAGGACAATGCTAAGCAGAGTATATATAATGTGCATTATGGGATTTACAACTCTAGATTTTCATATCAGAATAAGGTCTTGTTCTCAAATATATGTGTATTTTGATTAAGTTGTGACATAGGCAATAGAATATATATTAGAAGGCGACTTATGAAAGTGTTACAATATTGGCATTAGATTTTCAGTGACAACAAGCTTATAGACATTATTTATTCATGATTTTTTTACATTACTGGTTTTAGATATATCATAGTAATAAGTTTGTAAATACTGTATTTAGGCTTTTGTGATCCATAATGAATTAAGAGAAGTCTTTCAGTAGAAATCACATATGAGAGACGCGTTTCGAACCAACAAGTGTGATTCATCATCTGGTCCTGATGACGAACCACACTTGTTGGTTTGAAACGCGTCTCTCTTATGTGATTTCTACCGAAAGACGTTGCTTAAGTTTGTAAATGTCTATTATGGTATAATTTTTCCACCATTGTAGTTCCTTTTGGAATAAAGACAGGTGAACTAACTTTTTGAATAAAGACAGTTTGTGGGAAAAAATGAGTAAGGGGAACGGTTTTGTCAGGGATTTTCCCATGGGAACCCTCTTTAATTGATTTTTCTAACCTCGAGAAGACTCCCTCAACACACCCTATTAATTCTTCATGGTTTTTAGAAGCAGTACCCTTTTCTTCAACCACCCGATCTTTGGCTTCTTCTAAACTTTCTTTAACACTTTCTACCTTTTCATTCAAAGTGTTCATAAATGTAGAAATATCATTTGCAAACACTTGAAGAGTATCAATATTTATATTCCTTGCATAATCATTAGTAAAAAAAAGTGTGTACATCCATACCTGTAAGAGTTATGTTTGTCCAATTTAGCTATTCTGACACTAGATTTACTAGGTTCACCAAGGTTTATTTGTTTACTAGGTTGACTTAGGTTTAAGGTTAACGTAGGTTTACTAGGTTTACTAGGTCAACAATAGTCAACCATGGTTAAACATGGTCAATTAGGTTTACTAGTTTGACGTAAGTTTAGTAGGTTTACCAAGTTGATCTAGGTTTACTAGGTTCATATGGGTTTACTAGGTTTACGTAAGTTTGCTAGGTTTAATAATTTTAGTAGGTTGACCTAGGTTTATTAGGTCTATCTACATTTATTAGGTTTAATAGATTTACTAGGTTGACTTAAGTTTACTAGTTTAACCATGGTTTATTAAGTTGACCTAATTTTACTAGGTTTACCAAGTTTACCTAAGTTTACTAGGTTAACTCGGGTTGACCTAAGTTGACATAGGTTTACTAGGTTTACCTCGGTTTACTAGATTTACGAGGTTGACATAGGTTTTCTAGGTTGAACTAGGTTGATAAGGTTTATTAAGTTAACTAGATTTACCAGGTTGACCTAGGTTTACTAGTTCTTACCTAGGTTTATTAGGTTTACTAGTTTGACTTAGGTTTAAGGTTGATATAGGTTTACTAGGTTGATCTATGTTTACGAGATATTTTAGGTAAGCCAAAGTCAATCATGGTCAACTAGTCAACCATAATTAAGATTGTCAATTAAATTCAACCATTGTCACTATGGTTGGTTGTCGTAAACCTTGGTTGATCGCTTTCAACATAATCAAATATGAACAACCATGTTGAACCATAGTCAATCATAATCTATCATGCATAACTAAAGTTCAATGTGGAGAACCATGGTCATCCACAGATAACAAAATGTTTTCCATAATAAACCCTCCTCAACCATAACTTGAACATATTTATCCAAGTCAACCATGGCCTACTAATCCTCCCTACACATGTTTGTTCTTAACTAGCACAACCGCATTAATAAATAGTTGAAATACATCGATTGATGTCATTTCCACCTTTGATACATTTATCAATAGCATTAAAAGGTGGAAAATGATGCATATCAACATACTTCAACCATTTTATTAATGAGGTTGTGCTAATGTTATTTCTATCTAAATCTCAGAAGACCTAAACTTTCAAAACCTATCTGATTATCTCTAACTTTGAGATATCCATATTTAATTTTTAATAATTTGAATGGTATAAATATTTTAGCTCTTATTAGTGAAAAATAATTACCTCTTGTAATTTACCTGCCCATCAGAGGGAGGCTAGATCGAGGGGTTATCTATTTCCCCAATGGAAAAGTAGGAAAAAAGTTTGCCTCGGGATTTGGAGTAGCCACAAACAATCAAGCGGGAGAGAATTTGAACTCTGGCAAGGGCTTAGGTTGGCAAGATTTGGAGTAGCCACAAACAATCAAGTGGGAGAGAATTTGAACTCTGGCAAGGGCTTAGGTTGGCAATAACATAAGGAATATCGTAAGAATTAGTTTTTGGACTCTCTTATCACCATCCAAAAATGTGTCAGACTAGTCTCACAACAAGGATTCTAACTTAAGGCCAACCATGCAAAGATTTATATGATAATGGAAAATTTTGAAATTATAGAGTTTTACCATATCAAGAAGGAAAACCTTGAAGTGCAAGAGGAATATTGATAAAGGTAAATCTACTAATAAGGTGATTAAATGCCTTCAATGGTCTCATAAAGTATTTTTAGTCTGGTAAACTTTAAAATATCGTATCATTTCATTAAATGATTTATTCATTCCATGGCACATTTATTCTGGGGAGGGATGCTTTCATTAAATGATTTATTCATTCCACGGCACATTTATTCTGGGGAGGGCATCCTCGCGATAAGTTGGGTGAAGAGTTGGGCCCTTCACCCAAGAGATGGTTAATTAAGAGGAGTAAAGACTGGAATAAGGATAATTAAGAGATCACAATCCAAGATTTAATGCAAAGCAGTTGTGAAGGAGTTGTGCTCTTAGCTCGAGGATGATCATCTCAGTTCGATCATGTGGGATTACATTTCGGAGCAAGAAGCAATGAATATCAATTCAGTTGCAGGCTGTGTAATTTTGAAGAGTATTATAGAAAAGGAACTTCGCGCCGTCATTTTGGAGTTGAATTTGGTGGTAAGGTTAGGTTGTGGAGTGCGGAGGGTTTATGGTTGAATTTTACCTTTGCAGCCTGGCTCGAAAAATTCCTCGTACTTAAAAAAAAGTCGACAATTCTTGTTTTTCAAACGGAAACAGAATCACAGAAATAGAATCTTGGCACGCTATGGAGAGGAGAAATGAGAGGCACGTTCTCGATTTTCAATATTAAGGGATCCCTCGTCGTTGAAATGGAGTCTCGACATGCTAGGCAGAGAAGGGCAGAGAGGAGAAAGGGATCCCTCGTCGTTGAAATGGAGAAATGAGAGGCGCGTTCTCTATTTTGAATATTAAGGGAGCAGACAACCTGGAGAAAATTTGAATTTTCAGCTGCCAGCCAAATTTTCCACGAGTGACGATTAATTCTTTGCAGCCTCGGCAAGGTCCGTGCCACCATCAAACAATCATTGGGTGAAGGGTAAAGGGTGAAGGCTTAGTCTAATTTCAAAATCAAAGGCCGTCTCTCCCATATTTCAAATTCGACCATTAATTCAGATGCTTCGTGGTTGGAAAAACGTTTCGTCGGCTCACAGCCGACGGAGGATAGAGTCTGCAAACCGTAACCGAGACGAAAACGGAGAGGGACGGGGCCCACTAGAGGGATAGGGTCAACCAGAGTAGTCTCGCCAACGCAAAACCCAAATGGTAAATCATCGACTCGTTAGACCATTCATTTTTTTTTATCTTTGGGTTGAACGCATGGCGCACTCTTATACGTTTATGCACTACTAAAATCTCGAGATGTGCACCATGATTCTGGCAAATAATTTTATAACTAGCATTTGCACCAGATGTTGCAAAGGAAACGCTGTAAGGCATAAATTGAGGAACAATGGCAATATATGAATAGGCACATCTAAATAAGGTGCAGAAATGTAATAGAAATGAAATTCTATGGTTGACCATGGTTAACCATGAATAATACCGGTAGTATGTTGACAAATAATAAGGGCGCTTTTCACTGATAATTTTAATTAGAACTCTGCTAATGTTTTGATGATTTGGATGCAATCTTATGTTCATTGAAAATTATTTTCAAATCGATAGCATCCAACTTTTTAAATGAAACTGATCAATTAAGATTTGCAATTTTAGGAATTAATGTTTTGATGATTTCAACTTTTTAAATGAAGCTAATCAATTAAGATTTGCAATTTTAGGAATTAATGTTTTGATGATTTGGATGCGATCTTATGTAAATTATTTTCAAATCGATAGCATCCAACTTTTTAAATGAAACTAATCAATTAATATTTGCAATTTTAGGAATTATCCTCTGTCAAATTTTTATAATATATATTTGATTTAAAACACTATTCACTAATTCCAAGAAAACAAAACCAACAGATAATTAGCCCAATTACTCTATTATGCAGATAAGTGTTTTTCACTAGTAATTATGATTGAAGTTTCATCATGGATTAATGATTTGGGATGTTGCTTAAAAGCTATGGGGCTCAAATGGATTAGTATTAATTTTGGTGTTTTTAATTAAATTAATATCATATGATGTTGATTAGAAAATGGTCAGCTTTCTTTTACATAATATTTTAGATCTCAACTATTTTTTCAGAAACCAGCACATTCTTTGTTGTGGGTTTGGAAATTTAATGCTTTGGTAAATAATTGATTTTTTTACCTTAATCGCATTATGGAGGATGTTACCATTAAAGAGAATTAGTGCCCTATTTACAAAGCGTCTCTTGATTATCACCCTAATCACATTAAGAAAATTCGGTGTTTGGTGTTCGAGCATCTCTTCGAGCAGAAGATGGAGAATTTTGATTTTGATTATTACCCTTGATCACATTAGAGAAGATATACAATTCAAACAATTTCAGCATTTTAGAAGTTAAAAAGTTTGCTTTTAAACAACAAGTCTACAACTGTTTCTAGAATTTATGATCCCAAGGTTGAGATGGATCATTTCTAGTTTGACTACAAGTCAATCTTACTACCTTGTGAAATTAGTATTTATACACGTCAAAGTTGATTATCGCTAGATTGATTTGGGTTTTGTTTATGGCATTATATGTTATAGCCCTGATTCAAGGGTCTTCCTCACAGAGTATTTGCACCGATTTGGGATCTTACAGTGTTCCTCACAGAGTATTTTCACTAATTTGTGGGCTCTTACCTACTTTTTAAGTGTGTTGGGTTTTATTTTCGGCACTATTTTGATGTTGTTGGGCACAAGCTTCAGGGGAATACATTGAGCATCTTTTGGGTTTCGTTTTGAGCCATTTTCAAACTTCCTGTGTTCAAGACATATGGGCTACTTTTCTTGGCTGTGATGGATTCAAGGGTCTTCCTCACAGAGTATTTGCACTGATTTATGGAATCTTACAGTCTTCCTCAATATTTTCACTTATTTGTGGTCTCTTACATGTTTTTTAAGTGTGTTGGGTTTTCTTTTCGGAACTATTTTGATGTTGTTGGGCACAAGCTTCAGGGGATACATTGAACATCTTTTGGGTTTCGTTTTGAGCCATTTTCAGACTTCCTGTGTTCAAGACATATGGGCTACTTTTCCTGGCTGTGATGGAAGAATTTTTGGAGAATTGCCTTTGATACCTTCGAAATCATCTATGTCATTTCTTTGGAGGAAAATATTCTGATTTTGATAACTTCTATGTCATTTCTTTGGAGAAAAATATTCTGATTTTGGAAAATTGATGATAACCCAACCTGCTGACCTATGTCATGCATAATTCCATCGTCTTCATGTTTTAATGCCCTGCCTCATCTAACCTGCTTACCTATGTCATGCATAATTTCATCTTCTTCATGTTTTTATGCCCTGCCTTGGTGCTCCCTCCATGAAGAATCATTTATGTGATTTTTATAAGATTGCTTTCCCATGACACAAACTTTTAATTTTTATAAAACACGACTTGGTATTTTTTTCCCATTGATGTCCTTGGTCTATCTTCATACCACTGATCCAAAATTGAAAGGGGTGAAGATTGAATATCCAAGATGCAGAAGTAAGCTAGATACATTATAAACACTGCACAGAAATTTTAGCAAAACAGGAAGAGTGCATGCCATACATTCGAAATAAGAATAGCTTTGCCATTAGTTGGGTGAAATAATATTTGGAATACCAGAATCCCAAAGTTGAGATGGATCATTGCTAGTTTGACTACATGTCAATCTTACTAACTTGTGAAATTAGTATTTATTCACCTCAAAGTTGATTATGGCTAGATTGATTTGGGTTTTATTTATGACATTATCTGTTATAGAACTGATTCAAGGGTCTTCCTCACAGAGTATTTGCACTAATTTGTAGGCTCTTACATGCTTTTTAAGTGTGTTGGGTTTTCTTTTCGGTACTATTTTGATGTTGTTGGGTAAAAGCTTCAGGGGATACATTGAGAATCTTTTGGGTTTTGTTTTGAGACATTTTCAGACTTTTTGTGTGTTCAAAACACATGGGCTACTTTTCCTGGATGTGATGGAAGCATTTTTGGAGACTTGCCTTTGATACCTTTGAAATCATCTATGTCATTTCTTTGGAGGAAAATATTCTGATTTGATAACCTCTTTGTCATTTCTTTGGAGCAAAATATTCTGATTTTGGGCAACGGATGATAACCTAAACTGCTCACCTATGTCATGCATAATTCCATCCTCTTCATGTTTTTATGCCCTGCCTTAGTGCTCCCTCCATGAAGAATTATTTATGTGATTTTTATAAGGTTGCTTTCCCATGACGCAAACTTTTCATTTTTATAAAACACGACTTGGTATGTTGTGCCCATTGATGTCCTTGGTCTATCTTCATACCACTGATCCAAAATTGAAAGGGGTGAACATTGAATATCTAAGATGCAGAAGCAGACCAGACAGATTATAAACACTGCACTGAAATTTTAGCAAAACAGGAAGAGTGCATGCCATACATTAGAAATAAAAATAGCTTTTCCATTAGTTGGGTGGAATAATAATTGGAATACTGGAAAGGGAAAATGATTGGATTTCCAAGGAATACATTTGAATTTTTCCACCTGGAAAACAAAATGAACATGATGACAAAGTGTTGCAAAGAAGACTGCAGTTTCATTGCAAAATGATTTACAAAATAGAGTTCCAGAGACCAAGCTCGAGTTATTTAGTGTATTAGAAATTGGAAAGGTATTACAAGTTACCTGTTGATAAGCTTCCCTCTTCACTTGAAATCCTGTGCCTATACTCTCAACAAGCTAGAAACAACAAACAAAACTAAACAGGTGTGTTTCATTTTGAAACTAACACATTTTATATTTCCTAGTTGTGGGTTTTTTTATGCAGGCTATTTAAACAATGTTTACAATAGTTTCTATCAGTTCTGGGAGTTTATTTAAATAAGTTTAGGTTTAGAAACAGAACCATGCATAATTTGTTTCCAATAAAACTATCAATTTTGTCGAGGATCAAATTTTCACTGAAGTCTGCATTGTTTGTCTTAATGACCTTGATTTTATAAACAGAGGGGGATTATTTTTCCTGCATTATTTCTTCCATAGTTGATTGAATTTCATCCTTAATGTAAGATGCAGTGCTTGTGTGAAAACTCTTGGCTACTTTCCTAGCTTATGGGACAATTACTATTAGTGAAATTATAGGACAATTACTATTAGTGAAAGCAACGGGTTGGTAAACCAACCTTGTTACAGTCTCCGTGCAACCTATCGAAAGGTCCAACGCTCAAAATTAACGGGCATAAAGTTAAGTAAGCGGTTTGTATAAAAGGCACATGAGATTGCCTTTGCAAATATTCCCTGGTCAAATATAAAAACTATGATTATAGGCATCCAAATCTATTCCTACTGAAGTCATTGTGGTAGCATCACGCATCTATGACGCTTTGATTGTACATGATTTTAGAAAAAACAATGTCAGTGATGATCACAAGTCATAAATAATAACAAATAAAACTAATGGATTCATAATCCATCTATGTGCATTCATTGCCTCTATCTTTCATATAATTTTTGCCATGAGGTTCACTCAACTCATTACTGTAACCTTGATTTTAGAAACAGAGGTATTTTTTTTCCTGCATTATTTCTTCCATAATACGTTTGTCTTAATATAAAGGATAGGTAGTATTACTTTCTTGATCTCTTTTCTTATGATACTGCATATCCCTCTGTAAGTTGTCTCCTCCAGATATTCCCCAAGAATCATCACTATAAAGTGAATAATTTTTACAGTCACTATTGTATACCTATCCTCCTCTCCTCTCTCTATGGGAGATGAGACCAAGTAAATTGACTGATAAGTTAGACTATGCAAATTCTTTGCTTTTAGGTGTAAAAATTATAATATTAACAACAGTTAGATACTCACTCATACTTCCCCCATAACCGCCTTATAAGCAACATATGTAAAGATTTTAAGGTGACTTACCTTTGGTTTCTGTTACTTCTTGAACCCTCTCCTAAGGAAAAAGTCCCAAGCCAATGGGAGAGCCAAGGTGCAACTACAGGCAAGCCACCCACTGTCACCTCAGTGGCCTTGCCTCTCGCTTTAAGGCTAAGAAGGGACTTCCTTACCTAAGAGGAGATTTCCTAAGGTCGAATCTAGCTAGGATTGGTAGGTAGAGATGAAAAATTCCGAACTCATTTTGACATATCCATGAAATAAAATGATTTGAATCTTCCATTTACCATTGTATTGCCAAAATGCCATCTGAAAGTCAGTGAAATAAATTGTCTATTGCTGCTGTTTAAAGACAGAGAACACAGTAGGGAAGAATTTGTATCATTCAAAATTTATGTTTAATGATAAAACTAATGGATTCATAATCCATCTATGTGCACTCATTGCCCCTGTGTTGGTCGTACTAATCGATACAAAAATGTTTTCGAGTGATTCCCTAAACATTAAAACATCATGAGACTTTTTATTGTGCTTGAAAAGATACCCATAACATTGAAATTTATTGAGTTATTCTTACAATACTGAAAGTGGTCCAAGAGTTCATAATAGAGCATGAACATAGCCAAATAGTCAAAGAGAGAAGGGACCAACACCAATAGCTTATTCCCATATCACTTGAAGAGATAAAATGACAAATTGAAGAATGCTACCTCCAAGAAGAATTGTCCAACATCTAACATTCTATCCACATCAACTTCAATGGTGTTCGCATAGCCATAAATACTTGGTTGAGTCTCTAAAAACTTTCTAAGAACAGAAACCTCATCTTCCAGGTTGGTCCCATAGTTCATAATGCAGCCTCTTTTATAAGTAATTTATAAGGCTATCAAAAGATAAAATCTCAAAGATAACTCCATGATTTGGGAGGTCTGTCTACATCAATAACTTATAAAATTTCTATAATACAGTTGAAAGAATGAGATTGAAGAGAGGCCTTGCATTCAAACAGAGGTTTGTACATGTGAATTGGAGTTTTTCATAGATTGGTCATGGAAACTCTAACCTTCTAAGATAAGTTCATGTGCCAGCTTCATTTTATACTGAAAAGCTTTACTGGGTATTTCAACTGAGCTCAAAGAATTCAATGCCTTCCAAGTGAGGTAAGGTCCTGCACTTTATTTGGTTTTTTCTCTTGTGCAGGCTTTATATGTTCCCGGATGCCATTATTGCAATCAAGGGAATCGAGCATGTGCCCTCAAGTTTGATGCCCGCAATCCTGAACTTCAATGGTACATAATTGAACAAAGAAAATGCAACAAACCTCAGATTGACTAGCCTGCATATTGGCACAAACAAAGACAACCAATCAGTTGCAATGATAGTCACTTGAAATTTGAAGAAAACAGATAATAATTAATACAACAGTCATAGTGGTGTAGTAGTAAGACCCCACTCAATATGTGGCAAAGATTAAGGGCAGTAGGTTATAACAGTGTATATCTATGTATTAAGAGAGTGTATATTAGAATGTTTTGCAAGAATATTAATGTTAGATATCATTTTTGGGATTCAATTGCATTAAGCAAGTCATTAATTTATGGCCATTTCCATGAGAGGTAGTAGTAATTGACTAATTGCAGAAACCGACTACAAATAGATTTTTATGACAGTTCATCGGTTGCTGTTAGCTATGATTGTGTTTCCCTTTATTAATTCATGAATGTGGTGTAATGTTTCCTCCTATTATGGACTTAAATGGTTTATATAAAATTTGAGGAGATTCACTTAATCAGTCTTTTTCTTATCATGAAATATATGAGGATCATTGCCAGAAATGTAGGTATTCTATTTCATGCCAATCCATTTGTTATAAGTCAATTGGCATCCAGTTATCGTTGAAAAATGCTTACAACAACATTTCACTGATAAGCAAATCTTAGAATGCACATCTTTAATTAATAAATAACAAGATGTCCTTTTTGAACACAACTTCCAACTTTTACTATTTCATTAATGAACAAGGACGTTGCTCAGTAGCAAGTCCCTACTTGTAGATTATGCATGACTTCCCTACTTGCAGATTATCCATGACTTCTTTAGGGATAGAAATATAGACAGTAAAGACACAAAAAACAAAAAAAAACAAAAAAATCCCAATACAAAATTAATAAAACAAATGACAGAAAACATAAAGAACAACATGGCCATGCTATAACCTTTCAATTCTCTGCTCTGTTGTATTATCCAAGACAAATTGAAGTAAGATGATACTTGATAATTCTTTTCTAAATACTATTAGAAGAAAAATATAACCTACCATGTTTGGACGGAGCTAAACCACACATATAATGTGTATTTGATTGAATAAAAAAATCATAAAAACTATTGTAAATGTTTAATATAAAATGAAACAGGACTTTTCGATCATATATTAGATCATATTTATCTAATCTCTAGCATTTTCATTTTTTTGAACAAAAACAAATTCACATTTAAGTTATTAATTGTTGAAATGATTACATATAAGTGTGCAAAGTTGGGAGCTTGAATTCTTGAAGGGGTTACAAACATCCCGGCTGTATTGTACGCGTTTTTGAAAGTGGCTGGTACATTCAAATTGTTGCAAACCAACACTTACGAAAGATTTCCGTAGATTTACATGAAAAACACCTCAACTATATCTGATGAGTGTGCCTACATACAAAAATGATATGACTCCTAGCAACTAGTTTTCTTAACCAAATATATATTATTATTTTAATAAATAACTCCTAGCACACTATTTATTCTCACTTGCTGGTTCCTATGGAAGTGGCGCAATACATGCATTTTTCAGAACATCAGGAGGCCCCTCGATTCCGTCCTCATCTCAATCACGGGCCATATGCCCTCCTCTGATTAACCATGGTCTGATATGTTTTCTATACTTCGTCTTCTTGGTCCTCATTCGCAAAATGCGGGTGTTTCTAGAGGTTTTTGGCATGTTGTTCTGTCTATGATGATTCTATAGTTTCCAATACAGTTTTTAATCCATCCCCTGGATGCGTAATATGTCCTGTTAAGTTGTTGATGGTCTTCAGATGTTTTAGTTTCACTCAATTCAGCGATGGGTGGTTTATCATTTTTTATGGTTTATCATGTTTGGATGCAGGGGTTTATTTGCTGCCGCAACAGCCAGTCATGCTGGTTATGTTTTAGCTGTTTATTTCTAAGTTTCAAGTTTCATATGTAAACAGATCATTATATTTCCTGAATATAATATATTTTGATTTTTCGTCTGAAAAAAAAAAAAACTCGTAGCATGGATCAATTCTGCCCTGCAGCTCAATCTCTCCAAAATAGAGGAGGTACTCAATAGTCAATACATACCCAATTCATTGTTATCGCCAGTACTTGAATGTTGAGATGTTAAAACATGATAGTAGCAGGATGCCATCATTGAATGATCATTTGTAAGGGATTCTGTATGTATCATTTGAGGGCCCAACACATTTCCATGTCTTGATTTTTGAAATCAGGATGATGGTTATGTGTATATATATACAGGCTGCATCAGGAGCTGTTCAATGCCAAATGATAGACATGGTTCACCCAGGAGTTGTCTCCATGCACAAGGTTTAAATTAAATAAAACTCACAATGGCTTTTGAGCACAATTTCCATGTAATTCTATTTGAATCCATGCTCAGGTTGTTGGTCTGAATCGTTGCTCGTCTTTTGATGATTCACTCTGCCTAAAATTTTTGAAATCTATGGAGTATTTGATGACCCATTGGAATTTGCTACATTGCAGGTAAATTTCGATGCAAAAAACAGAGCATGACATGAGCTAGAATTATAAAATTCTGCAAGAGGTGTTTACTAAATTGAAGATAGACTATTTCCAGACGCATGTTATGCAGACTTGTTTTGTATTATACATTAGAAGCACAACAGATCTGATAAAACCTATTCCAGGTTGTTGGTCTGAATCGCTGCTCGTCTTTTGATGATTCACTCTGCCTAAAAATTTTGAAATCTATGGAGAATCTATGGAGTATTTGATGACCCTTTGGAATTTGCTACATTGCAGGTAAATTTCGATGCAAAAACAGAGCATGACATGATCTAGAATTATAAAATTTTGCAAGACGTGTTTACTAAATTGAAGATAGACTATTTCCATACGCATGTTATGCAGAAATGATCCAATACGAAATTCCAATGTTGACATAACATTTCACATGGCATCAAGTAGCAGTGGTGTGGTTTAAACAATGACTTGGTGATTTCAAGTAATGTTTGATGGCGTTGTCATAGCGATGACATGGCTTCACATGTAGCAGTCAATGGTGAACAATAGGAAGTGACAAGTACTCATTCCAGGTGGATTTCAAAGGGTTTAAGTCCTTGATTTAAGCCTCGGATCATAGAAAAACAATTAAGGCACAATTCTAGGTATCTGGTATTCGACAGTTGTAAAATAAACGACTATCAATAAATCCAAAATAACCACATTTAACAGTTAACAAGAAACTGATACTGGATATATAAGGAAGAACTATCGATGTGATATTTGTGGGGTTGAAGATTAAAAAGGTAGGTATTGCAGTCAAGAAATTGCACTTTGCAGTTAGATGAGAATAAGGAGGAAAGGACACAACTATATCAAAGAAGCGATTTAGAGACAAGACAAGAGTTTGTTCACTAGAAACAAGACAGACACGATGGCACCTCTTTGCATTAGTTTAACAGAAAGGGATAAAGTTTAAATTATCAAGAAAGCATATATATAACTAAATCATTTCAACCAGGAAATAATTTTGAATCAAATTTATAAGGCTCTGTAGCTACTCAGTGGCTAATGTACAATTGATGGAAGAGGATTTTCTATCATGGTCCATCGATGAAATAGGAATGAAGCAAAAACTTGGAAAGGAGATTAAGGTTGTTACCGGAGACGAAGAAATACAGAGAACGCCCAAAAAATGTCCTTCAATGCTGAAAGTTGAATTGCCCAGTGAGAAAATAGAGTAGGCAAAGGCAAAGTATCTGTATTTAACATTACTGTGTGAGCAACCAACATAAGCTGCACAGTGCTATGCAAATTAAGAAGCGATTAACCAACATAAGCTGCACAGTGCTATGCAAATTAAGAAGTGATTATTATATCAGAATAGTTGAAAAGCATTAAGGGAGTACACGCTTTCCTAAATAGTTGGTGAGATTTCCCAATTTTTAAAGTGATGCAAGAATTCTGACCAGCAAATGAAGAGCTTCTATCCACTTCTATATATTTTGCTTGGTTGAAAAGTTATGAAATATAGCAGACGCAAAAAAAGACCTAAAATGCTAGCCTTATGAGCTAGATACACATTCTAACATGAAAACATGCAACTCCATTCTATCTAATGTTTCCGGGACAACCCATAGATGTATCGTGATAGTGTTAACTTAGCATCCAACTATTGTAAAAAGGGAAAAAAAGCATCAACTACAAATTAGTTAATATCACATTTAGCTTGCAAATGCGTGCTATATAGTAAAAAATGGCCATTGTCAGATAAAGGTAGGGAGAAACAACTACAAATTCAATAACAGAAAAGGGATTGGACTACATGCAAGATGATCCGAGAACAAGTAGTAAAGAAAAAAATTGCCAACACTTTCTCCAAGGTGCGCAGATATCAAATTCAGCTGTGCCCTGTTCCCATAAAGGCACTGAATAGCTTGCCTCGATCCTACAATTTCTTTTGCCAAATTCTGCCCAAGAAGATTTTGACTCATTAAAGATAAATGCGAGCCCTGTTTCTGAAGAACTCCTAGCAGCTGCAAAGACTACTATGAATGCAAGTGAAACTGCATGATCATGACCATTTTTGAATAAACAAGACAAACACGATGGCACCACGTTGCATTAGTTTAACAGAAAGGGATAAAGTTTAAATTATCAAGAAAGCATATATATAACTAAATTATTTCAACTAGGAAATAATTTTGAATCAAATTTATAAGGCTTTGTTCTCTGTTCTCTGTTAGGTGTGGGATGTGCTCATACATATATCTTGAAGAAAAAGTCTTTTATAACATTGGAAAAGACTATACATTGATCTGTCTGTGCAGGGCTTGCCTGAACTGCTTGACTTCTTTGACCATATATAACAGAAAAATGTATCTTTACTCTTCCTCCCTTAATAGAGATCAGCAACCATATTCGTGAAACTACCAAAAACTTACAGCTTTTCCATCATACCGAATAACTCCTTCAGTATCTTGCTTATCACTACAACAAACTGAATTTTCATTTTTATCTAGTTCATAACATGCAATAAAAATAAAAGACAATGCAAAGGCTAAAAGAAAAACTCCATTGCTTCAACTTCGTGGACATCAAGAATTTAAGAAAGAAAGATGTTAACAAAGCAATCAATAAGTTCTCACGTGAAGGCAATGTTATAGATACATCTGATGGCATTTGTAACCATTTGTTTTGAAGGTGTATCTTTCCAATTACTTTGGTTTAGTTTATTTTAGTGATGATGTTGTTGGTGGTGTTCTAATGGTTGTTTCTTGAGATTAGTATTTGTTTAAGAGCCGGCCTCTGTAGTTATTTTGTTAGTCTTTCTTGCCTCTCTGGCATATAAGATGGCATAATGAAGCGGTTG
The DNA here is from genome assembly GCA_031772625.1 of Pinus tabuliformis. Taxonomy (NCBI): domain Eukaryota; kingdom Viridiplantae; phylum Streptophyta; class Pinopsida; order Pinales; family Pinaceae; genus Pinus; species Pinus tabuliformis. The sequence goes on along the minus strand of CM062811.1, from coordinate 483,880,815 downwards.
TAAGCTGACAGGCTAGATACATTACTGCTATATTCTGCACCTAATATGGTGCAGTCAGGGGTTACCATCCCTCTAGTTCTATGAAGCCGTTGCGAGAAAATGGTGTGGCTACATTGCGGCTATATTCTGCATCTGATGTTGCAGTCGGGGGCTGCCCAGTGCCACCCCTGTTGTATGAAGTTGCTGTGACTTAACGGGTTGCCTGCATTTACTGATGGCCCAGTTGCCACCTCACTTGTTCTACAAAGCAGTTTTGCGTTAACAAGTTGGCTGGCATTGCACCACTACTGCTATTTTCTGCACCTGATAGTGCTTATGGGCTATCGAATCTCTTCTCTTATACTTCATAGAGCCATTTTCCTTCATCTAACTTATAGACAAGGGACTGAATATGTGTCATGTGCCCTTAATAATGATTGCGGTGTTTGCCAAATCTATATGCCTTTACCATTATAGAATGATTGCTGTGTTTAATGGATTTTTAACTAATACTAATGGTGGAAACGAGCTGCAAGATTTGGATTTATTTGGACTCCTAGCAACTAGTTTTCTTAACCAAATATTATTATTTTAATAAATAACTCCTAGCATGGATCAATTCTGCCCTGCAGCTCAATCTCTCCAAAATAGAGGAGGTACTCAATAGTCAATACATACCCAATTCATTGTTATCGCCAGTATTTGAATGCTGAGATGTTAAAACATGATAGTAGCAGGATGCCATCATTGAATGATCATTTGTAAGGGATTCTGTATGTATCATTTGAGGGCCCAACACATTTCCATGTCTTGATTTCTGAAATCAGGATGATGGTTATGTGTATATATATACAGGCTGCATCAGGAGCTGTTCAATGCCAAATGATAAACATGGTTCACCCAGGAGTTGTCTCCATGCACAAGGTTTAAATTAAATAAAACTCACAATGGCTTTTGAGCACAATTGCCATGTAATTCTATTTGAATCCATGCTCAGGTTGTTGGTCTGAATCGTTGCTCGTCTTTTGATGATTCACTCTGCCTAAAATTTTTGAAATATATGGAGAATCTATGGATTATTTGATGACCCATTGGAATTTGCTACATTGCAGGTAAATTTCGATGCAAAAACAGAGCATGACATGAGCTAGAATTATAAAATTTTGCAAGAGGTGTTTACTAAATTGAAGATAGACTATTTCCAGACGCATGTTATGCAGACTTGTTTTGTATTATACATTAGAAGCACAACATATCTGATAAAACCTATTCCAGGTTGTTGGTCTGAATCGCTGCTCGTCTTTTGATGATTCACTCTGCCTAAAAATTTTGAAATCTATGGAGAATCTATGGAGTATTTGATGACCCTTTGGAATTTGCTACATTGCAGGTAAATTTCGATGCAAAAACAGAGCATGACATGATCTAGAATTATAAAATTTTGCAAGACGTGTTTACTAAATTGAAGATAGACTATTTCCAGACGCATGTTATGCAGAAATGATCCAATACGAAATTCCAATGTTGACATAACATTTCACATGGCATCAAGTAGCAGTGGTGTGGTTTAAACAATGACTTGGTGATTTCAAGTAATGTTCGATGGCGTTGTCATAGCGATGACATGGCTTCACATGTAGCAGTCAATGGTGAACAATAGGAAGTGACAAGTACTCATTCCAGGTGGATTTCAAAGGGTTTAAGTCCTTGATTTAAGCCTCGGATCATAGAAAAAACAATTAAGGCACAATTCTAGGTATCTGGTATTCGACAGTTGTAAAATAAACGACTATCAATAAATCCAAAATAACCACATTTAACAGTTAACAAGAAACTGATACTGGATATATAAGGAAGAACTATCGATGTGATATTTGTGGGGTTGAAGATTAAAAAGGTAGGTATTGCAGTCAAGAAATTGCACTTTGCAGTTAGATGAGAATAAGGAGGAAAGGACACAACTATATCAAAGAAGCGATTTAGAGACAGATCTAAAAAATGAACATAAGTGCATAAATTAGAATCCACCTTGAAAAGAAGAGAACAAATTTGTTGTTGAGTTATGAAGTGGGGATGAGATCGAAAAGTGCAAATCTAAAGTCTGAGATTCAGGTTGTATAAAAGTAACTTAAAGAAATATTGGCCAACAAAGAATATTTTGAAGGATATTTTATTGAATCAATGAATAGAAGAAAGAATAGTCAGTTGCATAGGAATTGATCACAGGTCAATATGTGAGATTCAAGTTGCAAAAAAGAAAATTATTAAAAAACATATAAAAGATCCATATATATGACAGAATTCAGTTAAACTTGAGAATTAGAGGAAACACGTCTTTTGATGATTCACTCTGCCTAAAATTTTTGAAATCTATAGAGAATCTATGGAGTATTTGATGACCCATTGGAATTTGCTACATTGCAGGTAAATTTCGATGCAAAAACAGAGCATGACATGAGCTAGAATTATAAAATTCTGCAAGACGTGTTTACTAAATTGAAGATAGACTATTTCCAGACGCATGTTATGCAGACTTATTTTGTATTATACATTAGAAGCACAACGGATCTGATAAAACCTATTCCAGGTTGTTGGTCTGAATCGCTGCTCGTCTTTTGATGATTCACTCTGCCTAAAATTTTTGAAATCTATGGAGAATCTATGGAGTATTTGATGACCCTTTGGAATTTGCTACATTGCAGGTAAATTTTGATGCAAAAACAGAGCATGACATGATCTAGAATTATAAAATTCTGCAAGACGTGTTTACTAAATTGAAGATAGACTATTTCCAGACGCATGTTATGCAGAAATGATCCAATATGAAATTCCAATGTTGACATAACATTTCACATGGCATCAAGTAGCAGTGGTGTGGTTTAAACAATGACTTGGTGATTTCAAGTAATGTTCGATGGCGTTGTCATAGCGATGACATGGCTTCACATGTAGCAGTCAATGGTGAACAATAGGAAGTGACAAGTACTCATTCCAGGTGGATTTCAAAGGGTTTAAGTCCTTGATTTAAGCCTCGGATCATAGAAAAAACAATTAAGGCACAATTCTAGGTATCTTGTATTCGACAGTTGTAAAATAAACGAAAATGACATTTTGTTGAACGATAGTCATTAATAAACAATAGCAAGGAAACCAGAGAGGAGTTAAGAATAGGCAGAGGAACGAACCGAAAAATGTGAAGGCCGGCCGGATAAACAACACTGGTAATCTACGCAGAAAGCAATTTTGACATCAGATCCCTCCAAGGAGCGCACAGGGTTGCTATGGACATGGATAGGCTGAAGGAGCTTGCGATTCGTGAGGCGGGTGAGAATAAGAAAAAACAATGCATCAGATTTTCCACATAGCCTTCAAATAGATACAAAGAGTAGGGAAGAAGGACATGAAGAGTCTCTGTGAAGAGTCTCATTGAAGAGTCTCATCGCCAGCAGAAGAGTCTCATTTGCCAGCAGGCAGTCTCTACGAAAAGAAGAGAACAAATTTGTTGTTGAGTTATGAAGTGGGGATGAGATCGAAAAGTGCAAATCTAAAGTCTGAGATTCAGGTTGTATAAAAGTAACTTAAAGAAATATTGGCCAACAAAGAATATTTTGAAGGATATTTTATTGAATCAATGAATAGAAGAAAGAATAGTCAGTTGCATAGGAATTGATCACAGGTCAATATGTGAGATTCAAGTTGCAAAAAAGAAAATTATTAAAAAACATATAAAAGATCCATATATATGACAGAATTCAGTTAAACTTGAGAATTAGAGGAGACACGTCTTTTGATGATTCACTCTGCCTAAAATTTTTGAAATCTATAGAGAATCTATGGAGTATTTGATGACCCATTGGAATTTGCTACATTGCAGGTAAATTTCGATGCAAAAACAGAGCATGACATGAGCTAGAATTATAAAATTCTGCAAGACGTGTTTACTAAATTGAAGATAGACTATTTCCAGACGCATGTTATGCAGACTTATTTTGTATTATACATTAGAAGCACAACAGATCTGATAAAACCTATTCCAGGTTGTTGGTCTGAATCGCTGCTCGTCTTTTGATGATTCACTCTGCCTAAAATTTTTGAAATCTATGGAGAATCTATGGAGTATTTGATGACCCTTTGGAATTTGCTACATTGCAGGTAAATTTTGATGCAAAAACAGAGCATGACATGATCTAGAATTATAAAATTCTGCAAGACGTGTTTACTAAATTGAAGATAGACTATTTCTAGACGCATGTTATGCAGAAATGATCCAATATGAAATTCCAATGTTGACATAACATTTCACATGGCATCAAGTAGCAGTGGTGTGGTTTAAACAATGACTTGGTGATTTCAAGTAATGTTCGATGGCGTTGTCATAGCGATGACATGGCTTCACATGTAGCAGTCAATGGTGAACAATAGGAAGTGACAAGTACTCATTCCAGGTGGATTTCAAAGGGTTTAAGTCCTTGATTTAAGCCTCGGATCATAGAAAAAACAATTAAGGCACAATTCTAGGTATCTTGTATTCGACAGTTGTAAAATAAACGAAAATGACATTTTGTTGAACGATAGTCATTAATAAACAATAGCAAGGAAACCAGAGAGGAGTTAAGAATAGGCAGAGGAACGAACCGAAAAATGTGAAGGCCGGCCGGATAAACAACACTGGTAATCTACGCAGAAAGCAATTTTGACATCAGATCCCTCCAAGGAGCGCACAGGGTTGCTATGGACATGGATAGGCTGAAGAAGCTTGCGATTCGTGAGGCAGGTGAGAATAAGAAAAAACAATGCATCAGATTTTCCACATAGCCTTCAAATAGATACAAAGAGTAGGGAAGAAGGACATGAAGAGTCTCTGTGAAGAGTCTCATTGAAGAGTCTCATCGCCAGCAGAAGAGTCTCATCGCCAGCAGAAGAGTCTCATTTGCCAGCAGGCAGTCTCTACAAAAAGAAGAGAACAAATTTGTTGTTGAGTTATGAAGTGGGGATGAGATCGAAAAGTGCAAATCTAAAGTCTGAGATTCAAGTTGTATAAAAGTAACTTAAAGAAATATTGGCCAACAAAGAATATTTTGAAGGATATTTTATTGAATCAATGAATAGAAGAAAGAATAGTCAGTTGCATAGGAATTGATCACAGGTCAATATGTGAGAGTCAAGTTGCAAAAAAGAAAATTATTAAAGAACATATAAAAGATCCATATATATGACAGAATTCAGTTAAACTTGAGAATTAGAGGAAACACGTCTTTTGATGATTCACTCTGCCTAAAATTTTTGAAATCTATAGAGAATCTATGGAGTATTTGATGACCCATTGGAATTTGCTACATTGTAGGTAAATTTCGATGCAAAAACAGAGCATGACATGAGCTAGAATTATAAAATTCTGCAAGACGTGTTTACTAAATTGAAGATAGACTATTTCCAGACGCATGTTATGCAGACTTATTTTGTATTATACATTAGAAGCACAACAGATCTGATAAAACCTATTCCAGGTTGTTGGTCTGAATCGCTGCTCGTCTTTTGATGATTCACTCTGCCTAAAATTTTTGAAATCTATGGAGAATCTATGGAGTATTTGATGACCCTTTGGAATTTGCTACATTGCAGGTAAATTTCGATGCAAAAACAGAGCATGACATGATCTAGAATTATAAAATTCTGCAAGACGTGTTTACTAAATTGAAGATAGACTATTTCCAGACGCATGTTATGCAGAAATGATCCAATACGAAATTCCAATGTTGACATAACATTTCACATGGCATCAAGTAGCAGTGGTGTGGTTTAAACAATGACTTGGTGATTTCAAGTAATGTTTGATGGCGTTGTCATAGCGATGACATGGCTTCACATGTAGCAGTCAATGGTGAACAATAGGAAGTGACAAGTACTTATTCCAGGTGGATTTCAAAGGGTTTAAGTCCTTGATTTAAGCCTCGGATCATAGAAAAAACAATTAAGGCACAATTCTAGGTATCTTGTATTCGACAGTTGTAAAATAAATGAAAATGACATTTTGTTGAACGACAGTCATTAATAAACAATAGCAAGGAAACCAGAGAGGAGTTAAGAATAGGCAAAGGAACGAACCGAAAAATGTGAAGGCTGGCCGGATAAACAACACTGGTAATCTACGCAGAAAGCAATTTTGACATCAGATCCCTCCAAGGAGCGCATAGGGTTGCTATGGACATGGATAGGCCGAAGGAGCTTGCGATTCCTGAGGCAGGTGAGAATAAGAAAAAACAATGCATCAGATTTTCCACATAGCCTTCAAATAGATACAAAGAGTAGGGAAGAAGGACATGAAGAGTCTTTGCGAAGAGTCTCATTGAAGAGTCTCATCGCCAGCAGAAGAGTCTCATCGCCAGCAGAAGAGTCTCATTTGCCAGCAGGCAGTCTCTGCGAAGAGTCTCATGGCTAGCAGAAGAGTCTCATCGCTAGCAGGCCAAGCCTGGCCTTTCATGCCCCATTACCATGGAAAAAAACCATTTTTTTTCTATGAAAAACAGATAAAACGAACGGCAGAAAACACTCCAATCATCTAACACACAGAATCAATGGCTCAAGATTGCACACGTCACATTTTAGGGATGTCTTTCTCAGAGGGAACGCCTTACGGCGTAACAATTTTATGTTATAATGACGTTTAATTTGCAAAATAAGGATCCTGGTGTTTAGGGTACTGAACAAAACCAGAAAGGTTAAACATCAATTTCACAAAAGAAAGTATCAATGTATTATATTAATGAAGTCATCTTTTTATCATGAACAAGTTTAAAATAAAAAGTTTGGTATTTTATGAGACAATGTTGAGTGAAAAAGGATCAACTTCCATTGAAGCAATTGCTATGGTGCGGCTCATAAGATACCTACAAAAGAATTGAACAAATGAGAATAGGTAGATGGCCTAATGTTATCTTCAATGAAGGCATCAGTGAAAGAAAGAAAACATGGATGAAACAAAACTACACATGGATGCAAAAATGGAATATCTATCTCAATGCCTGTCCCACAACTAGCAAGGAGCTAAAGGATTTTGTTATGGAGAAGTTTTGTAAAAAGGTATGGGGAAACTAGTTGGGTAGAATATCTACCTCAATGCCTGTCCCACAAATAGCAGGGAGCTAAAGGATTTTGTTGTGGAGAAGTTTTGTAAAAAGGTATGGGGAAAAGGGTTGGGTAGAAAGAAAAAATATTGCATTGAGAAAATCAACCCTACCTGCAGTTTACAACAAAAAGAGTTTATTGGAGCTAGTGGAGGGCAAAGGTTCTTATTGCTCAATTAAGGACCAACTCACATCAACTTCGGTGTGAAACAGGACGGTGGAAAAGACCTAAAGAAGGTTGGGAAGAACGGGTATGTAAATTTTGCACGTATGGGGCTGTGGAATCAGAAAAACATTTCATTTTGGAATGTGATGCATTCAAAGACATCAAAGAAAGTTATGAGAACATATTAGCATCAGTTTCTTGGCATTATCTTTTTAGCAAAGGGATTGTTGGAAGATTGGGTCAACTCATCATCGATTTGAATCGGAAAAAGACTGAATTGCAAAAAATGAAAAACAAGAAACTAATGGCCTCATAGACTATTTTTAGTCTCATAGACCTTAAAATATTATTTCATTTCATTTCCCTTATCATCACAATGTGAGACCACTAGTGCATCACACGTGTTGTGTTACACGACGTAGCACTGTTTTTCTTCTATATTATATCAATACATATCTTATTTCCCCGTACAAGTGTTTTATTTGAGTCTAAATAAATGATTTTGTTTTGATATTCATTTTCCTAATCCAACATATTAATAAATATTTTTTCATTACGATGGTTTAGTTTAAAGGTTTAGAAAAAGAATTTGATATTATTTTCATATTAATTATTTTATTTTTAATATAATATGTTTATTTTTTATAAAGTTCCTTTTTGTTGAGATTTTTTATAAACAGTAAAATATATTTCATTTTTATTTATGTATGTTAAGGTAGGGTGTCATTTATAAATATGAGATTTTTGTATTATTAGTCTCTTTCGTTTGGCATGGCACTATAGTGATCTGGTTTAATATTATTTCGTGTTAGCCTTTAGTGAGTTTTTACCATGTTATTGCAATATGTTGTCTCCCGACCATATTCTAATTTCTTTCATGGTCTTATTTAGCCTCTTCCCTGGGCGGAGAGGTGATAAGTTTATATTATTTTGGGTTTATGTTTTTCGTATTTTGAAATTGTTTGAAACTGTAGACTAATGCTAGCATTAGTCTACAAATATGAAATGCTCTAGAATTTATTTGTAATACTATAGAATGCGAACAGAGTTTGGAACTGCCACGGAAGATAAAGTTTCCATAAAGCCATTTCTTAATTGTTGAAGTTGCCGCATGTTGATGCGGTATCTACGGAAAGGGAGGTGGCAGAATTAGTTGTTGAAGTTTCCACATGTTGATGTGGTGTTGTCTACGGAACGGGAGATCATAGCAGATCGAGGGTTTTTTTGCTTTACTGTGTTTCTTCATATGTGCAGTAGAGACACTATTTATTCAGTGCAATATGGGGTACGTATGAAATAAGAAGAGAAGTCGTATCTAAAATCCGAGAGTTATTGGTATTGTTTGCTGCTTTATCTGCTACCGGTGTCTCAAAAAGGAAAACTAAGCGTTAAACAACTCTCAATAGTTTCAATTCTAGTTTCCCTGGCATCCCTTTTCGTTTTATATCCATCTTCAGCAGTTTTAGTAGCAACGGAGCAAGTAGCATCTTGAGCAGTTTTAGTTGCAACAGAGCAAGCAACAAAGCTTTACCACCTGGGGAGCACCGCTAGTAAAGATAGATGGGGATGGAGATATACCAGGTGCAGTTTAATAGCTCCAAAACCAGTCGATGGCCCTAACGACCAACGGGAGAGAGAGGCTTTTTGTTTTTTGTTTAACTTATTGTTGGATATTCACATATATAATCTATCATTGATTCATGTTGTGAGTGGCTTAACAACAAATAGTGAGGAATGGATTTTTTGAATGGATTTATGTCGGCAGCAAACGACTTTAAGTGAACAGCTACATCTAATAGCATATAGTATTAACGAGGGTAAGCTATTGAAAAACTGAAATCCAAAGTTGGGTTGTGCATTAAATTAAAAGCATTACACCAGGATGAAGGGTTGTTACCAATCATTGTTGCGGCTATTAAAATTACTGTTAATGGCAATCCTCTACAGTGGTCGGCAACTTGTCGGGAAATATCCTTTATTTCTCCTGAAAGCTATTTTGAAAAATACGTCCCACACTCCATTGGTGGACAAGGGTTGTATTTGCAGTGACTTTTCTGGATTCGTTTCTGCAATCAAATCTTCGTTGCACGTAGAAAATAATACTTTGCCACATATGTCAAATTCCACGCCCAATTCTTTCATATTGAGTCTACTACACAGATCATCTAGAATAAGAAGAAATTTCTTCGTCTTGAGATGGGTAGACAACACAATCTCCTCCTCAACATTGGAATTGCTTGCAAGCTCTAACTTGATTTTCTGAGCAATATCTTGAAATTCTGAAATGGGAAACTGGGTAATTGTAACCCAAATTACAACATCGAAGACGCTACCAACCTTGAAAGTATTGTAGATTTTTTGGAGCAATGTCATTTCTCCAACCCCACACATGCCATATATACCAATGGCATTAACGTGAGGATTTTCAATTAGCCACATCTCTAGTTGCATCTGGGTAGAGGTAATCCCCAAACCTAACAGGTATGGCTGCTCATGTGCCGAGGAGACACCCTAATCTGTTCAGAATTTCAAAATGTTGTGAAGTCTCTTTCAAGTTGGTGAAAGAGCTCGTCAAATGCTTTTTTGTTTTGCTTGGAGATTTTCGGCCGGCAAAGGAGGCAATCAAGACATGGTTGTTGCCATTGCCATCTATCAAAAAATTGTCTGGCCTCATCAACTGCACCTTATATCCTTTGCAAGCGTATATTTCATTGTGTCTGGCAACCTGTTTTCCTGGTCTTGGAATTGGTTGTTTATATCATGTACACGCCTCTTCATTTCAAGTAGCTCAGCATGTTTGAAAAGTTCATTGTTTACATTCAAAAGACGGCATTGGCAGGGACTTGCTACTTCGTAGCCCTCTTTTTTAATTTTGATACCATTGAAGATATATCAATATTATTGTTCATAATTGTGCAAAGTTTAAAGTAAAGGTTTCATAATATGCTGATTTTTTTTTATAAAATTACTCTTTGTTGAGATTCTTTATGAACAACGAAATATATTTCATTTTTATTTATGAATGTCAAGGTAGGATGCCATTATTTAATTTTGGTACCGTCAAAGATATATCAATATTATTGTTGATAATTGTGTAGAGTTTAAAGTGAAGGTTTGACTAGTGAATGACTATGGATATAAATTTGAAAATATTTTTAATATATATGCATGGAATTTTCATATTACATGAAAAATAGTATAAATATTGTTTTTGAAAATAAATTAATGTTTAATTAGCATACGAAAAGGCATGTAATTGTGGGAATTACTTATTTTATGTATCATAGACATAAATTTTCGTAGTATATTCAAGATATGTAAATGTTGTTATTGAAAATTAATATAAAGGTGCCACATGGTTATGAGAAGTGTAAGAATGGCTATGGTTTCACTAGACGGGAAGGGAAAACAAGACTTCAGGGCAATTTGACCCTATGACCCTATGTTTCCTAGGAACTCCTACATTTTCATCATGTGTCTTATTTAAATTTTATGAACCACCATTTCTTAGAAGTCAATTATTGAATACATGTGGTAGTTGATGAGGAAGGTTATCTCACATAGTTATGGAGGCATGGCATTGGGTACAACTACCATGGGAAAATGTAATGATCCTCCATCCTCATGGAAATTAGTGCCTCCACCTTCATTGAGAATTGTTCCTCTCTATGCTCATCGGCATCATTGGCATTCTCATCATTCATACTTTCACATTAATCATTATAATCCTCATGTTTTATGTGAATATATGACGCAGGGTTACCCTTGCTTTACCCACAGTATGCATAAACCTATACAATAAACCATTTTCCCCAGGAATTTATATGACCTTTCGGTCGAAGTTTCATTATAAATGAACAATGTTTTATGGCACCTTTAATTAGAACTCATGTGGAAACATTTTAATAGACTAAACCAAAGTATAAAACTTTGTTAACCTTTCCATCGGGACTCGATCACCCCTCATAAACCTTTGTAAATCCTTATGTCGCACATGTATCCAACCCCACTTTATAACTTTGGGTCATAATTGGACTTAACCGTAAAACCCTCTATCAGCGCTTTAATCCATTATAAACCCTTTATGATAGATAACACATAAAACCACATAAATCATACCTTTTCTGCCAATCCTCGGCCTTTGCACAGTTACCGATGTTACCTTCATTGAATCAATTCTCCACCATTGATTTCATTGTTTAATCCGACGGTTAACGTTACATCCTATCAACGAAACCAATTGTTGATCCTATGTTGTAGATCTTCACCTCATTTGATCCAACACCTCACAACGATATCGGTCAGACAACTAGTACGAGGATCACCTGCCCGATAAAGCAGTTTCCTCTCTCTCCTCGGCTGCTACGTGCCAAATGGCTAATGGAATCAGGTGCTCACCCTTCAATACCATTTATGGTTTTGAAGCCGCCCAAAAATCTGCTTTCGCTTGTAAACATGCTTTCCTTCTTTGATTAACTCCTGATCTATTTAACACCCGATGACCGTAGATATTATACCATCGACGACTGTGACGGCTCCTTCGGGTTCCTCATACGTTAACTCTTACATTGATCTCTGTCGTTCATTTCTTTGACTTTACCCTGCGCGATTTAATCTTGGCCGCTTATCTCCTTCAATTTCATCCGTTGATCTCCAAGATCCAACAGTTGCAGTGCATCAACTCTTCACCTTCCCGCTCTTCTCTTTGCTTATGTTTTACGTTATTTCTTCAGCGTTTCTATGGTTTTGGGTTTTCTTCAGGTTCTGGTCCTTCGGCTGTTTCACTGCGCACTCTGCCTGCAACTATGATATGCAGAATACACTAACTCACTCATCATTTGCCATTGTTGCTTAACAACACACTTATGCAAATGGAAATTGAATATATATATATATATATATATATATATATATATATATCAACAAACAATTATATGATGAGACTCTCTGTCTCTCCTCAGCCTAATCTTCTAATTAATGGCCTCTGTTTCATCATCTGCCCGTAGGCTTACAATTACATCAACTAGCTAATTATCTAACTCTCTATCTCTAACCTCTGTCTATGCCTTTTTGGCTTACATTTATACAAAAGGGATTCTAAAACCAATTCCTGGTTTAGATCCATAGGCTTCTCAATAAAATCCTAAAATCTCTTTCTCATCCCTAAGGATCCTCTCAAATCCACAAAATCATGAACTAACTCCTAATCTAGATTTTACAATCAATTCTCAATCCCTCAATTCTCTCAACTATCCAAAATCTCTCATATTCTCCTACATTCGAGAATATTTACAAAAATGCCTCACTATATTCAATTAAATCCTATTCTAGCTTCTCTCATTAAAATCACTCAAAACTCCTAATAATTACATTAATTCAATACTTAAGAAACCAACTTCCTTGAAACACAAGACCCCCTATGTCTACTAAAATACAATGATTTTCCTTGAGTTGAATGCTCCTGCATCAAACTCCCCAAGTAAGAAAATTTATGACCTCCTGGTCATAAGTCTGGATAATTGATTCCTCCTGGATCCCAAACTTTATTTTGTAACCTGTCTTTGCTTGTCCATTGTTCTATTATTGTTGTTGTCTACTATTGTTCTCCAGGTCTCCATACCTTATGCTGCAATGCGCCACTTGCCCTGCTTTCATAGTCTGTCGATGTCTTCCTCTTGTTTTTACTCCTTTCCTTTCTTGTTGTTGTCTTCTTCTAAGACACTTTCATCATTAACCTTCTTATCAGTTCAATTTCTCTGTCCAGTATATCCTCAGTTTGCTGACTGTTTTCATCTCTTGATTGATAAACTCTCCCTTTTTCTTGTTCTTCACTTATCTTGATCGCCTCCTTTTCATCCTTACCTTCTTCTTTACTGTTATTTTGCACCTTTTCAGTTACTGGTATATTGTCTTTCAAAACAATTTCCTGCTTCTGTTGTCTGCACTTGTCAACTTCTTCTTGATTATTATTTATGACAACTTCTTTTTCATCCTTCTTAAGCAATTTATCCTAAACATTTATCCTCTTCTCTTCTAACTTCCTCATTTGAAAGTCTAATTCTCTATATAACTCAATGATTTTTCTTGGAGTAAACTTTGGAAATTTTACACAATCTCATATTTCTTCATTTGTGATTGACCCATCATCACATGGCCCTTCTTTCTCTGCTAAATCTTTCTTAACATCCTTAAGTGGATGTTCTTCCTCTTCTTCTTTAATTTGGTTGTCCTCCTATGCCAAATATGTTCCAGTTTCTGCAACAAAATCTTCAATTATAATACAATCATCATAATCAAAAATATAAGGCTTTTGTACGTCTTCTTCCTTTGGCAACACTTCAGTATGTTGCTTTGATCTCTCTTCATCTGTCATCATATTAGTATGCTGATTCAAACTCAAAGAATTCTTGGGACTATCAGCTAGTCTCTCCTTCTCATCATCTATTTCAATGATATCTTTCAGCACTTTTCCACTGTAGTGAACTGATTCTTTTATAGTCTTCTTGTCGTATTATGCTTCAAAACTTTCATCTTTTGGAAGGTTTTCTTCCACATTTTTGACAGCTTTAAAAGACTGCCTATCTTCTTCCAAACCTGAAATCATACACAAATCATTAATTTTAAAAATACAAGACCTTTCAGTGTCATTTGATGCTTCAGTCATCAAGTCTTCTGGCTGCTTTGAATCATTCATATGATTCAACTCCTCTGGCTCTTCATCACTTTCAAAAAGTAATGGTCCACATTCTGGTTCACATATCGAAACTTCACCATCTTCTTCAGCATCTCCCTTTTGTTGTAGCTCAACTCTTTCGAGCTTCTGTGTCTTCGATTTGGAATCTATAATATGTTCAAATTCCCTTAGCTCCTTTATTATTTGCATATTCACCTGTTGTTCCCTCTTCTCTTGTAGCCTCTCCACTTCACTTTCTTTCTCATGACATAACCATATTTCTAGTATGTTTCATTTCTCTGCAACGTTTCCATTAATACTTCAAGCTGAACTGCTATCTCATCCTTCTCCCTCTCATATTCTTCTTTACTTAACTGTCTCTGTATGCCATTTGCCTTGGCATCTCTTTTCTTTTGTCCTTGGCTGTGGTTTCTTTCAGAACCTATGTTATGACTGTCACTAGTCATCATCCTCTCCATCTCTAGGAGTTCCTCATTCACTCACTATGAGCTGCAATAAAGCCTCTACAACAGCAAGTCTGCCCTGCTGCCACTTACCTCACCAAGCTCTCCTTTGTACTTGGTCTTTTGGCAAGCAATTGGTTCTCTATCTCTGGAACCTCCTTTGAGCAATTCTCTTTGCTCCTTCTAGGCTTCAACTCATCGGTACTTTCCAAAAACAAAATTGTCCTCTTTATCCAATTTCTGTTGGAATTCCTCAAGGTTCTACCACATTTTTTCTTTCACTTAGAAACTCTTACCAGCTTCCTTTATCTCTTAGCAATTATACCCACATCCTTAGTGGAATTACCTTTGGGTGTTGCAACAATACTTTTGCATCAATACAAAGACCACAACTTTTGTTCGGTTCCTATAATACTAGTGATTACCCCATTACTATTGTAGTTGTATCCCCTATTAATATTGTTGTGGCCCTATTGTCCCCATATTGTTATTATTGTGCCCCATAGAATCCCTCTATTGTTATTTTTGTGGCTTTATATTATTATTGTTAGGTCGGTTAGGTTATATTGTGACTCCTTAGACTCCTATATATAGAAAGGAGGTTTTGTCATTTGAATCATCCAAGAATTGTTCATTTATGTAATGTAAAGGAGGTTTCCCCCTCTAAGAGGCTGAATTCTAAGGCGTTGATCTATCTTTTCTATCTTTTTCTTGAGCTGGTTTCGTAACATTTGGTATCAGAGCTTTGGATTGTAGGGTTTCGTTGCTCCAAATAGGTCATCGTGACATTTTCGCTATAACTTTTCTTCTGCGACGTTTCAAAAGCTAAAAAAAAACCCATTTGAGAGGAAATCGCGCTAAACCTCGGGTCTAAATTTCAGAGTTTTTTGCGCTATATTTGCGGAGATATGATCTGAGGAAGTTGGTATTTTTGCAGACTCCTGAATTACATTCAAAACAGGTGACCTAGGGAAAATCGTCATAACTTTCTCTCTGAGCATCAGATTGAAATTTCGTCAGAAGGTACAGAAAGAGGACGGAATGTAGTTTCTTGTATATATTTTTCAGAGCCAAAGGTCGAAACAGTGACTCGTGGCACGTCGTACAAGTTCGCTCTACTGAGCTAGTCTATAATAATGTCACTGTGGGAGATTTCACATAACTCTTCCTTGGAGAATCCAATTTGGATCAAACTGGTGGCATTGGAAAGAGTACACAAAGGGCTACTATAGGTCGCAATTTCATAACTAGATGATCTGAAAGTATGGAGATACATCAGAGGCAATATTGAGCTCCTACAAAGTGAAAAAAGGTGTGTAGATTTTTTTAAATTTTTGCTTAAGCTTGGTTTGAAAATTTATTTTGAAGGAATTCAAAGGGCATAGTAGAGCATTATTATCGGTAACTTATGCCCCGAGGAAAGAAAATGCAAACACCTAGTAAGCAACCTAAAAGCTCTAGCATGACTCATGAAGAAGAGGAAGAAATGCTACATGATATATCAAAATTACAAGAACAAGTGCAACAAGTGTCACTTGAACAAAATCTAACAGAGGCTAAGATAAATGGCGTGGAATCTAAGATAAAGGGCGTGGAAGCTAAGATGGACGATTTGAAGATAGATTTGAAGACAGATTTGAAGACAGACATGGCAGATTTGAAGACAGATTTGACAAATTTTCTACAAGAAATACTTACTAATGGTGAAAAGGTAGTAAAGGAAACTCATGATGTGAACAAAAGAAATGTTAATCATGATTTCATAGACTATAATGTGGGATCAAAGGCCCACCATATTCCAAAAATCGATATGAGAAAGTTTGATGGCAAGGATCCCGCAACATGGATATTACAAATGGAGCAATTTTTCGATCTCAATAATGTGCAAAACACACAAAAGGTACGTATTGCAACTTTATATTTGGAATGGTATCAATGGCTTTGCTCTCGTAAACAAATTATCACTTGGGAAATTTTTACAAAAGAATTGATAGCACATTATGAGGATACAAAAAGCAACACTTTTTTTAGCCAATTGATAAGTCTCAAACAAAAGGGTTCAATAATGGAGCACAATGAGGAGTTCCAAAAATTGAACATAAGGGTAAAAAATATTCCAGAGGAGCATAGGATTGATGTGTTCATAGGGACTTTAAAGGATAATATCCAACATGATGTTCACCTTTGGGAACCTGATTCATTAGAGAAGGCATTCAGGTTAGCAAGAAAAATGGAAAGCAAAATTATGGCAACCAGGAAGCATACCACTCACAACTATAAAGATGGAAGTGTTGTTGCTCCTAGTCTTCCACAACCTATAAGGTTGACACCACAATGATTGGAAGAAAAAAGAGCAAAAGGGCTTTGTTACAGTTGTGATAACAAATACACTAAAGGTCATAAGGGTGCTGAGAAGAAATTGTTCTACATAGATTGTGAAGAGGAAGAAGAAAAGGAGCAAGAAAGGTCAAAAGAAGAGTATATACTCCAGGAACAAAGCCTAGATAAAGAAGAAATGAATCTGACCATATCTTGTAATGCATTGGTGGGAATTACCACTCCTCAAACAATTAATATAGAAGGACAAATCAAGAAGAAAAGGGTAATAGTGTTGATTGATTCAGGAAGTACCCACAATTTTATTCATTGTAAGGTAGCAAAAGAATTGAATTGCTTCTTATATCCAGCACCAGAGTGTCAAGTGATGGTTGCAAATGGAGGAACAATAAATTGCTTTGGAAAGTGCCATAATATCAAGCTATCCATGGGAGAATATGTATTGACTAGCCCAATGCTTTCCATTCCAATGGGAGGTGCTGATGTTGTACTAGGAGTCCAATGGCTACAATCCTTGGGTACAATAGCTTTTAATTTTAAAGAACTTTTCATGAAATTTTTTGTGGAAGGAAAGGAAGTTGAATTAAGGGGTATTGCAGGGAAACCAAGAAAGATAATCAGCTCTAACGGTATGAAAAAGCTTCTAAAAAAGGAACAAAGAGGTGTAATTACACAATTATGTTCCCTAGATGTTTCCACATTGGAATCATCTATTTCTCCAGATCTCCAAAAAGTCTTGGACAATCATTCCAAGGTATTTGAGACTCCCAAAGGTCTCCCACCTATTCGTGATCATGATCATGCTATTCATCTGATTCCAGGAAGTGTTCCTCCAAACATCAGGTCGTACAGATATCCCTATGCCCAAAAGAGTGAAATTGAACGTATGGTTGTAGAAATGCTAGAGGCTGGTATAATTCAACCAAGTCAAAGTTCTTTCTCTGCTTCAGTAGTATTGGTGCACAAGAATGATGGATCATGGTGCATGTGTCCGGATTATAGGGATCTCAACAAGCTCATTATTAAAGATAAGTTTCCCATTCCTACCATTGATGAATTACTAGATGAATTGCATGGATCAATTTACTTCACCAAGTTGGATCTTCGTTTAGGATATCATCAAATCAAAATGAAGACTGAAGACATTCCGAAAACGGCATCTAGAACTCATGAAGGTCATTATGAATTTTTGGTCATGCCTTTTGGCCTTACCAATGCACCTTCAACATTTCAAGGTTTGATGAATTCCATTTTCAAACCATTCCTTAGAAAATTTGTGTTATTATTTTTTGATGATATACTAATCTACAGCAAGTCTTGGAAGGATTATGTTGAACATGTTGACAGGGTGCTACAATTATTGGAGCAGAAACAATTATATGAAAAAAGATCCAAATGTTTCTTTGGAGTACAAGAGGTGGAATATTTGGGTCATATTGTATCTCATGAAGGAGTTAAGGTAGACCCTAGCAAAATTAAAGCCATTAAGGAATGGAAAATCCCCACATCCATAAACCATCTACAAGGATTTCTTGGGTTGACAGTGTATTATCACAAGTTTGTTAAGAATTATGGTAGAATAGCAGCACCTCTAACAACATTATTGAAGAAAGAAGCATTTTCATGGACTCCAGAAGCAACAAAGGCCTTCAAACATCTTAAATAGGCAATGTGCCAAGCACCGGTCTTAGCTACACCAGACTTCACAAAAACCTTTATTGTGCAATGTGATGCTTCAGGAAATGGAAATGGTGTTGTTTTAATGCAAGATGAAAGACCCATTGCTTTTGAAAGTCATCCAATCAAGGAAAATTTTTTACACAAAGCTATTTATGAGAAGGAAATGTTGGCAATACTCCATGCACTTAAGAAATGGCGACCCTACCTAATGGGAAGACACTTCAAGGTAAAAACGGATCATGATAGCCTTAAATACTTTTTAGAACAAAGATTATCCTCTGAAGAGAAACAAAAGTGGGTCACAAAGATGTTGGGTTATTACTTTGAAATCATCTACAAAAAAGGGAAGCAAAATGTGGTGGCAGATGCACTCTCAAGAAAGGATGAGGATGTGGAAGCATTGTTGTGCGCCATTTCTATTATCCAACCAGATTGGATAAACGAAGCAAGGGAGGAATGGAAGAATGACGAAGAAGTGTGGTCACTTATTCGAAAGTTACAACAAGATTCCAGTACGTCTGATACATTTAGCTGGAAAAATGATTCATTATGGTACAAAGATCGCTTATACCTTTGTAATAATTCCCAGCTAAAACAAAAGATTCTTATGGAATTGTACACTTCTCCCTTAGGAGGGCACTCAGAATTTTTAAAAACTTACCACATGGTTAAGAAGGAATTTTTTTGGGATGGCCTTAAATCGGGTATATTCAAAATTTTGTGGTGGAATGTTTGGTTTGCCAACAAAATAAAGTTGAAACAATTAAGACACCGGGTCTATTACAACCTTTATCCATTCCAAGCCAACGTTGGGAGGAGGTTTCAATGGATTTTATCACAGGTTTACCCAAGTCTAAGGGAAAGAGTGTCATCATGGTGGTAGTTGACAGACTTACCAAGTATGCACACTTTTGTGCATTATCACATCCATTTAAAGCCAGTACAGTTTCTATTTCATTTATGGAGACAATTCAAAAGCTACATGGAAACCCAAAGATTATTGTAAGTGACAGAGATCCCGTTTTCACTAGAAATTTTTGGACAGAATTATTTTCTTGTCTTAGTACTCAATTACCTCATAGCTCATCTTATCATCCTCAATCTGATGGGCAAACTGAGATAGTAAACAAATGTTTGGAAGGATATCTTCGTTGCTTTGTATCTGATAAACAGACACAATGGGTCAAATGGTTGCCTCTGGCTGAATGGTGGTATAACACTTCCTTCCATACAGCAACAAAAATGACCCCATTTATGGCACTTTATGGATATCAGCCACCATCCATCACATCATATTTAAGAGAAATTTCTAAGGTTCAAGTAGTGGAACATCACATCGAACATCAACAACAAGTCCTCCAACTCTTAAAGGATAACCTCGTGTTGGCACAGAATAGAATGAAACAACAAGCAGATCAACATCGCAGCGAAAGAAGTTTTGATGTAGGTGATTGGGTATTCCTACGACTACAACCATATAAGAAAATGTCCCTCAAGCAAGCTAAGAAGGATAATAAATTATCACCAAAGTATTATGGTATGTACAAGGTGTTGCAAAAGATTGGTACTATGGCATACAAATTGGAGCTTCCTGCAGCTTCTCGATTGCACCCAGTTTTCCATGTTTCATGTTTAAAGAAGGTTATAGGCGACAAGCTCCCGGTTCAAACAATATTGCCAGAACTTGACGAGGAAGGAAAAATTATATTGGAACCGGAAGCAGTCACAGAAACAAGAACTCGACGGCTACGAAATCGATCAATTTCGGAGTATCTTATCAAGTGGAAGAACTTATCTGCTGAAGATTCCACATGGGAGGATGATAATTTTATACAGAAGCATCCAGAACTACTCAAGTGTTGAGGACAACACCTTTTTGAAGGAGAGGGGCATGTTGGGTCCCTATAATACTAGTGATTACCCCATTACTATTGTAGTTGTATCCCTTATTAATATTGTTGTGGCCCTATTGTCCCCATATTTTTATTACTGTGCCCCATAGAATCCCTCTATTGTTATTTTTGTGGCTTTATATTATTATTGTTAGGTCGGCTAGGTTATATTGTGACTCCTTAGACTCCTATATATAGAAAGGAGGTTGCCCCCTCGAAGAGGTTGAATTCTAAGGCGTTGATCTATCTTTTCTATCTTTTTCTTGAGCTGGTTTCATAACAACTTTCCAATCCTCAAATCCAATTAAAATAAAACCATATCATCTTATCTTCAAGATCTTTGTTTGATCTTGTCTTCCCATTCACCTGCACTTTTGAATGGACTGTTCTTTTCACTGGCCTTCAGTTGTATCTTCAATCTTTGTTACTTCAAGAACTTACAAAGTCCCTCTTATGGTTTAACTACCGTAATCTTGCTCTAAAATTTCACTCATTCAATATTTGTTAATCATTAGACAAATTTGCATACCTTAACCTACCTTCAAGATCTCACCACTCCTGAAAATCGATTTCAGCAGATCTTTATGCTTCCACTACACAAATTTTCAACATTCAACTACTATTAATCAGATTTAGAATCTAGTTCTTTCTTTCAATCTTCTGGCTTTATCTTGGCAAAGCTTAACTATCGGCAACAATTTCTCCTTCGCTGAGTTTTCTTCTGCTTAGAAGTCCTTACCATTTTCTTCCATTACTGCTTCTTAAGACTTGATCTTCTTTTGTTGAGATACTTCATTAGCTGCAACTATCAATCTTCAATCTATTTCGTTATCCAACAAAACTCAAATCAGAGTTAAATAAAACAATACCTTCATGGTTTCTCCACCCACTCTTCACATCCGAGTGAATCTCCATTCTTCAAAACATCATTGTATATTGTTTATGTTTCTGCAGTCTCTTCTTAATTCTTACTCACCTGCCTCTAAGAACTTAACAATCTCCCAGCTTTACTCTGGTTGCTTCGCTGTCAAATTAGAATCTAATCTCCCTTGCCTGCATACACATATTTCCACATGTCTCTGTTCTAAATTCTTTCAAAAAAAAATTCACACAAAATTTCTTTGTTCTGCTGTGATACCAAATGACGCAAGGTTATCCCTACTTTACCCACAGTATGCATAAACCTATGCAATAAAACATTTTCCCCAGGAATTTATATGACCTCCCGGTCAAAGGTTCATTATAAATGAACAATGTTTTATGGCACCTTTAATTAGAACTCATGCAGAAACATTTTAATAGACTAACCCAAAGTCTAAACCTTTGTTAACCTTTCCATCAGGACTCGATAACCCCTCATAAACCTTTGTAAATCCTTATGCCGCACAAGTATCCAACCCCACTTTATAACTTTGGGTCATAATTGGACTTAACTGTAAAACCCTCTATCCGCGCTTTAGTCCATTATAAACCCTTTATAATAGATAACACATAAAACCACATAAATCATACCTTTTCCGCCAATCCTCGGCCTTTGCATAGTTACCGATGTTACCTTTATCGGATCAATTCTCCATCGTTGATTTCATTGTTTAATCCGATGGTTGATGTTACATCTTATCAGTGAAACCAATCGTTGATCCTGTGCCGTAGATCTTCACCTCATTTGATCCAACACCTCACAACAATATTGGCCGGACAACTAGTACGAGGATTACAAGCCTGATAAAGCAGTTTCCTCTCTCTCCTCACCTGCTATGTGTCAAACAGTTAATGGAATCAGGTGCTCACCCTTCAATACCATTTATGGTTTTGAGGCCACCCGAAAATCCACTTTCACTTGTAAACCCGCTTTCCTTCTTTGATTAACCCCCGATCTATTGAACACCCGATGACCATAGATATTATACCATCGACGGCGGCAACGGCTCCTCCAGGCTCCTCATCTGTTAATTCTTACACTGATCTCCTTCGTTCATTTCTTTGACTTTACGCTACACGTTTTAATTTTGGACGCTTATCTCCTTCAATCTCGTCCGTTGATCTCCAAGATCCAATGGTTGTGGTACATCTACTCTTCACCTTCCCGCTCTTCTCTTTGCTTATGTTTTACGCTATTTCTTCAGCGTTTTTGTGGTTTTAGGTTTTCTTTAGGTTCTGGTCCTTCGGCTGTTTCACTGTGCACTCCGCTTGCAACTATGATATGCAGAATACACTAACTCACTCATCATTCACCATTGATGCTTAACAACACACTTATACAAATGGAAATTGAATCTTTATGGATATATATATATATATATATATATATATATATATATATATATATATATATATATATATATATATATATACAATTACATGATGAGACTCTTTGTCTCTCCTCAGCCTGATCTTCTAATTAATGGCCTTTGTTTCATCATCTGCACATAGGCTTAAAATTACATCAACTATCTAATTATCTAACTCTCTATCTCTCTCTCCAACCTCTGTCTATGCCTTTTTGGCTTACATTTATACAAAATGGATTCTAAAATCAATTCTTGGTTTAGATCCATAAGCTTCTCAACAAAATACTAAAATTTCTTTCTCGTCCCTAAGGATTCTCTCAAATCCACAAAATCATGAACTAAGTCATAATCTGGATTTTACAATTAATTCTCAATCCCTCAGTTCTCTCAACTATCCCAAATCTCTCATATTCTCCTACATTGAAGAATATTTACAAATATGCCTCACTATATTCAATTAAATCCTATTCTAACTTCTCTCATTAAAATCACTCAGAAATCCTAATAATTACATTAATTCAATACTTAGGAAACCAACTTCCTTGAAAAACAAGACCCCCTATGTCTACTAAAATACAATTATTTTCCTTGAGCTAAATGCTCCTGCATCAATATACAAACTTAGAAATGACCAACTTGATTGTGGGGTAGTAATTCATGGACTTGGAAATAGAGATGGATGGCTTTAAAGAAGTATAGATGTTGATTTTTCTATTAAACTTATACTTCCCTTATTAATTGATGCTCATTGGTTATGTTGAATTATAACTTTTATTAAGAGTTTGTTTGTCCTCCATCATGGGTGGCAAATCATGGGAATGGTAGTGGTCATAATGAAAAGTATTCACCTGTTGAAGTAGTGGCAGTTGGCTCAAGGTGAGGTTCATGCAAGTAGGCTTATGGTTTTATTCACATTGGAATTTCTCCATAGACATGGTTTAGTGACCTCTCCCTTAATGAACAATCATAACCACAATGGCCGAGTTCTCATGGTGAAGAATGGGGAGAGGTTCTAGGAAGTTGGCAACTTTGCAAGCGTATATTTCATTGTGTCTGGAAGCTTGTTTTCCTGGTGTTGGAATTGGTTGTCTATATCATGTACAAGCCTCTTCATTTGAAGTAGCTCAGCATGTTTGAAAAGCTGATTGTTTACATTCAAAAGAATTTTTGCATTGGCAGGGACTTGCTTCTTCACAGCCCTCATTTAAATTTTGATACCATTGAAGATATATCAATATTATTGTTGATAATTGTGTAGAGTTTAAAGTAAAGGTTTCATAATATGCTGATTTTTTCTAAAATTACTCTTTGTTGAGATTCTTTATGAACAACGAAATATATTTCATTTTTATTTATGAATGTCAAGGTAGGATGCCATTATTGTAAATATATGACATGTGTTTATTATTTAATTTTGGTACAGTCAAAGATATATCAATATTATTGATGATAATAGTGTAGAGTTTAAAGTGAAGGTTTGACTAGTGAATGACTATGGATATAAATTTGAAAATATTTTTAATATATATGCATAGAATTTTCATAACCAAAAACAGTATAAATGTTGTTTTTGAAAATTATGTAGAGTCTAAAGTTAATGTTTAATTAGGATACGAAGAGGCATGTAATTGTGGGAATTACTTATTTTATGTATCATATGACATAAACTTTTGTAGTACATTCAAGATATGTAAATATTGCTATTGAAAATTAATATAAAGGTGCAAGATGGTTATGGGAAGTGCAAGAATGGCTATGGTTTCACTAGACGGAAGGGAAACAAGACTTAAGGGAAAATTGACCCTATGACCCTATGTTTCCTAGGAACTCCTACATTTTCATCATGTGCTTTATTTAAATTTCATGAACCACCATTTCTTAGAAGCCAATTATCGAATACATGCGGTAGTTGGTGAGGAAGTCTATCTCACATAGTTATGGAGGCATGGCATTGGGTACAACTACCATGGGAAAATGTAATGATCCTCCATCCTCATGGAAATTAGTGCCTCCACCTTCATTGAGAATTGCTCCTCTCTATGCTCATCAGCATCATTGTCATTCTCATCATTCATATTTTCACATAAATCATTATAATCCTCATGTTTAATGTGAATATACAAACTTAAAAATGACTAACTTGACTATGGGACGATAATTCATGGACTTGGAAAGAGAGTTGGATGGATTTAAAGAAGTATAGATATTGATTTTTCTAACTTATACTTCCCTTATTAATTGCTTCTCATTGGTTATGATGAATTATAAATTTTATTAAGAGTTTGTTGAAAATGGCAACAAGAAATGCTAAAAATAGAAGTGCTAAAAATAGCATACTATAAATAGCAGTTTGGGTACCAGTGCTGGATTGAGCAACAGGGAATGAAAAATGGAAGTGCTAAAATATCATTCTATTTTTAGCAGTTCGGGATGGATTCCTATTTTTAGTTAGTCCCTGGACTAAAATAGGAAGTAAAATTCGAATTTGAACTTAACAATTGTTTGAAAATAAATTAATTAATTCACCATTTGTTGTTTAGTTGTGAAAAATCAAACAGGAAGTCTATGTGAGGACATGCAACAATTTTTCTATTAATTGAGGAATTTATCCATCAGTTAAAGAAATAAGGATGAGTTCTAATTTGAGTTGTAACTAGTTGGCTCAGTTAACTAAGTCAAGTCCAGTTAAATTGATTTAAATAGTTTGTTTAAATTAATGTGAGTTCAGTTAGTTAATGCTTGCATGCATTTAACTGTTGCTCTCCAGATAACTGAATATTCTCTCATAAATAACTCATGCATGTCAATTCAGACAGAGACCCAGTTGAGATCAAAGGAGGGACAGTGTACTATCAGTTGGATGGATTTTTCCTATAAAGGAAACTCATCCATGGAGAAGGATTTATCTCGTTCAGGACTGTGCATTTAGATCAGAGGTTAGTGAGTTTGTGAAGAGGCCAATTCACACATGTGGCTTCACTAGACCCCAAGAAAAATTTCGCAAATAAATAGGAGGCTTGGAGGGCAGAGGAGAAGGTTTGAGAGAGGCCTTCAACTATCTATGAGAAACAGAGGGATTGCAGAGAGAGCATGATAGCTTGTGAGCTGATTCTATTTGTAATCTTGACTATATTTCCACTTGTATGATAATACAGAGTTGGGGTTTTAGGCTGAAGCTTTCCCCGGGTTATTTCTTTTGTGTTATGTGTGATTGCTTCTCATTCTCAGTTATATCTGTTCTTGGTTGATACTACTCATATGTGATTAAGCTTCCACAAAGTTTATGGTAGAAGTAGATCTTGTATTGTGTTTTAGTATATTGCATAATCTGTTGATCTACAGTGGGAATTTCTACATGGTATCAGAGCAAAGGTGATCAGAGCTATGAATATACGAAGAAGAGAAATCGAAGTAAAAAAATAAATAAACAAACAAATAAATAAATTGGGCCGCAAGTTTTCAGAGCAGATCTGAAAATTTTTGTGAAAAATTTTCAGAAACAAATAGCAGATCTAAATTCCTTGCGGAAAAATACCCAAATGAAAAAAAAGAAATCGACTGAATCAAAGCTCGGATGAGGGAGATATCGCTGATTTAAAATCAGCTCTCTTTCCAAAAAAATTCGTGACAGCGGGAAAGATGAAATAGATTGGTGTGCTAGCCAAGAACCTGTATGCACTTGAGGTACAAGATGCATGCAAAGCCTTGAGGAGCAAGGAAAAGGTTAGATACTTGGTGGTTGAGAGGGAGGGTAAATTACCTCTCAACATGCAACCACAGAAGAAGTCTCAGACAATTGTGGAAGAACCACAATTGGTGAAGCAGCTTAAGGAGGTTGTGGAGCAGCCACAACTGGAGAATCCGAGAGGAGACAAAGTGGAGGCATCCACTCATGCAGAGACCTCCAATAGGGGGGAATTTCGAGCCAGGTGGGCAGAAGGATCACATGCATCCATACCTCCAGGTAGGAGATGGGGCGATGTGGAGTGACAGTCCCAAGAAGGTTAAAATAGGGGCAGGATCATTGGGGTACCCAACCTCTTTGATTAGGCCTTGATATGGGAACCCCAATGAGGAGTAGCAGGTATGGCTAAGTGGCTAGAGATAGATGCGGATGGAGCAGAAGAGAGAGCTACAATGTAGGAATCCCAATATAGTGCAGAGCTAGCAAGTTGCAACAACGCGAGAGGCACAAGAGTGTTGCACCATTGCAGGATGGCACAAAGAGGTGTGCAACGGTGAAAGATGCATGGAGTGTTGTAGAAGCTCAGAGGTCACAGAGGGAGCACTTGTCAGCGGCAAATGGAGCTTCAACATTAGAGTATGTTTCTAGCCCAACAAAGAGGTCAGTTGGGAGTTTTTTTTGTTTCTAGAGTTGTTGGAGCAACCACACTTGGTAGAAGTGTTGCATGCAGAACATTCCAAAGGTACAGAATCGGGTTTGAGTTGAAGCCTTTCTTGTTGAGAGGGAGTGTTGAAAATGGCAACAAGAAATGCTAAAAATAGCACTGCTATAAATAGCAGTTTGGGTACCAGTGCTGGTTTGAGCAACAGGGAATGAAAAATGGAAGTGCTAAAAATAGCATTCTATTTTAAGCAGTTCGGGATGGATTCCTATTTTTAGTCAGTCCCTGGACTAAAATAGGAAGTAAAATTCAGATTTGAACTTAAGAGCTATTTGAAAATAAATTAATTAATTCACCATGAGTTAATTAGTTGTGAAAAATCAAACATGAAGTCTATGTGAGGACATGCAACAGTCTCTCTATTAATTGAGGAATTTATCCATCAGTTAAAGAAATAAGGATGAATTCTAATTTGATTTGTAATTAGTTGGCTCGGTTAACTGAGTCAAGTCTAGTTAGATTAATTTAAATAGTTTGTTTAAATTGATGTGAGTTCAATTAGTTAATGCTTGCATGCATGTAACTGTTGCTCTCCAGATAACTGAATATTCTCTCATAAATAACTCATGCATGTCAATTCAGACAGAGACCCAATTGAGATCAGAGGAGGGACAGTGTACTATCAGTTGGATGGATTTTTCCTATGAAGGAAACTCATCCATGGAGAAGGATTTATCTCCTTCAGGACTACACAATTAGATCAGATGTTAGTGAGTGTGTGAAGAGGGCAATTCACACATGTGGCTTCACTGGACTCCAAGAAAAAATGCGCAAAGAAATAGGAGGCTTGGAGGGTAGAGGAGAAAGTTTGAGAGAGGTTTTTGACTGCCTATGAGCAGCAGAGGGATTGCAGAGAGAGCATGATAGCTTGTGAGCTGATTCTTTTTGTAATCCAGACTATTTTTCCACTTGTATGATAATATAGAGTTGGGGTTTTAGGCTGAGGCTTTCCCCAAGTTATTTCTTCTCTGTTATGTGTGATTGCTTTTCATTCTCAGTTATATCTGTTCTTGGTTGATACTTCTCATATGTGATTAAGCTTTTGCAAAGTTTATGGTAGAAGTAGATCTTGTATTTTGTTTTAATATATTGCATAATCTATTGATCTACAGTGGGAATTTCTACAGAGTTAGTTTTTCCTCCACCATGGATGGAAAATCATGGGAATGGTAGTGATCATAATGAAAGGTATTCACCTGTTGAAGTAGTGGCAGTTGGCTCAATGTGAGGTTAATGCAAGTAGGATTATGGTTTTATTCACATTGGAATTTCTCCATAGACATGGTTTAGTGACCTCTCCCTCAATGAACAATCATAACCACAATGGCCTGGTTCTCATGGTGAAGAATGGAGAGAGAATCTAGGAAGTTGGAAACTTTAAGAGGGTTCTAATAAAATAGCATTCATACGTTTGGTATTATTTCCATTTTGTTGTCTAGTATTACTGCTTTTTGGATCCTAGTTTAATTGTGTGCCAAGAAATCAAACCTTATCCTAAATGGTTACAAAGATAGAATTTTTACTTGTATCTTTCTTTTTTATGGTTTGTCTATTGTATGTCTCTCTCTTGGTTGCTCTCATAGTGTCAGTTCCTATGTGGGTTTTAGAATTGAATTTGTTAATGTGTTGGTGTGTGTTAGCAACCTTCTCTACTAAAGAAAATGTTTCTTCCATTTCCCATCCACTTTTCATTTTAGGGGTCTCTAGGTTTTAATCCTCTCTTTCGTATTTTATCGTTTTCATGTTATCTATCAACACTTTACAACTCCTTTGTGGTGGTTATCTACATTTAATTGTTACATCCTATCCTATAAGCAAGTAACTTTATTCCTTATTAATCCCTCTCCTTCTATATTGACCTTGTCTCTCTTTCCTTGTTGCTCAATGTTGAGAGTTAGCATCTATGTAATACATCAAGTTCAATATGGAAATAGGAAACGTCCTTATCCAAAACCCAAACAGGTGGCAAAACAGTCTACGACGACTTATATGGAAAATATTCTTGTTGTACATGTTTCTCATAGGCAGTTCTTGGCTACAAAAACCACGTCGAGAAACCAACTCAACCATCATTTAGGTTTAAGTTGGCCCTTGAACGGAGGGGGCTCCCTCAGTTGTTACGAGGCCTTATTTAACATTGTTCACTATCACTGAACAACAGCCTATGAAGAACAGTGGCCAGATTTATGATTAAATTTGGGTGGTTGTTGATGATTAACCAATCTTTGTTCATGAATAAATACCCCTCTTATAGAGTTCTTGTTAAATGTGTCAGCCTCCAGCCTGACAGAATAACATGACTTATATCGAATTTTGACAGAAGAATATAAGGGAATTCTGATAATTAAGCTATCATACTGAATACTTAATCAATCAGGAAAATTTGGATGTGTATAGAAAACTTCTACATCCCAACAAAACACATTGCATAGGATGGCAGGAGGCAATAATTAGTAAATATGTAGAGGAGTTATCTCAAACAAACTGCCCAGTAAACTGATCTCTTTAAATTATTATAATTTTGCAGGGGATTTCAAAAAGATTGATACTCAATCTATTCTTACCTAGAATCGTCTATGCAATCTTGAACATGTGTAGAAAGAGAGTATGAAAGTATTGGAAAAACAACAGGAAACACAAGTTCTGCCATAAACTGGAGCCGGAAGGCTTTGATTAGGAATTCTGTAATAAAAGTTTCACAAAGATGACAGGTTCTTGGCATCAAAATCCAACCCTTGTTTATTAAAAATGGAACAATATATAGTCAAAATATCTCCTAACTGTTACAATAATTCTGGAATAAAATCCTAAATAATATACTAAAAATAAAACAATCTCTGAATACTCTGCAAGAAATTTGGAACTGTTTGAAAATTCTATGTCTTAGAATCTGGAAAGTTGTTGCAAAGTGTCTCAAGTTGTAGGCATTGTTGGAGTGGTTAGAATCATCTTCAGAATCTATTAGCTTCCAAGTGTTCATTAGAATTTCAGCTATGGTCCTTTGGATGCTAAAAAAAATCAAAATATCTGACACTGAATGCTGTAACTAATTTTGAGCTTAAAAAATCTCAATATCTACCTGTTTATTTGGTCATTGTTTGACCTGTTGATTGGATCCCTAAGGATACTCATTGTGACCAAGAGTAAGTGTAGATAGATGGCTAGTTAGTGATGCCTCCGCAGTTGATCTGAAAATCACTCGTGAGTGATCTCAGTTAATTAAATTAATGAATGAAGGTATTACAGACTCATGTGCTAGTGTGTGTCTATGTTATCTTAGGCAACGGATGGATAAGATTGAAAAATACATAGACACTGGAAAACAGTAAGAGAAACACAGCAAGAAAAATAGAACACGACAAAATTTAATAAGGAGTTCACCCAATCCTCCTGGGCTACGTCTTAGATCCAACTTTCAGTGGTGGCCTTCATTTATTGTGTCTTTGAACAGAGTTTTTACAACGAGGAGCTCGAATTGAGTCTCTTGGAACAGATGATGCTTAGTAGGGTGGTTCTTGGATTCCCCAAGCCACTAGAGTGCACAAACTCCCCCCTTACTGAGCCTCGGCCTCAACTGGTCTTAGTGGGATGAGCCCAATTTGGTACTCAGTTCCCGACAGATATCCTCTCTGGGATTGCTTGAACCTCTCAAGCCTGGTTCTATCTACTCGATGTTGCCTTAACTCTACAGGTCAGCTCGGCTCTCTGTTCTCTACTTCTGTCTCTCTGTTTTTTCTGTCTTCTGTCTCCTTCTCGACTGTCTTCTCTTTTTCATTGTCTTCTCTCTTTTTCCTTGTTTTCTGTTCATGGTTTAAAGCCAATCCGTCCCTTGACTATTTGCTTCCTCTTCCGCCTCTTCGGATCGCCTGCTGCTGTCTGCTTGGAATTCCCTACCTCTGCAGCACTGCCACTGTTGTTGGGAAAAGTATCCAATACGGAATGCCCCTATCCCACTCTAAGGAGTGATAGTACCTCAGCAACAAACAAGACAAAACTATCTAAGTATTCTTCTTTATGAAATGTAAATAGAGGAGAAGGATGTAACTAACCGATGTCTTCCGCTAGTTTGTTAATCCTATCTCGCTCCTTCTGCTTGCTTCCCGCTGCTTGCTCCTTCACTGGCCCAGCTACACCAAGTTACTGCAAAATGGCAAGAGAGGGAAACTACAAGAAGCATACATTCATAACTAGTTTAAGGATTAGAATAAACTAAACATGCAAATACAACAAAACATCTTTGAGATACATGCATATAGAAGAAACTCAAATGGCTTTATTGATGAAGAAGTAAAGTTCAGGAAGTGATACAACCAAATGAGGCCCAATCCAGCATCACCTTCCCAGCAGAAAGGAATCTCCTCTTCACCTCCTTCAAAGCAAATCACCCAATAGTTCTAGTCTCAAACCAACAGCAATTCTTTGCAATAACAAAATTCCAGCCTCCAGATCTCATGGGAGAGAGATCCATATATAGATGTTTGGAGAGAGGATGAGTCAGCTTGAGATCTGACTAGTGTCCTCTCCCTCTGTCAGTTCTTGATTCCACTTGGAGGTTCTTGCTTCCACTTGGAGATTTGGAACCTCTTACTCATCACCAGTCGAATTCCCTGAGGCAAGTGTCATTTTGGAAGCTTCCTGGGTTCTGACACCTTGAGAGATGAACTTGCCACATGTCCCTTCTCACTCAGCGCAGGTAGCCAGTGTTGCCTTTGACATTCAACGCAGGTAGCCAGTGTTGGCTTTGACATTCAGCGCAGACAGCTAGTGTAGCCACTGAAATGATCCTGAATTGACTTGTTTTTGAGCAGTTTCTGGTGGAGAACTTCTGTGAATTGTTGTGGTTTATTGGCCTTGTTCCTCTAGGGGTAGGAACAACATGTTTAGGGACTTTGGATCCCTTAGATTATGGACATTTCATGCTCAATTCTGTAAGGCACAAAAATGTCTATAACAGTTGCCCCCTAAAGTATGAGGCCGTTTATCGGGTGAAATGCTTTATCAGGAGGATCCGAAGTTCATCCAATGCTAGGAGGAGACCTGTAATAAGATACAATACAATACATTATTTTTCATACTGCTTTCATGATCTAGCTGAGGCGGGTATTCCCATGCTCAGCTTTATAAATTCATTTTTCTGTACATAGAACAGACAATCATCTGATGGTAGACTGATAATTTTTGATGAAATTATCATCCTTTGGGTAGGATGATCATCTGCTGCAATGATGTACATGTCAATGTCTTTATTTCCTGAATATATATCGTAGCCCAGATGGATGAAACTAGATCCGGGGTCTTCAATCTCGTCCGATCTTCACTCTAAGTACAAGTCGATCCAGGTGAGAATTTTTTGAAGTCAAACATGGAAAGACATCGCTTGATTACCAGTCAGTGACATAAACTGTTAACAAGCGCGAGAGGAATCACCGATAATGATGATGACCCTCAAGGTACTGCAGTACAATTCACGTGGTGTGAATAAAGGACTTGGCGTCGAACACCACGCAAAATCTTTCGGTCGAAGGTCATTGATGTATACCTGTCGCCGGAAGTGAGAAACTTGCCATTGAGGCATGCAAGCTTCAAAGTACTGAAGGGGGTGTCCCTAGATCAACTTCTTGGATAATGAGCTGATGTCGACAAGAAGCGATCCGTCAAAGGAGGGCCTTAATGAATCCCACATCAGTGACACGGAACGGAGCTAATGATTGTGATGGAGGTGAAAATGATCTGTGACATATGATTCAGGGTGGCGGTCATGAAAGGATGAAGGATAATGTATGGCAGTGGATGGGACACAGTTGACTCTTTCTGAACGACTTCTCTTGAACATATGGCGACACTGATGCGATGGATCGGTAGCATTACCCCAAATATGGATGGTATGGCGAGACCATGGTGATGTGACCGGTGAATGAAACAACCCAACCCGATTGTGGTACGGAGGAAAAGTGTCATGTTCAAGAGCGACTTGCTACCATCAAAGTTTCTTTGAGTTTCTCCCAATTTTTCCTTAGTCATTGCTGACCAGTACCTCTTTATTTTTGTCAATCTTGAGGAGGATAACATATGCTTGTTCTATAACCTGCCCTTCGGGCAAGCCCATCGCTATGTTTTAACGAGCCTAGCGATAGGGAAACTCGTTCTCGTCTAAAGACAAGTTTGTCGCTATTTAATGCATTTAACGAGTCTAGCGACAAAGACAACTCGGTCCTTTTCATTTTTAGAGAGTCCGAAAAGGTACGTAAAGTTAACTCCAAAGTTCCTTTTTCGTCATCTAATCCCTTAAGTCCGAAAAAGTATAAAACAATACAGAAGGGATGAATGTTCGATAGTTTTAACGAGCCGAACTGAACAAGCGCTCGATCTTTTTGTGCAATAATCCCTCAGGTCCAAAAAGATTAAAATCTAGAGGAGGGATAGCTCTTCCGGTCGCTTTAACGAGCTGGAAGGCCAAAACTCGGCAATCTTTTCATATTTTACGAGTCAGTTGAAAAGAGCTCAAAGAAGACTCGTCTTTTGAGGAACGAGTGATGAACAGGGTTAGCAGCTGATTCCAGGTACAGGTTGGAATTTTTCTAATCACGGCAGTGTCACAAGGATGGCTAGGTGAAATCACTCTTCGCAGCTGTTCCTCAAAATGGGTAAACAATCAAATGGAGGTGAATGATCGGCCAAATGAAAAGTGGAGGTGACGGTGCAAACACGACCAAGGCTTTTAATGGCTGATGAATTTACGATCGCAGTGGTTATTTACCGGGTGGTGGTTCATTTTTTATTTTAAAATGAGCTTAAACACTGGTGGAAACACTTGCTCATTGCTTATGTTTATTTTTTAACGAGCATGAAGTTCGCGTTAAAACTGCTCGGATCTTGCGTTTATTTTTTAACGAGCATGAACTTTATGCTAAAACTGCTCGATTATACCAGTCATGAGATAAGAATGTCTCTTCAAGATTCTATTTTTTATTGGAGCTTCATCTTTAAAGCTTTGCTCCATATCCTTTCTTTATGTAAGTTAGGAAACGGCTAACCCAAAAAACAGATAAATAACCGCTCTTTTCTTGCACTCCAAAAGGTTTGCATGCCCCCAGGTATAAAACAGAGTTTCAAGGTTACCTCTACTTCATTTCCGGTTTCACTGAGAGAGGCCTACCTCTTTCAGGTTACCCAAAGATTGTCTTGTTCACGAAGCAAACAAAACTTCTTCGGTGATGTCTACCGAAATAGACAAAGGTGAATGACACGTTGCGTCAAACACATAACTTTGACAAAAGAATCTTATTCTAGAACAACCCCTCTTCCTAGACGGACGGGGTACGGACTAGTCATATTCTCCCGCGGAAACCTACTTTATACCCAAAGTTTTCTCTGCCCGAAGCAGACCAGGATGCATGCCCCCTGGGTTCCAGTCACATCTTTCCGAATCACTCGCACTCATCGGGAAGAAGGACTGGGGGTGGAGACATTTCTTGAGTGAACAGACCATTTAGGGTTGGTATATGACTATTTGCGATGCGTGATCCCGGAAATGAAAGTTGGTCTACGAGCTTGACCATTCTTCCTTCGTGTGGAAAACACATTACTCTAAAGAGTGAGGAGACGATGGCTCCCATGCAATATATATAGTCTCGTCCAAGGAGTAGGTTATAATCCAAGGGTCCTTGAACGACCATCACGTTCATTTGAACGGCCTTCCCTTTCAATGTTATGGGCACATTGGGGAGGATCCCTAAAGGTCGACTGGTTCCTTTATCAAAGCCTGATAGATTTCTCATCTCAGGCAAAAGCGCTGGGGAACCCAGTGCTTTCCAAGCAATAGAGGAAAGGATACTCACAGATGCCCCTTCATCAATGATAGTGCCAGCCATTACCATTCTGTATATTTGGACGATAATTCTGAATGGTATACTGGCTGGCAACCGGGGTCTGCCTAGTTGGTTCCAGTCAAAGGACACAACCAGGTTGCTTGGTGGTGGGACCGAATACACGGCCGGATATGACCCTGACGAAGTTCCTTCCTGCGATAAAGGAATGGGCACATTGCCCCCATGCTCGTCGGAGTCTGTGTTGATGAAAAGAATCTGGATGGTGTCATCCTTATTCTCTTCAGTGACAGTGTCATTCGAAGATGAATCCTCTGAAGGCAAGACCGGGTCAACTGCCGCTTCGACCTTTGGACTTTCGTCCGGTCTGGATTCAGTAGGTTCATTTTCAATGACTGACGCTTCAGCTGACCACTTGAGCGGGCCAGCTGGGTTCTCAACTAACGAAGGACTTGGCACGAGTTTTTTATATCCAGGAGGAAGTCGTAACGGTGAAACCGGACGATCTTCCAAAACTCTCTTCGCCTCATCTAAGAAGGGACAACGGTGGATGGCGTGATCGCCTTCACACAGTCTGCAGGGAGATCTAGCTCTCCCTCTTTGTCTTGGACCTTCACTTTCGCTGGTTGACGGTAAGCATTCAACATGGCTATCAGAGGTTGATGCTACCGGATTGTGCAAACGAGGAGACCAGTCCCTTAGTATCCGGGGAATACAGGGACAATCTCTATGGAAGTGGTCTCCTCTACATATGACACATGGCGATTTAGGCCCGGTCAGTGCTGTGTGTGGATTTTTGTCAGATGCCTTTTGCTTGCCCCCAGTCGCCTTTGGCTCCTTCTTCTTCTTCTCTCTCTTCTTCTTCTCCTTCTTCTCTTTGGGAGCTTGGCTTTTGCCGGCTCTACCTTGCGAGGAGGAAGGAGGAGAGGAAGAGTTATAGGAAGTAGAAGGCTGGTGGGTAGCTCTAGACTGATCTAACTGTTGACTCGACTGTTCAGGAACCGTGGTGTTCTGAACTACATTGGTTGAGAAGAGCCAGATTGGCAGGCCAATTGTCAGTCCTGGAAGCGACAATGTGGCCATATGGGGCACACCAACATCTCCCCAAGAGGAGAAAGGACTAGGATTTCCATCAAGGGGAATTCCTTGGTTGGTGTGTTCCATTTTCTCAACCTAAAGATCAACGCAGGAATAGGAGGTGATTTTGTTCCGTTTAAAATAAATTTTAACGACGCTTTAGACACAACTTGCTTTTTCACTTTTAAAGAGTCGAGAAAAAGCTAAAGATGACTCTAGTCTCCTTCGATGTTTTAACGAGCCCGAAGTGACAAATGCTCGGATGGACTTTTTCTGTTATAGAGTCTGAAAAAGGCCAAAAGGAACTGCTCTGGAGTTCTAGGTAGAGGGTGTGCCAAACTTTTCGCAAAACCGCAGAATACTTTTTAAGGTACGGGCGGTCGATCTTCCTGAATGCTGTGTTCAGTGCATTGCGATCAGTAGGGCGGCCGACACGGCTTCCTATGGATAAAGGCTTTATTCCTATAGGGGTCTCCCAATATATACGCGACGGTACGTGGGAGCACAATCCGTACTGATACTTATCGCTTCACCGTGGAGGAATCACCCAACCACTCGACGGTAAGATATCAGGCTTAACGACGCCGGAACACGTCTCTAGCCTAGACCTCTATGTTGTGCGTTATGTTACAAAGCGTTGTTATGTTCATTCAATTTATTTTAGGTTGATCTTATTTAGAAGTTTGCCTTTTTGGATCACCACGAGATGTATGGTACAACTCCTAAATGCAGTCTAAAGATGATAAGCAAGCTTTTTATATCTTTTCAACATATGAAAATCCTAGCTACTAGGGGAAAAGAAAGACATCATCTTTTCTCACAGAGCATAGAGCACACAGTAATGCACTTTTTCCTAAATCAACATGCAAGCTGTCAAAATGCAAAATGCGCGTATTTCTTTTCTCTTTCTTAATATTGATGTTTATACAAAGAAAGATGTTGTATAACTTTGAATTCGATTTCAAGTGAAAACACAAACAAGTTCTTTTTCCAAAATCAAAAGACACCTTATGATTTACTTGTTTCGACACTAGAAATGCATAAATTCAAACCATATGACGAAAGTAAAAGCTAAATCAACTGTGAACAGCAAACAAATTCACTCCTAAGATCAAAACGACACTTATGACAGGTCTAGATCTAAGGGTCACAGTAAGGCTAGTTTACTTTCGTAATGGGAAACTGCAAATGATGTAAGAAATACACAAAGAACAAATACAGTTTCTTTATACAACTGAGGCGGAATTGAGGCAAAGAAAGGTGGTTTCAGATAGGCACACTGACTGATAACAGGCTGCAAAAACAGGGATAAAAACTGAGCAAAAAGACACAGGGAACCACAGCTGCACAAGGCAAGGACTGTTCAGCGCAGGTCTAACACAGAGGTTTTGACATTCAGCGCAGGTAGCCTTCACGGGACCTGCGTTGAAATGCAGAACCTCTTCACTGGCTCTGCGCTGAAGCAGAAACGAGAAATGTTTCCGGGTTCTGAGCTACGGTTTGCAGTTAAATTCACAGTTTTTGGCCAAATCAAAGCTATCAACCAGGTACAATCTAAGGGATGATTCAAAGGAGGATGAAGATCTATCACTAAGAGCTGTTAGAGCACTTGTGGATCAGCTTTTCAGATCATAAACAGGCCCAGTGATTGGACTAGAGCAACTGCCCTCTACTTTGCATTTGAGAAAACAAATGGAGTTCGATTCGTCCCTCTTTGAGTTTATGAAATGAATAGCAAAAACACAAACAAACCAACAAGATACGATCCCCAGTGGAGTCGCCAATTTGTTGTTGGGAAAAGTATCCAATACGGAATGCCCCTATCCCACTCTAAGGAGTGATAGTACCTCAGCAACAAACAAGACAAAACTATCTAAGTATTCTTCTTTATGAAATGTAAATAGAGGAGAAGGATGTAACTAACCGATGTCTTTCGCTAGTTTGTTGATCCTATCTCACTCCTTCTGCTTGCTTCCCACTGCTTGCTCCTTCACTGGCCCAGCTACACCAAGTTCCTGTAAAATGGCAAGAGAGGGAAACTACAAGAAGCATACATTCATAACTAGTTTAAGGATTAGAATAAACTAAACATGCAAATACAACAAAACATCATTGAGATACATGCATATAGAAGAAACTCAAATGGCTTTATTGACGAAGAAGTAAAGTTCAGGAAGTGATACAACCAAATGAGGCCCAATCCAGCATCACCTTCCCAGCAGAAAGGAATCTCCTCTTCACCTCCTTCAAAGCAAATCACCCAATAGTTCTAGTCTCAAACCAACAGCAATTCTTTGCAATAACAAAATTCCAGCCTCCAGATCTCATGGGAGAGAGATCCATATATAGATGTTTGGAGAGAGGATGAGTCAGCTTGAGATCTGACTAGTGTCCTCTCCCTCTGTCAGTTCTTGATTCCACTTGGAGGTTCTTGCTTCCACTTGGAGATTTGGAACCTCTTACTCATCACCAGTCGAATTCCCTGAGGCAAGTGTCATTTTGGAAGCTTCCTGGGTTCTGACACCTTGAGAGATGAACTTGCCACATGTCCCTTCTCACTCAGCGCAGGTAGCCAGTGTTGACTTTGACATTCAGCGCAGGTAGCCAGTGTTGGCTTTGACATTCAGCGCAGACAGCTAGTGTAGCCACTGAAATGATCCTGAATTGACTTGTTTTTGAGCAGTTTCTGGTGGAGAACTTCTGTGAATTGCTGTGGTTTATTGGCCTTGTTCCTCTAGGTGTAGGAACAACATGTTTAGGGACTTTGGATCCCTTAGATTATGGACATTTCATGCTCAATGCTGTAAGGCACAAAAATGTCTATAACAGCCACTGTGTAACATCTCACAGGGAGGTGGCCACTTGTCCCTTCACGAACTGAGTGCCAGCTCTTCCTCGACGGTTCGTTATTTTGGTCACGTTGTGAATTGATTCATCCGCCAACTCAACGGCAAATCGGACTTCAACCCTTATGCATTGTAGCTTATTTTCTACCTCCGAATCCAATTTCCCATCGGGCGCAATCTCCGTCGTTAGATCTTGGGCCTCCATATCCTACGGTTATTGCTCTTATCGCGCAGTTGACTTGCTTAGACGTTAGCCCGCAATGAGAGTGGTTTTCTCTCTCATCAGCTGGACACGTGTCATCCAACGTAATGAATCATTGGGTCTCCTGACAAACCCGCTTACCACCCATAACGCCTCTGATATTCTACCGGTTTTTGGAGCGCCAGTTTTGTAGCGCGGGACCCGCCTTTCAGTTTAGCGCTTTTCCCACGGTTTTTCAGGTTTCCCAATTGCTACTTTTTGCACCACTGTGCGGTCTCCATGGGCCTCGGTTAGTGCGCTTTGACCGAGGTCCTCATTGTTCCGTGCTGGCTACAAACTACCATTATCCAGAGGTCCTTCCTGATAGCTCTTGTTCACAAGTTTTTGAAGTTTTTCATGATTTGATATAGCCAACGAACTCTGATAATTTTTCATGGATCCAATTCAAATCACGGCCTTCCCACTGAAAAAGCTTTTGGACCACCAAAAGTTGGTTTCCAAGCATCGACTAAGTGAGGATACAATTGTCTCACTTGTCCAATCTCTATCCATCTTGCACTGCTTGGCTTTGAACCCTTGAGCCCAACTATGAGGTACTCAACATCTCCCCTGCATGTCGTTCTCACCTTCCTGTCCAGAACTGTGTCTTCCTGCAATTCATTAAGATATTCAGGTAACAGATCATCAATAGAAGGCAATTGACTCTGCTCTTCGGGATCCTCAATTAATGAAAGTTTAAATAGTCTCAAGCTGTCTGCATTTATGACTAAGTAGATGTGCATGTAAACTGGTAAATCAAGGCGAAAATCATTCTCACCAATTTTCTCAAGTATCTTGAAAGGTCCATACCTGATAGGTTTTAGCTTTTTACCTTCACCTTGCATTTTGTCCTTGCTAATATACACTCAGACTTGGTCACCAACTTGGAAACTATGCTCCATCTGATGCTTTTCATGCCTTGCCTTGTATTTGGCTTGGCTCTTTTCCAACTGTTCCTGTACTGCCTGGTGATACTCTTGGATTTTTTCAATGAACCTAGTTTCCTTGTCCACATCATTGTGTCCATCAACTGTTGTGTCCTTACCAAAGACAAAATCCAAAGGAGACCTTGGTGTGAAACCAAAACAGGTCTCAAAAGGAGATCTCGGTGTAGAAGAATGTTTTGCTCAGTTGTAAGCATGCTGCACATAACACAAATGTTTATCCCAAAGCTTAGGATGCTTACTACAATATCCTCTGAGCAACTGGATCACTGTCTTGTTGACTACTTATGTCTGGCCATCATTTTGTGGATGGAAAGATGTGCAATTCTTCAGTTTGGTGTCCATTAGTTCCCACAGACTTGACCAACACTTCCCCACAAATAGGGTGTCTTGATCAGATACAATGGAAGTGGGTAATCCAAAATGAACCCATACATGTTGAAAGAACAGTTTTTCAGTTTGTTCAGTTGTATTCTGTTTACTACAAGGTATCAAAATACACATTTTGTTGAACCTATCCACAACAACATACAGATAATCATGACCTTTCCTATATTTAGGCAGTTCTCCAACAAAATCCATAGAAACACTTTCCCAAGGATGAGAAGGAACTGGCAATGGAGTGTACAAGCCTAGTTTTCTATTGTTTGGCTTGCTTTTAGCACACGTAGTACACCCTCTTACATATCTAGAACTGTCTCGTTCATTTTCGGCCAATAACAAAATATTTGCAGCTGTGCAACTGTTTTACTTACCCCAAAGTGACATGATATTAGATAAGTGTGTGCTTCTCGAATTATCTTTACTCTTTCAGCTTGTGGAATGCATAACTTCCCACAATGATATAAGAGTCATTCCTTTACATGATAATCCAATTCTTCTATTCGTTTGCCTTGACTCAAAGTTGCATATACATCTTAAAGTCTATATCTTGAGCATATTGTTCAATGTAGCTCTCATGTAACACAGAATTATGCTTGAGTATAGTAGATGCATTTATAATGGGTCTAGATAAAATATCTGCAACTTTATTGTGTATGCCCTTTTTATATCTGATGACTAAATGAAACTGTTGTAGAAAACCCATCCATCTATAGTGTCTTGATTGCTGAAACTTAGTTTGGGAGTGTAGATATTGAAGTGGTTGATGATCAGTATGTATTACTGTCTCTTTGCCCATTAAGTAATGTTTCCACTTTTTCACACTTTGTACTAGTGCATAAAATTCTTTATCATATGTAGGATAGTTAACTACTGCAAAATTAAAAGTCTCGGAATGATAACATGTGGGTTTACCGTGCTGTGTCAACACTGCTCTCATGTTATAGTCACTGGCATCCGTTTGGATCTCAAATGGTATTTGAAGATCAAGCGGTGCTAGTATTGGTGTTGTACTAATCTTTTCTTTCAAGGTGTCGAAGGCTTTCTGCTGTTTGCCTCCCCACTGAAACACCTTGTTCAATCCTGTCAAAGCATGTAAGGGAGCTGCAATTAAGGAAAAGTTAGAAATGAACTTTCTCCAATATTGTGTTGCTCCTAAGAAGCTCCTAACTTCTGTAGCAGATTTGGGTTTAGGCTAGTTTACAATGACTGCCACCTTAGAGGGATCTATCTTCAATTCACCACCCCCTACTATATGTCCCAAATAGTTCAAAGATGTTTTAACAAATTCACATTTTGAGAGTTTAACATAAAGTTTTTCTCTTTTCAAAACATCTAATGTCTATTTAACATGCTTTAAATGTTCTTCCCATGTTTTGCTAAATATCATAATGTCATCCAAATACACAATAACAAAATCATCAAGAAAAGGTCTGAGTACATCATTCATTATTCTCATGAAAGTAGCAGGAGCATTAGTCAAGCCAAAAGGCATAACCAGCCACTCATACGATCCTTGCTTTGTTTTGAAAGCAGCCTTCCATGCATCTTGTTCTGCAACTCTTACCTGATGATATCCACTATGCAAGTCTAACTTGGAAAAATAAACAGCTTCTTTCAATTGATCCAAGAGATCATCTATGTGAGGAAGGGGATAACGATTTTTTATTGTTATCTTATTCAGTGCTCAGTAATCAATGCACATTCTCCATGAGCCATCTTTCTTTCTCACCAAAATGATTAGAGATCCACATGGTGATGTGCTAGGTCTGATGAACCCCTTCTCGAGCAACTCCTGCACCTACTTCTTTATTTCAGAATTCTCTAAAGCGGACAACCTGTACATTCCAAAGTTAGGCAATGGAGCATCTTGCTGCAATTTAATTTCATGCACTATTTCTTTTTTGGGTGGCAGAACTTTAGGTTCTTGAAACAAGATATCATACTCTGAAACAACTTTTTCTAAATCAGCTTGCTATTTAGCATCACAGCCCTCAAATACATTGGTTTTATCAGGTTTCTTTTCCTTTAAAACCATCAGTAAGAATTGTTTGCATGAATTTATTATTCATTTCATCTGCCCTGATTTTATGAGAGTATAATTATTCTTGAGTGTTGGCATTATGATTTTGGTATGGCTCTATGTTACAGATGTTGTACTTGATGGCAACACCCTCAAGTGGAAATGCTCTGATCAGGCTCTCAAAATGTTGAAAATTAAGAAGTACGCAGGAGAACAGTTCAGAAAATGCGTACACACAGGCACACCGTGAAGGGACCGCGGCCGGACACGCAGGACACCCGTTCAGAAGATGTGTACCCCTAGTTTCACTTACTTCAAGGCAGAGAAGCGCGTTCACGTGGGGTTTCCTATGTTTGGCCCGTGGTATTTAGCCCACCGCTCTTGATTCTATGGTTTTGGCACGTGGTATTGTTTTATATTATTATTATTATTGAGCCCCATGTTTTTGGGCCCCTGGTATTGGTATTGATCCATGATTTTAGGAGGAGCTTGCCTATATAAAGCAAAGGAGATCACTTGGCCATGTATCTTTTGCAAATTGAATATCTTAAGACCTAAAATATTGGGTTATTGTTTTAAAGCTTGATCTATATGAAAGTGAAGTTGAAAGCGAATCTGTGAAGGGTGATCTCTCGAGCGCATGATCAGATCTGGGCATCTGACTAACTGTAGGCACTCTGGTGAACTGCCAATTCGGCCCTAATCAGAAGTACGCAGGTGATTAACGGTGCAAGTGCGTGGGTACGCAGGGCAGAAACAGAAGAGCTATGTGGGTACGCAGAGCAGAAGAAGGGGCACTACGTGGGTACGCAGATCAGAAGAAGGAGAACTGCGTGGGTACGCAGCGCGACAGAGGTTCAGGTGCGTACGCACAGTAAAAGTACGCGGCGCGATAGTATCTATGAGTGCGTGGTAGTACGCGGTGCGATAATGTCTCTGGGTGCGTACCTACAGTAACAGTATGTAGCGCGATTGAAGAAGAAGTGCATGGGTACGCAGTGCAGCAGAAGGCTCTCTGCGGGTATACACAGGGAAGCAAAAGGTGAAGTGCGTAGCGACGCAGGCCAGAGAAAGAAAAACTGCGTATCTGTCTTAAGATCTTCTGTTGACTGAATTTTTCTGTTGATAAGGTGTTTTGGGTTTAGTTCTGTTATTGTTGATCTGGTTACTGCAGTTGACTGTGTAATTTACATGTACTTGATGATCATTTGATGTTTATGGATCCAGTTTGAAAATTTATGAAAAGTGGTCCTTGAAAGAAAAGAAGTAGGGGGTTGTAGCTCCCTTCCAGGAGAGACCGGAAAACGAGAGAGAGTTGTAGCTCTCTGCAGGTTGCAGC
Organism: Pinus tabuliformis; assembly: GCA_031772625.1. NCBI lineage: Eukaryota > Viridiplantae > Streptophyta > Pinopsida > Pinales > Pinaceae > Pinus > Pinus tabuliformis. The sequence goes on along the minus strand of CM062811.1, from coordinate 483,837,126 downwards.
CTGCGTACTGGTAAAGGACTGCACCAGTACAAAATCATTGTAAAAGGAGTTTCTAATTTGAAAGAAGATAGAGACATATTGCAGCAGGTGGTTTTCACCCACATTGGGTTTCCACCTTATATCTGGTGTTCTTTGGTGTGACTATCTGTTTTTCTTGTTCATGCTCATTATTTTATGGTACTGATATGCAAAAATAATTCAAAGTATAAATAAGGAAGATTTGTTAAAAGAACTAAATAATACTGATTCACCCCCCCTCTTAGTATTATTTCCAACAATTGGTATCAGAGCAGGTCCTTCGGAGAAGCTTGATCACTTGAAGGAAGATCATTCATCATGAGCAACTACGAGAGGGAAGCATCAATCAGGCCACCAATTTTTGATGGGACAAACTTCAATTATTGGAAGGTAAGAGTTACTACCTATCTTCAATTTCTTGGTACAGAAGTTTGGGATATCATAGATACAGGCTACACTTTTCCTTCAGTTACTCCTACAGATACGGCCGAAAAGAAGAAATATGAAACAAATGCTAAAGCAATCAATACCTTGCTGGGATGCTTATCTCAAACAGAATTCGTAAAGGTTATGTAATATAAATCCGCAAAAGAAATATGGGACAAGATTGTCTTGAGCTACGAAGGAGATGAACAGGTAAAGCGTGCTAAACTTCAAACTCTCAAGATTCAGTATGAGAATCTCAGGATGTATAATGATGAAAGTGTGGCTAACTATTTTCTTCGGGTAGATGAGATTGTTAATTGCATGAAAAACTTGGGTGAAGAAATAAAAGAGGCTATTGTGGTTGAAAAAGTTCTAAGATCATTGTCCCCCAAGTTTGAATCTAAAGTGTCTGCAATAGAAGAAAAGGAAAATCTACGAATTCTTACTATGTCTCAGCTACACGGAATTCTAACTGCTTATGAAATGAGAAAGGGAGGTCCATCAGACAGAAGAGAAGCTGCTTTCAAGGCTTCAGGCAAAGGAGATTATTATGAAGCAAGTCACGTGCCAGAAGAAGAAGAAGAAGAATCAAATTTTGTCAGAAATCTTCAAAGGAGTTCTGGAAGGTTCAGAGGTAAGTTACCTTTTAAATGCTTTGCTTGTGGAAGAGTAGGTCATTATGCTGCAAAATGTCCTTATAAGGATAAAGGAAAGGAACCTGCTAGATGGAACAAGAAACAGAGTGCAAATAAGAAAAGCTACTACACTCATGAAGATAGTGATGGTCTATCAAATAGTGATGAAGATGAACGAGGTAATGACTATAAACTGTTAATGGCATTTGAAGATGATGATTATATGGATGCTATAGATGTGGATAGCCTTTATGAAGAAATTACTAGACTCAAGAGATGTATAGAAGAAAAGAATATGATCATTGATACACTACAATTTCAAATTGATGAAAGGGAAAAACATCTTGAAAAATTAGAAGGTGAAATTGTTGGTCTTAGAAAAGAAATTGAGAAAACAAAAGCTATTAATCTTAAGTTTGTCAAAGGATCTGAAACTTTGGATGAGATTATCAATGTACAGCATTCTCCACTAAACAAGACAGGTCTGGGCTATAATGGAGGAACTTCTCAAGCATCCACCTCCAAAAGTTATCTTGATGCAGCAAGAAGGAATGAGCAAAAGCACAATGAAGACCATCAGGTAAAGCAGGGATGAATTGCAAACAGAGACTATCAGGGGCAATCCATCTTAAGGATGAACAAAAGCTACAACCAACCACAGGTAAAATCTTCTCAATTTGGTTCAAGAATGGATGACAATAGAAATTACAATCATTTGGGCGGAAGATTTGATAACCGCAGAAGTTTCTTCAATGGACAATGCTTTTCTTGCCATAACTTTGGTCACAAGGCAGCTCAATGTGTTGCATATAAAACGATCATGACTAGAGAAGCTCAAAAACAACGAAGTATGACCGGGATTAAAAAAAGGACCTATAACAACTTTTCGGTTCTTGAAAATGAAGTTGAATGTTCTATTTGCAATAATTTTGGTCATGAAGATTCTGAATGCAGGAGCAGGTTTCAGCAGACAAAGGAACAAGCATCAAGCACCAAAACATGGAGAATAAAGGAACCACAAACAGAAAGATGTGGGATAGCATTCTATGCAGAGGGACAGGAAAATCTATGGTACATTGACAGTGGATGTTCTAAGCATATGACAGCTGATAAAGAAAAACTTGAATCATATTCTGCTCTAGAAAAAGGAAAGAAAATTTCTTTTGGAAATGATACTCCTGCAACTATAAAAGGAAAAGGCATTGCTCAATTAAAAGAAAAGGTCAAAGCTGGAAATGTTTTGTATGTTGATGGATTGAAACATAATCTTCTAAGTGTCAGCCAGATGTGTGATCAAGGAACCGAGGTGATATTTAGAACAAATGGATGTCTTGTTTGTGATCCTGATACAGGTAAAACGGTGATCAAAGGTAAAAGAACTCCAAATAATCTATACATATTTGAAGAAGGACAACAACAATGCTATCTAAGCAAGGATGATGAACACTGGTTATGGCATCAGAGATTGGGGCATCTAAGCTTTCCACAAATAAGGAAAGCATGCAAATATCAGGCTGTTCGCGATCTTCCAGATATCAAAATTCCAGACAACACCATATGCAAATCATGCCAGTTTTGAAAGCAAACCAGAACTAACTTTCCAGAGAAGGAAGGATCAGCTAGCATGCCTCTTGAGCTAGTACATACATATACATGTGGACCATTCAAGAAAAGGACACCTCGAGGAGAAGAATACTTGATATTATTCATTGACGATTTCTCCAGTTTGTCTGGTTAGGACTTATGAAGCACAAAGATGAAGCATTCGAAAAATTCAAATCCTTCAAAGCCTTGGTTGAAAATGAATCAGGATACAAAATTAAGTGCCTCAGATCCGACAGAGGTGGGGAGTTTACCTCAAATGAATTTTTCGACTTCTGTGAAGAACATGGGATAAGAAGAGAATTCTCTACAGCTAGAACTCCTCAGCAAAATGGAGTTGTGGAAAGAATGAACAGAACAGTCCAACAAATGGCTCGAGCTATGCTTGATGAGTCGGGAACTCCCGCAACTTTTTGGGGTGAAGCTGCACATGCTGCGGTTGTTATTCTCAACAAAAAAAATGTCCGGGTGAACAGCACTCAAACCCCTCATGAGCTCTGGTGTGGTGAGACTCCTTCGGTAAAGCACTTCAAAATCTTTGGGAGAAAATGTTATATTAAGAATACTGATGAGAAACTTGGCAAACTTGAACCTAGAGTAGATGAAGGGATTCTTCTTGGTTACTCTCCACATAGCAAAGCATACAAGTGCTACAGTAAAAGACTTGGCAGAATTTTTGACAGCATTGATGTAGTGGTTGATGAGAAGGGATACATTCCTAGGCCAGTACATCATGAAGACATCGAAGAAGATGAAGGCTACCCTCAAAGACAGAATGATGAAGAAGAAGAACCTCAAGAAGAACCAGAGGAGCAGACAAGAATAGAAGAAAAGACTCCATCCAGATATGTTCAGAAGAATCATCCAGAATCTCAGATTGTGGGGCAGAAAGAAGCAGGTGTACAAACAAGAAGAACAGTTGCAGAAGCTTCAAGCTATTTGGCATTACTCTCCTCCACTGAACCACAAAATGTGAAAGAGGCATGCAAAGATGAATGTTGGGTGAAAGCAATGGATGAAGAACTTGAGCAGATCGAAAAGAACAACACTTGGGAGCTGGTTCCTAGACCAAAGGATAAGAATGTTATCGGAACAAAATGGGTCTTCAAAAATAAATTGAATGAAAATGGAGAAGTAATTAGAAACAAGGCCAGACTTGTTTGTAAAGGGTATGCGCAGCAAGAAGGAATAGACTTTGAAGAAACCTTTGCTCCGGTTGCAAGACTTGAGGCCATCCGAATCTTCCTTGCTCTCTCAAGCTTTCAAAACTTCAAAGTATTTCAAATGGACGTGAAATCAGCCTTTCTGAATGGAGACTTGGAAGAAGAAGTATACATCGAGCAGCCAGATGGGTTCATTCTTGGAAATGATCCAAATCTTGTATGCAGATTGAAAAAGGCTCTCTATGGTCTCAAACAAGCTCCAAGGGCTTGGTACTATCGTTTGGACAAATATCTTCATCAACAAGGTTTTTCAAAAGGATCAGCAGATAGCAATCTTTATATAAAAGTTGAAAATGACAAATTGCTAATACTTGTTGTGTATGTAGATGACATTATCTTTGGTAGCAATGAAGAAGCTATGAGTCAAAGCTTTTCCTTGGTGATGCAGAAAGAATTCGAAATGTCCTTGCTGGGAGAATTGACATATTTTCTTGGTTTGCAAATCCAACAAAAAGAAGGAGGGATCTTTTTGTCTCAAACCAAGTATCTCAAACAGATTTTGAAGAAATATGGCATGGAAGATGCAAAACCAGTATGTACACCCATGGTCACAGGATGTAGCCTCAGTGCAAATGATGAATCTGCAGTAGTGCATCAACCAACCTACAGATCTATGATTGGAAGTTTACTTTATTTGACAGGTACCCGACCGGATATCATGCATGCAGTTGGAATAGTTGGAAGATTTCAGGCAAATCCGAAGGAGACTCATCTTCAGGCAGTGAAGAGAATTTTCAAATATCTTCAAGGGACTCAAAATTATGGCTTATGGTATCCTAGAGATACAGATCTCACTCTTCATGCTTATACAGATGCAGATTGGGCCGGAAGCGTGGATGACAGGAAGAGCACAAGTGGTGGTGCATTCTTTATGGGTTCCAGACTAGTATCTTGGTTCAGCAAGAAACAGAGTTCGATTGCCTTGTCTACAGCTGAAGCGGAATATGTTGCTGCTGCATCTTGCTGCACTCAACTCCTTTGGATGATGCAGACCTTGCAGGATTTTCAAATCACTTGTACTCCACCTATTCCCATCTTATGTGATAACACAAGTGCAATCAGCATCTCAAAGAACCCAGTCATGCATTCAAAAACCAAGCACATACCAATCAAGTATCATTTTCTCCGGGAACAAGTGCTTGAACAGAAGGTCAAGTTGGAGTATGTTCCTTCTAAGGAACAAGTTGCTGATATACTCACCAAACCATTGCCCAAGGAGACTTTTGAATATCTCAGGCAAAAGCTGGGGGTAGCTGATGCATCATCTTATTGCTGAAACTCTTCCGATTGATGGTTGTACATATGGTTCATCTGGGGTATATGCGTACATGTGCTGGGTTGCGGATTGGTTGAAGATTGAATGGCACAGGTTCAGGGGGAGCATATAATGCATTGTTGGCATTATGGAGGATGTACAGAAGGAGTTCATGGATGATGGTCTGAATATAGCTGCAATATGTCTCTATCTCTTTCATGGTCATTTATGGTGTTTGGTGGATTATGGTTCTTTTTTTTTTTCTTTTTTTTTGCAGATCTGGTTCATATTCAAGGGGAGCATGTTCTTAGGGGGAGCATAACCCTAAGCCCTTGATGTCAAAGGGGGAGAATGAAGCTGAAGATCTTGAGGTTGCCATCAATTCCAAAGGGGGAGATTGTTGGCATTATGATTCTGGTATGGCTCTATGTTACAGATGTTGTACTTGATGGCAACACCCTCAAGTGGCAATGCTCTTATCAGGCTCTCAAAATGTTGAAAATTAAGAAGTACGCAGGAGAACAATTCAGAAAATGCGTACACGCAGGCACACCGTGAAGGGACCGCGGCCGGACACGCAGGACACCCATTCAGAAGATGCATACCCCCAGTTTTACTTACTTCAAGGCAGAGAAGCGCGTTCACGTGGGGTTTAATATGTTTGGCCCGTGGTATTTAGCCCACCGCTCTTGATTCTATGGTTTTGGCCCGTGGTATTGTTTTATATTATTATTATTATTGAGCCCCATGTTTTTGGGCCCCTGGTATTGGTATTGATCCATGATTTTAGGAGGAGCTTGCCTATATAAAGCAAAGGAGATCACTTGGCCATGTATCTTTTGCAAATTGAATATCTTAAGACCTGAAATATTGGGTTATTATTTTAAAGCTTGATCTATATGAAAGTGAAGTTGAAAGCGAATCTGTGAAGGGTGATCTCTCGAGCGCATGATCAGATCTGGGCATCTGACTAACTGTAGGCACTCTGGTGAACTGCCAATTCGGCCCTAATCAGAAGTACGCAGGTGATTAACGGTGCAAGTGCGTGGGTACGCAGAGCAGAAACAGAAGAGCTGCGTGGGTACGCAGAGCAGAAGAAGGGGCACTACGTGGGTATGCAGATCAGAAGAAGGAGAACTGCGTGGGTACGCAGTGCGACAGAGGTTCAGGTGTGTACGCACAGTAAAAGTACGCGGTGCGATAGTATCTATGAGTGCATGGCAGTACGCGGCGCGATAGTGTCTCTGGGTGCGTACCTACAGTAACAGTACGCAGCGCGATTGAAGAAGAAGTGCGTGGGTACGCAGTGCAGCAGAAGGCTCTCTGCGGGTATACACAGGGAAGCAAAAGGTGAAGTGCGTAGCGACGCAGGCCAGAGAAATAAAAACTGCGTATCTGTCTTAAGATCTTCTGTTGACTGAATTTTTCTGTTGATAAGGTGTTCTGGGTTTAGTTCTGTTATTGTTGATCTGGTTACTGAAGTTGACTGTGTAATTTACATGTACTTGATGATCATTTGATGTTTATGGATCCAGTTTGAAAATTTATGAAAAGTGGTCCTTGAAAGAAAAGAAGTAGGGGGTTGTAGCTCCCTTCCAGGAGAGACTGGAAAACGAGAGAGAGTTGTAGCTCTCTGCAAGTTGCAGCCTGCGTACTGGTAAAGGACTGCACCAGTACAAAATCATTGTAAAAGGAGTTTCTAATTTGAAAGAAGATAGAGACATATTGCAGCAGGTGGTTTTCACCCACATTGGGTTTCCACCTTATATCTGGTGTTCTTTGGTGTGACTATCTGTTTTTCTTGTTCATGCTCATTATTTTATGGTACTGATATGCAAAAATAATTCAAAGTATAAATAAGGAAGATTTGTTAAAAGAACTAAATAATACTGATTCACCCCCCCTCTCAGTATTATTTCCAACATTGAACTTATGAGCTCTTAAAAAGTATTTGATTCCATCTTTAACAAGAGATACTTGTTCTCAGCTCTATAGAAGATAGCTTTTCTGTCATACAAGTAAGGACTTCCTAAAACAATTCCACATATATCCAAAGGAATTATGTCTAACTCAAACTCATCTACAAATCCGGACCTAAAAGAAAACTTGAGTTTGCATTGTCTAGTCACTTGTAGTTGTGCTTTATCATTTAACCATCCTAATGGGTATGGTTTCTTGTGAGGTGTGGTCAGTAATCCCAAATTCTTTACAATTGCTTCAGAAATTAAATTTACTTGTGAGCCACTATCAAACAAAGTATCAATCTTTTGATATTTGGACATAACTCGAATATGGAAAAGCTCATGTCTTTTTCTCTCATTTTCTTCATCAATAGTAGATTGTGCAGAATTACTAGTAGGTGCTTCAGAATTCTTACTTTTTATACCTATGGTTGCAATAGTTGTTTCATCTCCTGAGTCTAACCCCAAATCTTTCTGAATAGTTGCACCAGTCTTCTTCTTCTTGCCCTCGAACTTCTTAGGCCTCAGCTCCGGATGCAGAATCCAACAGTGCTCATCATCATGCCCATCCTTCTTACAGTGAGTGCATGAAGACTTGCTCTTTTGTGCAGTGTTAGCCTTCCTTGCTTTCCATTTCTGTTTTCTTTCTCCTTATTCTTACTTGCAGTGGGTTGGGACGATCCCCCAACTTCTGGATTTCCATTCTTTCCTCTAGCTTCTAGATGAGTAGCTTGTACAAATACCTCATCTATACTAGTGGGATTAAACATGAGGATAGTGTGCCTCATGTAGCTGTGTAGACCATTGATGTACTTCAACAGAGTCTCAGGTGAGTCTAATGAGATTCCTAGAATTTGTTATCACTGACAAAATTTCAAAGGAAAAGGGTAAGGTAAGGGAGAAGTGGTAGAAAATTCTGATCTAATTCCTGAAAATCTGTTAACTGATAAAATACTCTTCCCCCAAAAACAGAACTCTGGAACCCTCACAAGTTATGCTAGTTCAGGATTTATAAACAAGTTGACTTTTTCCTGGTTGAATTATCTGTTGACCACTGGGCAGAGGTGTGCCATTAATGTTCAGGATATACCTATGCTTAGACCTCAGGATAGAGCTGAAAACGGTTCTGCTCTACTCCAATCGAAGTTGCAGTCAAGGCAATGCTCTCTTGTATTCGCTATATTATGGTCCTTCTGGAAGCAATTTAGCCTCACTGCTATTTTGGCTTTTACAAAATTGTCTGTCATGTTTGTGGCCCCCCTTCTAATACAGAGCTTCATTGATGTAGCCACAAACAAAGAGACTCTGTGGTACAAAGGAATGGCGAGGAGAAATTGAGCGCTTGGAGAAGCTAGTCAACAAGTATGAATGTGGGCAGATTCCATGCATTGAGTGGCTAGATGAAATTGCATTCAGAGCCATTGAGAACATCAAGGAGAGAGAAAGTAGATCCATTGGGACATCTCATTTACATCTTATTGTTCATCTAGTTGCTTTTGAGCACCGAGTTGCTTTCCAGGCTCTGGGAGCAAATTATCTGTCACTATCTCCAATTTCTTCAACGAATGAGCTAGTAACTGTATGGGATCCAGAAGTAGGACGACTTAACCCCTCAGAAAATAAGCAAGTGAAACTAGCCCGGAGTTTGACAAGGGGTGTAATTGACCGAGATTTGAAACCTAGTTCTAATGAAATAAAGGAATTATTGAAGATATTAAAGTACCCTCCCACACGCACATTAAGAGGAGATGAAAGGCAACTTCTCTGGAAATTTCGGTTTTCTTTGGTTTCTGAGAAAAGGGCTTTGACAAAGTTTCTTCGTTGCGTTGAATGGAGTGATGCCTAGGAAGCCAAGCAGGCACTGGATTTGATGCGGCAGTGGGCACCTATTGACACTGCAGATGCATTGGAGCTGCTGTCTCCTTTATTCAAGAGTGAAGAGGTGCGTGCATATGCAGTAAATGTCCTTGAACGAGCAGAGGATGAAGAACTGCAGTGCTACCTGCTTCAGCTTGTGTAGGCCCTCCGATTTAAGCGTTCTGAGAAATCACGGCTTGCCTTTTTTTTTTTTTTTCCTTGTTCAGCGTTCTGCACATACTTGCATTTGTATTGTTTCTAGCTAAGTTTTCTGAAGTGATTATAGATCACCAATACAATTTTTTTTGTGGAAAACTTAACTTGTTGGTGCAATCGTCATTGTTTTCTACTGTTTACCAAAAGGGGTTTACGCCTTTCAAATTCTGCTCAGCAAAGCCATGGAATTGGGAAAATTGTGAACTATATGTCAGTTGATGTGGAGATAGTGAATCAAATGGTTGGACGTGTTCATGAACTTTGGTCAATGCCAATTCAGATATCCATTGCATTGCTTATTGTCTTTGGCGTGATTCGACTTGCTGCACTGGCTGGCTTGGCTACTATGATAATTGTGATGGTTATTTGTCTATTCCTAGCCTCTAAACAACAGAAATATATGACACAGGTACTCTCTTCCAAAGATAACCGTATGAAGGTCACTAATGAAGCAATAAGCAACATGAAGATTATTAAGTTGCAGGCCTGGCATGAATGGTTTCATAGGAAAGTTGATGCTGCTCGTGGTAAAGAACGCATTTGGATAAGGGGGCTTATGTATTATGCTGCTATAACCATTTTTCTGCTGTGGTTATCACCGCTTGCAGTTTCTGTTATATCATTTGGCTCATGTGTACTGATGCATATAGAGCTTACTCCAGGCCGAGTTTTTACTGCAATTGCGACTTTTCGCATACTCCAAGAACCTCTGAGATCCTTTCCTCAAATAATCACTGCAGGAGCACAAGCTGTTTTAAATAATTCAGCAGTTTCGTAGCGCGCTACGAAACTACTGAAAGTGATGATTTTAACGTAAATCCAACAGTTTGAATTATGAGCGGGAATTTTGAAAAGGAAATGCCTAAAGGGAATGTTAGGGATCATCTGAAGCCGTCAATAGACAATCAGGTCAAGACAGGTGGATGCTTTAAAGGGTTGAATATTCAAATTCAATTTTAAATTTTTGTCATAAAGTCCCTTGATCACCGTTCAAGATATATCAAACGGTTGGCCTGCAACAAACTTTTGCCTTCACACATGTTCGTGAACAAAGCTTACAGCACATCAACACGTGGCATTCTTCCACCTTTTGGGTAATTAAAGGCTAAAGACATGTTTCTGTGCATTCGAGTATTTTGAAGAAAACTGAAGTCGAGAAACCAGGGAACTCTCCTAATACTTCTGAGCAGTTAAAAGATTCAACAATCAAGGTCAATGTGGGGCATTAAACATCCATCTCAGATATCTCAGCCAAATTCCAGATGTCAAAGAACGAGGAGAAGTCATTATGCATAGGGAGTTAGAGTCATATTAGATTTAGAACTCTAAAAAAACTCCAGTCAGCACTTTATTGTATTTATTAGTTAGTTAAATAGCTGATAGGTGTCATTAGAGTTAGTGATCGAATTCCCCTCATGCTGGAGGAGGAATCTCGATCAGTTAGAATAAGAATTCTATATATAGCTGAAGCAGCAATGTAATGGGGGTTGGAAAACTTTATGACATAGCACTGTATTTGGCTTATGTAAAGACAGAGTTCAGTAATATATTTTGGCTTTCTTCTCAGGATTCATGAAGGATTTCTATGTTCAGAATGTATGACATTGTCCTTTCCTAAATTTTTATAGTTGTATAAATGTATAATCACTCAGAATTCACTGATTGTGCTCTGATTTCCTGTATGCATTTATAAGTTGTGGTTTCATATGAGTTGTGTTCTGAATATTCAAATGTGGAATGCCCTGACTTCTATGTAAAGTCAAGATCCTTGTTTACTGATGTGTTGTTGACTCCATAGGCCCAATGGAAACTTGTTTAATGTTTTTCCAGCATCTATATTTGTCACAGTTATTTCACAAAGATTTAGCCATCTTATCTTAATCTAAAATCATTAACCCATCTAGAGAGAGCCCTCTCAGGTTGAGGAGGCTAAGCCTCAGCCCAAAGTAGGTTTGAAACAGTTACTTGAAGTCTTCCTGGTCTGCAGCCTTCCAGGGCCTGATTTTGAGATAATAGAATCAATGCTCTCTTCCTAAATTCTTGGGTGTATCCTTGTACACTTTTCCCTTTCAACTGTCGAAGAGTTTGCCAGCTCATCATGGCTTGATGCATGTAGGCCAATGGATAGAACTGCTTTTTGATTGCAGAAACAAATTGACTCCAGACAGAAATAGTTTTACCATGTCTATTCATGTCAACTTGGGTCCTACCTTCCCACCAAACCAAGGTAGTGCCTCCAAGACGTAGGCTTGCCAGCTGAATCTTGCTCTTGTCTGAATCGATACTCTACACTCTACAATAAACATCAATTTGTCTAATCCAATTGTCCAGCTTTTCTGCATTCAACTCTCCATCATATATAGGTAAATCAAATTTAACATCTAACTTAATCAAAGATGCCTTCTTTTTATGTTCAGGGCTATTAGGAGGTGTGAGAAAGCTTTCTTCTTTCCCTTTTCCTTTTGAGTGGTCATGGAGGAAAGACTCTTCTTATCTTTTGTCTTGTTTAGAGCCTGATGAGTCTTCATCCTTATGTTTTTTAAAATCCTTATACATTTCCTCTACCATGGACCTTATGGCTAGGAAACTATCTATGAATTGAGGGTCTAGCCCCACAGAACCTTCTTCTGACATGGTCTTCTGAGGGTAGACTCTCCCAATTTCAGGATTAGTTTCGACCAACTCTCCTTCTCCTAATTTGAGCTTTGACCTAGTTAGCATTCAACAGCTAAATCTAGCACAATCTTGTCTAACCTTAACAACCTAGAGCTCTGATACCACTTGATCTGAAAATCACTTGTGAGTGATCTCAGTTAATTAAATTAATGAATAAACGTATTACAGACTCATGTGCTGGTGTGTGTCTATGTTATCTTAGGCAACGGATCGATAATATTGAAAAATACACAGACACTGGAAAACAGTAAGAGAAACACAGCAAGCAAAACAGAACACAACAAAATTTTTGTATAGATTCTCTTCCGGATCCATTGCATAAGGATTCTTTTCCATCGACGTTTCGAACCAACAACAATGGTTCATCTTCAGGATGTGAGAAATTATTGAAAGACTGGTCTTATTTTTTCTATATATATAGAGATGCTTAGCCGACAAATATGATTAATTTAATAATTATTATTATTTATTTATTTAATTTATTTAATTAATTTGTCTTCATTATATTTGTTTTCAATTTTTTTTTTCTTCTTAATATTAATTGTTATTTATTTTAATTAGTTTTAATTTTAATTATTATAATTATTAATTTTAATTTTGATAATATAATTATTTTAGTTATTAATTTTTAATTGTTATAATTATATAGATTTCATAATTGTTTTATGCAAATTTTAATTATTTGTTTATTTTAATTGCTATTTTAATTAATTATAATTGTATTGATTGTATTTATTTTGATTATTTATTTATTTTAATTATTATTCTCATTAATTTTTAATTTTTAATTGTTAATTGTTAATTGTTATAATTATATTGGTTCTAGTTTATTTATTAATTGTAATTTTAGTTAAGGCAGCATCGAGCAGACAGAAGCAGGATTGAGAGGTTCAAGTAATCTCAAGCCTGGTTCTGTCTACTCGATGCTGCCTTAACTCTGCAGGTCAGCTCGACTCTATGTTCTCTGCTTCTGCCTCTTTGTTTTCTCTGTCTCCTGTCTCCTTCTCAATTGTCTTCTCTTTTTCACTGTCTTCTCGCTTTTTCCTTGTTTTATGTTCATGGCTTAAAGCCAATCCATCCCTTGACTGTTCACTTCCTCTTCTGCCTCTTCGGATCGCCTGCTGCTATCCGCTTGGAATTCCCTACCTTTGCGGCATCGCCACTGTGTAACGTCTCACAGGGAGGTGGCCACTTGTCCCTTCACGAACTAAGCGCCACCTCTTCCTCGACGGTTCATTATTTCGGTTACGTTGTGAAGTGATTCATCCGCCAACTTAGTGGTCAAATCGGACTTCAACCCTTATGCTCTGTAGCTTATTTTCTCCCTCTGAATCTGGTTTCCCATCAGGCGCAATCTCCGCCGTTAGATCTGGGGCCTCCAGATCCTACGATTATCGCTCTTATTGCGCAGTTGACTTCCTTGGAAGTTAACCCACGATGAGAGCAGTTTTCTCTCTCATCCGCCGAAAACGCATCATTCAACGTATGGAATCGCTGGGTCTCATGACAAACCTACTTACCGCCCATAACGCCTCCGATATTCTGGCGGTTTTTGGAGCGTCGGTTTTGGAGCGCAGGACCCTCCTTTTAGTTTAGTTCTTTTCCCACGGTTTTTCGGGTTTCCCAGTTGCTAGCTTTGCGCCACTGTGCAGTCTCCATGGGCCTCTATCAGTGCGCTTTGACCGAGGTCCTCGTTGTTCCATGCTGGCTACAAACTACCATTTTCCATCGGTCCTTCCTGATAGCTCTTGTTCACAAGTTTTTGAAGTTTGTCATGATTTGATACAGCCATCGAACTCTGATAATTTTTCATGGATCCAATTTGGATCAGCAGTCCATCCATGTGCATCTCAGAATTTAATCCCAACACCAGCATTTAATATTAGAGTTATTGCCCATTCATAACCTAGTGTGGATGTTATGTGTAAGACACATTTCTCATGCTTGTTAAGAACTGAGGCACCCTTTTCCCCTTCATTATTTTTGTAGCTAAGCCATTGCCATAGTTTCTCCATTAGGAAAGTTTGAAGAAGCCATTCTTTTTTATATGCAAGAGGCTCACTGCCATCTACAACTACGCGCTCAATTTGTTCCCATTGATCGTCACTTACTGCTTCCAACCAAAAACATAACATCTTTGAATTCTGCAACACCTTCTTTCACATTATTTTCTAATGATGAACTTGGTTTTATTTTAGAGAAAATCATTCGAGCAAATATAACTTGCAATAGAAGTTCCTAATGGCCTTGGTTTGCATCTATAGATTCTGGGACACTCTCACTAGCATAACTGTGAGGCTTTACACGGTATTCAAACTCTCTTATTTCACTGCAAGATTTTCGATTACTGCATGTTACACAGAATGGTAATTTTCCAGGCGCATGAGGAGGGGCCTTACAGGAAAGAACACCTTCACGAATTATCTTTGCAGGAACTTCAATATCATCAAACATACAACACCATGTATGTTCCAATGGATTCCCTATGAAGTTTCCAATTACTAAGACCTTTGATCCTTCACTTGAGTAGGCATAGTCGGGGTAAAATTCAAGAATGTTAAATCTTTGTACTTGATCTAGTGTCACACTAGAAATATTCTGCCAATTCTTGACCTCCTATATTACACTGCTGCTCAAATAATACTCCATGGTATTTAGGTTAGAGATTGACATTTTTTTTTATATTTCTTGGTCTTCTAACCATGCAAAACTATCAGATTTCCTGAATTTATCAAATCCCTCCTTTAGAAAATTGACTATAGTGACCAGACGTGGATCATGTCCTTCACATTCTTGAGAAAAGAGTGTACTTGTTGAAGATGAGGAATGGCCAGTACCATCTCTTAGACACTCTTCACTTTCATAAATTTGTTTGTGTTCAAAATTTTCACTTTCATTGTATTTTCTTTCTTGTGGTTGTTCTTAAAAGCATGTTTTTTGAATCATTCTATTATCCCCAGAAGAAAATAACATATCCTTGTATAGAAAATATGATAAGGAGCACAATCATCAATATTTGTTGTTTAGTCAGTTTCCCATGGAAATCAACTAATTTCCCCCAAAACTATTCTATAATAGAGGCAAATGGGGGCTTTCTGCACAGCCCAATCTAGACGACTTTGAAAAGGCTTCCACTTCCACTGCCTCTGAAATAACTTTAGAATCTAAGCCGTATGTGACTCAACATTGGCAATACAGGATGAGAAGAGTTCCTAGAATCTATAGATGTGAAACTTGAAGGTTCAACAGTTTCTACTCCCACAAGTTCATTCTCTATGTACCGCACAACTTCAATCATGAAATCATAACCAAGTTGGTGCCTTAATGGCCTAGATTCACTAGCAGAACCAAAGGGCAGGTGACTAAAACCTCTTCATATACAACATGACAACAACATCTTGATAACCACTTGCCAAAGATTCTGCTTCTTCAAAAGAAACTGAAAACCATAGATATGAACCTTAATAAGGGCACCAATTAATCGGATCAATACGATCATAAGAAAATACTAATTCAAAAACACCATAAACGTCATAGTCGTCTTCATAAATTATGTTTTCAAATGGAATTTCTTCATGTGAATTACACTGATTTGTGTAAAGCCACTACCCCTCTTCAATATCTATGTAATTTGGGCACTGCATTATTCCCTTTACACACATTTATTGAAGATGATAGCTTGAGACATAAAATGTTTTCAATAATGTCAACAGCTGGATCATCTTCAATGTTTCTAGGAGTGCCAAAAACCTTAGATTTTGTTTTAGCGTGGTCCTTCTCTTGCAAAGCCATAGATCCCTTTTCTTGGAAGAGGTCTAGCCTGGTTACATGAACGTAGCAGCAAATTGATACTGTCACCACAGTTACTACCACCAAAATAATAGAGATTTTATGAACCACGTGAGCAAACCAGTGGTGGTGTGATATGGGCCTGCAAAATTATCCATTGACCTCCGTTACATAATATGGATCAACAACTTCATTATCTAGACTCTCTGGATCAGCACCTTCAGCTTCTCAATCCTTTGTTCTCTTGAAGTTCCTAGCCTCCATGATATGTCCCCTTTCCCCATGTGTACACTTGGTTCACCATTACTACACATGGTGACAATATTCACAGCATCTAGTGGACTAACCAAATTTAAAAATTAGGGGTAGAAATAGAACTTTTTAACATTGCACTCTTTGCATTCTCCAAACATGCATTTTGATCATCCTTGAAAGCAATGTCATTTTCACAAAGCCTTACTCTGAACAAAATTGTCCCTTGGTATCACTCACATCTGCCTGAGGAGCCATAGGAATTATTCCCACATTTCATATTCTTGAGTTTCTGAATCAATACATGGAGCAAGAACACCCGCTAGAGTGAAATGATCAAATTCTATCCAGGAATCCTCAAACCATTGAAAGTGCTAATATAAACCATTTAAAAGTGCTCGATATTTATCGCATGCACTGACCTTGACTTGCCCAAGATATTTTAACTTTGATTTGATATGCTAATTTGACTTGGAGGTTTTGGCTTCTTATGAGTGTTTTCTTTGACTGCTGCCTTTATGATTAAACTTGAACCAAATTTTTATAATATAATTTGAATTTTAAATAAATATTTTCTTTAAAATATACAATTATATTTTTATAAAAATACATTTTATTTTTAAATTAAAATTATTATATAAAAAATAATAATAAACCATTCAAAAGCATACTAAATATATATCTCAGCATTTAGCCTAGAAGGAAATTGGCAATTTCTAAAAAAACATTGTAGCTTTCTTTAGTGAAAGAAATTGCTACAACAATTCCAACTAAGATTCATAGGGAAATCCATAAAGCAGAATGGGAAGCAAGGGTGGAGTAGAGACTTGTCTTGGATGTTGAAGTGGAGAAAGAGATTGAGAATTGGATTACTAAAACAAAGAATACTTGCACTAGACAAACAAACTATATTCATAATGTAGATATGTATTGGCAGATAGAAACAATAATGGAGTAATAGTGGAAAGGTCGGAAACACAATAGGAAATCTTTCTCAGTATTGATGATGTTCAGATGTCATTGAGGAAACACAATGACAAGGTCTTAATCCTCATTAAGAAGATGGATGATTTGGAATTCTCGAACTCTAAGGAGGATATAAGGGCACCTAATACTATTTTGTTATATTCTCCATCCAGTTAAATGATTTCTCTTATTATTTATGTCTTCAATACTAGAAGAATCAACTCTACTATCATAGGTCCACGGGTGGTAGCACAATTCGCAAAAAAACATGTTGGCAAACCCTTCTATATCCAGATAATTGGAAGCTCAACTCGCCAAACATGTCTCACCAGCTGAACCAAAATAAAAATCTACCGTAATAGGATATGATAAGACTTAGTTTCATAGTAGATTTCTAGAATTTTTCAAACTCTCTTATTTACATGTGTGTATGACATCATATGCATGACTTACTTGGCCAAAGAAATCTTTGCATGCTACTAGTATGGTTCTGCAAGCCAGTAGTCATAAAAGGATTATTGTGTATTGTGTATTTAAAAAGAAAAAAAGAGTTAGGTCTTCTTATATTTTGTTGATACCAAATGGCCATGGTTATCTATGGTTAATCATAACTAAGAAGAGTCATATTTGATTATGGATGAATGTGGTTGACCATGATGACCAAGGTTGACCATGACGAATATGGTTGACCATCATTAACCATAGTGAACAATGGTAGATCATGTTTGATTTGAATGTTGTTGACCTCAACAACCATGGTTGATGATGCTTGACCATAATTGACAATGGTTGAGCATGTTTGAGAGTAAACCTCAACATGATTATGCATCTCTATTAATGAATGCACAAGTAACAAAGTTAACACTTCCGTTAATAAAAAGTTTTATTTTATAATGATTTATATTAGAAAATATTTAATTTAGCCAAGAGGCTCAGTATGATGTGTAACTTTTTCCATCTGTCATCAAAGTTGAAATTTTTCTCATGTCGGCTAAAATAAAAAAAATAAAAATAAATAAATAAAACTACACAAAACATTTAGATAATGTCGGCTCATAAAAAAAATTACATGTGAAAAAATTGTATCCCTCTCAATACATGTTAGATCGGTATTTAAAATGAATCTATACGGGTTATATTTAATTATAAGTAATTATAATTAACCCTATCTTATTATGTTTAAATATAATTAACCAATTTCAAATTCAATTATGATTAATCAATTTTAAATTGGATTAACATTGTTGTTGAGGATCATGATGAGTTTCTATTTTCAATATTGCCATGTTTAATACTTTTATTATTATCATCCATGCCATGCATCTCTTGCTGCACGTACAAAATTTTACAATCCAAATTTGGACCCCTTTGACCACAGCAAGAGGACCTTGGGGTGACAAAACAAACAGTTACTTACAGACTCAATTCGAAAAAAATGCTTTCCTACATGCACTATATTTACAACACGACTTGTCACAGTTGTGAGTTTGTGAGCATGTCCAACATTTCCATTGTGCAAGTGATTATACTTCTCATCATTTCACAGATCTGTTTGTCAAGGGTATCCATGCTTTCTTTCTAATGATCATAAGTGCTGGTCTTCAACCATGAAATCTCTCGACTCGACTCGAATGCATCGTATTTGCCCAAAACGACTTCTTCTTCAGGAATTTATTGAGAAGGTTGTCCAAGCTCTGGGCAGCGTTGTACACCATGCCCATTTCTAGTAATATCGTAGAGGCGCCGCTCTTCAATTCCCTATACTCCATCTCTTCCTTGATCCCACAATGCACATTCAAAAATGTCGAGAGCCAAGATCCATATTGGCCCATGTACTTGTTCTCAAGAACTGGGAGCGATCTTTCCGTGGGTTCAAATGATAACACGACCATCTTCATAGATGAATGTACAAATGACAACGATCCGGTCATCTTTTCTTTTCAGGGTTCTGTTGTGGCCACAACTACCACCCTATTAAAACATGCTCTGATAGCAAATTTTCAATGGGTCCCCTATAATTTTGATCTTTCATCTTTCGGAATGATCTGCTTTATCACACGGATGTTAACTCTTTGCCGAGTCAAATTTTCAATGCCTGATGGCTAATCCATTGAATAACTCTCTGCTACATGATTCATTCATGACCCAACCTTCATTCCCTTCGTTGGGACTTCTCAAATCCTCATAAGCATCCATAGTATATTTATGCCTGCACACATAATTACCCCCACCCTCACTATAGTCGTTTGTGTACTTAAGACACAAAACCTTCTATCGCGCCTCATTTCCATTTTAACTCTTTGCAATGAAAGACTTCACAAACATGCATAAACCATCCCTCTTTCGCTTATCGCACTCAATCTTGGCACACAACGCATGCCATAAGGCACCGGACCTGACGGCACTATAAACCACAATATACATATATGTCGAGTCCAAAACCCCATCGCATATCGTAATCGGCCTAGGTCTAAGGCTTATGCATATAAGGCGTGCCACTATGCTCCCAACCCGACAGCACTTTTAACCATACTTCATACATATGTCGAGTCTGGGGCCATATCTCATATTGCATATTGGTGGAGCCCAGTCCTTATACACAATGTGTGCGGCGATATGGCGGACCCGCCGAGCTGTCAAATATGATATATATATTTTCGGGTCCAAAACCCCGTTGCATATCGCTATCGGCAGAGCCCCAGGCTTGTGCATATTGCAATATGCGATATGCCCGACCCAACGATATTTATAGGCTCTGATACATAAAATTTGAAGTACAACCTGAGTGATTGGGGCGGGATTTTCTTTGTTTTCCCATGTTTTCTAAAATTCTCGATATAACAAAGGGAGCAGGTTTTTAGTGTAAAAGGCGGGCTGGTGAAGTCTTGATAGTGTAATCGCACATCGGGGAAGTGGAAGGCATGGGTACTGCTACCCGCGTAGGGGTCGCTACCCGATTGAAATTAAGTGAAGCCCTCGAAAACCATGCCAATCCTATGGATTGAGCGGGAAATTGTGTGTTGCCTGTGTTTTACGCGCAAATCCCTTTTCACACTTGTTCCTGTAGTTTTATAAAAGTTGGTGAAGGAAGCACTTATGTTTTGCTTGAACATTTTTGTTATATTGTTCACAATCATGAAGCTAATGATAACTATCTCTGCAGGCGAGAAATAAAGGATGCAGGAGTCGATTCGAAGAGTCATGTATGCGGAAGCATTGTATTTAGACGTTCGGCCTCAAGCGTTCAAGGTCGGAACCCCATGCGTTGCCTATACATTCCGAAAGCAAAGTTGTCATGGTTTTCATCATGGGAAGGTGACACACAGTCACCCTTTTTACCAACATTTGTTCACTTCCTCAGGAAATGAATCGCTCCAGCCGATATGCTTTCTACATGTCAACGGTTACGCTGACGATCCTATCTCTGTATACTCGATTTGCATATCAAAAGCAGTGGGGAAGATGAAGAGGCAGGGTAGACCTAAATTCAAGGGATTTTGTATAAGTATTACCTCCGAAGAGGAGAAGAGGCTTGAGGTTTTGAGAGGAACAGTTTTGATTTATTCTGAATAAGGAAGACTGTTTGGTCAAAGAAGGAGCCTGTAGTTTTTGATTTATTTTCCTTTGCTTTGAGGTGTTTTGAAGTAGGGTGCTGCTACTAGCATGAATATAAATGTGATTTGTGTTTATGTATATTGATGGCATATTGTTCATGATTAGTCTTGTTTATTTGAATATGATTCAATTACATGGTTAACTCATGAGCAATCTCTGATTCAAAACCGTATTAAACACCAGTCGCTATTTTATTTGTATGGAAAGGAATGTGTATTCCTGTATGAGTAATCTAATTGCAATCAAGCTCTAATACAGGCTTGTTCATCTGTGAACTCAATAATTGATTCTTTTGGACTTGGAATGTATTTATGGTGTTTAATCTCTTTCATCATGCTCCTGCAGGATAGATTAGGATAGCTAGAACTAGATTAGAGTAGTTAGAAGTAGTGTAGATAGGATTTAATACATAAAGGTTAGTTGTTTTATTTTGTTGATTTAATTGAAATCTTCCTCCCGGAAGCAATCTATCAACACATTTAATAGTTTATGGTGTCCCTTAAAACCCGTCGAAACTAGTCATTCCAAACAAAAGTAGGTCTAATTGGGGCTTGCAATCAGGTTAGTTCCCCTTGCTGGTATAGTGAACATTTGCCATGTCAACAAATTGGCGCTAGAAAGAGGACCAGAACCTCCGTCCACATCGTTTCAAGATTTCATCTATAAGTGCCACCCATGGATTCAAAAATATTAATACATGGATTATGAAGGTCAAAAAGGCCCCTCTTCTCATTTGGAAAAGCCTCATTTCGAAGAAGAGACACTGTAGGAGTATCATGTCACTCAGGAACAACTGGTTAGAAGACTTACTTGGGCTTACGCTCGTTCCTTATCACAACTCACAATCTTTTACTCATTACCTCCGATAGAAAAAAGAAATCCAAGGGTCTATCACATAAACGAAGAGACATCTGTAGCCCCTTCTCTTGAAGATATTGTGCTTGATTCCTTACAGAGCATCGACTCTTCTTGGGAATAAATTCCTAAGGATTCCCCTTCTGAAAGCAATCCCTGGCCTGATTTGGAAAATCCTAACGGATAAAACCTCAACCAGAACATCCCTATGCTCGACATGGCTAATATTCTTCCACTGGGTGGAAACCAACTCCCACCTCCTCTGGGAGCACTGCCTCCCTGGCTCGGTCAGGATGTCGTGGCCATACCTGGGCAGCAGCATCCCTTACCCAAGAATGCAAAAAAGGTACTACCTAAATTCGACCCTGAGCGGGGAGACACTGCTGGAAACCATATCAATTCGTTCTTCCTAGCGTGCGCATGTTGGGGGTAGATGATGAAGAGATAGTCTGTCGCCTATTCCCTTTTACCTTGACTGGTGCAGCTTCCACATGGTACTTTGGCTTGAGAACTAGATCAATCACTTCGTGAGTTGCCTTTCAACAAACCTTTCTAGACAATTATGGTGATGACAAAACCCCTGCTGCCTTAGTCCTAGAACTATCCTGTTTGAAAATTGAAACCAAAGAAAAGGTTAAGGATTTTAATATCCGGTTCAACACCTTGTTCAACAGAATCCCAGCCACTACCAGACCTATAGAAGAGGTGCTCATGGAATTCTACATCACTGCTCTCCCTGTCCCTACTGTGATGTGGGTCAAAAGGAGTAACACGCAGACCTTACAAGGTGCTATTGATGAAGCAGTAAAAGTCGAGAATGAAATGCTCAGTCTCACAGCATGCCACCATACAACCGGAGAAAAGAAAGCCTCTCAAGCATCCAAGAAGAATAATGGGAGTGATAACAAAGGGGCTAAAACCAAAGAAAAGGACACCACAGATGTGGAAGGTTTGCATCGGATCATTAAGAAACTAACAAACACAGTCATTGATATGAAAAGGAATCATGGAGAGAGTACTAGTGGTAGTGGAGGAGACTATAACAACAGAAAGCCCTTCAAGCCTTTCTATCGTAAGAAAACAGAAGGTGGTCATGGTCAACTTGCGCTGCCTGCTCCACCCAATGAAGGGAATTTAAACACAGAAGAGCTGGCTCTTATCGGATCGCTCCTCAACCAAGAAGAACCTATAGTGGAGCTAGAGCTAGAACAAGAAGATGAGGAAGAATACCAAGTAGAATATCCCTTGGAAGAAGAATCCAAAATCAACGTACTGTCGGATTTCTATACAAATGAGAACGATGATGACCAACGAGACAGTATCGCAGAAATCCGCACTAATGAAATCCACACACAAAGCAAAGGGTCACTTGCAGGTGTGATGAAGCCTGTAGATCAGACCAAGAAAGATATCCGCCCTATGAAAGCACCTGCTCCCAAAATTCCTGTTGAGAAGAGTAGACCTGGTGGTCAATCCAAGAATACCCCTGTTGCAAACCATCCAGAAAAAGAAAATGCATCTCTCACTGCAACAAAGGCTACTCAAGATGGTAAACTCCCACCTAAGAATGGCAAGATAGGTATGTTTACTCTGCCCTATCTTGTTTATAACATTGATTACAATATTGTGGATGATCTTAAGAAATCTAGGGCTAATATCACATACTTTGATTTGCTGAAATTAACGCAGTAAAGAGATTTGCTCTTGAAAGCTATGAACGAGAGAAACTCCAAAGCTCCCACCATCCCAAGCAACCAAACCAAGAAGTCAGTGTCCAGACCTTTCAACACCTTCGTTGCAGCCCAAATGCCATTAGCTATGTAAGCCACTATGTCCAAAATGAATCAAAAACCCCAAGATGTTAGTTTAGCCATGATAGGGAGAAAGTCAAAATCCATGACCCCACCTTTCCTTATCACATTTGAAATCCTCAACATGAATGTGCACAATTTCCTGGTAGATTCTGGTGCCTCGTCCACTCTGATGCCTTATGTTGTTGCTAAAAGACTACATGCAATACCTGAGAAAACTAGGACCCGAATTATGCAATTGGACAGGAAAAATGTGAAAGTAATTAGAGAATTGAAAGATGTGTTGATTCGGATGGTTGCTAAACCATAGTACATACAAGTCATTGATATAGTGGTAGTCGATATACCCGAGGCCTATGGAATGCTACTTAGTAGGGATTGGTGAGAAAAACTCAATGGATATTTCTCAACTGATTGGTCCCACCTCTTGCTGCCTCAGAAGGGAAAAGGTGATATGCTAAGAATTGATCGTGAAAGATACATGAAGTATGT
Source organism: Pinus tabuliformis (assembly GCA_031772625.1). NCBI lineage: Eukaryota > Viridiplantae > Streptophyta > Pinopsida > Pinales > Pinaceae > Pinus > Pinus tabuliformis. The sequence continues at coordinate 483,813,477 of CM062811.1, read as the reverse complement.
GGTAACAGAACTAAATGGTCCCAATGAACCTGTAATGTTTACCTACTCCATCCTTGGGAACTATAGTTTCAATGTTTATGCTACAGAAACCTATTTTGGAGAATTTCATGCAGAAACAATTGAAGAAACTTTGACATATACACAATTGGAAATTCCCTCCCATAATCCAACTAAAAAACTATTATGTATTTTAGTAGATGATAGGACTAATTTCTTAGACAGTAGTTCAATTGATGTAACATTAGATTCTATATTCTAGACACTTTATTTTGATGGCTCTAACTGCCTTGAAGGTGCAGATGCTGGAAGTATTCTCATTGACCCACAAGGGACCCAACATCTGATGGCCAGTCAGGTTGGAGTTTTCACGCACCAAAAATACAACAGAATATGAAGGCTTGCTACAAGGCCTAAAGAAAACCATTGATATGAATATAAAAAATCTTAAAGTTTTTGGTGACTCACATATAATCGTGGATCAGGTTAGGAAAAGGATACATTGCAATTCACCACACCTGGTAAGGTACCAGCATGAGGTATGGGACTTAATTGATAGTTTTGATTCTTTTAATATCACATACATACCTCGAGGGAAAAACCAAGATGCTGATCTGATGGCTAATATGACTGCTAAGCTTTTGCCTGATTTTAGATTGAAGAAAAATAAATATTTTGTTGAATTGATTTTCAGACCATCCATGCCTGATAACATCTCAAATTGGCAGGTGTTCGAAGATGATGAGCAAATCCTTGAGTTCTTTCACTGCGAGAAGACATTCAAGAATGCAGTCATTGACGAAAAGGAGCATGACAAGCTTATGAATGAGAGGGAAGGTGAGGAAAAGGATCAGCCCAATGTGATTCCCAAGTTGGTTGTTAGGATGGATCACTTGTATGAATTTCATGATAAATTCAAGAAGCTGACTAACTGCAAAACGCATAGCTCATCCATGAAGTATGAATCAGTAAACCTTGGGACCAAATAATACCTAAATAATGTCAATCTAGGCCTTGGGTGCTCTCCACAAGAAAAGTCTGCATTTGTCAAGCTATTTAAAGACTACAAGGATGACTTTGTGTGGAAATATGAAGACCTAAATACCTTCTATACCAGTGTTATGTAGCATGTAATCCTTTTGGAAAAGGATGCCAGGCCCTACCAACAAAAGCTCTGTAAGATGCATCCAAGCCTAGAACCATTGGTGAAGAAAGAACTGAACAAGATGCTAGATGCTATAATCATCTTCCCGGTCAGACACACCCGCTGGGTAGCCAATCTCATGCCAATGAGAAAGAAAAATGGAGATATCAGGCTGTGTATTGATTTCAGAAACCTGAACACAGCATCTCAAAAGGATAACTATCATGTCCCTTCTATAGAACACATTCTTCAGTGCGTATTTGGGTCTGAAATGTTGTCCCTATTAGATGGGTTTTAGGATATAATCAAGTATTGCTATCTCATGGGGATCAGCTTAAGACAACCTTCAACACCAAATGGGGCACCTACGCATATCGTAAAATGCCTTTTGGGCTCATTAACGTGGGTGCCACGTTCCAAAGAGCTATGGACATAGCTTTCCGAGGGTTGATGAACAGATCAGTAGTGGTTTACATGGATGACATCACTGTGTATTCATATCACGGAAGGGATCATATTTATCACCTGAGACAGATTTTCGAAAGATGTAGAAGGTACGGAATTTCATTGAATCCCAAAAAGAGCGTCTTTGCAGTCACAGAGGGAAACTACTGGGTCATATCCTCTCTAAAGAAGGGATTGTTATTGATCCTGAAAGAATAGAGACCATCATGAGAATACAACCCCCTGCCAATAAAAAATCCTTGCAATCTTTCTGCGGGAGGAGTAATTTTGTTATAAAATTTGTCTCAGGCTTCACAGAAATAGTGCGCCCCTTGCAGCTGATGATGAAGAAAGACGTTGTGTATAAATGGAGAGATGAAGCCAAGGAAGCGTTTCAGCGAATCAAGGAAGCCATTGCTTAAGCTCCTGCATTGGTCAGCCCCAAATTCAGCAAGGAGTTCTTCTTGTACATTTTTTCCTCTGATGTTTCATATGTCGCAATACTCACTCAGAAAAACAACAAAGGCAATGAATTCCCTATTTCTTATATGAGCTCTAATCTCCAAGGGGCAGAACTCAACTACCCAGACATGGAGAAATAGGGTTATGCAGTTTTCAAGGCTGTAAAAAATTTCTTCCCTTATTTACTAAAGGCCAAGAAAAAAGTCATTGTTCCCCATCCTGCTATAAGAGCCCTCTTCATGCAGAAAGAAATGGGTGAATGAAGAGGTAACTAGATAACCGCCCTTCAAGAGTTTGACCTGGAGATAAAGCTAACATAGATAGTTCGAGGGTAGGGACTTTGCAGGCTAGCAGCATAAGCCTTGGTGGACAGGAAAGGGGCATCTGAAGAATCAGGAACGTTGAGCATGCAATATGCACAAATGGAACTCAGGGAGGAGCCCTTATGGAGTAACAAAGCATTGATGTATGAGCGAGAAGCATCAGAAGCCTTTTTGGACCCTGAGTCGTGGTACTACAACATACGCTTCTATCTAGTGCAGGGATCGTGTCCTAAACACATGGATGCATCACAAAGGAGAGCACTTAGATTGAAATCCAATCTGTATCATTTGGCCAACGGTGTCTTATACAGAAAAAATCATGATGGAATCTGGCTGAGGTGTTTGGAGAAGGATGATGCCAACCATGTATTGAAAGAAATGCACGACGGCCCAATGGGTGGTCACTATGGCGAAGAGACCACTGCTCACAAAATATTAAGAGCCGGATATTATTGGCCCACAGTGTTCACAGACTCGCATGCCTATGCTTGCAAATGCAAGGTGTGCCAAACCGCCACAAGACGAGAAAGAAAGCCTGTTGTTCCCCTCAGGCCTGTTATGATTTATCGACCATTCCAGCAATGGGGCCTAGACGTCATAAGCGAGATCACTCCAAACTCTTCACAGCAGCATAAGTGTATACTCACAGCGACTGATTACTTCACCATATGGACCAACGCCATCCCACTCTGGAAGGTGAACGAAGATGAGGTAATATCATTCATTGAGAAATTCATTATCAGTATCTATGGCATCCCTGACACCCTCATATTTGATAACCCTTCTTACTTTTCATCTCTGAAACTGAATGAGTTTTCTATTGATAAATCAATCCACATAGAGTATGTAGCAAACTATTACCCCCAGGGAAACGAAGTTGTAGATTCTTCAAATAAAAACCTTATCGGCATAATCCGCAAGTCAGCCGCTGACAACCAGAGGAACTGGCACAATGCCCTAACAAATGCCCTTTGGGCCGATAGGGTCACCCCTAAAGTGGCCTTAGGTAACTCTCCATACTTCCTCGTCTATGGACAGGAAGCCATATTGCCCCCAAACATTACCCTTTCCTCCTTACAGCTCTCCCAAGATTCAAGAGGAACCCCTTCAGCCTTGCTTCAAGAAAGGATCAACCAACTGGTGAGGCTGGAGGAATTAAGAGACAGAGCCAGATTTAAATTCAAAAATCACCAAATGATTGTAAAAAAATGGTTTGATCATCATCTGGCAGGAGATAAATGTTTCCAAGTAGGGGAGCTAGTACTGAAATGAGACAAGTTGAGTGAGCCAAAGGGTAAACACGCAAAATTCCAACACCTATGGCTGGGCCCATTCCAAGTTGTTGAAAAAATTGGTCAAGGGACTTACAGGTTGAAAATGTTACAGGGAGAGACTTAAAAGCTCCCTATTAATGGCCAACATCTGAAGAGATACTTCCAGTAGCCACCGCATGGTGGTTAACTCTTGAGTAGGTTAGAGTTCATTTCATTTTGCTGTTAGTTTAGTTGTATTTTTGTCTTTTCCTTTTGTTTTCTGCAAAGTCTATTTTCCTACTGTTTTGAATCACAATCCTTTTCAACCAGCTGATTTTGGTCCTCCAGTCTCGTTCTACCTTTCAAATTTTCCCTCATTCACCACTTTCGGTCTTTCCCTTCCTTATTAACCTGCTGATGATTCTGTGGTTCCTAAATCCATCATTTCCCTGCAAATCAAACAAACTTTCTATCAGCCCATGAGCACTTGAAAATCAGTTGTGGAATTAAAACCAAACCCCTCATTGGCATCTATTGGGAACTATGTGAGATCTGTTGATAACTTGGATATCTGGAGCATGTAGGGGCATCTTTATAAAACAAAAAATGTGTAACTACAGCTGGACTGGCATGGAGGAATGCTGCATCTTAAGTAATCCCACTCATACCTAGCCTATACTTTCCTATAAGGTTTACAGCCATTCTCCAATGGTCCCATACACCACAGTAAATTGTCCAATACTTGTTATCTACAAGTAAACCTCCTTTCATGGGCTAAGCTCACTGTCATATACCCCGTGGCAAATCCAATTGTGCTCTAGTCCTTGTGCCTGAAACTGGAAGGACTTATTTAAAAGAAAATGAAATGTCAAGTCCTTGTGCAAATCTGGAAGGACAGGTTGTTTGGGAAGCCAGTTAGAGTAAAGACTGTTGTTGGGCTCAAAGTACCGGTTGATACAGCAAGCCCAACCTTGCTTAAGCAGTTTAAAAATATGGCATGATCCATGACTATGCCCCATTCAATCATATGAAAATATAGCACTGAAATTCTCATATAAAGTGCAGATAAACATATCTACATCAAGTTTTATGAACAATAAAGAGCTGAGGTACACACCTAAACAAGTATTAACAAACCAATGATGGCCCAAAAAGGATTTTTGAAAGTAGGAAACAGATAAAGGAAGGTTAATAAATCCCATAACACTGCCATTGGAGGATACTTGTCAAAATCTGTCAGTAAGTAGAAGCTATTTGTCTCTATCCCACCTGAAGCAATTGATGTTGAAGTGGAACCCATGCTTGTCCATCTATATAGTTTTCATTTCAAGTTTATCTTAACACCCTAATGTTTTATTGATCTGAGGATTATTTGGAAACAGAGATAACTGGTTCAACCAACGATTATCCATTTGTTGTGGCCACAACTACCACCCTATTAAAACATTTTATGATAGCAAATTTTCAATGTGTCCCCTAGAAGTTTGATCTTTCATCTTTCAGAATGATCTATTTTATCACACGGATGTTAACTCTTTGCCGAGTTAAATTTTCAATGCCTGATGGCTAAGCCATTGAATAACTCTCTGCTGCATGGTTCATTCATGACCCAGCCTTCATTCCCTTCGTCAGGACTTCTCAAATCCTCATAAGCATCCATAGTATATTTATGCCCGCACGCATAATCACCCCCACCCTCACTATAGTCATTTGTGTACTTAAGACACAAAACCTTCTATCGCGCCTCATTTCCATTTTAATTCTTTGCAATGAAAGACTTCACAAACATGCATAAACCATCCATCTTTCGCTTATCGCACTCACCTTGGCACATAACGCATGCCATAAGGCACCAGACCCGACGGCACTATAAACCACAATATACATATATGTCGGGTTCGAAACCCCGTCGCATATCGCAATCGGCCTAGGTCTAAGGCTTATACATATAAGGCGCGCCACTATGCTCCGGACCCAACAACACTTTTAACCATACTTCATACATATTTCGGGTCCGAGGCCATATCGCATATCGCATATCGGTGGAGCCCGGGCCTTCTACACAATGTGCGTTGTGATATGGTGGACCCGCCGAGCTATCAAATATGATATATATATTTTCGGGTCCGAAACCCCGTCGCATATCGTAATCGGCGAAGCCCCAGGCTTGTGCATATTGCAATATGCGATATTCCGGACCCAACGACATTTATAGGCTTCGATACAAAAAATTTGAGGTCTGGCGTGAGTGATCGGGACGGGATTTTCTTTGTTTTCCCGTGTTTTCCAAAATTCTCGATATAACAAAGGGAGCGGGTTTTTAGTGTAAAAGGCGAGTCTGTGAAGTCCCAATAGTGTAATCGCACATCGAGGAAGTGGAAGTCATGGTACTGCTACCCGCGGAGGGGCCAATACCCGATTGCGATTAAGTGAAGCCATCGAAAATCATGCCAAGCCTATGGATTGAGCGGGAAATTGTGTGTTGCTTGTGTTTTATGTGCAAATCCTTTTTCACACTTTTTCCCGTAGTTTTATAAAAGGTAATGAAGGTAACGCTTATGTTTTGTTTGAACATTTATGTTATATTGTTCACAATCATGAAGCTAATGATAACTATCTCTGCAAGCGAGAAATAAAGGACGCAGGAATGGATTCGAAGAGTCATGTATGCGGAAGCATTGTATTTAGAGGTTCGGCCTCAAGCGTTCAAGGTTGGAACCCCATGCGTTGCGTATCATTCCAAAAGCAGAGTTGTCCTGGTTTTCATCATGGGAAGGCAACACACAGTCACCCTTTTTACCAACATTTTTTCACTTCCTGAGGAAATGAATCGCTCCAGCCGATATGCTTTCTACATGTCAGCGGTTATGGTGACGATCCTATCTTTGTATACTCGATTTGCATATCGAAAACAGTGGGGAAGATGAAGAGGCAGGGTAGACCTAAAGTCAAGGGATTTTTCATAATTATTACCTCCAAAGAGGAGAAGAGGCTTGAGGCTTTGAGAGGAACAGTTTTGATTTATTGTGAATAAGGAAGATTGTTTGGTCAAAGAAGGAGCCTGTAGTTTCTGATTTATTTTCCTTTGCTTTGAGGTGTTTCGAAGCAGGGTGCTGCTGCTGGCATGAATATAAATGTGATTTGTGTTTATGTATATTGATGGCATATTGTTAATGATTAGTCTTGTTTATTTGAATATGATTCAATTACATGGTTAACTCATGAGTGATCTCTGATTCAAAACCATATTAAACACCAGTTTCTAGTTTATTTGTACCGAAAGGAATGTGTATTCTTGTATGAGTAATCTGATTGCAATCAAGCTCTAATACGGCCTTGTTCATCTATGAACTCAGTAATTGATTCTTTTGGACTTGGAATTTATTTATGGTGTTTAATCTCTTTCGTCATGCTCCTACATGATAGATTAGCATAGCTAGAAGTAGTGTAGATAGGGTTTAATACATAGAGGTTAGCTGTTTTATTTTGCTGATTTAATTGAAGTCTTCCTCCCGGAAGCAATCTATCAACGCATTTAACAATTTACGGGGTCCCTTAAAACCTGTCAGAACTAGCCATTCCAAACGAAAGTAGGTCTAATTGGGGCTTGCAATCGGGTTAGTTCCCCTTGTTGGTATAGTGAACATTCCCCATGTCAACAGGTTCTCGCGTTCTCACAACAAAATCTTTGTCTACTTGCTAGATGCACGAATTGTTATTGAAGGGAAAACTTGACCTGCTCTTGCTTGTTTGATTTCTAAGGGTTTCTAATGTGGTAAAATCTCAACATCTTTCCGGGCATCAGAATCTTCTGGGTTATTTACATGCATATACAAACTTGTTTGCCAATGTCAATGATTTCATTAAGCGTAGAGGGAGTCAAACCGGCCATAGAAAGAAGAGGAAAGGCTACTGGGTGTTTTTTAGTCCAAATCATTATTCTTTTTTACACTAAAAATTTCATGCTTCATAAGGATTTCCGAATTGATGTTCGGTGTGTCAAAATCCTCTACCACATATGTGTAATCTTGTATCTAAAGTAGTTCATATGTTGCGGATGTGTTGCCATAGTGAGTTTTTCGATTTAATGATGAATGTAACGCCAGGTTCTTTCTCTCTCAAAAAGCTTCGTTTTAGCTACGATAACCCATCAATTTTGGGCTAGCCGAGACACCAGCTTAACATAAAACCAGTTTCCCGACGTTCTCTATTAGACTCAGATACCAAGAGCATTTTCCACTTGCAGTCACCTCTGTGGTTGTAAGATACAAGGAACGACAATGTGTGGAGCTTTAGAAGTGGATATGCTTAAAGCCATTGACATTCTCAAGCATCTTGATAGTCACTCGAAGCATTCTACTATCATAACTTTGACTCGCTGCAAAAACGTTGTTGGCAACGTCTTGTCCATGTTGGTAAGGATTGCCAATCCCATATTTTCATCAATGCATTGTTTTGTTTTGGATCACTATTGGATCTTCAGATTTAGTCTTAATTTTCAAGGTCTACTTTTGTAATTCAATTACAGTTATTGGTTTATATAGGCCTAACCTAGCATGGGGTTTGTCTTGTGAGAACCAAGACTTTTTTACTGTTATTTGTCATGTTCATTGTATGGTTCTTACTTTTGAAAAAGGTATATAGATATATTCCTATACAATAGGAAAGAAATTGTTTCATAGACATAGGTGAGGTCTCTACCATTCTGCTATTATAAATAGCTATCATGTCAATAACACACAAAATTTTTGGGAGTTGGCTAGAGGATACTCAAATGCAATTGATGCTTCTGCAGAGTGTTGAAATTTTTTCACTTCTTACACTTAATGTTATATACCTAGTAGATGATGTGTGATTTCTAAGGCAATAGGTTTAGAGGCCTATATGGATGCTCTTCTATTCATAGAGTAGGTAGGAACAACTCTTGTAGTTTTTGACACAACCACAAATGGAGCTCTAGAGTTTGCATGTTTATATCGTGCACCTTGATATTCTTGAAAACAAATGAAATAGTTAATCAACTGGGATGTTCAAACAGCGTTTTGAAGTGGAGCTCTATATTTTGCATGTTTATATCTTGCACCCTAACATTCTAGAAAACACATGAAATAGTTAAACACCTCTGTGAAGAGCATCTTCATTGGTTTTTTTTTAATACTGAGAGAAAATGCTAATGTCAAGTGCAAACCTTAATTAAATGATAGAATTCTAACTCTTTAAATGAGAAAAAAGGATTCTTCTAACAAAAATGATAGTACTAAGTAACATAGTTTCAATTATGGGTTCCCTAAAACACAGAACTTTCGTTTATGTAAAGGATTGTCATTCAAAAATTCCTTATAGAATACAACGATCTTATCTCTCAACTTACCGGCCTGGTTTTTATTTTCCCAGTTGGAAAATTTCTTTTTTATTTTATTTAAAAATAATTAATTAATATTATATATATATAATACTCAAATTCCTACTTATATAATAAGATGCAAGGCAATAAACAATCACATTTGATCCTTGGAGAATGTACTACATGTAGGGTATAAAAAAGCACATAGTGGAAACAAATAAAATCATATTAACCTAAATTCAAATTAATGTAGAGGTTTTGTCTGTCCATGGGTACATAATAATGCCGTACGCATACGGCATAATATATACAAAACAGAAAGTTTTTTCTCTTTCTTTTATTTATCGTCATATGGATACGTCCATGATATATCTAAATTAATATAAAGCTAGAGTTTTAAATAGCTTTATGGTTTTACAATGCCGTGTTGCTTTTTCATTTCCAAGATGTTAAATTTGGTTTCTTTCATATTTGTTTGCTAGCAAAATTTTAGTATACGAGTTGTTCTTGAGCTGGGCACCACTACACTTCCTGTACCTATTTACTGAATTTCTTATGGTAAGAATTTCTATATTTAGTCAGAACTTTCTAAATGGCTTTCTTTTGAAGTGGAAGTTTATTTTTGCGGTGCATTATTCCACCTGGTACTAAATTGGTGCAAGTATCTATTTACTGAATTTTTTGTTGTAAGAATTTCTATTTTAAGTTAGTGCATTTTAAATTTGTTTTTTTTGAAGTGAAAGTTTATTTTTGCCCTACATTATTCTATTTCGTAGCAAATTGGTGCCTCAACTATTTTTGAATAAGTTCTATTGGGCTTTGACACCTCCAGTTATTTGGTCATGGGTGTTGTTTCTAATCTTACCATTTAATTAGGTAATAAGGTTGTGTTGATCGATGGTCACATTCCAATCAACCCCTACAGGTTATAACTTGTGTTTAGGAACCAAGTGCGCTTAAGCCATTGAAGCTCTTATATCATCTACCTATCAGGGCATTTAGTTTCCTTATAAGGGATGCATCATCACCAGTACAAAAGACTTATAAGACCAGCTTGCCTCATGCGTCCATTTTTGTATATACCATCATAAATAAATTCACTAAATGAAAATTGGTTGAACCAATTTCATTTGCAAAAATTGACCTGAAATAGATGTTGGTTATAAATTAATAGGTACAAGACACAGAAATAAGAAAGACGGAATTTGAAGAAAGATGCATCTCTCTAGTGATATAATCGCTCACTTAAGGGACTGCACCACAGCACTCTATTGCTTCACTAGGCCAGCGAACCATTACATATATAGGATTAGATTATTGATGAATAGATTCCTAGAATATAAGAATTTCCAACCAAGTCTAAATAAGGAAAATAGATCAACAACACACAAATGGTTCTATTTATAGGAGAAACTTCTAGAGATTTCTCCATTATTCCAACACTCCCCCTTAATGGAGAAATGTGTTTTCTACCACACCCAACTGATTCCTATATACTTCAATTTTTTCCTTTGAGGCTCAGTGAATGTGTCAGCCACATTTTCATTGGTATTACAATAAACTAACTCAATATCCTTGGAGAGCATTTTATCCCTAACAAAATGAAAATGTGTCTCAATATGTTTTGATCTTACATGGTACACAGGATTGTTAGCTAACTTCATGGTGCTTTGATGATCAAACTTGATAATAGTTAGTTTTTCCCAGATCCAAGATTGAATGTATAAATTGAAGTTGATTTTCTGTCATCGAGATTTCAAGCCCAATCTGAATCAGAATAGCATGTCAGCTCAACATTGAAATCATCATCATATTTAATATCAAAGTTAATTGTTCCTTTTAGATACCGATGAACTCACTTCGTTACTCCCCAATGGCTTTCAGGAGGTTTGGTCATGAATTGACTTATAATGCTAAGTAAATATGTTATATTTGGTATGTTTGTAGTGAGATAGTTTAAACTTACCATTGGCCAATTGACGATACGGTGTACTATCCACCTCTTTTGTCTTATCATTATTGTAGAGTTTGGCATTATGTTCTAATGGTATTGATACTTACCTACACTGGTCCATTTTGAATCATTTTAGTAACACCCTAGTATACTTACTTTGTTTAACCAATGTTTGTCCACCTTATCTCCATATCTCAAGACCTAAGAAATAATGCAATTCGCCAAGGATTTTCATTTCAAACTCTTGTGATAGTTTTCATTTAACTCTATCAATTAACTTAGAAGCATTGCATGTTATCATAAGATCATCAACAAATAGAGAAATTATAATAACATTCCCCTTTTGATCTGAGTTGATATACATATCAGGGTCAATTTCGTTTTTCATAAAACCTTTCTGAAGAAAGAAAGAATCAATATTCACATACCATGATCTTGGTGCATGTTCAATCCATATAATGCTTTATTTAACTTACAAACAAGGTGGTATTGACCCTTTTTAACAAAAACTTCTGTTTGAATAAGATATACTTCTTCTTTTAATTCCCCATTCAAGAAAGAAGATTTAGCATCTAGCTTATGTAGTTTCCATTTATGTTTCATAGCTAAAGCAATCATTAATTGTATTGTATTTAACTTAGCTACAGGTGCAAAAGTTTCTTCATAATCAAATCCCTCTTTCTGTTAGTATCCTTTAGCAACTAACCTAGCCTTATATTTATCTATACTTCCATCAACTTCAAATTTAGGTTTGAACAACCATTTGGATCCTATGGGTGCCTTATTTTCCTATTAGTTCCTAAGTATCATTCCTCATTATAAAATCATATTCTTCATTCATTGCATCTCTCCACTCTTTATGTTCATTATCTTATTTAAAATTCAAAGGTTCTACAACATTCATAACTTTATTCATTAAGGCATAATATTTAAATCTTGTTGGTGGTTGAGTTTGATGAGATGACCTTCTTGGTACTTCATTGTTTTCATCTTTTCTCCTAATTTGTGGTGAATCATCTCTTCCTCTTAGTGTCACTGTGGTTGCTAGAGGTGTTCATGTTGTTGGATTCTTCCTCCTCTTCTTGTTCCTGCTTATCATGTGCTTCCTCTATGACATAATTATACTCATTAGGGATATGTCATGCATCATTCTTATGGCCTTCATTTGCAAGCTCATGAAATAATACATCTCTAGTTGCAAATATTTTATGAGTGTCGGGATCAAACAACTTATTTGTTGGGTTTGTTATATTCTTTCCATGGCTAGCCCCATGTGCGAAGTAGAGGGGTTGGGGGGGGCGGTAGACCCCCCTTCGTTGTGCATAGGGGGCGCAGTATTGGGGGTGGTAGACCCCCCTTTCTTGCACGAGGTGCAACAGAGGGGCGGTAGACCCCCCTTCGTTGCGCGGGGGGCAGCAGTGGGGGTGGCAGACCCCCCTTCGTTGCACGAGGCGCAACATGGGGGCGATAGCCCCCTACATGGGGTTCGTGGCAGTGCCCCAAGAAAAAAAAATGGACCCTATATTAGGTGGGCGGACCTACCTATGGTTTTGTGCATGGGTTTCACACATGGTTTTGTGCAAAATGGTTTCTACCCAGGGTAATTTGTAGATCCAATCAAGGGAACTACGGTTATGTTCTAACCTAGGGTTAATGGATTAAGGTTTATGAATGCTTCGACATGTGTATATATGTATTGTAACATTGCAAGGAACATAATGAAAAATTGATCTGGTACTCCCAATTTTGGGATCCAAGGGAAATCTTTGTGTATTTGTTCTATATTCTCGTCATTGTTTATTTTCTGTTTTTTAAGAATTCATTTGCACGTAATTTATGTACAAGGTTAAAACCTACACTTATAAGTTTTATGATAAGAACAATAACATATGAAAGATGCACTTGATAGTTTTCGCATCAATTTTCCTACTATCTTCTTTTAGAACATGAGAGAACTATTTGCTACCGAAGTTGCAATGTCTTACAATTGGTTTATAACCATAAAATGCTTGAAAATGGGTCTTATAATCTAAAATTTTAGTCAAACTTCTATTTTTCAAGTAAGCAACATTATTAATAGCTTCGGCCCAAAAAGAATTGGTAATATTCTTATCTTTCAACATGCTTCATGCACATTCTACTAGGGTTTTGCTCTTCCTTTCAACTACTCCATTTTGTTGTGGATTATATGGTATTGTGTATTGTTGTACAATTCCATGGGATTTGCAGTACTTGATGAATTCATTTGAAATGTATTTCCCCCTTGATATGATAGGAGGATCTTGATGTATTTTCTTATTTACTTTTCCACCATAGTTTTGAATTCCTTAAAATATTCAAAGATGACACTCTTTTTCCTCATGAAGTATACCGTGTAAATTTTTTACAATCATCAATAAAGATCAAGAAGCAATATGCTCCACATAATGTTCTAGTCTGCATAGTACCACATACATATTTATGCATGAGTTATAGAACATCCCTTTTCCTTTTATCTATATGAGTAGGGAACTCTTCCATGTGCATCTTCCCTATGCACACCCTTCACATGCAAATGTTCATTCTGAAGTATTGGAAGCCCTTCTACCATTCCTCATTTTTGTAGCAGTAATAGATCACAAAAATTAATATGGTCATACCTTTGATGCCAAAGATATTATGTTATCATTGTTGTGGATGTCATTGGTTGATGAATTTTAGTTGACACATTGAGATTATACAAACCAACAATTTTAAATCTTATTGTAATGACCTTGACATGATCCTGCATGTTTTTCACCACACATTGTGAATTTACAAATTCAACCTTTAAGCCCAGATCAGTTATAATGGAGACATAAAATAGATTCTTCTTAATGTCATGCACATACATCAAATTGTGGATTAGTTTAACATGACCATCTGGTAATATCACTGGCACATCACCATACCCTCTAATTTCATGTGCACGATCATCTCCAAGATATACATTTGTACCATTGTTAGTTGCATGAAAGTTCTCAAACCAATCCCTATTACAGGGCATATGTATGGAGGCTATAGAATCAAGAAACCAAGTATTTGGATCATCTATTTCAACAGATAGTGTAGCATCTGTAACAAATAGTATAATTTTTTTTATGCCATAATTCATTGTTTCTCCTCTATCAACAAAATTACCAGTGTGCTTTTTTTTCTATGTTTGGACTCATGGTATTTTCTTTTCATGCAATCTCTACAATAGTGTCCAAACTTTCCACAATAATAACATTTAAGATCAACCTTTAGAGATGTCATACCTGATTGTGAATTTTCAAATGGTGGCTCACCAAATGTTGGCTTTCCTTGTGGTGACTTTCCTCCTTTGTTACCTTCCCAAGGCTTCCTTTTGAAAGGTGGTTTCCCTTTTACCATCAATGCCAAATCAGAATTTTGAGGCTTAAGATTCCTTTGTCTTTCTTCCTCCTACATGAGTATACCTACCAACTCATCAAAAGTGGGAGCTTTCTCCCTTGCTGCAAGACCTGTGATGAACATATGATACTCATCTAGCATTCCATTTAAGGTTATAGTGACTAGGTTAGTGCTAGATACTGCTTCACCTATGTCTCCAAGTTTATCTTTAAAATCCTTAATTCTTGAAATAAAATTATTGATACTTTCATTTTCTTCCATTTTAATAGACATAAGATTACTCTTCAAGGATATGAGTCAATTTGTATTCTTTGATTCATACAAGTCCTTGAGTGTCATCTAGGTCTCTTTCGATGTCTCGGAGTCTCGTATATGAGATATAATGTTATCTTTTATGGACATTCGTAACAATACTTTTGCCTTAGTCTCCCACTTCTCCCAATATTGAATTGATGTAGTTGTAGCTCATGTAGTTGCTTCTAACTTCACTTCATCAAAACTCATTATTGATTAGACATTGTATCCCTCCATTAATGTATGCATTTTAAACTTCCAATTCACATAATTAGAACCATCCAACTTGTTTGCTTCATTCAAGTATGTTTTTGCTAGAGGATTAGGCATCTTTAAGTAAAACTTTCTCCAAATTCCAAATCAATCAGCAATTTTAATCCCATACACAATAACTCACTATTTAAAAGAATGCATAGATATCTTAAGAGAAAATCAAACCAGGTTTACATAGTTTCGTAGCAATTGAGTTCATAGTAGGTTTCACAGTTTCATAGCAGATTTCACAATTTCATAGCATCTAATTTTGTAGCAGATTTTACAATTTTGTAGCAGCTCCAATTCATCATTTGATGACTTTTAATATCGACAACAACGACTATAGAATTCTCAACCCATTTTCATTAAATATAGCTCATATTATGCACTCCTCCAACGTTGAGATATTTTATTGCAAATAAAATAATGATCCTTCCTTCTCAATCTTCCACAGTTATGCAATAGAAGCAGCGATCCCTTCCAATTTTCCACAAATCACACAACTCAAAAGATTTTTTCTCTTAATGCACACTTAACAGCTTCAGTGCTCCTTTTCACTTGTAGGATCATATGCATAAGTAACCAAGCTTGGTCTTTAAACTCATCCTCCACCAAATGCACGTCAGGAAACTCCTCCACGCAAGCTGACAAAATAGAAAAACAGCTCCACACTCATGTATTTCCAACCTAACTATGTCACACAGTAGCTACACATACTTTTGACTCTCACACCAGTCACGCTCAACACAAGCCTCATGACCTTGAACTCAAACAACCCTCTACTCTAATACCAACACGGAAATGAGAAAGATAGAATTTGAAGAAGGCAACAACTCTCTAGTGAGATAAACATTCAATAAGGGGACTACACAACAACACTCTATTGCTTCACCAGGGTAGAAAATCATTACATATATAGGATTAGATTATTGTTGAACAGATTCCTAGTGTAACACCTTCCTCCCACATCTACCCAAGAACCTGGCTAGTCGAGTAAACATGCGATGAGATGCCACTATGATATGATTCGACCTCCTAAGCCACATTAAGGAAGTGGAACCAACAGAAACACACCATACAGACATCCAATATCATCAACAGAACCCTCAAAGGACTAGTAGGCCACTCAGACAGCCTGTCCCTGGGTCCCACTGTTGTTTTAGGTCTCTTGGGCCATAGTCGCTCTCATGCTATGGACAGGGGAGCAACCAGCATCCTAAAGTTGCTTTCACAGGCCTGCCTACTAGCAATTATGGACCACAATTGTTAGTGTTGTGCCAGTGACCCCGAGATTTAAACCACTTTTTAAGGCTCATAGCCCAAGTCACTGCCCACAATTTATCCATCTCTTCAAATTAGTAAGATAACATGGAAATGACAGTACTAAAGCAAATACTTGTTCAAGACCTTGATTAGACCCCTACTAGCCATGATAGGCATTTCATCAAACATATTGCAAATGTCTAATCTACAGGTGTAATTCACATTTCTGAGCATAGGGGTCTCATAGTTAGCTGAGAATTGCTAAGAACCATTGATGCCTTAATGCATCAAATACCATTCCATCCATTAGGTCATAGAAACATTGACCATTCAACTATAAGTAAAAACATGATGAGAGCCACACATGGTTTCTGTCATAAAACACATGCATAACAAGCATAGTAGCAGCAGAAAATACTCATGAAAGTATAGTCATATAGACCACATATAATCTATCAAAATTCTCATTGAAATACAAGAAGAAATAACCTTTCATTAATGATACAAAATCCAAACCCGAGATGGGACTTCCACATTCCACCTGACTGTAGAATGGTTTTGCCAAATCTCTCTTCAGTCATTCACCCATGTTCCATATTCCAAGCATGAATGTGGGATCTCATAAAACACGTCAATAAAAACTCATCCAAGGCTTCCAGAGGTCATCCACCTCAACTCATCAAATAATGATTCCACCTCACAGTCGTACATCACAAAACCATTATTAGATTGGTCTCCATCCAAGCCTTCCAAAGCGTTGGTCCAACCAAGTCTTCCAAAACTAGTAACTCAACCCACATCTTATATAGGGATTCCAAAGTGTTTGTCCAACCAAGGCTTCCAAGACTATTAACTCAACCCACCAAGGGCTTCTATATCATTTTTCCAACTAAGGCTTCCAGGACTAGTAACTCAACCCAAGTTGTTATAGGGCTTCCAAAGAATTTGTTCAACCAAAGGCTTCCAGGACTAATAACTCAACCCAAGATAAGGAAACATGAGAACCAACCAGAAAAAAATAATGAAAGTAAACCCACAATAACCATGGCTATCTATGAAATGGTAGGGCTAGGCAATCCATTGTTGATCCAGGCAATCCTCCATGCCAATGATAGATCACAACCAAGAAACCACATGCATGTGTCATACATGCCAAAACTAGTGAAGAAATCATACACGCAACTCGGTACCTGCAAGAAAATATGATGTAGTTGCTAATCTTGATGCCTCCTTGTGCTTTTCTGCCTTTCCTTGGCTTTCTTGCTCCAAGAATCCAATTATGCCACACCCTCCAAGAGTGCTCCAAGAAAACTCTAAGTATCCAAGAGTATGAGAGAGAGCTCCAACGCTGAACTGACAGAAGGTTACCAATGTCCTCATAAACCTTTTTATGTATGAGGCCTTATTTTCTTCATTTTCCTCCTCACATGCAACATGTGACCTTTCACCTCCCTTTTCTCCTAATTTCCATAATTTTCACAAATAAATGTGCAAAAAATACCTTTTTACTTCTTTAATGCCTTAGCCATTTCCTTTGCCAATTTCCTTAGCCATAAACAACCAAATGAACACCCACTAGGATGTCCTGCCCACCATTCATCTTGGAATAAGTGTCCCATCGACCGTGGTTATTACTTTTAACTTTTATTACATGGAATTTTCAATAGGGCTGTTACAGAACCCTCCCCCTTGCGAGACACCGTCCTCGATGTTCAATCACACATATACCTCAGCACCCTACTGAAAGAAGACATACTGCTCATGGATCTTTATAACACAGCTCGATGTAGTATTTACAATGAAAGATCTTCTCAAGAGAAATACATCATGACAACATACCGCACAGTGAAGATTTATAACACAGCACATTATGGTATTTACAATTATCATCCTGTTGTGTGCCAACTCATATAACATCATAACATCATGATAACATAACCACATGATATCATAATAACATGACACCCATACCACATAGTGGAGCTTTATAACATAGTTCATTACGGTATTTACATCCATACACCGGTGTACATATAGCAACATCATCAACATATAGATATAAAAACATATGCCAAATCATATCCCAAAGCATATATCAAAACATATACTAAACACCATGTCTAGTCATATATCAAAACATCATATAGCATATATCAAACCATCATAAAACAAATATCAACAACCATAAAGAAAATATCAAACCATCATAATGCATATACCGAACCACCATAAAGAAACTATCAAACCAACATAATAAAATACCAAACCACCATAAGAAAATATCAAACCACCATAAGCAAATATCAAACCACCATATCAAGTTGCTTTGCCTCAATTGTCAAACAAGGAAGGATACATGGCCTGCATCTGATCTGCCATCTCCCATGTAGCTTCACCGGGCCCAAAGTGTTTCCAATGCGCTTTAACTTGCTCAATTGCTCGGTTATGTAGTATGAGCACCTTTTTATACATTATACACTGAAGCTCCGACTGGAATTCTCCATCTGGTTCCACCTACAATACAGACTATTCAATCACATCATCAGCATCTTTAGCATATTTCTTAAGCAATGAGACATGGAAAACATCATGGATTTTCATTGTAGAATGCAGTGCAAGTTGATAGGCTACTAGCCTAATTCTCTCAATAATACTAAAGGGTCCAGAAAACCATGGTGCCAGCTTGGCACATGATCCAATCTGCAAGAATCTCTTCTTCTATTTGATGCACAAGTACACCTGTTCTCCAACCTAGAACTCCTTGAACAACCTGTTCCTACCTGCATAACTCTTCTGCCTATCCTGTGTTGCCTTTTGTTGGGTGTGGAGCCTGATTATCTTCTTTATTCAGAGGTCTTTGTTTCAGCCAGATGTATACCCAAGGAATATTGTACACCCATCCACGTGGGGGGTTAGTCCCCCTCGGCTGAGGGGTTCTGGGGGCAGCACCCCCGAAGCTAAAAATAGATGTAAAATTGCCTTGTAAAATATTGTAATTTTATAGTCAATCTGGATCGTTCATTAGGGAGGTGATTTGTTGGTAGAAGTTATGTTTAATTTAGGGTATTTTTCCCTATAAGGAAACCCCTCACTATATATGATGGAATTGTATTGCGGTTGTGTCTATGTGTACTCTGAGCGAGGAAGATAGAGGAGATTGTGTGAGAACGAAGAGGGAATTACAGCGGATCTATAGTAGGTTGTATCTCTTCATTTTGCTAGATAATATAAAAGGAAGGACTGGTTGTTTCTCCGTGGACGTAGCCCAAATTGGGTGAACCACGTATATCTATGTCTCTCTTGTTTTATGTGTTTTATGTGTTTGTGTTTCTGCAATATTTTGTGTTCCATTTTTTGTATATATAATTTTCTAAAAACTGGTATCAAATTCGAAGGTCTATTTGGTTGATAAACTCGCATGAGAAGGGTTCTTGGTTTAGGCGGAAGATGGTAGGTTTAGGGTCGAAAAAGTTAACAGCCAAAACTACCAACTATGGAAGATGCAGATGGAAGATTATTTGTATCAAAAAGGTCTGTAACTACCACTAAAAGAAAAGAAAAATAAGTCGACAAGTGTGATAGACACAGAATGGGATATTCTTGACAGAAAGGCACTTGGAACAATACAACTATGCCTAGCAGTGTCGGTAACCTTTAATATTTCAAATGAAACGACAATAGAGGGTTTAATATTGGCATTGGCCAAATTGTATGGAAAACCCTCGGCCTCAAATAAGGTATTTCTTATGAAGTGTTTATTTAATATGAAGATGTCAAAAGGTGGATCTGTTCCTGATCGTTTAAATGAATTTAATACGGTTACCAGTCAGTTAAGTTCGGTAGAGGTAACTTTTGACGATGAAGTTAGGGCACTATTATTTCTGTTCTCATTTCCAGAAGTTGAATTGGTTTAGTTATGGCCATTAGTAACTGTCTTTGGATCTAGTGCTTTAAAGTTTGATGATGTTGTCGGTGCAATCCTTAGAGAGGAAATGCGACGAAAAAGATCTGGTGAGACATAACGTAATGTTTGGCTACTGATCCAGGTGGATGTTGGTGGCCACCTACCTATCCTCTTGGACCCCCACCACGTTTCTTTTAAGTTTTTCAATTCCTAAATTGTAGCACAGTTTACTATTTTCAGCAGTTTTTCGAGTCTTGAACTTCTAGAGCCGTTTTGAGGCTCTAAACGACGTTTTTTGGGAAAATGGGAGCCAACATGGGTTGTGGTCCAATGTTGGCCACTCAAAAGTTGTATTCCTCAGATAGATATTTCTAATGAGATATTGTGCGCGTCAAACGGAGATCGTATGCCAAAGTTACGACCCCGGGAAGTTGATGTACCAACTTACCAAAACGGGGCCCATAGTTTGGCACTTCATCTCCTAGGGTTAGGTTTTTGGATGTTTAGGGTTTTTCATTGTTTCTCAATAATAAATAGGTCTTTGAGCCTCATTTTAAATCAGTTGAGAGGCATGTAGCCGCCACATCTCTTCTCAGAGATAAGATACCATCGTCTGAGCTAGTCTTACTTCCATTCTGTTTGTAAGCATATTTCAGTATTTCATATTAATGAAATGAGGTGTTATTTCTATTGCATCTCTATATTTATGGTTATGTCTGTAATTTGTAGCATTCCTGTTTAAATCTATATCAATAGTATCATATCGGTCTGTTCTTTCTCTGTTTTTCTTTGCATGTCCCCAACGAAGTCGAGATATAAGGAGTTACGGCTTGAACTGGTTGAACATTTTCAAGACCAGCCTCACAAATCTCGACGTCCTCCCATGGAGGATGAAAAAAATATGAGGGGGCATGAGATCCTATCAAAATATTGCTCGAATAAGCCCTCAAGCGACAAAGGAACGTGATGATGGACAACTTTTCCCAGATCCTTCAGCGGCTACCCATTGTTGTTGGGAAAAGTATCCAATACGGAATGACCCTATCCCACTCTAAGGAGTGATAGTACCTCAGCAACAAACAAGACAAAACTATCTAAGTGTTCTTCTTTATGAAATGTAAAGAGAGGAGAAGGACGTAACTAACCGATGTCTTCCGCTAGTTTGTTGATCCAATCTCACTCCTTGCTGCTTGTCCCCAGCTCCTTGCTCCTTCACTGGCCCAGCTACACCAAGTTCCTGCAAAATGGCAAGAGAGGGAAACTACAAGAAGCATACATTCATAACTAGTTTAAGGATTAGAATAAACTAAATATGCAAATACAACAAAACATCATTGAGATACATGCATATAGAAGAAACTCAAATGGCTTTATTGATGAAGAAGTAAAGTTCAGGAAGTGATACAACCATAAGAGGCCCAATCCAGCATCACCTTCCCAGCAGAAAGGAATCTACTCTTCACCTCCTTCAAAGCAAATCACCCAATAGCTCTAAACTCAAACCAACAGCAATTCTTTGCATTCACAAGATTCCAGCCTCTAGATCTCATGGGGGAGAGATCCATATATACATGTTTGGAGAGAGGATGAGTCAGCCTGAGATGTGACTAGTGTCCTCTCCCTCTTTCAGTTCTTGATTCCACTTGGAGGTTCTTGCTTCCACTTGGAGATTTGGAACCTCTTACTCATCACCAGTCGAATTCCCTGAGGCAAGTGTCATTTTGGAAGCTTCCTGGGCTCTGACACCTTGAGAAATGAACTTGCCACTTGTCCCTTCTCGCTCAGCGCAGGTAGCCAGTGTTGCAGTTGACATTCAGCGCAGGTATCCAGTGTTGGCTTTGACATTCAGCGCAGACAGCTAGTGTAGCCACTGAAATGATCCTGAATTGACTTGATTTTGATCAGTTTTTGGTGGAGAACTTCTCTGAATTGCTGTGGTTTATTGGCCTTGTTCCTCTAGGGGTAGGAACAACATGTTTAGGGACTTTGGATCCCTTAGATTATGGACATTTCATGCTCAATGCTGTAAGGCACAAAAATGTCTATAACAGTTTCCCCCTAAAGTATGAGGCCGTTTATCGGGTGAAATGCTTTATCAGGAGGATCCGAAGTTCATCCAATGTTGGGAGGTGACCTGTAATAAGATACAATACAATACATTATTTTTCATACTGCTTTCATGATCTAGCTGAGGCGGGCATTCCCATGCTCAGCTTTATAAATTCATTTTTCTGTACATAGAACAGACAATCGTCTGATGGTAGACTGATAATTTTTTATGAAATTATCATCCTTTGAGTAGGATGATCATCTGCTGCACATGTCAATGTCTTTATTTCCTGAATATATCTCGCAGCCCGGATGGATGAAACTAGATCCGGGGTCTTCAATCTCGTCTGATCTTCACTCTAAGTACAAGTCTATCCACGTGAGAATTTTTTGAAGTTGAACGTGGAAAGACATCGCTTGATTACCAGTCAATGATGTAAACTGCTAACAAGCGCGAGAGGAATCACCGATAATGATGATGACCCTCAAGGTACTGCAGTACAATTCACGTGGTGTGAATAGAGGACTTGGCATCGAACACCACGCAAAATCTTTTGGTCGAAGGTCATTGATGTATACCTGTCGCCGGAAGTGAGAAACTTGCCATTGTGGCATGCAAGCTTCAAAGTACTGAGGGGGGTGTTCCTAGATCAACTTCTTGGATAATGAGCTGATGTCGACAAGAAGCGATCCGTCAAAGGAGGGCCTTAATGAATCCCACATCAGTGACACGGAACGGAGCTAATGATTGTGATGGAGGTGAAAACGATCTATGACATATGATTCAGGGTGGCGGTCATGAAAGGATGAAGGATAATGTATGGCAGTGGATGGGACACGGTTGACTCTTTCTCAACGACATCTCTTGAACATATGGCGACACTGATGCGATGGATCGGTAGCATTACCCCAAATATGGATGGTATGGCGAGACCATGGTGATGTGACCGGTGAATGAAACAACCCAACCCGATTGTGGTACGAAGGAAAAGTGTCATGTTCAAGAGCGACTTGCTACCATCAAAGTTTTGAGTTTCTCCCAATTTTTCCCCAGTCATTGCTGACCAGTACCTCTTTATTTTTTTCAAGCTTGAGGAGGATAACATATGCTTGTTCTATAACCTGCCCTTCGGGCAAGCCCATCGTTATGTTTTAACGACCCTAGCGATAGGGAAACTCGTTCTCGTCTAAAGACAAGTTTGTCGCTATTTAATGTATTTAACGAGTCTAGCGACAAAGACAACTCGGTCCTTTTCATTTTTAGAGAGTCTGAAAAGGTACGTAAAGTTAACTCCAAAGGTCCTTCTAATCCCTTAAGTCCGAAAAAGTATAAAACAATACAGAAGGGATGAATTTTCGATAGTTTTAACGAGCCGAACTAAACAAGCGCTCGATCTTTTTGTGCAATAATCCCTCAGGTCCAAAAAGATTAAAATCTAGAGGAGGGATAGCTCTTCCAGTCGCTTTAACGAGATGGAAGGCCAAAACTCGGCAAACTTTTCATATTTTACGAGTCAGATGAAAAGAGCTCAAAGAAGACTCATCTTTTGAGGAACGAGTGATAAACAGGGATAGCAGCAGATTCCAGGTACAGTTTGGAATTTTCCAATCACGGCAGTGTCACAAGGATGGCTAGGTGAAATCACTCTTCGCAGCTGTTCCTCAAAAAAGGTAAACAATCAAATGGAGGTGAACGATCGGCCAAATGAAAAGTGGAGGTGACGGTGCAAACACGACCAAGGCTTTTATGGCTGATGAATTTACGATCACAATGGTTATTTACCGGTTCATTTTTTCTGGATGAGCTTGAACTCTAGGGGGAAGCTTGCTCACAATCGCTTTTCTATTTTTTAACGAGCATAAATTCCGCGGTAAAATTGCTTGATCTTTGCGTTTATTTTTTAACGAGCATGAACCTGTGCTAAAACTGCTCGATTATATGGTCAAATTTTGATTTTTACCATGACTAGCTTTGCCCTTTTCAGAGATAGTACTGTATCCTCAATTGCTGCATCAAACTAGTTAGAAATGAATAACATTTGCTTTTGAAAATGAGATTAAAACTCTAATATTTTACTTTGAACTACGTAAAAAGCAATTAAAAAGTGTCTTTACCTCTCATTTTACCATTTCATTTGCACTTGGTTTGTTGGAGCTTTGGAGGTGCCTCTTCCTTTTTGATTTTCACCAGCTGATTTCGGGAGATTCTGTGGACGATTCTCAGCGCCGTCTGGACCAGGTAAGAGCTAGACCCCAGCTCTTTCTTTTCATGGTTTCCTTCTTCCATTCTGTGCCTGTCTTCTTGTTCCCCTGATCCCCTGGGGTTTTGTTAGGGCGTTCTGCCATCAGCGCAGGTGGTTCACTCGAAACCTGCGTTGAATGTCAAGCTGCCTAAGGGCAGTTTGACCTTCAACGCAGGTGGAACACTGGCTAATTGCGTTGGGCGCAGAAAAAGGTTTTTGTTGCACAGTTTTTGATGAAAATTTTGCCAGTTTCTCATCAAATCCAGGATCTTACTCTTCCTCTTGTTTGTTTTGCAGAGATTATTGGAGCAAAATGACCCTTACATGGCGAGAACGAGAACATGAAGAAGAGGACATGATTGCCCTCCATGACCCTGTCACGGTGAACGCGCTGCGGAACTGTGGCCTGCTGAAATTCTTCCGTATCTCTAGCATGAGAGCACAGATATCCTTACTGCAGTATATGCTTGATGCTTGGGATCCTATCAACCAAGTATTCCAGATCAGGGGCAAGTCCATCCCCTTGACCATAGTAGACATTTACTTCTTGACTGGGTTGTCAAGGCGGGGCGCCCACATTTCTTTGTCCGGTTCGGCCCGAGGGAATGATTCCGTGAGAGATTATGTCCGCCAGTATTGCAGGGAAGGATCCCAGCCGAGCAGAGACGGCAAGGTCATTATCCGCGAGATTTCTGACAGGTCTCTCAAGTCCATACTGTATACTATTGGTAGGATGGCCGGTAGTGCATCCCTTCATGTTGCCAACAGATCCTATGTGCAGCATGCCTTGGAGTGTCTCCAACCGAAAGTATTCAACTGGTGTGATGCAGTACTTGTTCAGATGAAAAGTCAGTTGACCAAGGTAAAGGACGGAAAGCTGAAGAACTTTGGTTTTGGTTCTATTTTGACCGCCTTTGCTTTGGAGAAGATACCACTGATGCAGCCTCAGTATATTGCACTCGACTTGCCTTCTCCTACCGAGCCACGCATGCAGAGATGGGTTGATCACATGTCTAGACATGCTGGTCAATCTCAGATTTCTTTTACTGATACCTTCTTCAGGTGGTTCGAGTGTTAGGAGATGGTCTATTCCGAGTATCCATATGTTGGTATGGATTTCCGAGGTGATCCAGATTTGGCACTGTCGGATGGCGAGCAGTGGGGCGCTATTGGTAAAATCTTTCACCATATCACTGTTTACTGTTTTTATTTATAATGTCCTTGTGCTTTATTCTGTCAGGACTCTAATCAAACTCATGTGTGCATGCAGATGTTGGTCCTGTCCGTCCAGCAGTTCACCCGAGAGCTCCCGTTGCTGCCCCAGCAGGGGAGACTCCTGGGAGAGTTATTCTTCGTGACCTTGACGTGGCCGAGACTCTTGCCGCTGTGCAGGAGTAGGTTGAGGGCCTTACTCTTGGCATTCCGGATGTACGGATTGATGAGTTACCTTTACAGTTGCAGCGGCATACTACTGGTGTGCCCAGACGATGGACTCGTCTCTTGCGCATGATTGCACAGGCCGTGACTTGCTATCATGAGCATCACTAGGCTAGGGTGCCCCCTGGCCATTTGAGTTTTTGGGGTCATATGACCGATTTTGTCTTGGTTACAGAACATTATATGTAAACCGTAAACAGCTATATATTTTTGATTTTCGGAGTTTTATTTCAGTTTTTATGTGATCCATATGTGAAACATTGATGATGCTTCTCTTTTTATCAATTTTGCAAATGTCTATCTAACACATAGTTTGCTAATGAGTCGGTTAATGTGTTTAAGTTTCTGGAAATGTGTTGATATTGAATGAGATCAAACTGTCTTTCCAAGATTTTAACTCTTAGGAACTTGCGATAAATAGCTGGATTTCGGACAGAGTAGGTACCAGTGAGCTGCAGTACTATGAGTTGTGAGTCTAGCCTGATGATTAGTCGGCGTATGCCATGGGTGATGGCATCAAAGAGTAGTTCTATCAATGCGCTATACTCAGCGATGTTATTTGTTGATTGACCAATACATACCCCTCTGAAACTCACTAACTTGCCGCTTGGATCAAAAATGGCCCATGCTGCAGAGGATAGGCTCCTCGAACTACGACTCGCTCCGTCGGCATATCCAACCCACGGTTCCAATTCATTTTACATCTGCAATAAATGTAAAAAGTGGATTACTTAACCAAAATAAACACTTTAGCGAAAACAAAAATGTAACAAAAGCATGCAGGTTACTATTAGGCATAGTAACGCTTGAGGTACAACCCGTTACGAGGTTGCGCCAGTGGAATTCCGTCATAATCCATTAACTCGTAGGCTCCTTTTGCTAATACTCTTTTAACAATATAGGGGCCCATCCATAAAGACTTAAATTTACCAGCTCCCAGCTTATCGGATTCTTGGTCGTAAAGCAAGACCAAATCACCTTCTGAGAAGACACGGGGTTTGACATTTTTGTCGAACTGCGCCTTGACTCGTTTCTTAAGGGCTTCGTTAGCCAATGTGGCATCACGACGGGTTTCATCCAATTGGATTAATTCCAAGAAACGAGCCTCTTCTTCTGAAGTTCCGGGGAGGAGATCAATTGTGAGTTTAAGAGACGAGATTTCACATTGGATTGGTAGGATTGCTTCCAGGCCATACACCAGTTGGAACGGTGTGAACCTAGTTGCATTTCTTACTGATGTTTGGTAGGCCCACAACGCTGAGTACAAGATTAAGTGCCATCTTCTTTTGTGAACCCCAATCATCCTTTGCAGCATGCGCTTCAGGACTTTGTTGATTGCTTCAACTTGCCCGTTAGCTTGCGGATAATATGGGGTAGAGCTGTCGTGAGACAACCCTAGTTTGGCAGCTAATTCAACCATCATGTGATTGCGAAAATGCGATCCATGATCTGTGACTATGGCCTGTGGTACGCCGAATCTGGTGACTACATGATTGAAAAAGAATAGGGCAGTTGTTTCACCAGTATTATCTAATGTAGGCATCGCCTCGGCCCATTTGGTAAAATAGTCGACTGCGACTATAATATACCCATGCCCCCCGGTCGAGGTGGGGTTACATTGCATGAAATCGATGCCCCATTTGGCGAAAGGCCCCACAGCTACTATCGGCTGTAATGGAGCGGGGGGTCTTCTGGTTTTGCTATCGAAAATCTGATAAGCATGGCAACTTCTAACTGTGGTTATGCAATCTTTGAACATGGTTGGCCAGAAGTATCCTGCTCGTAAGATTTTTTGTGCTGTAGCATATCCAGATTGATGCCCCCCACAGGCGCCTGAATGACACTCATTCAAGGCTTTTTCGGCTTCCTCATGGGTGAGGCACCTTCTCATAACCGTATCGACACCAGGATGGTAAAGTGTATCACCGACGATCATGTAGTCTTTTGCTTGGTATCGAATACGTTTTTGTTCTGAGTGGGAGGTGTTTGGCCGAAATCTTTGGGTTTGGAGATAAACTATTATATCTCCATACCACTCATCATTTGCTGATATCATAAACAAACTTTCGTCCACGATTGATTCTTGGGATGTTTCATCGTTGGACGACGATGGGAGATCGCATAATAATTCTGCGAAAACTAAAGCTTTCTTTGATTTGGATTTTACAAATTCCAGATCAAACTCTTGAAGGATTGCTATCCATTTTGAATATTTGCCCCCCAGCAACTGTCGCGACAGTATATAAGTCATGGGGTTGCAATCTGATAAAACGGTAGTCTTCCGAAAGAGGACATAATGTCGAAATCTTTGTATCGCTTGAACAGCAGCAAGTGCTAGCTTTTCAACGTACGAATATTTACTTTCTGTATCATTCAAGTTTTTACTTAAATAATATATAGGGTGTTCAATTCCATCGACTTCTTGAACTAAAACCATCGCAATGGTCGTATCCGCTGCAGCCAGATACAGGTTAAAATCTCTTTGATAGTCCGGGGCATACATTAATGATGCTTTTACTAGAGAATCTTTCAGAGCATCAAAGGAAGCTTGCGCAACCTGGTCCCAGATGAAAGGTACATCCTTTTTCAAAAGACGAGTATAACCTTTAGCAAGTTTTGCGTAATTTGGAATGAACCTCCTCAGAAATTTTGCTTTCCCTTGGAGTTTCTGAATCTGAAGCAAATTTGAAGGTGGAGACAAATTAATGATTGCCTGAACCTTGCAAGGGTCGAGACGAATCCCATCCTTGGAGACTACAAAGCCAAGTAAACGACCAGAACTGACGCAAAACACACATTTGTGCGGATTGAGTCTTATCTTGTAGTGTCAGCAACGTAGAAATATTGCTCTTAAATGCTGCGGATGATCAGTCCGCTTTCGCGAATGAGCCGGAAGGTCGTCGAGATAGGGTTGAACGATGTTCTTGATGTCATGGAAAGCATAATTCATTGCTCTCTGAAACGTCGCCCCTGCGTTCTTTAAACCAAAGGGTAATTTTCGATAAGCGAATGTGCCCCACGGACAAATAAATGCAGTCTTTGACTGGTCCTGTGGGCAGATATTTATTTAATTATACCCGGAAAATCCATCCATAAATGAAAAGATTTCACATCCGGCGCATTCATCAATTATCTGGTCGATGAAGGGTGTAGGGTAGTTGTCCTTTGGACAAGCTTGATTTACATCCCTATAATCGACACACACTCTAATTGTTCCTTGGTTTTTCATAACAGGGACAATATTCGATACCCAATCGGTTAGAGGAACCGGGTAGATGAAACCAGCATGGAGAAGCTTCTCAACTTCTGCTTTAATGGCAACAGCTTTCTTGGGGTGCACCTGCCGAAGCCGTTGTCTTACTGGTTTGACATCAGGATACATCTTAATTTCGTGTTCAACGATACTCGAGTCAATACCTGGCATTTCATCATATGACCAAGCAAAGACATCTCTGAATTCGCGAAAAAGAGCGTTATATATTTCCAGTTCTGAAGGAGAACAACCTTTGCCGACGTAAATATTTTCTACAACATATGTCTTGGTCGAGATATTTATGGCTATAGTCTCTTCAATATTGGATAGGTTCCGCTCGGAATCCACCGTATTTACAGTATTTGATAGGAATTCAAAAACTGAAGGGTGGTAAAGGTCATCTTGAGTATCTTCTTCACAATCCGGAAGAAGGGAACGATGGTGGCTATCATTCCATGGTGCCCCCTCAATCAACATTGATTGTAGGATTCCTTCGTCGCTTCCATGCACTCGCGACCAAGGATCCAAAGGGGTGCCATATTCTCTAGACCTATCTACCCAAACGCTTGACGAGCGTTGACTTGGGTTCGCCTCCCATGCCTGAAACATTGATTGCTACAATATTTCTATTGGGCTTGGGGGCAAAACCATTGCATGATCCATGTTGATATCGTCTTGTGACATCTTCTGTTTGGAAGATATCATGTTGCAGGCTGCTACCCACGCTATTTCCCCTGCATAGATTGGAGGTGGAAGTGCGAAAGTTCCCATCATTGTGGGGTCTTTCAGTAGGCCTACTCCGATATCTT
Source organism: Pinus tabuliformis (assembly GCA_031772625.1). NCBI lineage: Eukaryota > Viridiplantae > Streptophyta > Pinopsida > Pinales > Pinaceae > Pinus > Pinus tabuliformis. The sequence goes on along the minus strand of CM062811.1, from coordinate 483,783,656 downwards.
GAAGCGAATGGTTGCTTCCATGGATCATGGGAATGCTTCCTGTAACTTGTGAACCATTAGGGAGGAAGTTTTGTTGGTCGACGATCGTAATCCCTCCTTGAAAAGGGAATGCGATCTTCCTAAAATAAGTTGACACAATAGCTGCCATGGCATATATCCACGGTCTTCCCAGTAGGATGTTGTAATCAAGATTCCCATCGATGACTTCAACATCTATTTCAACTGTTTTTCCTCCTAGTTCAACCTTCAAGTTATTTAGGATACCGTATGGGGTATATGTCCTACCGTCGAATGCTTTCAATGTTGTCGAAGACCGCGACAAGGTTGGAGACCCTAAAGTTTTCCAGCAACTCATCGACATAATACATGTAGATGCCCCCTCATCAATAATTGTTCGGTGAACAGTTTTGTTGAGGGCTTTCACTTGAATAAGGAAAGCTAGTTGAGCCGGTAACTGAGGGTCGTATCCTTTGTGGTTGAAGGATACAAGATCGGAATCCTTAGGATCAACCCCACCAATGGCTGATAACAACGCCTGCCTTTGGGATGGACAATTTTGTAGTACTTCAAGAGTCGACATAGCGGATGGCGATTGGGCCAAATCTTCCACTATGTTATAATGTTGCGCTGCTCTGGCACGAGGATTAAATGTCGACTTGTGCACTACTCCCTTTGGTGGTTTTATTGTTAATTCAGGAATGATGGGTGGCACAACTTCTGTCGAAGTTGTTGTCGAACTACTCGGTTGATCTTTACCTTTGTCCTTCGACAGCTGCGGATTCCCGTAATCTTTGTTCCTTGTCGAAATCAAAGCATCATTTTGTTGCTTGGAGATTGACAACATTAGCACTTGCGACGGGGAAGCATTTCCACTATCAACCAGATTTTGACCTGGATTGGGAAACGGATCAGTTAACACAGCTGAGGTTTGCGAACTTTTGAAGAACCTTTTAAGCTCAGCTTTGTATGGACAATCTTTTGTCCAATGATCCTCGTCACATATCAGACATGGACTATTTGGTTTCCCTTTCCCAGGAGGGTTTGAAGAAGTTTTTTCAGGTGATGACTGACCTTGTTTCTTCTTCTTCCCTTTGTTTTGCTTCTTCTTGCTTCCTGGTTGATTGGTTTCTTTGCCTTTATCTGCTGATACGGCATTTACTTCCGAAGCAAGAATTTCTTCTTTTTCATTTTGATCTGAAGTCTTACGGGCTTTCTGAGACGAAGCCTTTTTCGATTTCGCGCTTACAGTGCCAATCACACCATCGCCGGCATGAGAGTCACTATTTGATTTAGGAGGAGGAGGAATCGAGAATTCCGGTCTAGGGGCGTCAGGTATTTTGTCGTAGAGCGTGCCAAACTGAGTGTATACTAAGTCTAGATATTGTGCATGAGAAATAACTTGCTCCTCCGTTACGACTCCCCCCTTGGCCACATCTTCCGTTATGGCAGGAAGTAATGACTTGATAAACCATTCAGCTAATAGCTGATCGGGAACGTACGTTTTTACCATTCTGCAACGACAACGCCACTCATGTATATGATCAGATATGTGAGTGGTTGTTGTCTGTTTGAAGTTGGTTAAGATTTCGGTTCCCGTTTCATACCTTATCGGTAATTGAAAATGGGTTAAGAAAGTTGTGGCCAAGGAGCTGAAATTTTCGAAAGAGGCTCTAGGTAATTCAATATACCATTTTGCCGCTGGACCCGTTAACGTCCTCTGAAAAAGGCGAAGCCTTATCGAATCATCGTTTAGAGTGTTTGATGAACACCACAGATGAAATGTCATCACGTGATTCGATGGGTCTTCACCTGGATTTCCATTGAATTTAGGAATGTCCGATGGAAGTTTGTGAGGAATCGCTGGCCACCAAGGGGCATAAGTTTCTTAACCGGTGTAAATCGGGTAACTCTAGAGTTACCACGAATGGTAACTGTTGACTCAGGTTAGGCGAAGCATACCCAGGGTACGATGGAATCGCCTGAGTAGTTGGTCTTTGCATACCAGCATAATGTAATTGATGTTGGTATGATTGATACGGTTGGTGGACTAGACCACTGTAAAGTGGTTGATTTTGACCGTTTTGGATATACGGTTGTCCACTGTTCGCAAAGATCTGCTGCTCAGAATCTTGGTACACTTGTTGGAATTGTGGTTGTTGGTATTGCACCAGCCACGGTTGTGAAGCCATGTTCTGTTGTGCTATACTAACCACCGGACCAAGATGTGGGGTAATTGTACCCGTTTGGACTTGTGTCGCCCCGCCAGTTGGCGATTGTGGTTGAGTCACAGGGTCAAGGGGCTGTTGCATTACAACCTGAGACATCTGAGGTTGACATACAACAGGCATCGTTTGAATTTGCGACACGGTTACAATAGCTGGTGTTGTCGGGATGTTCGACACGGGTACACATTGTTGCATAGAATACACAACTCTTGGTTGCTAGGGTAGTATAGGTACCCAACCACTAGCCGTAATTCCAGTATAACCTGAATACTGTTGTGAACTCCCGTATGGGTAACCTCCCGGAGGGGGTAATGAAAGGGCATACTGCCCCCCATACGGTGGTGATCCAGTACTGAAAGGGATTGTTAACCCTTGGGGACCGGATTGCCCAAATTGACCTCCAAATGGATCAATTTGTTGAGCTCCAACATAAGAGTTACCGGGTATTATCCCGGAAGAACAAACAGGAACAGACCACATTGTCGTAATAGCCCCTGAAGGGGCTCCTTCCAGCTGTTGAGAGCTAGTTGGGACAGATGGTATGCCGGGGAACATTGTCGGAGTGACGGCAGGAGGTTCTGTTGTCGCTGTGTCATTCGACACAGTCCTAGATGTTGACTGTTGTTCAAACATTTTGAGTCTATCCAATAGATTGCCTAGCGATTCTACAGGAACTTCCACTGGTGATAGACTAACTTTTGATGTAGAGGGAAATAGAGTGACCCCTACTCCAAAATGTGTTGGAGTAGTTGCTTGCGGATCTTCTACAATTTCCTCTATTGCAATCAGACCAGGTGGAAGAGGAAGACCGTCAGGTCCGTAAAATATTTCTGGTGCCGAAGAAGGGGTTGATTCGACAGCGACAGTTGTTTGAGGAGCAAGACTCTCTGAACCGGTCACAGATGGAACTGATTCAGTAACGCAAGTATTTTCTCTCAGACTAGGATTAGTGTTACTGTCCCTCTGTGGCTGTTGAACTTCTTCAATAGAGGCAGGGTTTCCGGAAATGTTTGGAGTAACCGGAATCTCAGATGTTGTTGGAACACTTGTTCTAACTTTGATAGGAGATTTCGAACCGGTTAAACGAGTTCGCTTTGCCCGTACTGTTTTCGATTCCGGAGACAAAGACGGTTGACTCGTAAGCCTCCGCGAACGACGGGGTTTCAGTTGACTTTCTTCCACGATTGCGGATTACTCGATCAACCAAAATACAAAAAGGGGGGAAATGTGTTTCCGAATTAAATGAATTTTTTAGACGCTTTTAGACACAACTTGCTTTTTCACTTTTAAAGAGTCGAGAAAAAGCTAAAGATGACTCTAGTCTCCTTCGATGTTTTAACAAGCCCGAAGTGACAAATGCTCGGATGGACTTTTTCTGTTATAGAGTCTGAAAAAGGCCAAAAGGAACTGCTCTGGAGTTCTAGGTAGAGGGTGTGCCAAACTTTTCGCAAAATCGCAGAATACTTTTTAGGGTACGGGCGGTCGATCTTCCTAAATGTTGTGTTCAGTGCATTGCGATCAGTAGGGCGGCCGACACAGCTTCCTATGGATAAAGGCTTTATTCCTATAGGGGTCTCCCAATATATACGCGACGGTACGTGGGAGCACAAGTCCGTATTGATACTTATCGCTTCACCGTGGAGGAATCACCCAACCACTCAACGGTAAGATATCAGGTTTAACGACGCCGGAACACGTCTCTATCCTAGACCTCTATGTTGTGCATTATGTTTCAATGCGTTGTTATGTTCATTCAATTTATTTTAGGTTGATCTTGTTTAGAAGTTTTCCTTTATGGATCACCACGAGATGTATGGTACAACTCCTAAATGCAGTCTAAAGATGATAAGCAAGCTTTTTCTATCTTTTCAACATATGAAAATCCTAACTACTGAGGGAAAAGAAAGACATCATCTTTTCACACAGAGCATAGAGCACACAGTAATGCACTTTTTCCTAAATCAACATGCAAGCTGTCAAAATGCAAATGCACAAATGCAGGTATTTCTTTTCTCTTTCTTAATATTGATGTTTATATAAAGAAAGTTGTTGTATAACTTTGAATTCGATTTCAAGTGAAAACACAAACAAGTTTTTTTTTTTCAAAATCAAAAGACACATTATGATTTACTTGTTTCGACACTAGAAATGCATAAATTCAAACCATATGATGAAAGTAAAAGCTCAATCAACTGTGAACAGCAAACAAACTTACTCCTAAGATCAAAACGACACTTATGACAGGTCTAGATCTAAGAGGCCACAGTAAGACTAGTTTACTTTCGTAATGGGAAACTGCAAATGATGTAAGAAATACACAAAGAAAAAATACAGTTTCTTTACACAACTGAGGCGGAATTGAGGCAAAGAAAGGTGGTTTCAGATAGGTACATTGACTGATAACAGGCTGCAAAAACAGGGATAAAAACTGAGCAAAAGACACAGGGAACCACAGCTGCACAAGGCAAGGACTGTTTCAGCGCAGGTCTAACACAGAGGTTTTGACATTCAGCGCAGGTAGCCTTCACGGGACCTGCGTTGAAATGCAGAACCTCTTCACTGGGTCTGCGCTGAAGCAGAAACGAGAATTGTTTCTGGGTTTTGAGCTACGGTTTGCAGTTAAAATCACAGTTTTTGGCCAAATCAAAGCTAGCAATCAAATACAACCTAAGGGATGATTCAAAGGAGGATGAAGATCTATCACCAAGAGTTGTTAGAGCACTTGTGGATCAGCTCTTTAGATCATAAACAGGCCCAGTTATTGGACTAAAGTAGCTGCCCTCTACTTTGCATTTGAAAAATCCAAATGCAGTTCGATTCGGTACTCTTTGAGTTTATGAAATGAATAGCAAAAACACAAACAAACCAACAAGATACGTTCCCCAGCGGAGTCGCCAATTTGTTGTTGGCAAAATCATCCAATACAGAATGACCCTATCCCACTCTAAGGAGTGATAGTACCTCAGCAACAAACAAGACAAAACTATCTAAGTGTTCTTCTTTATGAAATGTAAAGAGAGGAGAAGGACGTAACTAACCGATGTCTTCCGCTAGTTTGTTGATCCAATCTCACTCCTTGCTGCTTGTCCCCAGCTCCTTGCTCCTTCACTGACCCAGCTACACCAAGTTCCTGCAAAATGGCAAGAGAGGGAAACTACAAGAAGCATACATTCATAACTAGTTTAAGGATTAGAATAAACTAAATATGCAAATACAACAAAACATCATTGAGATACATGCATATAGAAGAAACTCAAATGGCTTTATTGATGAAGAAGTAAAGTTCAGGAAGTGATACAACCATAAGAGGCCCAATCCAGCATCACCTTCCCAACAGAAAGGAATCTCCTCTTCACCTCCTTCAAAGCAAATCACCCAATAGCTCTAAACTCAAACCAACAGCAATTCTTTGCATTCACAAGATTCAAGCCTCTAGATCTCATGGGGGAGAGATCCATATATAGATGTTTGGAGAGAGGATGAGTCAGCCTGATATGTGACTAGTGTCCTCTCCCTCTTTCAGTTCTTGATTCCACTTGGAGGTTCTTGCTTCCACTTGGAGATTTGGAACCTCTTACTCATCACCAGTCGAATTCCCTGAGGCAAGTGTCATTTTGGAAGCTTCTTGGGCTCTGACACCTTGAGAAATGAACTTGCCACTTGTCCCTTCTCGCTCAGCGCAGGTAGCCAGTGTTGCAGTTGACATTCAGCGCAGGTAGCCAGTGTTGGCTTTGACATTCAGCGCAGACAGCTAGTGTAGCCACTGAAATGATCCTGAATTGACTTGATCTTGATCAGTTTTTGGTGGAGAACTTCTCTGAATTGCTATGGTTTATTGGCCCTTTTCCTCTAGGGGTAGGAACAACATGTTTAGGGACTTTGGATCCCTTAGATTATGGACATTTCATGCTCAATGCTGTAAGGCACAAAAATGTCTATAACACCCATGGGTGATGCATCTACTTCCAGCAGCGACTTTGGAAGTGCCACACCCTTTAAGGTACAATTTAACTTTGACATTCCCATATTTGAGGGTCAAATAGATGCGAATGTCATAGATAAATGGTTCAATCTAATAGAAGGATATTTTTTTGTTCATGATTTTTCCAGCCCGGAAAATATCACTTTTGCACTTCTCAAAGCCGGCCCGCACATCAAGGACTGGTGGGAAACCTACTACGAGCAGAAAGATGAAAATAAGGCCTCACTATTTTCAGCCACACCCACTTAGAATTCATTCTGGGATGCCATCAAGGAGTAGTACTACCCTATCGGAAGCTATGAGGATAAATACATAAAGTGGACCACGCTGCAGCAGGGAAGAGACCAAGACATGCTGGAGTTTACCAATATTTTTCATATCCTTCGCACAAAGTTGGGTATCATGGATTCTGAGTGGAATTTGGTACTCAAATACCACAGTTGCCTACACCGATACATCTAGGACAATATGGAGTTCCTGGACATCTCCTCGCTTGGCACGGCGTACCGATACACTGTCAAGATCGAGTAGAAGTTTAAACAAAAGAAGCAAGAATTTGGATATGCGAATCTGAAGAAAAAATGACAAATCCAAGGTAGGGTGACCCAAGACAACCCATCAAAGTTGCAAGAAAATAACACCACCACGAAGTCAAAGGGCACAAGAAAGTGGTGTGAGTTCCATAAGAGCCCCACTCAAAACATAAGTGAGTGTCATTCCAAGCAGTTGTTGGTGGCCAAGTTGAAGGCTTCAGAATCAGATGCATGTTCCGACCTGAGTCAAAACCTGACAAGAGGAATGACAAAGGGAAATAGATTATTGATGCGGAGCCCATTACCACTATTTCCACCACCAAGATCCAGAAGAATGAGCCCAAAGATCCAGAGAGGGGGAGAGTCTTTTCCACTCAAAAAATGTGGGTGAAGGGTTCGTCGCTGCAATTCATTGTTGACAGTGGCATCCAAAAGAACCTCATTTCAACAGAGGTCGTGAATCGGATGGGCCTACCGACCATACCACATCCACAGTCGTACAGTATCAGGTGGCTTCACCAAGGACGAGATCTCAAATTTAACCAGCAATATCACCTTCCTTACAACATCAAGCCCTTCACAAATGAGGTATTGTGTGATGTTTCTCCTCTCTACGTTTGTGATGTATTACTAGGACATCCATACTTGTGGAAGCGACATGTTGTATATGAGTCTAGACCTCGCTCTGTGATTATTTATTTTGGGTAATACGTTATACAGGATGCTGGAGGTAGCCCCACCTACCGCCACCTCTTTGATATCTTCTAAGAAATGTAGTAAGATCATATCCCATACTAGGAAATTCATTTTCTTTCTGATTCGCTCTCAAAGTAAGGGGAATATCATAGCCACATCCATGGCCCCCGGGAATGGTTCCTCCATGCAATAGAAGCAGGTGGATACGGTCATGAAATAATACAGGAAATATTCTCCTCACCCATAGGGGTACCATTGCGTTGTTAGGTCAATCATTCATTTGATCTGACTCCTGGAGCACCTCTACCAAACGGGCCAATATATCATTGCTCCATTATGGAAAATTCCAAGGTTAAGCAGCAACACGGTCAACATCGAGTGTCACACAAGTTTCATGTGGGCGAGAAAGTTTGGTTGCATTTGCAGAAAGAGAACCTTACCAGAGCCCATTATAAGCTGAAACCGCTCCGATATGGTCCTTACACCATTACCAAAGATGTGAGAGACAATGCTTTGAAGCGCAACATTCCCTCATTCCTTCGCTTCCACCATTGTTCAATGTGGAACACCTTCAACCATGCTTCCCACCATTACTGGACACCTCAAATATTGTAGAACAACTCACCAGGGATCAAGTTCAGCAGAAGTTTCCCCATCTCATGGAGGCACTCAACGCAATGGGGACCATTGCTTCCTAAGGGGGGAGGAATGATCTTGGTGGATGTTGGTGGACACCCGCCAATCCCACTTGGACCCCCACCATTGTTTCTTTCAATTTTTCAGTTTCCTAAATTGTAGCACAGTTTACTATTTTGGGTATTTTTTCAAGTCCTGAACTTCTGGAGTCATTTTGAGGCCCCAAATGACGTTTTTTTGGGGAAAACAGGGGCCAACGTGGATTAAGGATCAATGTTGGACACTTGAAAGTTATAGCTCTCAAATAGATCTTTCTAATGAGGTATTGTGAGCATAAAACAAAGATCGTATGCAAAAATTAAAACCTCGGGAAGTTGATGTACCAACTTACCCAAATGGGGCCCATAGTTTGGCACTTCATCTCCTAGGGTTATGTTTTTGGATGTTTAGGGTTTTACATTTTTCTCAATAATAAATAGGCCTTTGAGCCTCATTTTAACTCAGTTGAGAGGCATGTAGTGGTCACATCTCTTCTCAGAGATAAGCTACCATCGTCCAAGCTAGTCTTACTTCCATTTTGTTTGTAAGCATATTTCAGTATTTCATATTAATGAAATGAAGTGTCATTTCTGTTGCATCTCTTTATTTATGGTTATTTCTATAATTTGTTGTGTTCCTTTTTAAATCCCGATCAACTGCAGAGACTAGGGGAAGAAAAATGGAAAGAGGAAAGAGCTCAGGATATCACAGTAAGTTAAGGAAAGGAAAATCCAAGTCTAGATTGGGGATAGTGTGCTGGAAATCTGGGAAGAAAGGACACCTGAAGAAATACTCCAAGTCTCGAAAGGGAAAACTAGGAGACATGCAGCAAGAAAACAATCATGAAGCGAATGTGACAAGTGATGTGTTGCAAGATTCTTTGATTCTTTCTTTAGAAAATATTATTGATGCCTAGGTGGTAGATTCATGGGCCTTATTCCATACCACACCTGATAGGAAAAAAATTCAGGATTATGTTCAAGGAGATTTTGGACAGGTTCGTTTGGGTGATGATAAACCTTGTAAAATCATTGGAATGGGTAAAGTTTTTATAAAACAATAGAATAGAAACCAATGGCTATTGAAGGAGATAAGGCATGTTCCAGCTCTGAAGAAAAATCTAATTTCAATAGGGCAGTTGGGAGGTGAAGGTTGTGTAACTACTCTTACAGATAAAACTTGGAAGGCCACTAAAGGAGCCCTGGTAATAGCAAAAGGAGAAAAGGTTGGTACATTGTATTTATGCAATGGTATTTCTAATTCTTTTAATGATTTAACACATCACTATGGCATCGTAGGCTCAGGCACATGAGTGAGAAGGGGATGCAGATTCTTCACTCAAGAAAATTGTTGCCAGGTTTGAAGCATGTTGATTTGGAATTTTGTGAGAATTGTATTTATGGAAAACAGAAGAGAGTCAGATTCCTCAGAGTTAGGAAAGAAAAGAAGAGCGAAAAATTAGAGCTTGTGCATACAGATGTATGGGGACTTGCTAAGGTGTCATCTCTCGGTGGCTCTCGTTATTATGTTACTTTTATTGATGATGCAACCAGAAAAAAATTGGATTTATTGTATTCAAAATAAATCTGATGTATTTGATACTTTCAAGAAATGGAAAGCTTTGGTTGAAAATCAAACAGGAAAAAGGTTGAAGTGGATCAGATCAGACAATGGAGGTGAATATTGCAGCAAATAATTTGATAATTACTGTTCAGAGCATGAAATTCGTAGAGAGAAGACAGTTTCGAGAACACCATAAGAAAACAGTGTGTTAGAAAGGATGAACAGGACAATCATGGAGCGTGCAAGGTCCATGAGATTGCATGCAGAATTTCCTTTACAATTTTGGGCAGATGTTTTAGATATTGTTTTTTATCTAATAAACAGAGGGCCTTCAAGTTCCTTGGATGGAGGTATTCCAGAGGAGGCATTGACAGGTAAAAAGGTAAACTACTCATTTTTAAAGACTTTTGGTTGTGAAGCCTTTGTCCACATTAATAAAGAAAATAGAACAAAGATTGAGGCAAAATCAAAGAAATGTACCTTTATTGGATATGGTGTTAATAATTTTGGTTATCGCTTATATGATTATGAAAAACACAAAATCATTAGGAGTAGAGATGTCATATTCAATGAAAAGGTTTTGTATAAGGATCAGATGTAGGAAAATGAAAACAGAGAATACACAGTGCTTGATGAGATCACAAAAAAAAGGTGCTTGGAAATCATAATGATCAACAACCAGAACCACAACAGCAACATGCACCTCAAACACCTGAAAGTGGTGTTAGAAGATCTACCAGGATAAGTAGACCCACTGAACGATACTCTCCTTAATTATATTATGTATTGCTGATTGATTATGGTGAACTAGAATGTTACGAAGAACCAGTGCAGGTAGAAACCAGGAATAAGTGGGTGTTATCCATGAAAGTAGAGATGGAATCCTTGGTACATAACCAAACTTGGGACTTATTTAGGTTTCCTGTAGGTAAAACATCATTGTAGAATAAATGGGTTTACAAGTTGAAGGAAGAATATGGAGGTAGAAAAAGATATAAAGCTAGACTTGTGGTGAAGGGTTTTTTACAAAAAAAAGGTATAGACTTTGATGAGATATTTTCTCCTGTTTTTAAAATGACTTCAATCAGAACTATTTTAAGTCTAGTAGCAACAAAATATTTTCATCCTGAGAAGTTAGAAGTAAAGACAGCCTTTCTCCATGGGGATTTGGAGGAAGAGATCTATATGCAGGAACCACAAGGATATGAGGTCAAAGGGAAGGAGAAACTAGTGTGCAGGTTGAAGAAGAGCTTGTATGGCTTAAAATGGGCTCCAAGGGTGTGGTATCTAAAACTTGACAGGTTTATGCCTGAACAAGGTTATACCAGATGTCACTCTGATCATTGTGTTTGTTTCAAAAGGAAAAATGATCGCAGATATATTATATTATTATTATATGTAAATGACATGCTTGTTGCAGGATCTAACATGAAGGAAATAAATGTGCTCAAAGGAAAATTGGAAAATTCATTTGCAATAAAGGATTTGGGTGTTGCAAAACAAATCCTTGGTATCAGAATAACTAGAGATAGGAAAAATCACAAATTAAAATTGTCTTAGAGTGAGTACATACAAAAGGTGTTGGAAATATTTAAAATGTAGAACGTAAAACAAATTATTACATCTTTGGCTATCCATTTCAAACTAAGTAAGGAGATGTGTCCCAAGACTTAAGAAGAGATAGATTATATGTCTAAAGTTATCTATGCATCAGCAATTGGAATCTTAATGTATGCAATGGTTTGCATAAGGCCTGATATTGCACATGTAGTGGGAGTTGTAAGAAATTACATGAACAATCCAAGAAAAGAACGTTGGATGGAAATGAAGTGGATTCTCAAGTATTTTAGAGGTACCAAATATCAAGCATTATGCTTTGGTGGTTCAAACATTTCTCTACAGGGATATGTTGATGCAGATATGGAAGGTGACAGAGATAACAGGAGGAGCACCATAGGGTATGTGTTTACTGTATGTGGAACAGCTCTCAATTGGGTTTCAAAATTGCATAGCGTTGTTGCACTCTCAACGACGAAAGCAAAGTATGTTGCTACTATAGAGGCTAGTAAAGAAATGATTTGGTTACAAATTTTTCTGAATGAATTGGGTAAGAAGTAGGAGTTGGGCAAGTTATACAGTGACATCCAGAGTGCCATTCAGCTTACAAAGAACTCTGCATTTCATTCCAAGACTAAACATATACATCTCAAGTACCATTTCATATGGTCAGTGTTGGAAGATGGACAGTTGAAGCTGGAAAAGATACACACTATCCAGAATCCTGCTGATATGTTAACAAAAGTTGTAACTAGGGAGAAACTAAGATTCTCCTCGGTTTCAATTGGTCTTCAATTATGATTATGAAGATGAGAAACAATCAGGTCCAAAGTGGAGTCATTGTCCATCAAATGAAGCAGTGATGGAGTTGTTATCATCAGTCTCCAAGTGGGAGATTGTTGGGTGTGGAGCCTGGTTACCTTCTTTATTTAGAGGTCTTTGTTTTAGCCAGATGTATACCCTAGGAAGACTGTACACCCCTTCATGCAGGGGGATTAGTCCCCCCCCCCAACCGGCTGGGGGGGTTTGGGGGCAATGCCCTCGAAGCTAAAAATAGATGTAAAATTGCCTTGTAAAATATTGTAATTTCGTAGTCAATCTGGACTGTTCATTAGGCGGATGATCTAACAGTAGAAGTTATGTTTAATTTAGGGTTTTTTTCCCTAGAAGGAAACCCCTCACTATATATTTTGAATTTTATTGTGGCTATGTATATGCGTACTTTGAGCGAGGAAGAGAGAGGATATTATGTGAGAGCAAAGAGGGAATTACAGCAGATCTGTTGTACGTTTTATCTCTTCATTTTGTTGGATAATATAAAAGGAAGGAATGGATGTTTCTCCATGGACATAGCCCAAATTTGGTGAACCACGTATATCTATGTCTCTCTTGTTTTATGTGTTTTATGTGTTTTATGTGTTTTATGTGTTTCTGTTTCTGCAATATTTTATGTGTTCCATTTTTTTGTAATATATAATTTTCTAACACCTTTAGATTTTTCTTGATCACCTGCATTTCTTGTTCCATGTCTTCCAATATATATGGTCCAATCAATACCCTGCTAACCGTATCACTCCAACTAACATGAGTGTTACAACTCCGCCCATACAATGCCTCAAAAGGACTCATCCTCAATGACTCTTGATAACCATTTTTGTATGCAAACTCGACCAAAGGGAGATACTCTTCCCATTTCCACTGTTGATGCATCAAATACATCCTCAACATGTCCTCCAATATCCTTTTGACCCTCTTTGCCTGCCCATCTGTCTGTGGATGATAAGCTGTGTTGAAGGCAAACTCTGTGCTCAAAACTACAAATAACTCCTTCCAAAACTTGGAAATGAACTTCGCATCCCTGTCTAACACAATCTTCTTCGAGACACCATGTAGTCTAACCACATCTCTGATGAAAACATGTGCCACATCACTAGATTAGAACGTAGACTTCACTGGAATGAAGTGTGAAAGCTTTTTCAACTTGTCCACAATGACCATGATGGAATCATGCTGCTTCACTGTCTTTGGCAACCCTATGATGAATTCCATGGAAATGACCTCCCATTTCCATTCCAGAATCGCAATCGACTGTAGCAGTCCACTTGGATGCTTACACTCTATTGTCACTCATTGACAATCAAAACATCTAGCCACAAACTCTGCTACATCTCTCTTCATGTTCGGCCAATAGTAAGATCTCTTCACTATTGTTAGTGTCTTCTAGTAACCTGGGTGACCTGAATACAGTTTCGCATGAAACTACCTCAAGATCACCTTCTTGAGATCACTGTCATTTGGCACATATATCCTGTCTTATAACCTGACCAATCCATCTGTTGCAAGACAACATTCCAAGTCCTGTGCACTTGCACATGTACCTATACCACTACCTGTACCATCACTTTTACTTGTACCTATAAATGTACCATGACATGTACATGTATCAAGACCTGTACCTGTACTTGTATTATCACCTTGCTGCAATCTGTGCACAATCTCCATGTATCTAACATCCTATTGTCTTGCCCGCAAGATTATGTCCTATAAATTTGTCCCATAAGATCTCATAGTGTTAAGCGATTCACATGTACCCACCTGCTAAGAGCATCTACCACTTTGTTCTCTTTACCTTTGATGTATCTAATCTCAAATTCGAATTCGACGATCGTGGCAAACCACCAAGCCTGCCTACCATTCAAATTTGGTTGGTCAAATAGATACTGCAAACCACTATGATCACTCATCAATGTGAACCTCCTACCCAGAAGATAGTGTCTCCACATCTTCAATGCATGTATAACTGCCTCCAACTCAAGATCATGTGTGGGATAGTTTTGTTCATGCTCATTCAGTTTCCACGAGTCATAGCATACTACCTATCCATCTTGCATAAGGACTCCACCAAGTCCTCTCTTGCACACATCTGTGCACACAACAAAATCTTTGTCTGGATCTGCAATCTTTAACACTGGTGCATGTGTTAACCACTGTTTGAGCTGCTCAAATCTAGCCTCACATTCCTCTGTCCATTCAAACTTTTTACCTTTTATTTTCAAAGATGTGATAGGATAAGCAATCTGTGAGAAGTTATTTATGAACCTCCTGTAGTAACATACCAAACCCATCAATGATCCCGCCTCATCCACATTCTTAGGAGCTACCCACTCCATGATGGCTCTTATCTTTTCTGGATCTACTGCAATGCCTTCCTTGAAGACAACATGCCCCAAGTAATGTACCTTCGTATAAAAGAAACTACATTTTCTAAGCTTAGCATACAACTGATGCTCTCTCAACAATTTCAACACTACTGTTAGATGTTTGGCATGCTCTTTCTTGTTTTTAGAATATACTAGTATATCATCAATGAACACAATAACGAACTTATCCAAATATGTACGCAATACATTATTCATCAAGAACATGAATGTAGTTGGAGCATTAGTTAAGCCAAATGGAAATTCAACAAACTCATAATGCCCATACCTAGTCATGAATGCAGTCTTGTGAATGTCTTCTTCCTTGATGTGTACCTGGTGATATTCGGATCTCAAGTCAATCTTTGAGCACATTTTTTCTCCCTTCAGCTGATCAAACAAGTCATCAATCCTCGGAAAAGGGCACATGTTCTTGATAGTCACTTTGTTCAACTACCTGTAATCAATGCATAATCTGAGAGTACCATCTTTCTTCCTCACAAACAAGACCAGTGTGCCCCATGGTGATACACTTGTCCTAATGTATCCTTTGTCCAACATTTCCTTCAGTTGTAGCTTTAGTTCTACCAACTCAGGTGTGCTCATCCTG
Source organism: Pinus tabuliformis (assembly GCA_031772625.1). Lineage (NCBI taxonomy): Eukaryota > Viridiplantae > Streptophyta > Pinopsida > Pinales > Pinaceae > Pinus > Pinus tabuliformis. The sequence continues at coordinate 483,768,618 of CM062811.1, read as the reverse complement.
TAAGGTGCTTTCGATGTTGGAGCTGCCCTTGGCACTAACTCAATAGAAAAGTCTACCTCCCTGTGAGGTGGAAAATTTGTAATTTTGTCAGGGAATACATCCTAAAACTACTGCAAAATTGGATACCTGTTCAACACATCTGCATCCTCAACCTCCTTACCCTTATCACAAGAAATGTGCATTGTGAATATCTTGCACCCAGTCCTACGGCTACGCTTTGCTTGCATAGTTTTCATCATCCTAACTGATGTGGCCTTATTCTTACCTTGTAAGACTCTTCGTTCTCCATTGTCATCAACATACTCAATAGCTTTGTCATAGCAATCAACCTTGGTTCTATGTAGATACAATCAATCCATGCCTAATAACATATTATATGAACCCAACTGTAATACATTTAAATGTGTTGTTGTAGGCATACCATTTAATTCAAATGTGCAAGCTCTTACCCAATGATGCACTCACTTCTTTGTACCTGTATCCAGTTGCACTAACCAAGGCTCTACATGCAACTCCTTATTCAAACCACACTTATCCACCAAGTCAGGACAGACATAGCTATAATTAGATCCAGGGTCAATCAAAATAGAAATAACTTGATCACAAATATTACCATCCATATCGATGATAGATTCCTGATGCTCTGCTTGTTTGTTATCCAAGGCTGCATAGATACCGGGAATATTTTGACCAACGTCTCCAATAGTCTACGCCTCCTGTGCATTGTATATCTAAGGTATACCACCCTGATTCTACGGACAATCTCTTCTACGATGATCTTTGCCACAAGTCCAACACTCTATAGACTTCCATCCTCCATCCTTATTCTTTTATTTAGATCGACGTCCCTATTCTCTATCTAATGCATTGAACCTCTTAGGTGATGCAACATTCTCCTTGTTATTTGTACCCTATGTCATTGCTCGCTTTTTATCCCATTTTCCTTTGTTCTTTACATTACCTCTCCAGCTTGACTTAGTCTCATTGTTGCGCCTCGATTTTTCATAGCAATTCTTCAGCTTTCGAATGGCATCCTCCAATCATCTAGGCTCATCGAATTCAATCCTATCTTTGAATGCAATCGGTTTTCCACTAATGAATCTCTAAATCTTAGCCTTCTCCTCCTTGAGGTAAGGAACATACCTCAACAGTTACAAGAACTTATTGGTGTATTCATCATCTGTCATGGATCACATCTTTAGTTCATAGAATTCTTTTGCCCTGTCATCAAAATATCTCTCCGACAAATACTTTTTCTTGAATAGTCGCTCAAATTCACTCCAAGTGAGATCTTGCTCATTTATGTCCCTGACATTCTGTTAATCAAGGTTGTCATTGATTTCAATATGACATTATTGGGATGGAAAATATTCTTGTGATTCATAACATGATGATGTCCTCACTCATGATGACAAGTCCCTCTTGTTTGATAAGGATGTCATTAATAAAGATGTCAAGCTATTAATGATTCCATTATGATGTCAAGCCACTAAGAATATGTCTTGTCCTAGATGCTTGAACTAACCATGAAGACAACATAACCTCATGTATCTTTTCTCTTGATGAAGAAGCCCTAGAAATCATGATGATGTTCTTACTCTTGATGAAGAAGCCTAGAACCGAGATGATGTCCTTACCCTTGATATTGAAGGACTATACATGAATGACACACTTGATAATATGGACTTGATGATATGAATGATGGTTGGAGACCACTCTTGAAGTCCTAATAAAATTACCATAACCCTCATTCTAGTCCCATTGACCTTATACATGATCCCAAATAACTCCAAGGACTATACTAAAAATTCCAAATAGTCATAAAGAAAATTATTTTTTTGACCTCTTAAAGACATAATTTTACAATAATTCCCTGACTATCTTGTAGAGGAATTCTTCCTCTTTCCAACGAGCTATTATTTGTCTTCTAACTCTTTCTAGATTGGGAGAAATTGAATTTTTAAGTTAAGAAAATTATTACTTCTAGTGAGCCGACTTGTGTAGGCTCATACCCCTTCACCCAACAGACGTGTCTATTCGTCATAAGTCAAAACCTGTATAAATATGACGTCCAACACTCCATTTTCATCATAAATTTGGTGCAAATTTCAGAGAACATTTTTGGGACCGAGGAAGAAGATAGATGCACAGTTTGAAGAGTGTTTTTATTTCTGTTTTGGATCAAGTAAAGAAGGAAAAACTTGCAGATATGTGGAAGGAATCAAATGAGGATACATAAAGCACTCATCTCAGCTCAGACCTGTGGTTTAGACCTATTCCTAGAATTTCAGACCTATGCCTAAAGTTTCAGACATGTTCCTAAAATTTCAGACTTGTGCCAGAGGATCTGTGACATGTAAACCTTGAAATAGTGACAAATTTAGACTTGTGTGAAGTGACAAATCACCTTGTGCTTGTAAGAAGACTTATGGCAGTTTTTTAAGCATTGTTTGAAGCAACTTAGTGATAGGTCTGAAGGAGCCTTTTGGTTGTTTTTGGCATCATTTGAGGACAACGTTGGAGCAGAAATAAAAGTATTGAAGAGAAGATTTAAATGAGTTGTTGATCCTTTTGCATGGTTGTTGAAGAAGACATTTTGGAGCAGCATAGTAACATATTTTGAAACAATCCTACAATCATTTTAAAGCAGCCTAACGACATCTTTTAGAGCAGCCCACTAACACCTTTAGAGCAAACTAAAGACATTTTTTGGAGCAATCTAAAGACATTTGTTGAAGACATCTTACAACAGTGTTGAATTCATATTATGGACCTATTTTAAAGGAATCTTGTGAAGAAATAATTGAAGTGTTGACTTGAATACTGTGTTGGAGCAGATTTGTTGAAACTTTATTGAGCTAATATAGAGCAGGCATCTTTGTCTACATTTGGAACACTATTGGAGACAGTCCTGAAAGCATTAGTGGAGTTAATTTGGAAGCAACCTGGAGCATTATTAAAGGGTGTTTTGGAAGAACTATCGAAGATATCCTTCGAGTCAATCTCTTGGACTTTTGAGCATTCTTAAATAGTTGGAGACACTCTTGGAGACCTGATGCACTAGCAATCATGAAGTGACCTTGGAGAAATTGTTTAGGTATGATGAAGAGCAGTGGTGACACCTTCTAAGAGAACAAGGTTTTCATTAATGACTAGATGTGGAGACTAAAGTGAAGGCATTGTTGAAGATTGATATGGCTTGGTGAAGAAGACATTGGGAGCTGTGAAGTACAACTAAAAACATCTTGATGAAGTAAATCAAGGTTTGGAGCCCAAGAGGTTGGAGCCTCGAAAATATAAGGTTGGTGCCTTAGAAGGTAGGGTTGGAGCCCTAGAGGATCAAAGTCCTCAAGAAACCAGGTCGGAGCTTGAACCAGATATAAGGTTGGAGCCCTTGAGTTTGATGCCTCAAAATTGACAAGGTTGGTGCCTTGGAAAGTCCAAGTAGGTGCTTGGCACATTACAAGTTGGAAACAAATACTGATTCACCCCCCCCCCAATATTTCCAACACATTCTTCACATCTTCCCACCAAATGTATGCTTTACCTTTAAGACTGAAAGTAGCCACTCTAGCTTTCATGTTCTCTTAGTAGTCATGCAACCTAAAGAACTTCTTCATACCGAGTAACCAAGCCTCTCCATCATGTGATCTCTTTACCTCTCCATAAAAAGTAGGTGGCTTTGCTTTCTTAAACTCATTCGGCAAGTATCCCTATCACTCCTCCTGTAAGGGTGATAACGGTGACGATTATAGTGCTTATCTAAATCAGAACTATAATCATACCTATGTCTATCCCTTCTCCTCTCTAGATTGTCCAACAATATGCCATCTCGGATTATGTCATCTCTATCTGATTGGTGACCTCCATGTGATCTACTTCCATATGCCCCATTAGTTTTTTTCCCCTGCTCATGACTAATCTGAAGTGTCCCCTATCACTGCAAATCCGAAGATATTTGAAGTATGACTACATTTACCTCTGCTAGCTTTTCCTGTGATTGTATGATTCTACCATTATCTGCCTTACAACTCTTTATCTCTTCCTTTAAGCTTCTCAGTGTCACTACCAAATCGGAAGAGTTCCCAAAACCATACTGCTCTTCATATTCATAGGGAGAGTCTCTATAGTCAACCATCTTGCTAGCCATTTCATGTTTCTTCCTGCAAGGATATCATGTCAGCTAAACCAAAACACGATAAACCAACATACCTTAGTATAGCTCGAGGAGGATACCTTTTCTGCAAGATCAACATATCAGCATGATACATGCATAACATAATCATAAAAATATATAAAAATGGTACATAAGAAATAACCATACAATTGTCACTCTAGCTAGGGTCCAGTCATCAATGCACGACCTTAACACAACACACACTACAACCTCATGCATGACAACATCCACTCCATCACGGTACAGTTGACCACATGAAAACATGAAAATGCATAAGTATTACATAACCCTACATACCATGACCTTATGCATGACGACATAAACCGTACCATTTTTTTTGGACCATGCACAACCACAATGTAGACAATACACCAGCCTACATGTGGATAGCACTCAAGCACAAGTACGGGCCATTCCCACACATAACGCATATAATCAAGCATAAATGAACAACACTCATATGTAGCATCATGTAACCCAATACACAAGAATGATACATATGACCAAACATACAAGAATGTAACCAAGCAACCACATGATACATGTAAGCAATATATAACAACACATAACTAGTCATATACTCACAGTGATGCATCCCACAAAATCACATTAAGTTCCACATGACGACATCACCACAACAATGATCAACACCATGCAATTGTAACAACATATGGAATGCAAGTGTGAGAGACATACATGCAACCGGCTTGCGTGCATTCCCAACACATAACCCATCCAGTCTTAGGGGTGAACCATGCTCTAATACCACTCTGTAACACACTCCTCCCACATCTACCCAAGCAACCGTCTAAATGAGGTAAACATGCGACGAGAGGTCACTATGACATGATTCGACCTCCTAAGTCACATTAAGGAAGTGGAACTGACAGAAACACACCATATAGACATCCAATATCATCAATAAAACTCTCAGAGGACAAGTTAGCCACTCAGAAAACCTGTCCCTAGGTCCCACTGTTGTTTTAGGTCTCTTGGGCCATAGTCGCTCTCATGATATGGGTAGGGGAGTGACCAATAACCTAAATTTGCTCTCACAGGCCTGCCTGCCAGCGATTGTGGACCAAAATTGTCAATGCTTTTCCAACGACCCCAGTATTTAAGCCACTTTTCCCAGCTCAAAACCTAGGTCACTACCCAGAATTGATCCATCTCTTCAAATCAGTAAGATAACATGGAAATGACAATACCAAATAAACTACTTGTTCAAGACCTTGACTGAACCCCTAATAGTCATGATAGGAATTTCGTCAAACATATTGCACATGTGTAATCTACAGGTGTAATTCACAGTTCTGAGCATAGGTTTCTCATACTTAGCTCAGAATCGCTAAGAACCATTGATGCCTCAATGCATCAACTACCATTCCATCCATTAGGTCATAGAAAAATTGATCATTCAATTATAAGTAAAAACATGATGAGAGCCACACATGGTTGTTGTCATAAAACACATAAATAACTAGCATAATAGCAGCATAAAATACTCATGAAAGTACAGCCATATAGACCACATATAATCCATCAAAATGCTCATTGAAATACAAGGAGAAATAATCGTTCATTAATGATGCAAAATCCAAACTCGGGATGGGACTTCCAAGTTCCACCCGACCGTAGAATGGCTAAGCCAAATCTCTCTTCATCCATTCACCCCTGTAGAAATTCCCACTGTAGATTAACCTGATAATGCAATATACTAAAGCAAAATACTTAATCTACTTTTACAATAAAACTTGCGGAAGCTTAAATGGTTTGAGCAAGATCAAACATAACACATATAACAGAGAAGAAGAATCAATACACATGAAACATGGGAGAATACTCTGGGGAAAGCCTCAGCTAAAAACCCCGCTATATGTATTATCATTAAAGTGGAAATATCTCAGGATTACACAAAGCTTTAGCTCTCACAGCTATCCAGCTCTCAATACAATCCCTCACTCTGCTCAGAGACAGACTAGACAACTCATATGCCTTCTCCTCTGTCCTCCAAGCCTCCTATTTCCTTGTGTTGTTTTCCCTGGGTATTCCAGTTGTAACCTTGTGTGACACTTATCTCACACACTGCTCCAACACACTGTAAAATTCTTGCAACTGATAGTACATTGTCCCTGCCTTTAATCTCAACTGGGTATTTGTCTGAACTGACATGCATGAGTTATTTATGAGAGAATATTCAGTTATCTAGAGTACACTAGTTTCATGCATGCATGCATTAACTGACTGAACTCACAATTAGTTCCTCAATCTGTTTGGAACTAATTTAACTGGACTTAACTCAGTTAACTAAGCTAACTAATTACAACTCATCCTTATCTCCTTAATTAAGGGATAACTTCCTCAATCAAAGGGATAACTGTTGCATGAATTCACAAAGACTTCTAGCTTGAATTTCTCCAACTAATTAACTCAAGATGAATTAATTAATTATTTTTCAAACAGCTGGTGAGACTAAATTCGAATTTTAATTCAAGGACAAACTAAATTTGGAATATTCTTGTTGCCACATTTCAACAACCCCCGTGCCATATTCCAAGCATGAATGTGGGATCTCATGGAACACATCAATCAAAACTCATCCAAGGCTTCCAAAGGCCATCCACCTCAACCCATCAAATAGTGATTCCACCTCATGGTCGAACATCACAAAACCATCATTAGATTGGTCTCCATCCAAGCCTTCCAGGGCTTCCAAAGCATTTGTCCAACCAAGGCTTCCAAAACTAGTAACTCAACCCACAGCTTATACAGGGCATCCAAAGCGTTTTTCCAACCAAGGCTTCCAAGACTAGTAACTGAACCCACAACTTATACAGGACTTCCAGAGAGTTTGTCCAACCAAGGCTTCCAGGACTAGTAACTCAACCCAAGTTGTTACATGGTTTTCAGAGCTTTGTTCAACCAGTCCTTCCAAGACTAATAGCTCAACCCAAGCTAAGGAAACATGAGAACCAACCAGAAACAAACAATGAAATTAAACCCACAATCACCATGGCTATCCAGGAAATGGCAAGGCTAGGAAATACACGATCAATCCAGGCAATCCTCCATGTCAATGAAATATCACAACCAAGAAACCACATGCATGTGCCATGCATGCCAAAACTAGTGAAGGAATCATACATGCAACTCAATACCTGCAAGAAAATATAATGTAGTTGCTGATCTTGATGCCTCCTTGCGCTTTCCTGCCTTTCCTTTGCTTTCTTGCTCCAAGAATCCAAGTATGCCACACCCTCCAAGAGTGCTCCAAGAAAACTCTGAGTATCCAAGAGTATGGGAGAGAGAATAATGAGAGAGAACTCCAACACTGAACTGATAAAAGGTTACCAACTTACCCTCAGAAGCCTTTTTATGGATGAGGCCTATATTTTCTTCATTTTCCTTTAGTTTCCTTTATTTTCCTTCATTTTCCTCCTCACAAACAACATGTGACCTTTTACCTCCATTTTATCCTAATTTCCATTATTTTCATAAATAAATGTGCCAAAATACATTTTTGCCTCTTTAATGCCTTTGCAAATTTCCTTAGCCATAAACAACCAAATGAACACCCACCAAGATGTCCTACGCCCCATTAAGCTTAGAATAAGTGTCCCATCGACCATGGTTATTGTTTTTAACTTTTATTACATGGAAATTTAACCAGGGTTGGTAAACCTAGACTACAAGAACTACCAACCAACGAAGTCTAAATAAGGTAAACAATTCAACAACACACAACTAGTTCTAATTATAGAAGAATCTTCAAGATATTTCTCCATTATTCCAACATCAAGGACATTAGAAGAAACCATAGGATCATCAACCCAATTTGCTCGAATCATTGTGAAGGGTCGAGAATTAGGATTTTCCTTTAGGACCAAATAGGGAACTCCACTGGATGGATTTGGAGCTCGATGCTAAGCTCTTAGGCCCACCATTGTATCCACACTTTTTATCATTAGAATCTCCATCAATCCATACTATTCTTTTGCAATATTCTAATTACTCTAATGCTTTTTTTTAATGTTTGGGTTGACGGCATGGCACACTCTTTATATGTCTATGTGCCCCAAAAATCTTGAGATGTGCACCAAGATTTTGGCAAGTAGGTTTATGTTATTTTATAGTTTTTATTTTGCGGTAATAAGGATATGAGTGGTTAGGGTACTAAACAAAACTAGAAAGGTAAAACATCAACTTTGCATCCTAAAAATCCAAGAAAGTATCAATGTACTATAATAATAATGTTGTCCCTTATCATCACAATCTCGCAACACCGTTGCATCACACATGTTGTGGTGCATTGAAATAGCATTCTTTTTCTTCTATATTATATCAGTATATATCTCATTTTTCCATACAAATTGATAGTCGTTACATGTAAAAAAGGCACAAAAATGAAAATTGAATTAGTATTTTATATTTTGCGAAAAAAAAAAAAAAAAAAAAAACAAAACAAAACAAAACAAAACAAAACAAAACTTATCAAAATCTAGTTGTCAAAGCAGTGGTGGCAACAATCATCATTGGATGTTATCCACGAATGTAGGTTGGCTCATCATTTCTATTCAAGGAAAACTATACCAACTTGAATTACCTATTGGTGGTCCATAAAGGGGCAACCTTTCACACCTTTCAGAAGTCTCTGAGTCTTGGACCATTAACCTATTTCCTTACCTTTGAGGAAAATGAGCTCTTATCCAAGTAGAAGAAATTTTAAAGCATGTTCCAAGCCCAACTATTATACATTAAATACATAAAATATTAATTTTGACTTATAAATTGTAAATTTATGATTAATATTGTTATAACGGTGGTGTTTTATTTGAATTTAAATAAACGTTTTTTCCTTGGATGATATAAATATATTTGTTATAACGTTGGTGTTTTATTTGAATTTAAATAAAAGTTTTTTCCTTAAATGATGTAAATATATTTGTTAAGATGGTTTAGTTTAAGTGTTTAGAAAAAGAAACTAATATTATTTTATCTAGCTTTAATTTTTTTTTAATATGCATGATTCTTCATAAAATGACTCTTTAAAGTTTATTTGAATTTAAATAAACGTTTTTTCCTTAAATGATGTAAATATATTTGTTAGGATGGTTTAGTTTAAGTGTTTAGAAAAAGAAACTAATATTATTTTCACCTAGCTTTAAATTTTGTTTTTAATATGCATGATTCTTCATAAAATGACTCTCTTATTTGATTATTTATGAGTAATGACATATGTCTCTTTATGATGTCATTGTAAATATGAGATCCGGGTCTTTCTACAGTCAAAGATATGTTAATATTATTGTTGATAGTTTTGTAGAGTTCAAAGTGAAGGTTTGACTAGTGAATGAATATTCATATCAATTTGGAAAACGTTTTATATATACATGTATAGAATTTTCACATCACATTAAATATATGTAAATATTGTTTTTGAAAATTATGTAGAGTTTAAATGGATAGGCATATAATTGTGGGAAATATTTATTCTATGTATCATATAATATGATTTTTCATAGTAAACTCAAGATATGTAAATATTGTTATTGAAAATTAATATAAAGGTGAAATATGGTTATGAGAAGCTTAAGAATGGCTACAAGTGTAGGAGAAGAAGAAAGGAGATTTAGGGAAACGAATCCTATATTTCTTAGGAACTCCTACTTTTTCATCATGTGCCTTATTTAAATTTCATGAACCACCATTTCTTAGAAGCCAATTATTGAATAAATGCGGTGGTTGGTGAGGAAGTCTACCTCACATGGTTATGGAGGCATGGCATTGGGTACAACCATCATGGGAAATGTAAGGATCCTCCATCTTCATGGAAATTAGTGCCTCCACCTCCATTGAGAATATTTTCCTCTCCGTTGTGCTCATGTGAATCATTGTCATCTCACCATTCATACTCTCACTTAAATTATTATAATCCTCATGGTTAATGCAAATATGAAAACTTAAAAATGGCCAAATTGACTATGGGATAGTAATTCATGGACTTGGGAAAAGATATGTATTGATTTAGGTATAGATGTTGAGTTTTCTATTAACTTATATTTCCATTATTAATTGATGCCCATTGGTTATGTTACAGTATAAAGTTTATGAAGAGTTAGTTTGTCCTCCACCATGGATGTCAAATCATGGGAATGATAATTATCATAATGAAAGGTAGTCACCCACTGAAGTAGTGGATTAATAATCAACACACTTGGCAATTGGTTCAACGTGAGGTTCATGCAAGTGGGCTCATGGTTTTATTCACGTTGGAATTTTTCCATATAGACATGGTTTGGTGACCTCTCTCTCAATTAACAGTTATAGCGCTCATTACAATCATATTGGTCTATTTCTCATGGTGAAGAATAGGGAGAGCATCTAGGAAGTTGGCAACTTTAAGGGATTTCTAATAAGAGAAAAATCATTTCTTTGGTATTATTACCCTTATTACCTAGTATTACTACTTTTTTAGACTCTATTTTAATTGTGCGTCGAGAAAGTAAACCTTATCATAAATGGTTACAAGGATACAGTCTTTATTTGTATCTTTCTTTCTACTATAATTTTTCTATGATATATCTCTCACTAGGTTGTTCTCATAGTCTTGGTTCCTGCGTGGGTTAAGACTATGAATTTGTTATTTTGTTAGTGTGTGTTAACAGCCTTCTCTACTAAAGAAAACGTTTCTTCCGTTTCCCATCTACTTTTCATTTTGGGGGTGTATCGGTTTTAATCCTCTCTTTAGTATTTTGCTTTGTTCCTATGATCTCTCAATACTTTACAGCTCCTTTGTGGTGGATATATACATTTAATGAGTACATATTATCCTATAAATATGTGACTCTATTCCTTATTACTCCCTCTCCTTCTATCTTGACCCTCTCTCTCTTCCCTTGTTCCTCAATGTTGAGAGTTATCCTCTCTGCGAGATATCAAGGCCAATGTGGCAATAGGAACCCTCCCTATCTAAAATCCCAATAGTTGGAAAATCAGTCTACAATGACCTATATGGAAAATACTCCAACAATAAGGAAATCCATAATGTATAATGGGAAGCAAGGGTGGAGCTGAGATTTCTTTTGGATGTTGAAGTGGAGGAAGAGGTTGGCAGTTGGATAACTAAAACAAAGAATACCTGCACTAGACAAACTAGACACATTCATACTATAGATATATATTGGTAGATAAAAACAATAATGGGTAAAGTACTAGTGGAAAGGTACAAAGCTCAATAGGAAATCTTACTCAGTATTGATGATGTGCAGATGTCACTGAGGAAACACATTGAGAAGGTCTTAGTCCTCATTAAGAAGATAGATTATTTAGAATTCTCCAACTCTAAGGAGGATATAGAGGCACCTGATACTATGTATGTATATACTACACCCATTTAAATCATTTCTCTTACTATTTTTGTCTTCAATACTAGAAGCAGCAATGTTACTATCATAGGATATGATAAGACTTCGTTTCATGGTAGATTTCTAGAATTTTTTAGACTCTCTTATTTACATGTTTATATGACATTAGATGCATCATTTACTTGGCCAAAAGGAACCCTTTTGTGCTACTAGTAGGGTTCCCTCACTGGACTTTTCACAATCGAAGTGACCTAGGGTTTTTGAGGGTGTTGAATCCATATATGCATCGACATAACCTTATTTTTCTTCTACATTATATCAGTATGTATCATATATCCCATACAAATGATGTCAGTTAACATGTAAAAGTGCATACAAATGAAAAATAAAATCACTATTATACTTTAAGTATATAAAATGTTGGGTTTGAAGTATAAATTGCAAATAAATGCTAATTATAAGTATAATTAAGGAATGGGTGTATCTTTGAATTTAAATAAATGATTTCACTTGTGAGTGTGGTTTAGCTTAGGTGTTAAGGAAAAGAAATTGTCATCTCCTTTACTTAGGTTTAAATTTGGCTTCAACGTGTTTTTGTTTTCCATGAAGTGATTATTTGAAAAATATCTCATTCTTATGGGCATGAGCATAAAGTTTGGTTTTCATTGTTTAAAATATGTGTTCTATGTATTATAAGATAGTTTTTTGTGGTAAATTTAGGGTATATAAAAAAAAAATTGTTGAAAATTATGTAAAATTTAAAATAAATGATAAGTATGTAATTGTGGAAATATATTTACATATTAAGAATTAAAATATTCATAGTATAGTCATATATATAAATATTGTTGTTGAAAATTACATAAAGCCAAAAGCCAATGCTTGAATAAGCATGTAATCACCTTAAATATATGTTGTATGTATCATGTGGTAGAATTTTTTGCAATACACTTAATAGACCTAAATATTGTTGTTGAAAATTAATATAAAGGTGCAATTGGGAGAAGCTCAAGATTGACAAAATTCAATAGAGAAAAAGAGGAAAGGAGGATTAAGGGGAAAGTAACCTTATGTTTAATTTCTAGGAACTCTTACTTTTCAAATGTGTATGGGAGTGTAATTCATGGACTTGGGAAGAGAGGTTGATAGATATAGAGCATAGAGGTTGGTTTCTATAACGAACATATATTTTCCTTATTAATTGATGTTCATTAGGTGCCTTAGAGCCAAGGTATTGTTCTTCTAGTTTATTCCTAGAATGCAAACAACATGATGGGCTATTCCTACCTACACTAAAACGCACTAGAAGGGAGGATCACTATTTAGGGGATGTTGAGAAGAGAAGAGAAATATCATCCTTGGTTCATGTAGGGAAATATGAGGATTCCATCATTGTTTGATAGTTGGATGAGTCATTTAGAGTGCTTGGTGTTAAGAAAATTCACTAACATTAAGAGCAATTGGGTTAGATTGAGTGAGTAATGAGTTTATAGTTCATTCCCATTACCTCAGTAACCCAATAGCCTCTCTTGGGGCTAGCATATACCATAGATGCCTGTGATTTTCAAAATTTAATCATATGTAAATAGTTTATTGGACCATCCTAGTTAAAAGATAAATGTTCCATCTCTACTCTCCAATCTTAGTTTAATATTATGAAATTTAAGTTTATTCTTTGTTTATGAATTAAATGGGCATGAATTATCATTATGAGTTTTAAGTTTATGTCTATTTACTTATGCCACATTGTTAAGTTTCATATATGTATAATTCAAATGGTGTTGGGCTTTTCATGGCTTCAAATTTCTATGGATATTATGTAAATGGTTTGTTTCCCTACTATGTTAGTTGGGTAATCACTAGAAAGAATATTGAATTTTGGTGTTAGAGTATAAATTACACATTAGGGTTATTATGGATTAACAAAGTGAATATCGGGACAACATTGAGTTCCCTTGGGCAATTGTAGAGAAAACCATAGATATTTTAACATAGTAAGTTTTGAAATTTCATTGATGTTGATGTCACTATAGGCCCAAATTAAACTAAAATAGCATGGGACTTTCAATAAATTTATGTTTCCTTGTAAGAAAAATGTATTGCCTTCAATTCCCTAAGGCCCTACAACCTTAAGGGAGGACATGTTAGGACCCTTTGAATTTTTCCCATTAGAGCACTAAATATAAAACTCCTTTAAAGACTCTATGGAAAACTCCTTTGAAGAGGGAAAACTTCCTAAGTTGACACATTTTCTTCTTGAAATATGGCAAGGACCCATTGAGTCCTTAAACACACCCTAAATTTTTCTACATATTTGGGTACCACATTTTTTCAAGTTTTGGTTTGCCTCAAAGCAAGTGTTTCATTTTTAGTTTTTGTAGTTGTTTTCATATCATTAAGTTTTTGTTGAGGAATGACAACAAGAAATTCCAGTTTAATTTTTCCTTGAATTAAATTGAGAATTAAATCGAATTCTATTCTCATAGAAACTTGTAAATAGTTAATTAAGCTTAATTAACTTAATTAACTTAGGAATTCTGAGTTGGAAGTCTTTCTGAAGTCATGTATATGTTCTCCCTAAATTTTAGGGGTCCAGTATGAGTTTAAATTGAGTTGGAAATTAGATCACTCAATTTATTGAGTTAAGTTCATTTAAATTAGTTCCAAATTGTTTGAGGAACTAATAGAGAGTTAACAATCAGTTGGTGCAGTAGTGCATCCACAAGTGTCACTCTAGTTAACTGAATATTCCCTCATCAGAAACTCATGCATGTCAATTCTAAGAAAGACCCAGTTGAGACTAGAGTGCAGGGACAATGTACTAGTATTATTTACTGGAGTGTAAATATCATGCATTCATCAGAGATTGATCCTATGTTTGGATTGTGCAGTTTTGAAAGCATGAATTCCCTTTAAATACAGGCTATTCAACCTAGGAATTATGCAAGAGATTAGGGGTTTGGAGAGTTACGGAATAAGATAAAGATTTGGCTTGACCTAGTTTGTGAGCTAAGAGAGTTGAGCATACTTGTGCGGAATTGTTCTAGTGAGAACAAGCTTTGTATCTTCACTTATCTTTCTGATATATGCAATACAGACAGCGAGGTTTTGAGCAATAGCTTCCCCAGATACATATTGTGTTATGAGTCATTGATTTATCTTCTTCTTGTTATTATTGTTTTCAATTGATCCATTGGCTTCCGTTGGTTGAAAGTAGAAGTAGATTCTTGTCCTATGCTTTAATACATTGCATGAGCTTGTGAATATACAGGAAATTCTACATGATATTGGAGTTGAGAATAGTATACTAGAGGATATTTCAAAGTTTTGAGTTTTGGGTTACAGGTGAAATTCGAATTTTCAATACATACTTCAGGATCGGCAGATGGCGTTCTATTGTTTGCGACTCAAGTATGCCTTGGAAGGAAGCTCGAATTTTATAGCCTGGAGGGACAGAATGGAGGTTGTGCTAGAGGATATGGCTTGAAAAGATTCATTGATCAAGAAATTCTTAAGCGAGCAACATTGGATGCACAGAATTTGGTAGAATGGAAGAAGTGTGTGGCGAAGGCGAGGCAGATAATCCTTGAGGGAGTTCGAGACCACATTGTCTCGAATCTCCATGGAAAGGAAACTTCGTATGCTATGTGGAAAGCATTGACGGACTTGTATCAAAACAGAAATGACCAAAGGAAATTGGCACTGAAGGACAAAATTCATAAAATGAAAATGGAGAAAGGCGAGACTATTCCAAAATACTTGACCAAGCTCACTCAATGTTGTGATGAACTTGGAAGTGTTGGAATCACGGTTGTCAAGGGTGATATGGTGAGTCTTTCTCTTCTAGGACTCCCAAAGAGTTGGCATAGTTATCAGGACTCTGTCAATGGTTGGGAGAAGCTTCCAGATTGGGAATGCCTGTGATCGGATTTGATGCAGGAGGAGATCAGAAGGAACACCCAGGATGGCTCTTCATCAAAGATTGGTGATGAAGAGAATTGTGCCTTAGAGATTAAGGCGAAGAAGGGGAAAGGCAAAGCTTCCCATTCCAAATCAAATTCTTATCATGGAGGTAAGAAGAAATACATGACGAAAGTTAAGTGCTTTTATTGTCATGAGATGGGCCATTTTTCTACAAATTGTCCACTCAAGAAGTCCAAGAAGAAGTCCTCAGGAGGAGCGGCGGGTGAGGCTTTGGCCTCTTAATTCGAATTGGAATTTTCCCTCATTACATGCATGGTGTCATCAATGATGGGAAGTGTATGGTACTTAGACAGTAGAGCTTCATTTCATGTGAATGGAGACAAAGATTTATTCAGTGCCCTGGAGGAGAAAGATCTCCAGACGCATATCAAGATGGTTGAGGACAGGAAGTATAGTGTTACTTGATTGGTCACGATTACTTTTAAGAGGGAGCATGGGGATCCACTCACCTTAAAGATTGTTACGTATGTGCCTGGGCTGAGGAAGAACTTGATATTTCTTTCCATGCTTGAGGATAGAGGCTATGATTTGATCTTCTTGAAAGGAAAGGCATTCCTTCGACACATAGCCACAGGTCAAGAAAAGAAGATAGGGTTCACATGAAGAATCTCTATAAGTTGGAGGTAGAGGAGTGTGTTTCTTTGAGGACAAAAGCAGAAAGGGTGCAGAACTGAGATGTTAGCGAGTTGTGGCACAAGCGACTGGGGCACTTGCATCATGGGGCTTTGAAGATATTGTAGCAAATCTCTACCAATCTTCCCAAAGGTACGCTTGAGAAAGTTGATACATGCAAGGGGTGTACTTTGGGAAAGTAAATCAAGTCTTCCTTTCACGACAGAGATAGTCGAGCAGAGGCTATTCTATAGCGATTCCATTCAGATGTGTGTGGACCATTATCGACAGCATCCACAACCAAACATAGGTATTATGTTATATTTTTTGATGACTTTTCTCGAAAGTGTTGGATATTTTTCATGCAAAAAACGAATCAGACTTTCACAAAGTTCTGTTAGTTTAAAGCATTGGTGGAGAAAGAGTCGGGAAAGAAGGTTAAAGCTCTATGGAGTGATAACGGTGGTGAGTATGTCTCAAACATGTTTAAGAACTTATGTGCAATGGAAGGGATTAAACAGGAGTTTATGACACCCCATAACCCTAAGCAGAATGGAGTGGCTGAGAGGAAGAATAGAGCATAGTAGGGGCAGCGAGGGCGATGTTGCATGATCAGGGTCTCCCACTACACTTATGGGTTTAGGCATGCAACACAACGTTTTATGTTCATAACTATAGCCCACATCGGATACTTGAGATGAAGACACCAAAGGAGGCTTATTTCGGTAAGAGGCCAGATGTTGGTCACTTCAGGATTTTTAGGTCATTGGTATATTTCCATGTAACTAAAGATGCACGGAAGAATCTTGAGCCGACAACAAAGTTAGGGATATTTGTGGGGTACACTGATACACCTCACGACTATCTGGTGTATTTGTCGGCCAGTAAGATTACAGTGGTTCACAAGGATGTCAAATTCGATGAGGAGAAGGTCATGTGAGTTTCCCTTGAGAGGGAGCTTGAGCTACATGCAGATGAGGAGCTTTTAGATCCTAAGGTTGAGGAGCCTCAAATTGATGTGGAGCAGCCACATGCAGAGGATCTAGGAGTGGAGACATCCACTCAGGCAAAGTCTTCTAGAGAGGGAAGAAAGTGCACCAGAGAGGCTGACATATTTTTGGATGATGCACAAGAGAATGTGGGAACACCCACTTCTCAGCGTAGGTAGAGGAGGTCACCTAAGAGGTACACTAGATACATGGCTCTTATGGGCGAATGTTTTTTGACAGAGCCATCTTCCTTTAAGGAAGCAGTGCAACAACCGGTTTGGGTTGAGGCCATGGTGGAGGAGTATGACTACATAGTTCATAATAGTGTTTGGGATGTGGTTCCAAGACTGGAGGACAATTCAATGGTGAGATCTCGTTGGCTTTACAAAGTAAAACAAGTTGCAGATGGTAGTGTGGAGAAGCATAACCCAGATTTGTGGCCTGTGGATTTTCACAGGTAGAGGGGATTGATTATGACGATACCTTTTCTCTTGTTGCAAGGTACTCGTCAATTAGATCTATATTGGAACTATCAGCACAGATGGCTTGGAAGATACATCAGATGGGTGTAAAGATAGCCTTCCTTAAAGGCGTGATTCAGGAAGAGGTGTACATAAAGCGGCCCGATGGCTTTAAGACCTTCGACCGTGAGTCACATGTGTGTCGACTCAAGAGAGCATTGTATGGGTTGAAGCAAGCACCCCGTGCTTGGTACACTAGGATAGATAGCTGCTTCACCGGGTTGGGCTTCACGAAGAGTGAATCAGATGTGAAACTGTACCACATAGTGGTGGAAGGTAAATTGTTGATCATTGTACTAATTTATGTTGATGATCTCATACTAACAGGTGATGATCAACTGATCAAATCTTGCAAGGAGGACCTTGCAAGAGAGTTTGAGATAAAGGACATGGAGCTCATGCATTACTTTCTTGGCATGGAGGTATGACAAGGAGATGGGGAGTTGTTTGTGTCTTAGGGAAAGTATGCCAATGAGATACTCAGGAGATTCCACATGGAGAGTAGCGAACCCATGGAGACTCCTTTAGAAGGTAACTGGAGGAAGGAGGATGCTACTTCAGGGGAAGTAGTGGAAGCTATTGTTTACAGGAAGATTGTGGGTTCACTCATGTACTTGGTGAACACACTACCAGATATGTTCTATGCAGTTAACCAGCTTAGTCAAGCGATGGTTAGCCCTACCAAGCTGTATTGGAAGGCAGCAAAGCATGTGTTTAGATACCTCAGGGGCACTTTGTAATATCCCCAATCAGGGGTATCTCTCAAAAAAAGCAATATAGTAGCCGGGTTCTCAAAGAGATAAAACACAAATAACAGTAGTGCAACATGTATACATAGAATATAAGCAGATACATGAAAAATGCAGAGAGAAATGCTAAGCCATTTTATTATACTGAGTAATGGAAAGAGTACAAGAGCTGATTAGACAGGTAGCACCTCGACTTGCACAAGGCAAGTGAAGAAATACACTCAGAATGGAAAGAAATGGCCTCTCTCTGAATTGCGTCCTAGCTGTTGGAGAACTGTTGTGCTGCTGCTACTGCTGGAATCAAGTGAGAATTTGGGGTTGCTCCCCTCCTCAGAAAATGTTGAATCTCTGGAATCAACCTCTGCTCAATAAACCTAGAAAAACCCAGAAATATTTTCTAAAATAGCTGACCCCCGAAGATCACCCCCTTGAGTATCTACGTTGTCCCTCAAGGCTCTGCGCTGCTCCTGAAGTGAATCCTCCAAAACCCTGCCTGAAACTCTGCCAAACTCCTCCAATATGCAAGGGCTGATCCCTTGCTTAATCTCTAAGCTCAATCTCCCACATGAATCCAATCCAGGCTCCTACTAGAAAACTGCGTCCTCCCTCTAAGACTGCGCAATCATCTAAATGCTCAGCTCCTCCTCCTCAACTCCAAAGATCGCTCCTCCTGAACACTGATAAAACTACCTTGCCCGAGCAGGCACTCGAAGTCCCCCGAGGCTAAGGGTGAGACCTCCGAACGGAGACACTCGATGCACTAAACAGTGCTGCAGATAGGCTAAACAGTCAGCGTGCTCTAAGTCGAAGTGACTAGCTCAAATGCAACATAAACTGATGCCAAAATGAGGAGGATCCTCTCTCCTTTATAGCGTTGGCCCCTCTCAAAACCCTAAGGCCCATGCCACATGCTTCCTATCCATCTGCGCAGTCCCTCCAAGTATCTACGTGGGCCCCCTCCTCTACGTGGTTCCTTGGCCCCCTTGGCTCCCCTTTCAAGTTACAATGTTGTGCTACTAGGGAGTGACTTTATTCTAAAAGTGAGTTATGTCCTCCCTTTACTCACCGTTTATTTATAAATAACTATAGAAGGAAAAATTGAGCAAAATCGAATATTCCAATTAGCCATGGTTAATTAGGAATATTAAACACTTTTCATGATGGATTATGGTACAGATGGAAGAGAGAGTGAAGCTTCAAGGCTTCACCGATGCAGATTGGGCAGGGAGTCCATTCGACAGGAAGAGCACATTAGGAGGAATATTCAGTATTGGATCAGCGGTAGTTTCTTGGTACAGCAGGAAACAGATATTAGTTACACTTTGTTTGGCAAAGGCAAAATACATGGTTGCAAGTCAGGCATCATGTGAGGCCATCTAGATGAGGAAGATCTTGGTTGTTTTGTTTGTTCAGTAGATGGATCCAACTGTGATTTACTGCGATAATCAGAGTTGTATCAAACTCTCTGAAAATCCAGTTTTTCATGATCAGTCCAAGCATATTGATATCTGATATCATCGTCTCAAAGATTGTGTATTGAGGCGGATTATGTTGTTAGAGTACATTCCCACGGAGGAGCAAGATGCTGACATTTTGACAAAGGCATTATCAAGATGTAAATTCAAGTTTCACATAGACAGGATCGGAGTAGTTAATAACTTCTTTCTTGTTGAGAGGGAGTGTTGAGAAATGGCAACAAGAAATTCTAGTTTAATTTTTCCTTGAATTAAACTCAGAATTAAAATTGAATTATATTCTCATAGCAACTTGTAAATAGTTAATTAAGTTTAATTAACTTAATTAGCTTAGGAATTTCAAGTTGGAAGCCTTTCTAAAGTCATGTATATGTTCTCCCTAAATTTTTGAGGTCCAATATGAGTTTAAATTGAGTTGGAAATTAGATCACTCAATTTACTAAGTTAAGTTCAGTTAAAATAGTTCCAAACTGTTTTAGGAACTAATAAAGAGTTAACAATCAGTTGGTGCACTAGTGCATCCACAAGTGTCACTCTAGTTAACTGAAGATTCCCTCATCAGAAACTCATGCATGTTGATTCTGAGAAAGATCTAGTTGAGACTAGAGTGCAAGGATAGTGCACTATCAATTGTATTATTTACTAGAGTGTAAATATCATGCATGCATCAAAGAATGATCATATGTTTGGATTGCGAAATTTTGGAAGCATGAATTCCCTTTAAATACAGGATATTAATCCTAGGAATTATGCAAGAGATTAAGGGCTTGGAGAGCTACGGAATAAGCTAAATATTTGGCTTGAGCTAGCTTGTGAGCTAAGAGAGTTGAGCATACTTGTTCGGATTTTTTCTAGTGAGAACAAGCTTTGTATCTTCACTCATATTATTTATATATGCAATACAAATAGCATAGTTTTGAGCAGTGGCTTTTCCCAAATACATCTTGGGTTATGAGCCATTGATTTATCTTCTTCTTGTTCTTATTGTTTTCAATCGATATCTTGGCTTCTGTTGGTTGAAAGTAAAAGTAGATTCTTGTCCTCTGCTTTAGTACATTGCATGAGCTTGTGAATCTATAGGATTTTTTACAGTTTTTAGGATATCCTTTTGTTTAAGAAAGAGAAAAAACCAAAAAAAATCTAAGGCCTTGAGCCCAAATGAAACAAATTCTTTAGTATTATTAGTGAAGTAAAATCACTTTTATCAGTCACAAAGTTTGTGCATTGATATGAAAGAATAGTTGGTGCACCAATAGGAAATTGAAGTCAAAAAACCAAAATTTAGTCCTTGAACCCAAATGAAATCAAGTTCTTACTATTGTTAGTGAACTTAATTCACTTGTATTGGTCACAAAGGAAACTTTTTCATTATTATGAATGTAAATTTGGTGTATCAATAGGAAAGCAATTTTTTTCGTCGAAGGGAAAGTAGAAAAGGATCACTAATGCATGACAACACTCCAAAGTTTAAATTCATTGACCAATGTGGGCCCATTGGCAATCACTTTTCACTTCTGTCAAAATACAAAGTTGAAAAGGAAAGTAATGCAAAAGTTTAAAATATCATGCTAATAACACTTATCCCTATAGTTTTTTACTTTGTCTTTCACTATTTACAAAATTATAGTTTCTCGAATCATGAAATTAATGGGAATTCATAGATCAACTAATGTGTTAGGAATGATTGTATTATTTATTTGTCAATTGATGACCAGGTTGCCAAGGTCATAATATTTCGATGTGAGAACCCCCCAATCATTAAATATGATAGCTTGCCTAGAACATGAACAGTTTTGGGATCCTTCCTTCTTATACTAGGCCTTCATAAACAAAGTTCCCTTACCACTTTCAAATCGATGGGCACATTTCAATGGCTTGGAATAGTAGTATTTTGACACACACATTATTGAGTTCCCCCAAGAATTCAAACTTAGGATGAGTAATAGGTTTCTCTTGGCTTAGTCTCTCTAGATAAGGTGGGTTTTTGGATTCAGGGCATGCATGATCATTCAAAGGTTCAAGGGATGGTTCTTGTTCTAGTTTTTCATTCAAGACATCCTCATTCAAATGTTCAATATTAATAGGAGGATGCTTTTGGGTTAATTTATGCATAGACCAAAGATGAATGTCCTACCAGTCTAGAGGAAGAGATAGAATATGTAGGGTAGATGGCAAGTCCAACAGCCTATGTTGGTTGAGTTTCCCTCCCATTATTAAGGTTAGGAATACTTTGTGCATTTAATTGTGTATGAGGAGGGGTTGATGTAGATGCTTTAATCTATGAAGGAGGTATATGTTGCATGGGTGGCTATGCAACAGCCTATTGAGGGCCTCCATAAGCAAGGTTTCTCCACCATTGTTTCTAAAGTTGGTTTTGGGAGTAGGAGCCATCCATTTTTTTGCTAGCATACACAATGGTTGTGAAGTATGATGTACATAAGGGTTAGTCCAATAAGAATTAGAACTTTAATATTGGCCTTGAATCATACCTTGGGGTTTATGGTTCCATGGAATTTTTTGGGCCACAAAACGTAATTGTTTTGGTTATTTTGCTTCTTGATAAATAACCTTCAAACCAGATAGAGATGCGTAGATGATTTTGGTGTGTTCTTTGTTGCATATGGCATAAACCTAAATTTGATCTAAGGAATGTTCCTTTGGTGGGTGTTTTCTTTTGCACTTCAAGCAAAAGATGGCTAGGCCTAATTGTATTTATTCCCTCTTCTTCTTCATCTATATTGTGTCTAACTGTGAGCTAAAGGAACTGAGTATATTAGTCTTGAAATATTTGAACATTTTCCCAATCTCTGTTCTTGTCACCCTGCTACTAGCGACCTTCCCAATTCTTGTTTGTATGCCTCTATATACTTTACCAGTCTTATAAGTGCCCCTGGAATATATTTAACATAATTTGGTGATGGAATTGTTAAAATATTGAGATACATCTACACCTCCTATAGTGTCCTATCTAGGGTGCTAGATTAGGCTATATTTATTATCGACCAGGATCAGTAAACTTCGAGGCATGCGTCTACAATCTATAGACGTAAAGGATTCCTAACTAAGCGTTCGTGATGGTAAGTTACAGAACTTCTTTACGGAAGGTTGAGGTATGCTCCCTATCACCTGGACACTCAAGTCACTCAATTCATCTACCTATTCTAAAAACACTGTGTATTACTTAAACCAAGATTTCAATCCCCTTACGAGGATGTTGTGCATAAAACCCTTGTTCAGTGAACACTCAGCATTCGATGTTTATCATTCATGAAAGATTGAAATATACTAGAATCATAAGCACACTTAAAATTCAAATATATGAGAAACAAGGTTCATGAAGATGCTCTTAAAAATAACGAAAGATTAGATCCCTTACAGGATACAATTCAACGATCTCTACGATGAATCCTTCAAACTACCATCATAAACATTACTCATACGAATTTCTAATTAAATCAACGAAAGCATAAACTGAACTCTAATCACTGTGCATGCTATTGAATATTCAGAAGTTGCAAATAAAATGAAATGACAGTATACCCGTTCCACGCAGGGCTCATCCGCGTTTCAAAGGTATACTGGATTGTGCTCAAGCAACTATAGAATCAACGCAACAATGAAATCGTGACTGCAACCGTGTTTGTGGTATTAAGTTCAAAAACTATGTTTTCAAAACGATACAATGATAACCACCCCTGACAACACATAACTGTGTTTACATATGTTTTTACAACGTTTACATTTCGGAATGAATGTACATTCGTGATGCGGCTGTTGCCGCTTTTGCTATGGCATAGTTTTTAAGTTGTTTCCATTCTGAACCGATTTCAAAAAGGAACAAAACTAAATCGGTTTAGAACCCTATGTTGTCGCTGCTTTTGTCGCCAACATGTTGTGCTTTGACCGTCATTGACCGTGCCTTCAGGAGCGTTGGTTCTGCTGTAGGATAGGTGTTCGTCCATGCTTGTAATTCTATTTTTCATACCTACCCTTTGCTTTAGCTTAGCTGTCATGCCATATGTCAAACAATAAATCAATTACAAGATGTTGCAGCTTCCTGTAGTCTTTTTATCAAAAACCCATAATTCTTTAACATAAAACTCATAAATCAATTCTAATGTATTTAACAACTATAATACTGTTAACTAATCAATTTCAAGGAGTCTAAGAGATGTATGAAGGAAAAAGGTAGGCAAACGATGTGTTTCAAGAGGAAAAAGGAGGTCCAGGAATGATACCAACATCTCTCCCCGACTTAATGAATTAGCATGACCTCATGCTAATCCCGATGTGCTTCCTCTGAACTCTGTCCCTGCCTGTACCTCTGCTGCCCTCAACAATGTATCCACATTCTTCTTCACCTGGGCATCTTTCTGACCATGGAGCTCATGCTTTAAACTTTTGTACTTTTCCTTGAGGACCTTCTTTTGGTTGTACCATTTAGTGGCCCACTTACAAATATCTGTTTGTTCAGCTTCAAGTTCCTTAATTTGTTCCCATAACTTTTCATTTTTTTGTTGAGTCTCTTTACTCTGCGCTCTGAGCATTTCGTTTTCTTTCTTGATAACTTTTTCCAGCATATTAGCCTCCATTAGTTCTTCCTTTAACTTTTCAATTTGCTTCTCCAGTTTCTTCTATTTCTTAATGGTGAATCTTTTTCTTGCCTGTTGTTGCTTTCAACCTCCATCTCAGCTCCTGGTCCAGGTTGTGAGTGGGCACTACTTTCAATATCCATCGGCATAGGTGCATTTGATTCAGGCTGGTCTTCTTGTAGCTGGGCCTTTGATATTCTCCTGGTTCTTCTTAAATAGGTGGTAAAAATTTTATCTTGCTCTGCTTTCCGAGCATCCTCTTTTCTCATTTTCCTCGTCCTTATAATGCTAACAGGTGGAGGTACCTTGCTTGCTTTGTGTATAGGAATCTCTTCATCGATATCATTCATGAATCCTGAGTTTTCCTGTGGTTCTTCCTTGTCCTCTTCGTCTTTAATTTGGTTAGCAAC
Organism: Pinus tabuliformis; assembly: GCA_031772625.1. Classification (NCBI taxonomy): domain Eukaryota; kingdom Viridiplantae; phylum Streptophyta; class Pinopsida; order Pinales; family Pinaceae; genus Pinus; species Pinus tabuliformis. The sequence goes on along the minus strand of CM062811.1, from coordinate 483,743,745 downwards.
CAAGAACTCCTTCCACGTTTTCCCTCTTCTCTGTAATTCATACTCAATAAGAATTTTAATTAACCCAAAGTGATATAAGCTCTTGTCTTCATTACCTTTCTGCTTTTGGATGGTCTTCGACATTTTGGTTAGGCTTTGCAAGAGGAAGTATGGCAGACTGATAACACACTGCCCTTTCAAATGTAACAATAACTTGATATGGTACAAGTAAACAATACTGTAGCGGCCTTCACAAGTTACAAACTTTTGGATGATATAGACCATCTCGTCCCAGGGATGCACCAGCCAACTTCTTGGGACGCCTTTCTTCCAATTAACGGACGAAACCCTGGATCTGGACATAAATTGAGTCCATGATTTCTCTTTAAATTGCTTTGTCTTGAAGTACTTCTCCCCTTCTGGGCTGATCCCTAGGGCTTGAGCTATGGTATCTTCTGAAACTCTGAATGAAAAATTACCTATCAGAGCTTTCTCTCCGTTGAATGTAAAAGCGAACTGTTTGGTGACCTCTTCATTACTTCCACGAAATTTCTCTAAAAAGGGCAGCCACTGTATTTCTTTAAGAATTGAAATGCAATCTTCGTGATACTGGGAACTGTCGAATATGCTTGGTTCGACCCTATTGGTCATTTTGGCCGAGAGTTGTGCTCTAACTCTTCTTTGTTTATGTTTTACAAATTCAACAAAGAAGTTTTGATTTGTTACCTTTTATCTTCCGCCCCAATACTGCTGACCTGGTGGCGTCCTCGGCTCTTTAACACTAGCTCCTTTAGTAACCCAAACGATGCTCGATTGACTATCTTGTAATAGAGGTCGAACCCAATTAACTACATTTTCCTTTCGTGGCGCTTGCTACTTTCAGTCTTTACTGTTGGAGTCACAGGAGTCGAATGCTAACATAGAACAACTGAAAACGATAATAAAATACCCGGCTTAACTCAATTCATAACATATTCATCTTTTGAAACAGAGGAATGGTTGTACTGGTCATATGGATTCCATCATAGAAACGCTAGAAGCATATATATGAAGTACTAGGATATGATTTCGGGTAGTCGTTTGCATCATTTGGCTTCGTCGGGTGGTTAAATCATAATTCGGTCGTTTCAAACATAATGAACAAGCCCGCATGACATTTGGTTTCCAAACAATTCACCACGTGTCCTACTTCTGTTGGTACCTGGCCAAATAGAAATGTTAGGATGGTTGTAGGGTCTAACTGGTTGGTAACAGAGATTGAAAAGGGTGATATGAGAGGGGATTAACAAAATCATATAAGTATGAGAGGGGTTGGAGTATTGGAAGATGATAGGGATTAACAATAGGATAACAAGTGATAGGTATGGAGGTGTCTCTGAAATTGATCGTAGCAGTTACAGTTATTAAATTTAACATTAAAAATTAATCTAAGAATTTAAATGTTAAGAATAAGGAATACATTACACTTTCGTTGGTTGTTCAAGCGTTGCATTGGCATGTTGGGTAGGACTAGTCTCTTTTGACTATTCTTTGTTGTTCATAACAGGTCCCCTGAGATAGATTCGAATGCAATAGGTCCCTTTGAGATCTTGAAGATGTTCATGCAGCTTCTTTGAAATTCGGAAAAAGAATTATATGTATATAGGTTCCTTGATCTTTGGTATTTGATGAAGTCTTGGTGCCCAGCAACCTGTGGATCCTTGTAGAAACTTGATGAAGCTTTGTTGAAGTAATCCTGAAGTAACAGTCTCTTAACAGGACCCTTTTATGTGTCTTAAACAGGTCCCATTACTGCTGGTGTTGGTAACATGGTCTTCTGGACAGAACAGGTCCCCCTGCATAATGTTTGTAACCAGGTCCCTCTGAGATAAAATAATGACAAAACAACTTCTTTATTGAAATCTGGAATGCTGAAACAAACTGCTTTGGAAATTTACAGTGAGGAGATGAGATAAGAAATCTTTTAAGAATTTATAATGGAGAGATAAGAGAACAAAATGTTGATGCTTCTCTCCCCCACTAAAGTGTTGACTTGTCCTCAAGTCATTATTCAGTTGATAAATGAAACAGGGAACAAAAGAAAAGGAATTCTTACCCGCCAACGAATTGGTTTTCAAGTAAGAATTTGGGGTTAGAGTGTGCCAGAGTCTGGTTTTCACATCTAACCCATTGTTATTATTTTTTGTTGTGTTTGTTTTTTTTCTTTTCTTTTTAGATTTTTTTTTTTTTTTTTTTAATTTCTAAATTGAAATGAAATGAACTAAGGCAGGGATACTGCAGCTGAAGGCTGCAGTATCTCAACCTCTCTTTGTTGAGATACTGTTTGGAGAAAATTTTGCTTGCTGATGGGCTTAGTGTAAAGTTTCAGGCGATGACCGTTGACAATAAAGGAATGACCTTCTCCATCAATAGTTTTGAGCTTGACTGAACCATTGTCGTAAGCCTGAATAATTTCGTATGGGCCCATCCAATGGGTGGTAAACTTGGCTTTATGATCTCTGAATTTAGAGTCAAAAAGTAAAGCCCAGTCGCCTTCCTTGAACTGCTTCTTCTTGATATGTGCATCATGCCACTGCTTCCGTTGTTTTTGCATGAGGATTGTGGTTTCCTCTGCTTGCTGCCTCATCTCATCCAGCTGGTTCAACTGCTGAATTCTTTCTTGTTGTGCTTGGTCCAGGTCAATTTGCAAATCTGCAGCCAGTTTGAAAGTATGTATTTGAAACTCAATAGGAAGCATTACCTTTTTGCCATACACCAACTGATATGGTGTAAATCCTGTAGTATTCTTCCACGTAATTCTGTAAGCAGAGTGCATTTTAAGCTTCTCTTCCCAATTCTTTCTGTTCATTGCCACAGTTTTAGTGATGATCCCTTCCAAAGTTTTGTTTGTGGATTCCACCTGCCCATTGGCCTGTGGATGGTAAGGTGTACTTCTTCTGTGCTTGATTTGGTATTTGTCTGTGATGTCCTTCACTAACTTTGAAGTAAATTGAGTACCTTGATCAGTCACTATTTTCCTTGGTACTCCATACCTTACAAAAATCTCTTCAAAAAGGAAATTTACCACTGTTTGTTCGGTGACTCTAACTAGTGCTTTTGCTTCAGCCCACTTTGTGACGTAATCAGTACATACTAAGATGTACTTCTTACCATTAGAGGTTGGCTTAATGGGTCCTATAAAGTCTAGAGCCCATTTTTCAAATGGCTCTAGGTGAACTTGGGGCTGAAGTGGCATCTCGTCTGTAGCTGTTGGCATGCCCATTCTTTGGCAGCTATCACAACTCTTCACGTACTTCTTGGAATCCTTAAAATTGGATGGCCAGTGGTATCCAAGACTAAGAACTTTGAATGCTGTTCGCTTAGCTGCAAAATGCCCACCACACGGTTCATCATGGCAAGATTTTAAAATATCAATTATCTCATCATTTCTTACACATCGTCTAATAATCATATCATAACCAGTGTAAAATAAATCGCCATTAATCCATGAGTATCGAGCACTTTGTTTGACTAGTCTCTTCTTTTCCTTTGGAGTAAAGTATGGAGATGTCCTTCCTGTAGAAAAATAATTGGCCAAGTCAGCATACCAAGGATTCACTATGGAAATTGCAAATAAATTTTCATCTGGGAAAGAATCTTCGACCGGAACAACCTCACCTGGATTTTGCAGTCTAGAAAGAAAATCTGCCACCTGATTCTCTTTACCTGGTCTATCTAACACTGTGATGTTAAATTCCCGTAACAATAATAACCATCTGGTAACTCTGCCACTAGTTATTGGTTTATTCATTAAATGTCTAATGGCAGAATGATCAGTATGTACAAAGACTTCATAACCAATTATATAATGTCGGAATTTATTCACAGCATATATGATGGCAAGTGTTTCCTTTTCTGTGACTATGTAGTTTGACTCTGCAGGTGTTAGATTTTTGCTAATGAAATAAATGGCATAACTACAAGATTCCTCTTTTTGGCCTAATGAGGCACCCACTACAGTGTCAAATGCATCTGTAAAGATATGAAATGGTAGGCTCCAGTTAGGCCCTCTTAAGACTGGTGCGGTTGATAACTTCTTTTTGAGTGCTTCAAATGCTTATTGGCAGTTCTCAATCCAGTTGAAAAGTACATCTTTTGTTAGAAGCTTAAACAAATGTAAAGCTATTTTACTAAAATGTTCAATAAACCTTCTGTAATAGCTTGCATACCCAAGGAAACTTCTTACCTCTCTTTGATTCTTTGGAATTGGCAAATCAACAATGATCTGGATTTTTGCTGGATCAACTTTGATGCCTTGAAAAGAAATATAGTGGCCTAATACTATCCCTTCGTTTAACATCATAAAGCACTTTTCATTGCTCAGGGACAGATTAGCTTCAATACATCTTTTCAAAACTCTTTCAAGGTTCTCTAATGCATGTTCAAACGAATTGTCGTACACTGAAAAATCATCCATGTAAACTTCAACACAATCATGAACTAAATCAGCGAAAATAGCTAATACAGCTCTATGAAATGTAGCTGGAGCATTGCAAAGTGGAAAAACATTATAAGCATAAGTTCCCCAAGGACAGGTGAATGTGGTTTTGTCCTGGTCTTCTGAGGCTATCCTGATCTGGTTGTAGCCACTGAAACCATCAAGAAAAGAAAATGATGATTTCCCAGCTAATGTGTCTAACACTTGGTCAATAAATGGTAGTGGGAAATAATCTTTGATCGTTGCTTTTCTCAATTGTCTGTAATCAACACAAATGCACCACTTACCATTTTTCTTGGGCACTATAACCAATGGGGATACCCACTGACTGTCAGAAATAGGATATATAAAATTAACTCTCAACAGTTTTTGCAATTCTTCTCTGACAATATCCTGGAGCATGGGGTTCATTCTTCTCTGCGGTTGCCTCACTGGTTTGATAGTACTATCTGTATAAATATGGTGAGTGCATGTGTCGGGATGAATCCCATGCATATCGGTGTAGTCCCAAGCAAATGCTTTCTGGTATTTTCTCAATAGTCGAATCAATTTCTCTTGCTGAGATGAGTCTAGGTGATTGCCTATGTTCAGAGTTTTCCCTGGACTAATCTCTATGATCTGACTTTGTGTGTTTGTGATGGATTGAACTGGAAAAATATCGTGAAATGTGGCTTGCAAAGATTGAATGGTGCATGTTTCTTGAAAATTTTGGGCTAAAAGTACATCTGCAGCATGATACTGGTCGTTTCTCAAATTTTCAGAAATATCAGGTTGAGAAAGGAACAATTCTACCAAATCATTATTATTTTGTTCTTGGAAATCATAGATTTGGTCAACGCTAAAAACAGATTGTACTTCTTCTTTATCATTGTATTTATCATCAAGCCATAAATTGTGTGTTACTGCTGGTGATTGTGCCGATGGATAAAGAGTGAGTTGTTTCCTTTCAGTCCCTCTTGAAATAATCATGTTGCCCGATCGACATCCTATGAATGCATCAGCAGTCGCTAACCATGGTCTACCAAGGATGATAGGGTGCCCTCCTAAATTGGATTTGGGTTGAAGAACTAAGAAGTCCACTGGATACTCCCAAGAGTCTAGTGAAACAATTATGTCCTCCAAAATCCCTTCAGGAATCACTTTATACCTATCGGCTAGTTCTAGAACAATCGTTGTGTATTGCAAATTTATGAGCTGGAGTGTTCTCATGGTTTCAAGAGTCATGACATTTATTGCGGCCCCGAGATCTATTAAAGTGTTTGGAATCTGTATGTTGTTAATGATTGTAGTAACTCGGGGGATACCAAGATCAACATACTTTTCGATCGAGATGGTATTTGTCATAAGGCTAGCTAAATGTCCTATAACATGAATGGTTTGTGGATCAATCCTTTTCCTAGTGGGCTTCTTAAGACACATTTCTTTGATTGCTTTAGTGTATATGGGAATGTCTTTTATGGCTTGCAATAGCGGAATTTTTATATAGACATTCTTGAGCTCATCTAAAACATCAAACTGTGGTATGGACATTGGAAGTTTCATTTGGACCAATCGGTCTGGAAAAGGTGGATGCAATGGTTGCATCTGCTTATCTTTGGTATCATTGTTTAGTTTTCTTTGATTTGTCATTTCATTTTCATTTTCTGTGTTTTCTTCTTGTTTATCTGTTATTGGAGATTCTTTGTGGAGTACCCTACCAGACCTCAAGTTGATATTTTGCAAGGGTAGTGTGTGATATGAGGTTCCCTCTTCTACATTGTAGGCTGGCCTCTCTGCTCTGTTATTTGGATTTGGGACAGTTTGAGCAGGAATTTGAGTAGGTCTGGGAGGTTGTGAGTTAGATGGAAATTGCAGTTGTGGTGGATTTATTGGTGGAGGAGCAGGCAGTGCTTGTTGAGTAGGTTGAGGTTGGTAAACAGCTTGCTGCTGAGGATACTGCTGATATGGTTGAGGATGTGATGAGTATGGCTAATGATATTGTTGATATGGCTGTGAATATGGTTGGTATGATTGAGGATATGTATGATAGGATTGAGAGTATTGTTGAAATGGTCTCCATTGTTGCTGTGGGTGATTTTGGTGCTGCATGGCATGGGTACATTCCATGAATTCTGAGCATACATTTGATCATTTACAGGAAATTGCAAATTTTGATTTGGAAACATACATTGAGGTGCTGGCCTTGGCTGCCATGGTCTCTTTGTGCCCATGTAATACACGTTTTCCATCTCTGCATTAGCTGCCATATTACAGTTCTGCAAAACCTTAACTTTAGGACAATTAAATATATCATGATGTTCAGTACAGAAGGCACAAACTTGGATGTTTTCTAATGGGCAGTCTTTTAAGGCATGTTTCTTCCGGCATTTTGGGCAAAAGATAGCCATTATCTGATCTTCATCTTCTTGTTTCTTCTTAGCTTTTAGAGTGTCAATTTGGTTCCCTAGGGTGCTTAACAGATATGTTTTAAATTCTTCTAACAGATTCCCTATTTCAGCCCTTGTGACACTTGCTGAAGCAGATTTTGTGACTTTGGATGACAAGGTTCTTTTTCCAATTTTAGCTTTGCTCCTTGAATACTTTTCGCATAATTCAGCGATTTCTTCAAAAGGTAAGGTAGAAATGTCACCTTTGCCCATCAAATTAAGATCATCCATGTATTCCTCTCGGATGCCTTTCAAGAATATTGTGCGGATCAAATCAAGAGGCATAGTTCGGTGTTTGGATTTTTGTAAGTTGTAGACAAACCGTTCTAAGTATTCCTCCAAGGTCTCATCCTCTTGTTGGCTCATTCTAAAGATATCGTCTTTGGAATCTTTGGATCTACAATAAGGTTGACATTTCCTTAGAAATATTATTCTCATGCCATCCCAATCAATTATCGCATGCTCACCAAGCCTCATGAACCATCTCAAGGCTGATGCCTTTAATGTCGCTGGGAAGAGTCTAAGCCTATGGGCATCATCTGCGTAACCATATGTTCGACATACAATGTCAAACTCGAACAAGAATGAGTCTGGGTCTTCCGAAGCCATACCATAAAAGTTTGGTAGCACGGAGGGAGGTATGTTTTCATTTTGATCTCATCATCTTCTTGTGGTTCATGTATAGGAAACTTAAAGGTTGACTCTTCTTCATCTCTTTGTCCTTGATTTGGTACTGATCCATCTCCTTCCTCAGCCATTCTAATAGGTTTCTCTGTGTCAGTGTCACTTGTTTTAAAGAGGAGATTAAAGACAGATTGTTCGGTCACTGTGCTACTTTCTCCTTGTGTGGAGGATCTAGGAAAGTGTTTCTTCTGTGATTTATGTGCTAATAAAGTTTGCCTTTCGATGAGAGTAAGTCTTTGTCCTGACTTTTGTTTATCCTCTAATGCTTGTATGGTGACTTCCTCAGCTGGTGTTGTATTTCCTAAAGAGTCTGCTCCTGATGATGGGTTAGTTTTTGGATGGGGGGTTTTTATGAATCTACCTTGATTGTCTCTAAATCTAGGCATAAATGAACATGATTTCTAAATCTATGTTTTTGCTCATTTTTATTGAATTTTTTTTTTTTAGATCCTTTAACTACGCCTCCCCGGCAACGGCGCCAAAATGTAGTGTCCTATCTAGGGTGCTAGATTAGGCTATATTTATTATCGACTAGGATCAGTAAACTTCGAGGCATGCGTCTACAATCTATAGACATAAACGATTCCTAACTAAGTGTTCGTGATGGTAAGTTACAGAACTTCTTTACAGAAGGTTGAGGTATGCTCCCTATCACCTGGACACTCAGGTCACTCAATTCATCTACCTATTCTAAAAACATTGTGTATTACTTAAACCAAGATTTCAATCCCCTTACGAGGATGCTGTGCATAAAACCCCTGTTCAGTGAACACTCAGCATTCAATGTTTATCATTCATGAAAGATTGAAATATACTAGAATCATAAGCACACTTAAAATTCAAATATATGAGAAACAGGGTTCATGAAGATGCTCTTAAAAATAACGAAAGATCAGATCCCTTACAGGATACAATTCAACGATCTCTGCGATGAATCCTTCAAGCTACCATCATAAACATTACTCATACGAATTTCTAATTAAATCAACGAAAGCATAAACTGAACTCTAATCACTGTGCATGCTATTGAATATTCAGAAGTTGCAAATAAAATGAAATGACAGTATACCCGTTCCACGCAGGGCCCGTCCGCGTTTCAAAGGTATACTGGACTGTGCTCAAGCAACTATAGAATCAACGCAACAATGAAATCGTGACTGCAACCGTGTTTGTGGTATTAAGTTCAAAAACTCTATTTTCAAAACGATACAATGATAACCACCCCTGACAACACATAACTCTGTTTACATATGTTTTTACAACGTTTACATTTCGGAATGAATGTACATTCGTGATGCGGTTGTTGCCGCTTTTGCTATGGAATAGTTTTTAAGTTGTTTCCATTCTTAACCGATTTCAAAAAGGAACAAAACTAAATCAGTTTAGAACCCTATGCTGTTGTTGCTTTTGTCGCCAACATGTTGTGCTTTGACCGTCATTGACCGTGCCTTTAGGAGCGTTGGTTCTGCTGTAGGATAGGTGTTCGTCCATGCTTGTACATTCTATTTTTCATCCCTACCCTTTGCTTTAGCTTAGCTGTCATGCCATATGTCAAACAATAAACCAATTACAGGATGTTGCAACTTCCTGTAGTCTTTTTATCAAAAACCCCTAATTTTTTAACATAAAACTCATAAATCAATTCTAATGTATTTAACAACTATAATATTGTTAACTAATCAATTTCAAGGGGTCTAAGAGATGTATGAAGGAAAAAGGTAGGCAAACGATGTGTTTCAAGAGGAAAAAGGAGGTCCAAGAATGATACCAACACCTCCTATCATATTGAGGAGTTCGATGCAATCATCTTGAATAATTCTTCTAGTAATAAGGCGTGTAGTGTCTCAAGAACCATGCTTATTTGTCTTTCTCTGTGAAGATTGTACTTGAACCTTTCGACATAGTCTTCAAGGCTCTCTTCGTCTTGGGTCATTCTAAAGACCTCTTCCCTTCTTTCCTTATCCTTACAATCATCTTGGTATCTTTCTAGGAATTCCTTCTTCATCTAGTCCCATGTGTGGATGCTACCTTTATTGAGGCTAATGAACCAATATAGTGTTGCATTCTTGAATGTGGCAGGAAAAAATTTTAACTTTTCAGTGTCTAACACGTAGTCGTAGCTTCAAAAAAGTACATCAAATTTGAAAAGGAAGGTACCAGGATCTTCCTTAGAAACATTGTGGAAGTTGGACAGAGCTGAGTGAGGAATGTTTCCATCATTGTTTCTTCATGTGACTCAAGGATGGGGAATTCAAAGATGGTCGCTTCGTCCTTGACTTTGTGGGCCATCTCTAGTTGGGGCTTGTCTTCTTCCCCTAAAGATGTTGTGGGAGAGTCTGGAAAAATTAGCTCCTGAAAGTGGAAATGCTCACTGACTAAATCCTTAGCAAACAGAGATTTCATTGGTGCGGAGGATGAATCTTGTGTGACCTTGGGCTTCTGGCTAGATACTTCAGCCTTCTTTTTAGTAGGAGAAATTGTTGTGGGAATAAAATAATTTGGTTGGTCATGCCCTTTCCCATCTTGAGATTGTCCTACACAATTAGTTTCTAGGGGTTTTTGGTAAATCTACCTTGTTGATCTATAATTCTAGGAATGAAAGAATAAAAGTACATTCTATCTAAGGTAAGTAGCTATAAAAGGAAATTATCGTATGAATATGTGGGCAAAAGAAACATTTTCTACTAAAACAAACAATCAAAGACAAAAAAAACAAGCAATAAAATAATGACTATACTATTGAGACTTAATGGCACTATTAATTGTTCCTTGACAATGCTGCAGAAAATGTTAGAACTTTCAATTATCTTTCTAACTATTTAGAAAGACAGCCAAAAGATTGTACATTCACTTGTTAATTTGAGGTTTGTATAGAACTTGGTCCATAATTAATGTTAATTTTAATGAATGAATTGTAGCAATAAACCTATGTTACAGAGTTGTAGCAGTGTGAATTATCATAGTTGCGGTAATAAACCTACAATGCAAAGTTTGCAATTATATGAAATATCAAAGTTACAACAATTGGAATCTATGTTGCAACAATATGAATATCAACGTTATAGCAATTGAACTTCATAGCAACAAAGGAAATACCATAGTTACAGCAATTGAACTTCATAGCAACAAAGGAAATACCATAGTTACAGCAATTGAACTTCAAAGTTGCAACAACAATGTTACAGTAATTTAATTTTAACCACCCCTCCCAAATTTACCCAGTTTTGTCAACCTACTAGGGTAAACATGAGACAGAGATCTACTATGACATGACCCGACCTCCTAGATCCAATTAAGGAATTGGGGCCAGCAACTGACCATAGACTGACATCCTACAGGACACTCAGGGGCCAAAGGACCACCCCAGGTGGCCAATCCCTTAGATGAGGCTCGTTTTCTCACACTTTAACCCCCACCCGCATGCATGACAAGGCCTCCATGTGGTTATAGGCCTCCAACCACATGCATAAGCCTCTAAGGGTGTGATTATGGCCCAAAACTTCCAGTTCAAGGCATGCAATCCTGGGATCAGTGCCACCTTTTCAAGCCTTCCTCCATAACGCTGCCCAGAATTTACTAAGACTTTCCAAAGTCATGTTTAACATGGAAACAAAGTTAAACATTCAATCTCAACTCAAAAATTGATCTAGATTGACCAGAACATACTAGGCATTTCATCAAACACATGGAAAACTATAAGCTACAGCTCATGAATGCACATCTGATCATAAAAGTCTAAGATTCATATGAGAATCATCAAGAAGGCCTGATGCCCTCTCCCCATAGCTACAACAACACTTATTAGTCCATACATTCATCAACTGATCAATAGCTAAACAATTCATGACAGGATCCATAAAAGATAGACATCATATGAACAACGTATAACCAGAAAATAACCAACATATAAACCATGACAAACCAGCCATAATATCACCAACATATTGTCAACATATATACATGACTTACAATAGAAAAATAGTTCTTATTAAAATATGAAATTACCAACCAAGTCAGGGAGTTCCACGTACCACCCGACCATAAATTGAGCTAAACCAAATCTCTCTTTCAGCCTATTACCCCCGCGCCATATTCCAAGCATGAATGTGGCATCTCATGGAATAAACCAATCAAAACCAAACTAGAGTTTTCAGAGGCCAAACCACCTCAACCCTCAACTAGTGATTCCACCTCACAGTGAAACATCACTAACACAAACCAGATTGGTCTCTACCCAAGTTGTCCAAAGCTCTAGGAACTAATAACTCAACCCACAACCTTCCAAGGATCTAGAGTGTTTGTCCAACCTGGCTCCAAGACTAGTAACTCAACCCACCAAGGACTCCAGAGCATTTGTCCAACCTAGGCTCTAGGACTAGTAACTCAACCCAAGTTGTTCCAAGGCTTCCAGAGTGTTTGTTCCAACCCACAACCATAAAGAATTATGAGCACCAATCAAAAAAAAATCAAGTCAAAAAACCCACAACATCGTGTCTATCCAAGAAATGTCAAGGCAAGGCTAAAACCACTGTCAATCCAAGCAATTCTTCATGCTAATGACACAACATAACAAGATAATCACATGCATATACCATGCATCCATAAATCAGTGAATAAATCACACATTCAACATGTTACCTGCAAAGCAATCCAGTTATAGCTATTGATCCACTTGTTCCCTTGCACTTTCCTTATTTTCTTTCCCTTATTTCACCAAATCCAATGCATACCAAAGTGATCCAAGAAAACTCTAAGTTTGCAAGAGAATGAAAGAATAGAAGAGAGCTGCAAGCTAAAACTGACAAAAGGTTAACCAACAAAAGTTGTGAACTGATACTCATAAGTCTTTTTATCATTGAGACCTCTATTTTCTTCATTTTCCTTCATTTTTTTCAATTTCCCCTCATGCAACTTTGTGACCTTTCACCTTCCTTTTCTCCTATTTCCATTATTTTCATAAATAAAATGTCAATTAATGCTACTTTTTCTTTTTCAATGTCTTTGCCAATTTCCATAGCCATTAATTAATCATCAGTTATCTCCATCACTACGTTTTTCCCGACATTTAGTTTGGAATACGTGTCCCATGACCTTGGTATTATTTATTTACATAAGAAATCAACTAATCGTTGTTACAAAACTCTAGAGTTGTAGAAAAGGAAACATCAAAGTTATAATTAAGTACTAATTAGAAGAATTGTTGGAAATAAAAGAAGTATATAATAAAATACTATATTTACTCTATAAAGTATATACAACACCTGGCTAAGGAGGAGGGCCTACCTCCTTAAAAGAGGCATTGGTTTACAACAAAATTAAGGTGCTAAATACTCAACACATCATTGATTGAATCAGAGTGAAAAGGAACTTTATATTTCAAGAAAATGAAAATACAATAAAGAACTTAACCAAATAGCTAGCTTGCTAACTACCCAACTTGCGAAGAGCATGGGTTTTTATCATGATGTTCTATATCTAAATTAATCAAAGCAATTGATGGGAATCCATGAGAATCATGTTGTTCCATCATGTTACATCAACTTTCCAAAAGACAGCAAAAATCAGACACATGTTGACCTAATCAATGGTATGAGAAATGTTGGTGTTGACATGTAGGAAAATTCTTTCCTGCAACAAATAGATACCATAGGATTGGGGTCCCAATTAGACCCTTATTTGTTTGGTGTGGTGGTCACCAATATACAGGTTTGGTTGCCTACACCTAAACTAATATAAATGACTAAACTAATAGAAATCTAATTATTGTATCTCCTATTTATGGTTAGTCCATTGTTTATAAAATATGAAATTAAAGAAAATGAAAATCTTGCTCAAGATAATACTTAGAGAAATGATTCCTTCAATAGTCCAAGTCTCGAGTATTTTGCTAGTATTGGCTTACTGACACCCAAATTTGTGTTAGAAATATCATTCATCACATTTCATAGGGTGACCTAATCTAAATGTCCACACAAGGGATGGAGTTACTATTATGAAGGATCTATTCATATATGCACACGTGGGAAGCTTCTTAGAAGCCACACATGTGGATGAGGTTGGTCATTTGCATATCTATTCATGCATCGGTTTGGTTTGTCCACATATGGAGGTCGTTACAGACATTCATTGCTACTAAGAGGGCGTAGATGTGGATATACATCTATCTTACTTTTTTTAGCATAGACAATGGCCACTCCCTCAATCAAAAAAGTCACCCAACCAACTACTTGATTGTATTTTTTAATATTGTTATATCTAACTCCACTATTATACTATTTGTTAACTTGTCTATTGAAGTGACTTAGATGGGAGATCCTGTGTATTTTTTTTCCTCGATATTTTATGGCATCTTCAACAACATTGTGGATTTCAACTTAAAGAATATTACTTTTAGTGAGCAAATTGTTGAAAATATTATTTTGTAGGTATTTCTAGGAGGATGAAAGGAGCTACAGAAAAATATTATACTTTATATAGGTTTACTCCATTTGTAATTGGGATCTTTGGTGTGAGAAAAAAAACCCAACCTTTATAAAATAAAGGTGATCTTTCTTTTTGTCTAAGCTTTGCGCATTCTCCATTTGTAATTGGGATCTTTAGTGTGAGAAAAAAATGCCAAGCTTATAAAATAAAGGTGATATGTCCTTTTGTCTAAGCTTTGTGCACTTATACATATGGCTTTGTTATATGCAACCATTTGTTCTAGGCACACCATCAGAAACACTATTTTGTAGGTTGGATGGCAGCGTTGTGCACCATTTTGAATTTCCGTAGTCTTCTATACTAATAATTAAGTCTAATGATTTAGTTTCATTTCACATTCTTAACCATTACCCATCATTAAGAAATTACACAAAAGATATCAACAATATGACATTTATGAGATAGTTGGATCAATAAGAGAACCAAACAATGAACACAAAAGTTTGCCCTGGGAAAACCCAACAACCTTTACCTTAGAGAAATTCTCTAGTTCAACAAAAGACACACGTAGATCATCTAGTCATTAAAAATGTTTGGTCAAACCTGGTCCAAAACCTCCTAGTCAAGTCATATCACTGCCCAATAACTTCAATATGGTTAGTCATGGTCATGCACTAATCAATTCAATCCTACAACTTAGTTATACTACAAAAGTTTGGTCCTACAACCCAAGATTTCGATCGTGCAACTCTGGATTAACTCATAAACTTGGCCTTGCTATATCTCAAAATTTCAACCTTATTTGCCTCAAAAATGTATCCATCTTCAACAAAGCTTCATCCTTTTTCCTCATCAAAATAGTACCTCGAAAACTCATCTTTCTTTCAACAAGGATGTGCCTCACATTTTGTCTTTTCTTCTTATTTTAGGCTTTCCTTTCTCCTGATCCCATCCCCAATTTGTCCTTGGGGTTTCACACTTGTAATTAGAACTTTTACACTAAATGAGAACCCCAAAGGTAACCTAAACACAACCATGTTATCGATTAAAAGACTTATTATACAAAAACTGAGGGAACCCACCTTGTAAACATTCTATTGATCCCATCTACTTTATTTGTATCTAACAAAGAGATCAATCAAAACCAACATATTAACAAATGATCAATATACTACATAATATTGTTACTTTTCTATATATTTTGTTCTACTTGATTTATATCTAAGAGATCAATCAAAACCAACAACATATTAACAAAGGATCAACATACTACATGATATTGCTATTTTTCTATTTATTTTGTTTGATATTTCATTTTATAGCAATTTACCTCTTAATGCTTTCAAACAACTAATCAAACATCCTACAACATAATACATCATTTACCATCATGAACAAGTTAAATGATCCTCAACAAAACTCAAAATAAGCAGCTAAATCTCTTGAATTTTCTTTTTTTTCCCTCTAGATCCATTAAAACTTGAACTACTCCAATGTTAACCATATCCATAACCTTATCTTTAACATTTTCTTGTCTTTATCCCCATAATCAAATATCCTACAACATTATCCCCATAATCAAATATCCTACAACATAATACATCATTTACCATCATGAACAAGTTAAATGATCCTCAACAAAACTCAAAATAAGCAGCTAGCTCTCTTGAATTTTCTTTTTTTTCCATCTAGATCCATTAAAACTTGAACTACTCCAATGTTAACCAGATCCATAACCCTCCACCTTATTTTTAACATTTTCTTGTTTTTATCCCCGTAATTATACCTTAAGCATAAATAAAATTTCTATCACAATTCAACACATGCTTCCCATCCTTTTGATGTAGAGATTCTACTAACATTGGAAAAATCAAATTCACAATAAAAACAAATGAAAAATATAAATTATAAGTTGATTAATAAATCAATTTTGAATTGATTTATTAATCCATTCAAAACTTATGCAAATTTCTATTTCTAAATTAAAAAAACATTTTCATCAAAGTTGCATTATGATTTTACAACATCATTATACTTCATAAATAGCTCTCATTATACTTCATAAATAGCTCTCATCAAAGCGTTATCATTCTAAATAAAAAGAGAGATTCTCCAAACAGAAATACAAAATATATCATTTTATCAATATTTAAACTTTGCAACATCACTGCATTTTATAGCTCTCATCAAAGCATATCATTCACAATAAAAAGAGAGATTCTCCGAAAAGAAATATGAAATATATCAATTTATCAACATATCAATATAAGCCAACTAGAACGAGTATTGTAAATTATATGTAAAAATCCTACTGACTACCTTGTGATTCACTCGATGTTGTACATTTCACTTGATATAGTAGATTTGGTTAGACCCGCTTCATAATAATAGATATGATTTTCAAAACGAGAGAAAGTAGCTAGAAGTTTCTCACCAATCTATATGACATTCTATTGTGTAAGATTCAACTCGTCAATCAGATTAAAAAAAATAAACGACTTTCATTTGCAGAAGATAAGCCAACTCACACAAGAGCTCTGGTTAACAAGCTCTTACAGGGAGGGCCTATCTTGATATGGCTAGTTTCCTACGTAATATTACAAAGCCAAAGCCTATTGGTGACTAGCATCTTAAAGGGGCACCCATAGAAAGCCTTACCAGTGACTAGCATCTAAACGGAGCTGTCCATTCCCATAATCCACGTGGAAAACTTAGCCACTTGTCAAGGGACAAGTACCCTCAATTTTTCAGCAAATTTACCATTCATATAATTAAAATATAAACTTGCCTGTTAACACATTATGAACTAGCAAAAAAATTACTAGTTGCCAAACTTCGTCGAGGAGAAAGTTAGCACGCAAGTTTAAACCCTTACCTACCTCCAATTCAGTTAGCCAAAAAAATTAATGAAAGAACAGGGGTGTGAGACTTCATTGTAACCAATCTGCTTCCAATCGAATTTCGTCAGTAACATGAGAAAACCTCTGCGTTAATTATAACAGCTAACTATCACCACGCAAATAGAATTTTGATTATCGAATAAGAAAAATATATTAACCAAACCGTGGGTCACAGAAAGCGTGCAAACTTTCAATTTAGCCCAGATATATAAAGGCAGTACTTTCCTGTTTAAACCACTATTCACATAAATATTCGTTAGCCCAAAACAATGTCCAGAATATTATACAAGGAACCATTTAGCATGTCCTGGAGGCTGCATATTGCTATCTGCTGTGTCAAAGTTTTGTGGTCTACCATTGGACCGTCTTCACGGGACTTCTTACCCAAACTTCATGGTACTTCGTATCATATGGAACCGCTTGTCCATTAATGAAAGGTTCCCCTGAAACAGAAGCACAGGAAATCAGAACAAACCAAAAGTGGCACCAAAGACAATGGCACAAAATTCAAAGCTGAACCAACAATCCCAGAACAAAAACTCGACTTTTACAATAAAAAAGCTAACCCTAAATGACGGGGACAACGTTTTCAACCAAATCTTTAACATGCACTCTGAAAAAAGAATTTGTGATCCACATTCAACTTCAGGGGCACTTGCATTCAATAATAAAAGAAAAGCCAAACTATCTTAAAAACAGTTTTTTAAAAAGAAATTAGAAGTACCAACTAAATCATCCAAACAGTGAAACAAAAATTTCCGAACACGTTTTGAGTAAAGAATATGATTAAATATGATTTAACTCTGATTTGGAAACCCATAAATAAAATTGCAGTTAAATCAGGAGCCAAAATCCAATGACTAGACATGATTTCAACTGGCTCCTCTGCAAGAAAGAAAAATGGGTTCGAGGTGATGCAAGTTAATGTTGAGATGTTTAAAATGGCCACTCTAGTTCATTGTCTAGAGGTTATGCTTAAAGAAAATAGCAGACTGAAGTTGAAGTGCAAAACCGTTAAATTCTTGGACAACATTTGTTACATCTATATGAAATGTAGCCTAATCAAAAATATCTCACAGGCTGTAAGTACCTGGTTCTGACAACATTGAGAGTGGCAATTGGAGAACAAGGTAGATAGATTACAGATGATAGAGAAGCATGGTTCGACTTCATTAGACGTTTAGTGCTCTACACTGGTGCTACAGGTGTATGCCACTAACTGCAGAGTTCCAAAACTCCAAAGTGAGACTACTGTACAAGATCAATAAGGTGAGATAGTGATTTACCTTTGGGCACCTTAGGGGAGCTCCTGCAAAAAGCACGGAAAGAAAGGTTAGCAGGCAAAAGTCCAAAAGTCTTGGATTTGCTTGTGTTCTTTTGCTTTTGGATCTTTTGCTAGATCTCTTTCGTATGTGTTAATTATTTGGGTATGTATGTGTTCTTATCAGTGTTGTTGGAACCACACTGCAATCGGCTGATCCAACCAGTTTTGGCACCATGCTAGTCCAATTCGGTGTTTCAGACTGGTTAAGCTTTGGTTCTATACCAAATTAGCACGGTACAGCATGGCTAGGTACCACCGAAAATCAATTTAATTAAATTAAAAATAAACAAATAAATGGCAAGTAAAATACCTAACCTTAGGGCCCTACTAAAGCTATTTAAAAAAGTCACAATCCCCCACCCCTCTATTTCACTCACACAATTCATTTGAGATATTTGGAATTCTTAAGCTAAGTTTCATGAAAAGTTTTGGAGAGCTGTTTGCAAAACTGTTTCAAAGTTACTCAAGAGAATCCTTCCGAAAAATCATATTTCAAATTTTCTGTCAACGCTTTTCAAACCACTTAGTGTGGTTCATCATCAGGACTTGGATGAATGTACTGATCCAACCATATCCAACCATGTAATTATATACTGTGGATATGCAAAGCTGGTTAAAGAGCTGAGTTGAAGAGTTTTCAATGGATTTTCTTGGGCAGTTTTGAAGCTGTTTCAAGGGACTATTTTCAAAATTCTCGGGTTGTTTTTGCACAGTTTTTGGAGCTGATTGAAGGGGTCATTTTCAGAATTTCATGGGCCGTTAGGAGTTACTTTCATATGCCTTACAAATTCGTAGAAGAGTGTGTCAAAGCTGCTCTTCTTCTTCTCTTTACAATTGCTGTTTTTTCCTAATAATTAAGAACTCCTAAGGTTTTATTTTAATATTTTCGTTTGTTGGTGTAAAAATTGCCATGGCTCCTAAAGACAAGGGATCCAGCATGGGTTCATTACCATTTGGATGACAAGGGGATAAAGATATATGACTATTGTGAGAAAAAAATTAAAAGGGGGTATCCATAAGATAAAACAACAGTTAGCACATGCAGGAAGACAAGTAGAACCTCGCCTAAAAGTCTTTGTTGATCTAAAAGCAGTGATACAAGGTTATGTTGAATCCTTCCAAGGAGATAAAGCCAAGGCCAAGAAAAGTAATAAGATAAAGAGAAATCAAAATGATGATGACTATAACAATGACCTTAAAAATCAAATGCCTAGTTTTGAAGGATCCTCCAATTTTCCTATTGAACATAGAGATGGACATGTTCTTTACCCTAGTTCATTCAATTTGAAGAGGCCACATAGAAGTTCTTGACTCTCTTTGTACCCAGCACCACTTCTAGTGCTTAGCCCACCCTTGATGTCAATTGAAGAAGATGAAAGTGGCTGATTGAAAATGCATTACTAGATGGTGGTATGATGCAGACATGCCTTTCAATGATACTAATTCTGCAAATTATCAACCTAAGTTAGACATTGTAGCTTTGTGTGGTCCAAAGCTTCAAAGGCCATAATTTTCATGATATCAAGGAGTCACTTAATACAAAATGAAGTACAAAAAATAGATAAATACTTGATCAAGTTCTCGTCATGGACTCAAGAATTTCAAGCCCTAGGAGCCTTATGCCTGATTCCGAAAGTGGGAAAAAAGATAGAGATTCCTTGGGATTTCCCGGGTGTTGTGAAACTTTCGATGCCTGCTGGTTATACTAGTTCAGCAGAGGGTGTTGGACTGTTGCATGAAGTAATAAATAACAAAATAAATCAATAATAAATAATTCAACTTAACTTCGGGACGAAGTTCCTTAAAGTGGGGAAGTATGTAATGTCCCTTAATAATAAATATTAAATAATAAATAATATAATATTAAATAAATAATAAACAATAAATAAGAAAAATAGTAATAGTAAATAAATAATAAATAATAATAAAATTAATTAATTACATGCTCTAAATAAATATAAATAAGAATAAATAGAAAAATAGTAAAAATTAGTAAAGCTATCAAAAAGTAAAAACAAAAGAAATAAAACAAGAAAGCAGTAAAGTTGCATGTTGACACATGGAGTGTGCGCATGTGGTTCCCCTTCCAATGTTTGCTCTATTTAATAGATGGGGAGGAAGATGAGAGGTATTCCATCATTCCATGATTCCATCATCCACTCTCTGGGAGAATAGTGTTAGGAAACAAAGGATACCCTGGCAGTAGTACGTTAATTGAGGGCTCGGGGGTGGCCAGTTGTAGCAAGATTTTGTGCAATTGAACCTATAGTTGGGTGGAGAATCGTCCCCAAGACTTTGTTGCAGTTAGCAGAATTCAACCAGCGTTCAACTAACATTCCACAGGTAAGTTGTCTCTACTCACATTTTTTTTGGAATTTAATGTTAACTAGTTGATTATAAATCGCTTGATTAATCTAATTAATTACATGTTGTTATTTCAGGGATGTTACAAATCTATCAAGTGCCTATACATAATTGGATCCATTCACTTTGAATTTTACGTTGTCACCTTCTTCAAATTAGTGATCATGGGTGTGGTCATAGGTTTGCAATCCTCCATCGAAAACATCTTCAAGATTTGAACTACATACTTACCCTTCCCAAGGGAAAACTCCCCTAGTCTCTGCCAAACGTCCAACCCCAATATATAATACATAAAGCCTATATTCTTCATCTCGAACTCAACTACCATGTTTACTTTGTACTATGTAATCAACTTCTCTACACCTATCAAAAACAAGTCATGTACAAGCAACACCAAAATAAGCAGATCAATCAAAACAAATATATAATATAATTTATAATCTTCTTTGCTTTTGGTGAGACCCATACCCTACATATACCCATCAATCCTAGAATACCATGCCCCTAATCCCCACTTGAGTCCATATAAGGCTTTTTTAACCCTACACACGGAACTCATTCCCATTTACCTCAAATCCCTAAGCTTGCTCTATGTACACTTCTTCCTCAATGATCCCATTGAGTAAAGTTGCCTTCACATCCATTTGATGTATGCTCCATCCCATATATGAAACCAAAGACACTCCTCATAGACCACTCCCTATCTTTGGGTAAACCCTCTTGCTACAAACCTCATTTTGAACTTCTCAATATTGTCATCTGTCTACAGCACTCTTGATCTTGTATAACCTATTACTCACAACAAACTTCCCTTTCGATCTTGGCACTATGTCCCAAACATCATTCTTCACGATGGAGGTGTACTCATCCACCATGGCATCCCACCATACCTATTGGTCTACTACATCCTAAAAATTAGGAAGGCTTGAAATCTAAAATGTTGTTCATCAATGCTATATAGTATGGAAACTTCTTCAAAGGTTATCTCCTCTAAAAATGCTCCTAGAAGCCTCAATGTGCTCCTAAGCATCCCTCAATATCTTATTGAACAATTAAGGTCTCTTGACAAAAGTAGAAGGGGCTCATGTCTTCCCCCATAATGTCCAAGAAATCACTAGTAACCCTAGCTCGAGCTTGAAAGCATGTTGCTACTCATCCATCATTGGAATAGCTCACAAGACTTCCTCATTGTAAAGACTTCCTCAAACTTTACATATTGGCTCACTATTGACTTCCTCTGCTATGGAACATAAACCATGTAAGCCTTTGAAGTTTCATTGTAACCCACAAAAGGGCACTTCATGTTGGAGGTCTCCAACTTGGTCTTCTTCTCTATCAGTACATGTATATAAATTACACAACCAAAGAGGTAGAAATGACTCAACTCTAGCTTCTTACTAGTGAATGCCTCCATCAGTGTCTTGTCTTCGAAAAAACTTGTAAGGGCACTGAATCTTGATGTCGATTGTTGTGTTGCATAACTCATCCCAAAGAAACATCGCCAAGTCCTAGACATATATCATGGCTTTAACAACCACTATAACGAATCAATTGTTCTGTTATGCAACTCCATTTTGTTGTGGGTTGTACAAAACTATCAACTACCTCTTGATCCCCACCTCCTTGCAAAAACCCTCAAACTCCTTGGTCCAATCTCTTGCATTGTCCAATATGATCTTCTTCGTTGTCTAGTGTCAACTAGAACTTTGAACTTCTAAAACCTGCTAAAGGCCTCATTCTTGGTCTTTAAGAAGTAGATCAAAGTCTTGCGAGAGAAATTATCAATAAAGGAAACATACTACATTGTCCCTGTTATTGACACATATGACATCATACCATAAACATCTGAACGTACTAGGTCTAGAATCCACTTAGACCTATGCTCATTCCCTGGGAAAGCTACCTTGGCATGCTTGTTGTAGAAATTAATGTGTAGATTCAAAATTACTCATGAAATTTACTAATTCACCAGACTTGAAGCTACTCTACTCAGCTGTGGAAGTTAATTCACCATCTAAAACAAGAATCGTTGACATGCAAAAGGAAACATCACACATACATAGAGATTTATCTAGGGGAAAGAAACTACTCAAAACCCCTTACTATCTGTATTGCATTAATCAGAGAATAGAGAAGAAATACAATGTTTTCTCAAGCCTGAGCACATCCTACACTAGTATAGTCTATCTCTTTGCCTAACTAACTGAACCTGGCCCGACATCCCAAGATCCTATCTCCTTGTGTTGTTCCCTTGGGAAATTGTCCATATTATTTAGGAATTTGGCACCAAGGAATTGCGCAATTACCATAGGGAAATCCTCTAACTGGATGCACCACATGTACAACTTGGATTAGTTTACAACTGATAGTACACTGCCCTTGAACTCCAATCTCAACTGGGTAACTCAAATTCTCTACATGCAACAATTATTTTGGGTTGATTGATCAGTTAACTGGATGATCACTCAGTGTGGAAAAAGTTACACACCCACAACTTGACCTCCACTAGTTCTTTTGACAGTGAGAACTAGTTAAACTAACAATAACTCAAATTAACTTAAATAGATTGCTACAAATTAGCAATCAATCATGTAGAACTGAACTCAAGTGTCTCCAACTCAAATTTACTGAGTTAACTGAGTGACAAGAGCCATGTCACCTCAGTTAACTACCTCCAAGTATTATGTTGAAATTGAAATTCGAATTTTAATCTAATTTGACCAAAGCAAAGTCAAAATTAGAAACTAGATTTTCTTGTTGCATTTTCAACCCTTGTCAAGCGTGCACCCTCTACATTCACCATGTTGCTCAGTATTGAACTCTCGAAGACTCACTCAAAATAGGCAACACCCAATGATGCAGGTGCCCTTTCTTCTTATGCCACAACTCACACAAGTTGTCGCATTTATGTACCAAACGCTCAAATAGGCTCACCCTCCAACCGACACAAATTAGCTTCTCTAACCCCTCTTACCTGAGTTGTATCTATGCTAGAATCCTTTGGCCTACTGAGGACTTGCCAATTCTTTAACTCCATTGCAAATCCCTTATCCTCCATGAGTTAAACTAAACATAAATTCTTCCTAAGACATGGAACAAACAAGACATCGTTAAAATCTAAAGAAGTACCTGACTAAAGTCGAAAGGGGTACCAACTCCTCTTATTGGGCATTAGAACCACCAAGCTCACCCTATACTCCTGAATCTTGTTTCTTCGAACTAGAAAACAACAATTGGGTCGATGCCATACGTCAAAATTCCCAATTTTCCACATACAACACATCCCTTGAAATCACACTGGTAGAAAGGCAAGAAATAATCAAGAAATCCTTCTTGAAGTTGGCAGCACACTCATTCATTTGATTTTCTGCAAAGACTACTACCTAGTACCTACTTATGCTTTGTTTCCCTTTATCCTCCTTATTCAAACACTGTGATGCATAATGACTATGTTTATGACAATTGAAGTACTTGATTTTACTCCAATCCTTTTTCCCTAGCTATGATGTTGACTCCTCACTCTTTCCCTTACCCTTACTAGGTCCTTTACCTCTACCCACATCTGACTAACCAAGTAGAGCTAGTTCTTATCACTACCATTATCACGGGCCTTTGACTCCATTCGAGTCTCTCCTCTTGAATACAATCATCTCAAAGTCTTTCAAAGTCAAGAAGGTTTCGCGAGCGCAAATCCCTTTGACAAATGGTTCCCAAAAGCTGGGAAAACATTTAGTGTCATGTTCACTAGCTCGGCACTTGCAACCTTCTTCCCAACCACTGCAAGTTGATCATGAATCTATGTGATTTTCGTAAGGTAACCAATGATTGTGTCTAATTTGGTCATCTCTACATATTTGGCTTTATTTTGCAATATCATACTAACCAAGACATCCAACATCTCCTTCATCTTATTATCCTTAAATACACGAGGGACCAAATGGCCCTTTATAAAATCCAAGATCATTCACTTAGACTTCATTTCCATTTTGTTGTGAGCTACCAAGTCCTTTGGATCCATAAACAGAATCATGATGTTCTTGACAAAATCCTAGAGATCATTTTCAAGGAACCATCCAATTTGTCCTTAAACTAGAGGCTCATTTCTACCATCTTTGAGATCTTTTGCACCAACACACAAATCAGATATAACTTTGAAATTCTCTAACCACTAGTCCCCTGTAATATTTTACTGCCATGAAATCCTGAGAATCTAAATCAATCAAACTATGATGCCATGTGAGAATTTCAAGAACTAGGCGACTAATGTCTTTATGATATCAATCAAAGAAGTAGAATGTTGAATTAACCTTCAAACCATAGCATCAATCACACAATAGCTAAACATTAAACAAATGCATAAAAATTAATTCACACACATGCAGGTAGTTACTGCCCAAAAAAATAGAGCAACAAGATTATCAAAATCACATTAAACGTGAGCTTCTACAAGTTGTTTGAAAGAAGCTCCACACACTACCCAAAAAAACAAAGCTACATGATTATCAAAGTCACCTTGAATTTGAGCTTTTACAACTTGTTTGAAAGGTACAACTGCTGAAAAATAGCAACATCAATTCTCTATTGCACGCCATTGTTGTACCGGTTGCATGACTGTTGTACAACATTGTTGTACAAATTTCATACTACTACACGGATTCATACAATAATGTTCATACAATTGCATGGATGACGGATTCATACAATAATGTTCATACAATTGCATGGATGACGGATTCATACAATAATGTTCATACAATTGTATGGATGTCTATATGAGACTGCATGCTACTAGAAAAACCTCTTTCCTCATTGTGCACTCTCTCCCTCTCTATCGCTCAATTTGCTCAACTACTCAAGTGTGCATTAGAAGCCTCTACCTACTTTTAGCCAAGAATCTATTTTTAATATAGTCATGAAGGAAATAAAATTTTAGACTTGTTTGCTATAAATCAGACTAACTTTTTTAATTTAATTGACTTACAAAATAGATACTTTTTCCAAAACTAAAGCTACTTTTCGAAAATATCTCAAACTACTTCCTGCATGTTCACATTGAAATTTGAATATGTGAGGAAGTTCTTGTCCGTGCTATAACTCTCAACATGACTAAAATAGGATGCACAATCATTTTGATGGATGAACTTAGAGAAGATCTCACACTCACCTTGAATTTGAGCTTTCTACAAGTTGTTTGAGAGGTACAATTACTGAAAAATAGCAACATCAATTCCCTATTGTACGCCATTGTTGTACGGGTTGCATGACTGTTGTACAACATTGTTGTACAAATTTCATATTACTACACGGATTCATAAAATAATGTTCATACAATTGTATGGATGTCTATATGAGACTACATGCTACTGGAAAAACCTCTTTCCTCATTGTGCACTCTCTCCCTCTCTATCGCTCAATTTGCTCAACTACTCAAGTGTGCATTAGAAGCCTCTACCTACTTTTAGCCAAGAATCTATCTTTAATATAGTCATGAAGGAAATAAAATTTTAGATTTGATTGTTATATATAAGACTAACTTTTTTAATTTAAGTGAATTACAAAATAGATACTTTTTCCAAAACTAGAACCACTTTTCGAAAATATCTCAAACTACTTCCCACATGTTCACATTGAAATTTGAATACGTGAGGAAGTTCTTGTCCTCGCTATAACTCTCAACATGACTAAAATAGGATGCACAATAATTTTGATGGATGAACTTAGATAAGATCTCACACCATTATCAATTTCCTAGTTGCTTGCCCAAAAGCAATCATGTTTCTTAAATTTGTGGATGCATCTAATCAAGTGAATGATGCACAATTATAATTTCATATTTTGGATTAAGTAGTTGTGGGGGTGGGGTGGGGAATGTTGTATAGGTCATCAGAGGCAACGCATCCAATTGTGTTGCAAAAAAAAGATGTTGGTGGAAAAACACCCAACCATTTCTTGGACTCCATGTGAAGCCCATTGTTCGGACCTCATGCTTGATGGTATCAAAAAATTGAGAGGATGAAGTGTGTGAACCAAGCAAAATCCATAACTAAGTATATCTACAAACACACATGGGTTTTGAACCTTATAAGGAAAAACACCAAGGGTAGAGAACTTATCCGAACATCTATTACACAAGTTGTAACAAACTTTCTTTTGTCACAATCCATGGTTCCAAAAAAGGCCAACTTGATGTTCTCTTGTAATGAGTGGAATGAATCTGAGTGAAAAGAAAAGAAAGGAAAGAGGCAATTGACAAAGCGTGAAAAGAAAAAGGAAAAAGACAGCATTATTCAATTAACCTCTTATGAAAGTGTTGCAAATGGTGGATGATGATAAACCCACAATGAGTTTTATTTATGAGGCCATGGATCAAGCCAAAGAAACAATAAAGTCAACATAAGCTTATAGAAGACAGAAGTATCTTCCTCTACGGAAAATCACTAATGATAGATGGAACAACTCTGTAGATCTTTACATGTAGCTAGCAATTACATACACCCAAGGTATGTAATTTCAAAGATCTTAAGTTCTAGTATTCATTACACAAGCTTACCCAAAGAATCAAATTCAATTAATGAATATTTTTTATCTTCTAAACCTTGAAGGTACCATTATTTAACTAAAAATATATTAAAGAAAATGGGGAGGTAAAAAAATGGATTACACAGATACATTGAGTGCATGATCCCTAATCCAAAGATAACAAATAAGACACATAGTAAGCTCTTACATTCGTGAGAGTATCACTACCTTTGGCATGTTTATGGCTATAAAAAGTAGATTAAAGAATCCACAAGTAAGAAATGGCAAAGTCAAAACATATTATTATTTGCAGAAGTTGAGTCAAAGTTTCAAAGTCATTTGCTAAAACTTATTTTTGTTTTTCCTCCAACTCTTACTGCAACCTATTGGTGAGAACAGTTACATGGCCAATGCCCTGATTTGCAAAAGTTTGCAGTTTCAATATTGAGCCAAACATGCAAGGCTTCTGGGTGTGAATGCAACTGGAGCATTTTTTAGCCTATACACACCAAGAAGAAAAAGAGATTGGAAAAAAATGGTTGAATGGTATGCTTTTTGTTTAGTACAACCTTTAGTTGAAGCGCAATCAATTGTTGAACAACAACCTTGTATCAGGCAACATAGCCTTAGAAGACTTTGATGCCTCATTAGTGTGGGTTGTGGAGAGCCATGCACCAACATTTGACAATGAAAACCCTTCTTGGATGGACTAGGACCCACTTCCACAACCAAAGGATCAGGTACCACTATCTTCAAGGCCAAGGGAAGCAAGCCAAAATCCCATTATAGAGTCTAATCAATAATTCTACCTAGTACCATATAATCCGATTGTAGAGTCTAGAGTCTTGACTAGTTACTCATTACTACTTTGCTTATTTTTGGACTCTAGAGGCCATGCAGAGCCTCTTTGTTGATGCATTTTGGTTTAGACATGTATTTCACTCAAAGCTATTTTGATTACATGCATTGTTACATGCTATATAAATGAGGAAAATTTCATAGTGTATAATGGTTCATATTCATATGGATGCATATAAATATATGTCTTTCTTCAAAATTTGAATATTTTATGTACTTTTTGATCGACAAATTTTATATACCAAAATTTTTACATTTTTTTCTAGTTCCAATCTCATTCACATTTTTTGGATAAATCGATCTCATTCTAATAACATTCGTTCTTATTCAAATAAATGGTAGGTGACAATTGATAGTTCTCTTTGTTTATGCCCTTTTCTTCTTATATAACCTTTCGGTATTCTTGATTTGAATTGTAATCATTTACTATAACGTTTAAAAAATATTTCCTCATAGTAAATTCGGGCTTTTTGTGTTCTTTTCATCATAGTTAAAAAGTTATCTTGCCATCAAAATCAACTAGAAGCATATTACAAGAACTCGAAATTTCAATTCGAGTTAAAAAGCACACAAAACATCCAAATAATTTGGACAAAAAGTTGCAATGAATAACTAACACTTACAATAAGCACACATTTTTTTATGAGAAATTGTCAACAATGTATTTTATGGTTTTAAGTAAAGTTGGTGATAATCACCCAAACAAGGTTGAAATCCTATAAGAAGTGGTTCATATTTTATGTGCCATACTGCCTATTCAAGCCAATTGATTCAAGAGGTTGGTACTAGATGCAAGTCAAAAGCAGCATTGATGGAATAGGTACTTCCCACCCACAACCTCCCCACTAAAGAGATCTTCCTTGATATTGTACACAAGAATGAATTGATTATAATATTCTCATATTGCAGAAGGTTGTGCTTTTTGCATTGTGATAAAAGAAAGAATCTTGTCCAAACAAGAACTTTGATGAGAACTTATTTGTTAGTGAATCACAAAATAAGATCATGTCATGCAACTATATTGTCTGTTGGAATAGGATTTAGTTTGGTGGCACTACTATGGTCTCACTAAGACAAGGATAGAGCCCCATGACTCATTGTTCTTCATTGATGGAAATATATACTTCCCACCCACAAATTCATCACTAAATAGATCTTCCTTGATATTGTATGCAAGCTTGAAATCGATTATAATATTCTCATATTAGGGAAAAGTGTGTTTTTTGCATCATCGTGATAAAAGAAAGCAGCTTGTCGAAAAAAGAACTTTGATGAAAACATATTCGTTAGTGAATCGCAAAATAAGATCAACATATCATGCAAATATATTGTTTATTAGAACTAGGCCTGGTCTAGTGGCACTATTGGGGTTCACTGGGACAGGGATAGAGCCCCGCGACTTCATTAATCTGGAATCATCTATCTTCAGTGGCTACTCGGTACTCTAATTCAAAAGCACCATTAAAAGGAAGTAATATATTGAGTAGAGGCTTAGCTCTAAAGTGGATATGGTTTAAGGATGAAAGCATCAAGACAAAGAGCCCCCTACATATAGGGCCAAGCATCTTTGGTCAAGGTACCTAAAGAATCAGCCAATTGTTTGTATCCCATCAAAAAGATAATGGAATCATCCTTGGATCTCGTAATAAAATTGGCAACAAAAGATTATATGCTCCTCAATCTCTATCTCATGGAGATGGCACAGCTGACTGATCCTATCCAAGCAGTTGATTTTGTTGTCAGTCTTGAATCGTAATCTATGAGACCCAACTCTGAATTGGCCCAAGGATATCTGAAGAGCTCAGAGGAGTGCGCATCCAATGGAAATATGTACAAGGGGGTTGAATAATACATCCATATCTCAAAACCATTAAGTGTCCACCATAAAATGCCATCTTTGGACATAACCTACCTTGAGGGTTGATCCAAATGACCCTCACAAACTGCCTATAGATGTCCTCTTTGATGACCATGTTTAGCTTTTATCAAGTAGGTAGGAGGTGACCAAGTGCATCCAAGGAATATTTGAAAAGGTGGAGGCAATCCATCACAATGCCAACATATGCTAAGAGATGTGAGACACCAACATACTAGAATCGAGAATGGACTAGAGAACTCACAGATACAATGACTTCTGATGAAAAGTAAGCCAAGTAAGGGTATTGATCCCGCCCCTTTGTTATATTACCAAAACTCTAAATCCAGTGCAAGAGTGAGATGAGGCCAAAGATTTTTTCAATCCAAAAGGAATAAGCTCCAAACTCTACAAGGATGATGGGCTAGAGGTCTAACTGCTTGCACCTAATGATGCAACAAATGAGCGTGATCTCTACTCCCTATTGAAGACCAATCTAACTCTAGTAACCCAAGAACCCATATGTCTTGGAAGTGATTCCAAAAACAGTCTCTTAAGCAAGCAAATGGAACCATATCCTTTGATGACTTGAGGCTAGAGTGCATTAGAATGAAAAGAGGGCTTGTGAAGAGTACCCCCAAGTAGGTGGACATACAAGTGATATGTCTTGGAAGTGATTCCAAAAACAATCTCTTAAGCAAGCAAAGGGAACCATATCCTTTGATGACTTGAAAGTTGAGGCTAGAGTGCATTAGAATGAAAGGAGGGCTTGTGAAGAGTACCCCCAAGTAGGTGGACATGATCTCAATCTCCTCTCTAAAAAAGAAATGGTTTTACCCAAGTTGATTGTCAACTATCAAAGGTCACAAAAGAGGACCAAGGCATCCCACTCTCTCTGCAACCCCCTGAAGAATGAGACTAGAAGGATCACATCATCAATGAAATGTAGGAAAGATATCAAAACACAATGGAGTAGGCATCCATCTCCCTCCTAAATGTCATGCAAAAATAACTCTACCTTGTCAATGTAGATATCAAACAATGTGGGGGATAGGGGACAACCTTATTTGACCCCAATGGTACTCATGATAAAAGCTGATAATCTATTTGTTGTGCGAAGACAACCAAGAACTAACTCGCAAAGGCTCGTAAAGGCGCATGATAGTTGTCAACAAGGTACCAAAGATACAAATATCTCTGAGTCTTTAGAACAAAGCCTTGCAAAGAACAGAGTCAAAAGCTTTCTGAAAGCCCACAAATCAGTAATAAACTTTTGAAGAGTGAGGTTGTGCCTCCTCAATAATGGGATGGAGTGTAAGGATGTGATCAATGATTTGGTACTCATGTTGTTATTCAGCCTGTCCTCTCGTGAGTTTCTCCCTCTCAAGGTCCCCTGAAGGCATAAAGTCGAGGGTCGTAGCATAAAGTTTATAGAATGTATCACCTACCATGATTTTCTTGTAGTTGTTGGGATCCATACTAGAACCCAATTTTTGAATTGGGTGGATAATGTGAAGTGACCAAGATTGTGATAAACCCTCACAGACTACGTATGGTTGAACAAGTCGAATAAGTGGTTGCCCATAGCATGAAGACCTTATTTGAAGACCAAGCATTGTCAATTGGGTTGATCTCAAGTGACTAGGAGGAACAATTATTATCCTCACCTAAGTTCAATTCTCGCAAGTGACATGTTGAGCTCATATGTAGTATATTGTTGTAGCTTTTGAATGGCCTTGAGCCCTGAAGAATATCTTAACCTTTCCTATATGCTAGAGGGTGGGATGCTTAGTTACATGAAAAAAACTAAGTAGCATACACAAGAATAATGATCTGGCCTACAAGAGCATGAATGAATGAAATGCCTTTAATATCAACAAAGACATTCATGTATAAGGGAAAAATAAGGAAGGAAAATAGTACGACCTTGCAAAAATACTTCCATCCAATAATTCAAAGTGATTTTGATGTTGAACCACTAATATAATTCTGAAAAAAAACACCAAGTTTAAAGATGAAAATAACTTTGAGAATTTTGAGACATCAATATATGAGGTGATTATGTGAGAGTACTCGTAATGTTTCGCACAACTTGTGTGCATATGTTCATGGTTAAAATATAATAGGCAATAATAGGAATTTCTACCAAGCTATAACTAATGAAAAAAATGGCAACACTAACAAAAACAAAACAAAACAATTTTCTAAATAAGTAATCATGGCTTACACAAAAGTAAGGTGTGTCAATAAAGGTACATGTGTGTTGAGCTCAACTCTCTAGGCACTCATTAAAGCATCAACTATTGTACAAAGAACTTGATCACAAATTCATTGAGCAATGTGGACTACAAAATAGACCATTAAGAAATATCACTTACTCAAGCATATCAAGTTAGGAAACATTACGGAGTGATTTACATGAAGAATAAAATGAGAGACAAAACTCACATATTTCTAGTTTCATGGAACATATAGAATTACAAATTAGTTCAATTATTTTTGGAAAGTTTTTGCAAATCATTTTTGGAATGATTTTGCAAATGGCATGTCAAGTGACAGCATTGAATGTAGTGGTTCATTGGAATGTGGTCTAGTGGTTGAGATCAGTGTTGTTAAAATCGCGATAAAATCGCGATTTTTTCACCTTAGCGCATAAATCGCGCGTTTTATCCCAAAAAATCAGCGGATTTTTTTATAAAAAAGCGCGATTTTTTGAAAAAAGCGCGATTTTTATGGAAAAAATCGCGATCGGGGCGCGGGGCAGCGGTTATAATAACCAGAATGCGATTTTTTTTTATGTCATTTTTGACTTGGGCGCGCGTTGGAGGAGGAGAAGTGTTGGGAGAGAGGAGTTGAAGGGTTTGGAAGCAAATCCAAGTGCTTGTTGGAGAATTTCAAGAGGAGATCACAAATTTCTCCATAAAAACGGTATGTAGATTATTTTTTTTTTGTTTTCCTTGTTTAAAAACTTTGTTTTTCATTGTTTTTGGTTGGCAAATTTCATATGGGCAGTGGGCACCATTTTCCTTTTGTTTTTAAAGAATTTATTGTATTTTTTCATTGATTTGGGATGGGTAACTTGGTATGAGTATGGGAACCAATTTTATTTTATTTTTCATTTTTTTTAAACATTGTTTATGTTTTTTCATTGTTTTTTGGCATTGCCATTTGGTTGGGTAACTTGGGTTTGGAACTTTGGAATTTGGAAATTTGTATTTTGTAATTTTGTAAATGCTAAATTGTAATTTGTATTATGTAATCCTAAATTCCTATTTCCTAATCCTTATTTTTCCATAGGTTTGCAAATTCAAAATTCAAAAACAAACATGCCAATGAAATTGGATCCTTTCTGGGAATATGGTGAACCTAAAGCTCCGAATGATAGACAAAACTTGAATTGCAAGTTGTGTGGAAAGGAGATAAGCGGGGGGGTGTACAGGTTGAAGTTCCACCTTGCACAAATCCCTGGACGTGATGTGGGGCCCTGTAGAAATACAAATCCTGAACTTATCCAAAGAGCCATGAGAGCATTGGGAGAATTAGAGCACACTAGAGAGGCCAAAGAAGAACTCAAAAGGCAACTAAGAAGGTCAGCTGAAGGAAGTGGACCAAGTGGCACTGGTTCTACTGCAGCGTCAGTCAATCCGGTAGCTGCATCATCATTTTTTGTTCCTCAAACCACACCTGGTTCACAACCAACTATCGGTTCAATGCTAAAAAGAACTGAAAAAGAACAAGCTGATAGGTTGATGGCAAAATTTCTCCTCTGGAGTGATATTCCTTTCAGCATTGTAAGGAATAATCCATTTTTCCAACCTGCTGTTGATGCTATTGCCAGTGTTGGCCCGGGGTACAAAATCCCTTCTTATCATGATTTCAGAGGCCGGATTCTTCAAGAGGAAAAGCGTGACTGCACCCAAAGATTGGAGGATTTTAGGGCATCATGGGCACCAACAGGATGCACTGTTATGTCAGATGGTTGGACTAACCAAAAGGGGAGAACCCTTATAAACTTCTTGGTTAGTTGTCCGCAGGGGACTATGTTTATCAAATCTATTGATGCAACTCATCAAATCAAAGATGCAAGAACTTTATGTGATTTGCTGGATGTGTTTATTTTGGAGGTGGGTGCAGAAAATGTTGTCCAAGTCATAACGGACAATGCTGCAAATTATGTTGCTGCTGGTAGAATGCTTATGGACAGGCATCCTACTTTATTTTGGACACCTTGTGCTGCCCATTGTATTGATTTGATGTTAAAGGACATAGGGAAAATTCCCTTTGTCAAAGATATTGTTGACTCATCAAAAAGCATCACAAAATTTATTTACAATCATACATCTGTGCTTAGCTTGATGAGAAGATGCACCAACAACAAAGAGTTGGTGCGCCCCGCCATTACACGGTTTGCGACGAGTTTCATATCTCTTCAATCCCTTTTGAATTCTATGTGGGATTTGAAGAGAATGTTTCTTTCAGAGGAGTGGCGTGCTTCGTCAATGAGCCGCAAACCAGAAGGAGAGGCGGTATGCAGACTAGTTTCATACCAGGAAGACTTCTGGGCGGGAGTGCAGGAGGTGTGCGCCGTTACTGAACCTTTGGTAAAGGTTCTTCAGTTGGTTGATGGTGAGAAGCCCGCAATGGGCTATTTGTATGAAGCCATGGACAGGGCCAAAGAAGCCATTCGGTCCTACTATGATGATAAGGGAGATGATGGGTTTCAGAAACAACTCCTTCTATGGGAAGTGATTGATGAGCGATGGAACAACACACTCCATCGTCCCATTCATGCTGCTGGGCTTTTCCTGAACCCTGCATTTTCTTATGCATGTGGGTTTGATTTTGATGCTGAGGTCGTGGAAGGATTATTAACCTGTGTCCAGAAGATGGTGAGAACTCCAGAACAACGTATAGAGATCTCTAGACAAATTGAGACATATAAGATGTCAGGTGGCACATTTGGCTTTGAGATGGCTGTCACTGATAGGACGATTAAAATGCCAGGTATTTTTTAGTTTGTACTTTGTAACTTTGTTTCAAATTTCATTGTCTCTTCAAATTCCATTTTTTTCTTATGTTTATTTAAAATTTTATTTGTAATTTTGTTGTAGACGCATGGTGGAAGATGTATGGTGGCAGAGTACCCCTTTTGCAAAAGCTTGCCGTACGCATCCTCAGCCAAACATGCAGCTCCTCAGGATGTGAGCGCAATTGGAGTGTATTTGAAAAAATACACAACAAGAAGCGCAATAGATTAACACTTAAACATTTAAAATATTGCAAATTTCCAAATAAATTTTTGAATTCATTAAAGTTTTAAACAATATTTTTTTTATAATATTAATTATTAATTATTATTTCATGAACTTTGTACAGGTTGGAGTCCCATAGACTTAATGACATGGTCTATGTCTACTACAATCTTCGATTGTGGGTGAGGCAACTAGAGAGGACACCTGATATGGAAGCCATCTCATTGGATGGGATTGACACCACTGCTGAATGGAGGGTTGAGACCGAGAGGCCTCTCATGGATCCCACTGATGATTGGTTAGTGCAGGATGAGGGGGAGGAGGAGGAGCAAGAGCAAGAGCAGGAGGAGGAGCAGGAGGAGGAGGTGACACCGCCTACCCGGGCTACCACTACCACCAGTAGAGGACGTGGTCTCCGTCTACCTCAGCCTCCTGTAGCTGCTGCTACTAGTTCTTCAGCTTCTAGAGCACGTCAGACTCCACTGCCATTTCCACCAGCACAGGCACCAGCTTCTACATCTAGAGGGAAAGAGAAAGTTGTGCCATTTTCTCGCAAGAGGGGCAGAGGAAATCAATAGGATTAGACTTTCATTTTATTGTATATGACATTATGACATGATGAGATACATTATCATATTTTTTGTTGATATTTTGAGGCTGAGTTGGGACTCAGGACTTACTATTCAGGACATGATTCAATGTTATGTGTGATTTTAGCGCTAGAAATGATATTAAACAACTTATATATTAGTTTTTTTATCATATTTATGTGTCAATGTATTTTTTATGTTGTAGATGGTTTAGATATTAAAAAAATTGAAAAAAAATGAATATTTTTGTGCCAAACGCTTTTTTCCCGCTTTTTTCCCGCTTTTGCCGATTTTTTCCGCTTTATTCCCGGCGCCGATTTAATCCCGATCGCGCTTTTAACAACATTGGTTGAGATAGAAAATTCCCTTATACCTCACTAGAATTAAAGCTTTGATTATGTGTACAAATTAGCCAAGATTAATTCAATTGGGTTTATCTCAGATAGTTGGGATTTATTGCTACAATGCAGAGTTGAACATGGAAATGATATAACTAACAATGAATGTGCTCAACTAGAGTGGAGGTGTAAGAAAGGAAATGATCATATCTTCGCAAGAATTGATTAGGAGATAACAAGGAGACTTGAAGTTGAAGAATTAACAATGTGTTGAATGGTCTAGTCAAACAACGACTTCATAGTTTAACTTTAGGTCATAATAGCTAAGGGGAAGTGAAGTGAATTTGACAGCCCCACATTAAAGTGAGCTTTATCAACCCATGGAATTGGAATTCACTGCACCTCGTACATAAAAAAAAATGTTTGATCTGGCCCCAAAAAAATTGTAGGAACAAAAAAAAGCCTCCATATACTTCCAAAAGGTAGATATGTTAAAAAGAAAACATCGAAGATATCTCCACGATACAGAGAAATTTCCAAAGTGATTACAGATTTTGCAAACCAAATATCAACTGGGACTAAAATCTCTAAACTAACTGAGATTTTATAGAGAAACATATGTATAACAAACCAACTGCCGATGCAGAATTTTCGAGGAAAAGAGTACTTTCCCCATAGCCTAAACTTAAGATCAACTTATTGACACTCACACGTCAATAGATAGTGTACTTTCACCATAGCCTAAACTTAAGATCAAATTGTTCGCACTCACACGTGAATAGATATTTCCTTTAAATTCTTTGTATCGTTGATCATGCCAGCATATTTCGCATTCTTGGGAAAATGGCTCCCATATCACAAGAGTGGCAGTTCCATAAAGATTATTTTTAAAAAGTATACTTGCTGGTAAATAAATCAGGAACATGTCTCTATGCATCTTGACAAGTAGCATGCATGTTTCAACCTAAGGAAATCAATGGGCTGCCAAATGAATTACATCCCACTACCTGAAAAACAACTCAAAGACTCCGCTGGAACTACAAAACAAAATATAAAAAAGATAAATCACCCTTACCTCCATAGTCCTTAGTTTGGGGGTCCAAGTAAGAATCAGGGAGCACCCAGAGTATATTATGCAGGCCTGGAAATTTACGGGAAAACCTTACGCCTGCAAATTTACAGGAAAACCTTAGTAAAACCCCAGGTACCATTATCAGAAAAGAAATTATGATAGGCCTACAAAATTCATAGAGATGATTGAGAACTACTACATACTCTCAATCTTGTCAGCCAGCTCTTCCGATCCGAGGAAGCCAAATGCAAAGTAGTGTTTTGTAGATACAGAATAAATCTTCATCCTGGCTTCCTCCTCGCTACAAATATCAAGAGAAAACCAAAACCATTTCATTAATCAAAACCCTCAAATACAAAAACCTGAGCCAACTAACGTCTCAACAAGAAAAATCAAACAGGTGTAAAAGAACAAAAAAAAGAAATCCAAAAAACACACAGGAATGAAATCGAACCCCTCCCCTCACCTTCCTACAACCTGAGCGAGAGTCTTTATATAGCTATCAATAATTTCATCCCTGGTGCCCTCAGGGGGCACCTTCATGACAATGAGCCAATGCTCGTAATCGCAGCCTGGTGGCGAACTATTCCATATTGGGCGCCAATTGCTCCACTTGCGAGAACGCCACGAATTAGTGGGTATAGCAGAAAAATATTTCAGAGGAACTCGAACAGGAGCTTGCGGGATAGAAACCGCTCCAAGAAATGGCGTGCCGCAGAACTCGATGAGGGATGTTTCTCTGCCATGGAATGCAGTCTGAGGCAACCTAGCCCTTGTTGTAAAGGGCGCCGCTTTGCTGCTAGCAGAAGGACTGAGCTTGCTCGAAATGAGACGAAGAGTCCTACCCGCATTCATCATCTTTCCGGTAAACTGTCTGAGAAGCAAAAGATTACCATGCATGAACAATATGGCAGAGACAATCACAGAACCTGAGAAATCAAAACAAAACCCTACGTTTCTAGGGTAATGGTTTATAAAATGACAATAGGTACAGGCTGTTAACTAGATACACCATGTCCTGCCCAACAAGAGGCTCCTTAAATTTAGTGTAAGTTTAAAGTGTAAGTTCATTTTCTTTATTTAAATTTATTTTTTTAATAAAAATATTGTTGGTTGTGATAAGGTTGTTAGTGTAAACACCATTTGAAGAAGGTTTCGGTGGGTTTTTTTTATTTTTATTATGTTGAGAGGTGTTATATAGTTCTTTCCTTACTTGTGATAAGGTTATTGGTTTAAGGTTTCGGTGGGTGTGAGTGGTATTTGTTTGTTATGATAAGGTTATTAGTTTTTGTGATATTTGCTTGTTTTGATAAGGTTATTAGTTTTTGTTTCGTCGGGAAGATAGTATTCGTTTTTTGATAAGTGTGTTTATTTTTTATTATTTTGTTGAATTTTTGCAATTTTAATTGAGGTTTTGGAAAAATGTTTAATATTCGTAATTTTTTGTAAATTCAAAAATAATGTTTTAATTGAAATTTTATTTTTAATTTTCTATTAGTTGAGTAAACTTTGATGTGACATAATTCCCCTAGCGAAGAGCGATTTATTTTCGGTATTTGTCAGTGTTTGACAAGTCATTTTCAAATAAAAAAAGGTTAATTTTGTGAGTGGTCATTTTGTTGGTGAGTGCTTTGACACTGACATTGACACAATGCTCTGAGTAGGTCCTTAACGTAGGCGAGGGGGAAGGGGGACGGGAGGGCAGAGGAGATCGAGGCATTTTGTCCTTGAGTGCTCTGACACTGTTATGCTTGACAAATCTCCATAATTGTGCGAAGTGCGGAGGTGCAAAGGAAGCTTTCTTCCTCTGCACCTCTACACTCTGCACAATGTATCAACATTTTTTTCTGCCCCCGCCCCCCCACTGACACCCCCTTGTTTCTTCCTCTGAGCACGTGACAACCTTTGTCTGCAGTAATGTCAAGTCAAAAACCTTGCTTTTAGGATATGTACATAATCTTTACAGTGAAGATTTTAAAGCAATAAATCCCCCTAAGAGAAGTCCATATACACAAGCTAAGCCACTTTTAGAGCATATCAAGGCAACCATTTGTATGTTAGACACATGTTTCTCTTGGCACCATTCAGATAGAAATGGTTCCTGAAGAGTCAAGAACGTGATTGTGACAAACTAGAGATCCATGAGAAACTTGATCGCAAAGAGATATAGGCATGTAAGTGAGAAAGCAAATGAACATTCCATATTTCACTATACTTGTCTGCATAACATAAATATATAAATTTTCAGCAACTAATGCATTACTGCGTTTGTGACCAATGATGAGAGGATTCTTCAATGAATGTTCTAGGTACAGTACCATCCCAATCGGACGAATTTTTTGCCCCATTTCTGAGTTCTGCAAATCTGTTTGTTCATCTGAAAACAGAAGAAAAAACAGTATGCAATTGATATCATTCAAACTTGTTTAGCAAGGAATCTTGAACGTCATGTGGCAAGAATTGCCAATATGAATGTTTATAAAGGGTTGCCAACAAGATTGGAACGAAATAAATTAAGGAGTATTTCCATGGCAGTCAATCGCTACGAGGTGAGTGATGTGGATGTGGTTTTGCTCTACGTAACTTTGATTGGATTAATTTGTTTTGCAATTTTGAACAAGGCCGGAATGGGGTTCATTAATCCTGTTGTTTTAAACTCCTTTTCGCACAAATTTGCAGACCTTTTAAAAATCCTAGGATCATGCATCCCAAGATCATGCACTAAAACTACATATTACCATGTAAGCACGCAATTCCTTGGAATCCTTATATAGTCCTACGTGTTCTGGTATTTATAAGGTTACTCTACTCTAATTTGTTTATATAAATGTGTAGAATTATAATAGTACTGCAATGTTCATTAATAAGATGGAGCTTGAATTAAGACTATTGAAGGTTGCAAACCTAGACAGAATGGTTATAATCACATTGTTGAATGTAGCATGGACACATGATCTATCTCTTCTTGCAAAGTTTTTGAGAGGGCAATGGAACTGAACATTTGTTGAAGAATCTTCTCATTCTTACTCACAGATTTTTTTGTCTTACACTCTTCAACAGCAACTGCTTTGTTGTGCAGAGTATGGATCTTTGCACTTTGCAAAATGACAGCCACCTTTGCACTCCGCACAATGATCCTCATTTGTGTTATGGAAGTGTTGCCAAAACAACAACAACAATTTGAACAGAACAACAATTTGATGGGTCGATGCTACATTCAATGATAAGCCTTTATTAATCGCAACCCATATTCATGAGAGGAGGACAAATAAATTTTAATTTCAAGCATCACTAGAAGTAGCTAAACAGAAAACCATGGCAAGGCAAGTCATGACTATTATATTTGTTTTCCTTGTTTGGCGAGGTTGGGGATGGGGGACTAGTTTGGTTAATCTCACTTCTCTATCGGATATCTGTTAACTTTTCAGCATTTTGTTCACAAAGAATGGCAACACAAATTTTGCATTTCTTTTAGTCAGAGAGCAGCTTGTGGAGGGTGTCACTAGTTAGGTGAGCAGTTCACACTCACAAGTTTGTTTCCAATTTTTAGGATTGTTATTTTTCCAAATTTGCAGGTCCTTTCGATGTTTTGTAACAATTGCTTTGTAGATGGTTGGTTTTTTAACAACTCCTTATATTTGTAGGTGGCTCGTTTTGTAACACCTCGGTTGTGGAGTGCTTTCTTTAAGTATTAAGGGGGTTGTAACTGCACCCCTCCCACATTTACCTGCTTTTACGAGCTCTTTGGGGTAAAAATGAGCTAGG
Organism: Pinus tabuliformis; assembly: GCA_031772625.1. Lineage (NCBI taxonomy): Eukaryota > Viridiplantae > Streptophyta > Pinopsida > Pinales > Pinaceae > Pinus > Pinus tabuliformis. The sequence continues at coordinate 483,702,919 of CM062811.1, read as the reverse complement.
GTGTTACTATGACATAACCCAACCTCCAAGTTCATGGAAGTGGGGCTGACAAACCAAAAACTTATCAATATCCCTTAGAAGCACTAGATCACCTAGAAGTCAATTCACAACCTTTGATGACTAGATCATGAATTAGAACTGCCTTTTCTCAATCCTAAACCCTAGTCACACCCACAACACAACACGCATGCAATTGTGAGCCTCCAACCACACACATAGGCCTGCTTTCATGTGGTTATGACCCAAATCTTCCAGTTCAGTGCCAACGGTTCTGAGATCAAAGCCATTTTTCCAAGCTAGCCTCCAGACCACTACCGAAAATAGCCTGTAACTTTTCAGAATCCCAAGTTACATGACGACAATGCCAATATTTAAAACTAGAAGCTAGAACTTGACCTAGACTACCTAGTACACATTAGACATTTCATCAAACACATGAGTTACAGTGCATGAATGCATATCTAGTCTTAAATCTTTGAACATCATCTGAGAATCACCTAGAATGTCTAATTTCCTCTCAAGTGGCTGCAACAACACTTGTCAGCCCATGCATTCATCAACCATTCAAATACTTATCAACTCATGAACAAGAGCCATAGCTAGAGCACCTCATTGAACCATGTTTATAACCAACATATAACCAAAATATTAACCATGACAAATCAGTCATAAAATCCACATAATAACAAGTACAATTACTCATAAACCACAATAGGAAAAGAACTTTTATTAACATATGCAAAATTCAACCAAGTCAGGGACTTCTACATATCGTCCGACCATGGATTGGGTTGAACTAATTCTTTCTTTCATCCAATCACCCTCGTGCCATATTCCAAGCATGAATGTGAGATCTCAAGGGATAAACCAATACAAAATTGAATAGGGAATCCAAAGATTAAGCCACCTCCACCCTTAAGCTATCATGATCTCACCTAAACCGGTTTCGAGATCACAAAACCAAGCCAAGCTTGGATGCCTCATAACTTCTTCACCATACCTTAATGAATTTTCTTGTCTCCACCCACCTGTTGAGGGCTTCTTGGAAAAAACCATCTCCACCCCCAACCCTTGGGAATTGTAACCACCCCTCCAACATTTACCCAATTTCTCTGGTTGGTTAGGGTAAATATGAGACAAAGAGTTATGATGACATGACCGGACCTCTAAGCTCTAGTTATGGAAGTGAGGTTGACAACCTGACCACGAAATGACAACTCACAACACCCCTTGGGACTACAGGACACTCAGAGGCCAAAGGACCACCCCAGGTGACCAAACATTGAGTTGGCACTACTTCTCCACAAGATTAACCCCTAACTACATGCACGACAAAGCCTTAATGCAGTTGAAGGCCTCCAACCGCATGTACAAAAATGCCTCCATGTGTTGTGAGCTAACTTGCCCAGTTCAAAGGGTGCAGTCCTGAGATCTGAGCCACCTTTCCAGGCCAGCCTCCATATCACTACCCAGAACTACCGGAGACTTTCCATAATCATAATTGACATAACAACAAAGCTAAACATTCAAACTTGGAGGCGGAACTTGACCTATACTACCTAGAACACACTAGACATTTCGTCAAACACATGGAAAGCATGTCAACTACAAGTCATGAGTGCATATTTGATCATAATAGTCTGATATTCATCTGAGAATCACCAAGAAGGCACTATTCCCTCTCCACTTAGCTGTGACAACATTATTATTCCATACATTCATCAACCAATCAATAACTAAATGATTCATGATAAGAGTCGTGGATAGTACACATTATATAACTGGAAAATAACCAACATAGAGATCATGGCAACTCAACCATATTATCACCAACATAATCATTGCAAATACTTGTATACCACAATAAGGAAATATCTCATATTAACATGTGAAAATACCAACCAAGTCAGGGACTTCCATGTACCACTTGACCATAGATTAGGCTGAACCAAATCTCTCTTTTAGCCAATCACCCTTAAGCCAGATTCCAAGCATGAATGTGGGATGCCATGGAATAAACCAAAACAAAACCAAACCAGGGCTTCCAAAGGCCAAAACACCTCAACCCTCAACCACAGTGATTCCACCTCCACAGTCAGACATCACTAACACCAACTAGATCGGTCTCTACCCAAGTTGTCTAGGGCTCCTAAAACTAGTAACTCAACCCACATCCTTCTAGAGCTCCAAGGCATTTGTTCAACCCGCATCCAGGGACTAGTAACTCAACCCACCAAGGGCTCTAGAGCATTTGTCCCAACCTAGGATCCAAGACTAGTAACTCAACCCAAGTTGTTCGAAGGTTTCTAAAGCTTTTGTTCCAACCCACATCCATAAAGAATTATTAGCACCAATCAAAAAAAAAATCAAGTGGAAAAACCCACAACACCATGGTTGTCGAGGAAATGGCAAGGCAAGGCTAAAACCACTGTCAATCTCGGCAAATTTCTATGCCAATGATATCACATAACCAGAAAATCGCATGCATATACCATGCATCTAGAAATCAGCAAGGAAATCACACATGTAATCTGTTACCTACAAAGCAATCGATTTGTAGTTGTTGGTCCACCTATTCGCTTGCTCTTTCCTGCTTTCCTTTGCCTTCTTTCTCCAAATCAAATGTTTGCCAAAGTGCTCCAAGAATGCTCCAAGAATACTCTAAGTGTGCAAGAGTGCGAGACAATGAGAGAATAAAAGAGAGATCCAAAACTAAATTGACAAAAGGTTCAACTAACAAAAATTGTGAACTAATCCTCATAAGCCTTTTTATTATTGAAGCCTTTATTTTCTTCATTTTCCTTCAATTTCCTTCTCATGCAAATTTGTGTCTCTTCACCTTCCTTTTCTCATACTTTATTTTGTTTCATAAATTAAATGTCAATTATTGCCACTCTACCTTTGCTAATGCCTTTTCCAATTTCCATGGCCATTAACTAATAACTGGTGATACCCATCACTATGTTTTCCCCAACATTCAGCTTGGGATACATGTCCCATGACCTTGGTCTTATTTTATTTACATAAAAAATCAACCAGGGGTCGTTACAAACCCCTCCCCCTGGGGGACCAATATCCTCGATGTTTTATGACACCTATGACCAACAAACCATTGAAAACAAAACATACTGCCCATGGAGCTTTATAACATAGCTCGATGTAGTATTTACAATGATCAACTACTACAAACCATGACCAACATAACAAACATGACAACCATACCATTTATTGGATCTTTATAACACAACTCGTTGTGGTATCTACAACAACATCCATAGATACATATACTTATACGAAAAAACACATTTGCTTGAACCAACTAAAAATGAAGCACACATAGGCCACATTTGATCAGCCATCTCTCATGTAGCTTCATTGGGCCCAATGTGCTTCCACTACACTTTAACCTGCTCGTTTGCTATGTTCGAGAGCATGAGTTGTTTTTGCTGCAATATGCATTTTGTTTTGGCTGGAATTCTCCCTTTGGTTCCACCTCAAATACAAACTAATCGATCACATGATAAACATCTTGTACATACTTCTTAAGTAATGAAACATGGAAAACGTCATGGACTTTCATTGTTGGAGGCAATGCAAGTCTGTAGGCCATTGGTCCAATCCTCTCAAAGATCTCGAAAGGTTCACAATATTAAGGTGTCATCCTGGCACATGATCCAACCCTCAAGGAGCTCCTCTTGGGCTTGATGTGCAAATACACATGTTCCCCAACCTGAAACTCCTTAAATACTCTGTCTTGATCTACATAACTCTTCTTTCTATCATGTGCTACCTTCAAATTCCTTTTAATAACCTGAATTTCCTGTTCCATGTTTTTCAACATATCTGGTCCAATAAACACATTGTTCACTAGATCACTCCAGTTGATATGAGTATTACAAATATGCCTGTAAAGAACCTCAAACAGACTCATCCTCGAGGCTTCTTGATACCCATTATTATAAGCAAACTCTGCCATTGGAATATACTCTTCCCACTTCCATTGTTGATGCATGACTTACATCCTCAACATGTCCTCAAGAATCTTGTTAACCCTCTCTCCCTGTCCATATGTTTGTAGATGATGAGTTGTACCAAAAGCTAACTTTTTCCCCAAGCCTGCAAACAACTCTTTCCAAAACCTGGAAGTGAACTTGGCATCTCTGTCGGATACAATCTTCTTAAGAACACCATGCAATCTCACTATCTCCCTAATGAAATATGAGCTACCTCACTAGCTGAATTTGTAGACTTAACTCCAATGAAGTGAGCTACCTTACTTAACCTGTCAACCACCACCATAATATAATCATGTTGCTTCGATATCCTCAGAAAACCTATAATGAAATCCAAGGAAATGACCTCCCATTTCCACTCTAGAATCAGAATCGGCTACAATAAACCACCTGGACGCTTACACTCTACTTTTACCTTCTGATAGTCCAAACATCTCACAACAAACTCAGCCACCTCTTTCTTCAAATTCAACGAATGATAAAACTTCTTATCTATTTCCAATGTCTTTTGATATCCTCGGTGACCTGAATATGACTTAACATGAAAATATCTCAAGATAAGCTCCTTGAGCTCACTATTATCCGGTGCATAAATCCTATTCCTGAATGTAACCAAGTCATTTGTTGTGAGGTGATACTCCTCATCCCTATCACCTGTACCATGTTGTTGTAACCTGTGCCTCAACGGCTGATACCTGTCATCATGTTATCCTGCCTACAAGATCCGCTCTTGCAAGTCTATCCCATAAGAACTCACTGCTGCAATATGATTCACCTACACTCTTCTACTAAGAGCATTGATGAGCCTAGTTATTACAACAAGAATGCTGCAACTCCTCGGGCTACCAGCTTTACTTATCAACCCAGGGTTTGTACAAACTTGGAGGTGACAGTGCTATATGCACAAGTAGAAGTGAAGGTCCTGCCTGTTGTCACTGTTTATCTGGCAAGAGACCCCAGGGGTTCCAAGCTAGACTTCTATAGGGTCAAAAGAAGCTTAATTCTTTGATGGGAGAAGAGCACACCTATTCTAAGAGAGAGCTACTCTACTGCAATAATGAAGAAAACAACATGAAATGCTAAACTCACATCATGACCTAGCTGACCAATTAAACAGCTATGCTAAGCAGAATTGCTAAAACAATCACTAACTTAAGGCTGCTATCTAAGTTGCAGAAGTAAAAAAAAATTAAACTAAACTGAGGTGTAAGCAAAGAAAATTAGACTAAATCGGGTTTCAAGCAGAAGAGAAATCGGAGGTCGAAATCAACGAAAGGAGGACACAAGGACGCAGTAGCACATAGGGACCGTTGGATCGATCAACGAACAGAAGATGGACGGTGGAGATCTTATCGCGGGGTTTAAGCAAATAAATGGATGAACAGGGTTAATGAACAGGATGAACGACAAAGATCGTATCGCAAGGAATTAAGTGAATGGGTGGACGAACAAGGTAACAAAGCAGATGAACGGTGGAGATTGTATCGCGAGGGATTAAGCAAGTGGATGGACAAATGAGGTTAACAGGAGATGAATGGTCGAGATCTAATCATGGAGATTAAGTCAAGAGATGGATGGACGAGGTTAACACAACGATGAATGACTGAGATCTTATTGCGTGGATGAAGTCAAGAGATGGACGGCAGAGATCGTATCACGGGAAACAGAAACGTGCGGAAATGATGGAGTGGGTTGCTAAGGCGGTAAGTAGTTTCACGCGATTAGCCTAACTGCACGACACGTATCACGCGAAAACCACTTTTCTCGCATGCTCTCGGGCGAATAACAGTCGTGCACTAATCCACGCGAGATTGCGCGATAGCCGTTGGATCAAGCAGGGCTAATCAACGGTGGAGATCGACCAAGCTAGTTGGTGATCGGGTGAAGCAATAGTCGTCGAATCAAGTGAGGCAGATCGATGGTGGGGGTTTTAAAGCGCATGAAGTGCTGAGGTGATGCGATAGCCATCAGATCAGGCGAGGCAGATCAACGGTGGGGATTTAAAGTGCATAAAGTAAGTGGAAGACTTCGCGCGAGGCAGCAGTTGGTGGGCCCCAGTATTGTAGCAATAATGCTACAACTCCTGGAACTCCCTTCTTTAATTTTATCAACCCGGTAGTTCGTAACAAACTTGGAAGCGACGGTGCTGTATGCACAAGTACTAGCTCTTGCCGCAGCTGTCACTTGGTTAGCTGGCACAAGTCCGCTAGGGGCTCAAGCCAACTTCTATGAGCTCTTAGAAGAAGCTTTTTAACTGATGGACGAAAGCTAACTCAAAGGAAGCTAATCTACTTGCGGAAAGAAACTGAAAGCCAAAAAGAAACGCAAACCCTAGAAAACCCTAATTCTACCAACTAGTCCTACTGATGCAAAGGAAAGAATGCAAACTACGGAAAGAGATGCCATTACTTCTAGGAAGGTAAAATGCATGTGTCTAAGTTATCACTATCTGAAGAAAACATCTTTTTGTATTTTTGCTTAAGTTGTTGAAATTATCATGCATGTGCTTCTAACTAGTTTTCCACTGTGCAGGGATGGATCAAGGAGGAGAAATGCTTGGAAAAGGTTGGGAAGACTCGGAGAGGGTCTAAGGGATCCCTATCATCCTTTCAGAGAGTTTCACAAAGTCAGGATGCCATGCAACCGTGTTTATGAACTTCTACAGGAAGTCTGCAGGGGTTTCTACAGGATGTTCTGTAATTCTTCTACAGGATGTTTCGAAATGGGATTTTTGAGGATGAGTGATTGATGGAAGATGCATGGATGGTTATGGAGGTAGGATGGGGGTCTGAAGTGACCTAGGAACTGATGGATGGAGTGGTGAGATGATATGTGGAAGGCTGATTTGGCTTTAAGGTAGTTGAGACAACAATGGAGAAGAAGGTAGGGTTACGTGGGCAAGAGGATGGGTGTGAAGCGAGAAGCCTAGATATGGGATGAATCAGATGGCTCTGATGAAGCTTGACCATGTGAGTGAGTGATAGAGATGCCCTGCACAATGCACATTCAACCGAATCAATGAATTCTTGCAAACAAACTTAGTCCTAGCTAACTTAATCTAACTATCAATGAAATGAATAAACAACAGCCTCGTTTGGAAAGAGAACCATGTACATCACGTGAGCAAGAACATTCCGAAAGATCTAAATGCATGACAAACTCCTACCAATCAATTCCCAAACATAAAAAGCTACTTTAACCAACAAAAACAACCAAAATAACAAAGCAAGATCTAAAGAGCAGATTTTATTTTAAGAACGCAGCAAACACTCATAAAGATAAACAGGGGAGGTACTGTGCGCTTGAGATGGGCACAACCCCAAGAGCTACAGCCTCCCAAGAGAGATTTAGAGCTGGTGCAAAGCTGAATTCATCTTTATTAATCAAGAATGAAGAGTTACATCAAAACTGTCCACAAGGAGAGCTTGAGAATGAGCTGAAAGCAAAGCTAATCTATTGCATCCAAATCGAATTACAAAATGACTACAACAAGGCTATGAAATGACTAACTACTAGCTACTATCTACTGGCTAACTAGCTAACATCCACTGGCTACACTGGCTAACCAAAATGAGGCCTTAAGGCTTCTTATTTATACAAATTGAGGACCCAACAGTCCTCCTAAACTTTAGGGATTCGGCTGCCCAAGACTTGTAGTTAACAGCAGTCCTACTTGACTTGCTTGGCTGCCCTTGTGCTGATTGATTCGGTGGCCCTTGAACTCCGAGCTGATGGTGGAGAATTCGAGGTAAGGGCCCATAAATAAAGGGGACACCTTCCTACAAATCCTCTAGCTTGTTCTCCCACGAATTTGGCTGCCAAGTGCTCATTAAGACCTTCAATTTTGTCTCCAAGTTGACCAAAAAGGCTACACAAAGCACCCATTAGACTTGTTGGCATAATGACTAACCAAATTCACTCTATTAACATAAATATAATCAAAAACATGCAATAAACTAATGAGAATGGTGGATTAAGTCAAATTAGGAGGTTGAATGAGCCCAAATAATTGTCCATTTTTGGGGCTCATCAGCAGTTAGAGAAAATAATGAATCGGACGGTGATTGTGAAGGTTTGTTGGGAATCAGATGGCGAGGAAGCGATGCATGAAGAACGTGCTGAAGGAGGTTTTTAAATGAAAACGACAGAAAAACCAGTGCAGGTGAACAAATAACTGCATCAAACAACGAACTCCATAGCTCATGCGACAACCAGAAACCTGTGTTTTTGGGGTTGCTGAAGGGTCTCTTCCTCAAGTCATGGTCCCAGAGGGAGGAGATGAGGTCGAGACACTTGCACACAACTTGATAGTGATCTTTTTCGCCTAGCTAACCTGTAAACTGAAAGAAGGCACAAATGGAAGTAAACTACAGCACAACTGATCTACTCTACCTACTATAATGAAATGCAGCTACCTAAACAAATAACCAAAAAAACCATGAATCCTACTTAAGCAAATGAACAGAACCAGGAAGCTACTAAGCATATAAATAATGAAAAAACCATGAATTTATTTAAGCAAATGAACATAAATCTATGCTAACAGATATGTACAACGAAGAGGAGCTTTGGCTGCTCAGGTCGGGCCCTAACCTAAGAGCTTCAAACCTCAGAGTATATCAGCGCTGGCTTAAAACAGAACTCATTCTCATTATGAAAACCATGGATTACAGAGCAACTTGACACAAGTCTTGCAGCTCCGAAATGAAATAGAGTTTTTACAATAGCAGTATGAATCCTACTGAGTCCTAAGCCTCTCAATTTATACATTTGAAGTCTCTAACGAATTCCTTCCCATTAGGGAGGCTTGGCCTCTAACTCACAAAAAATTGGTTTCTGTCCTTTTCACTTGCTCGGCTATCTTCGAGTCTTCAAAGTGATGGTTGTTTGCACTCCGAGCTGATGGAGGAATATTCTAATGGAGGGGTAGTAAATGAGGAGGATTTACCATCCTATAATTACTCTCCCTTGTCCCATTCTAGTTTTACCAAGGTCTTTGCCATAGTTCCTTGCTTTTATCCTTTATACCTGCATTTTTCCTTGCTTTTATCCTTTATTCCTACATTACATGCACATTAGAACACAAATCCAAATATCCAACTCTAACTCATTTCCTAAACAAAATATAATCAAAGTATGCAATAAGTTGTGAAAATAGTTGGTTTGACTAAGCTAGGAGGTGAATTAAGGACAATTAAGGCCCATATAATTACTCAATGATGAGGCTCATCATCACCCCCCTAATGAAAGTGTTACTAATCCTCTGAGCAACTTAATCAATGTCCATGTCCTTCATGGCTATGGTAGCCTCTTGGACATCCCATGCTTTAGTTGTGGTCTCTTCTTCTTGTTCATAGAAGCCTGCTTTCCTTTTCTACTTCTTCCCACTGCCTTTTTTCCTCTTGTTCTTTTCTCCCTTTTAGCATCCCTAGGAGTAGTGGTGGAATGAGTTTTAGGCCTATCCAATTGACCTTCAACCTTTGCATTGATTGCTTATACATAGGTGTCCTGTTGAGTGCCTCTCTCAACCTTTGAGGGGAGTGATATTCTCTGGTCTTCAAGTTGTGTTGCAGTGTTTTCCATCTCCTTTAGCAAGCATGTATATTATCATCTCTTAGTAGCCTAAACATATCCTCAAAATGTGAAATTACTTGCTCTTGGGCAACAAGATATCCAAGTGTCAGCTGAGGATCATTTGTAATTAGATTACGGGTGCTAATTAGGGCCATGGGATTTGATTGTTCAACACTGATGAAAAGGGGTTCATTTTGCTCTCTGGTCAATATCCTTTTCATCTCTACAGCCCTTGGCTTTGTAGATCTCCTGGCTCTACATTAGGATCCCAGATATTCATGTCTGTGAGGGCCATGTTGTGCAAGTGAAACTCGGCCATTTTGGCCCTATCCTTTAGTGCACTTTGATCACAAAGATCAATAAACTGTCTGCAGTCCTGAAATGGCATGGTCCCCCTTTGTGCTAGTGTTTTAATCTGAAATTGCAACCATTGTTCTCTAAGGTAAAGAGTATAGGATTTAGCTAGCATCCTACACTAGATGGCCTCCAAGGAGAGGTTGGCCATACATGCTAGCTGGTTTTCCTTTTCTTGTAGTTGTCCTCTCTGTTTTTTCTTATCTTCTTGCTTTTGATGTTCTTTCTCATCTCCATCAGTTTCTTCCTCTGTTTCAGCATCATCCTCCTTGTGTTTCAGCATGTTCCTCTGTATTAGTTTCTTCTTCATCCATCTCATCCCATCTAGCTCTATATCTTCTTCTTGTTTTGCCTCCTCCTCACTGACAGAAGGACTAACATCATAGATGAGGGTTTTGATGTCATCCTCTGCTGGTAAGTCTCTGAAGACTGACCATTTTATAGGGATCCTGAGGTTTTGGAGGGAATCCTCAATGAGGATTTTGATCAAACCATGGTGAGTCAACTGTTGGGAATTCCCTTTCTTTACTTTGTTGTTGGTGTCTATGAGTGATTGCATCAGAAAATAGGGTATGTTGAGTCTTTGGTGAACTGGTATTTCTACCCCAAGTCTTGATTCTTCAAAGTCTTCTCAAATGGTTGCCATAAAAATGTTGTATCTATGGACTCTTGCATTCTCTTTTGACTTATTAAAGAATTTCCTTTTTGCCACCTTTTCACTTATAAACCAACTACCTCTTAACTTTTACAACTTTTGATCAAATGATGCATATGAGTGAGTGAGTGGGATACTTACCTGTGGTCTTGATGCCATGTTGCAGTTGTCAAAGATCAGAGGTGCTGCTGATGGTCATTCTTCTTCCTCCTCTATTGTCTGTTGATGGTTTCTTGGCTTTTGGAGGTGTCTGTGACTGGAGATCTGATGTTGCTGCTGTTGTGGAGCTCCTGGATTATCACTTGGTAATGTTTGGTGTCTCCCTTAGAATTTCTTGATCATGTTGTTGGCTGGTGTTGTAATGAGGACAGAGGGAGTAAGAGTGTGTGTGGATGCAGGGATGATGGTAATGGATGAGGTGATTCAATAGAAAACACAATCTTTACCTGAATTTAAAGTAATGAAGTAAAAACAATGGAATTGGTGGAGGGATGCATGGTAAGGAGTGGAGGAGATGAAATATATGTGAGGCAGGGTTCCCTATGGATCTTCTCTTTGCTCTTTGATTGTCTTTCTCACCCACCTGCAAATAACAATTATTATTATTATTATTTTTTATTTTTGTTTTTAAAACACCTAGGTTGCCTCAAAGAGGTTTTCACCCTAGATATCTGCCCTGGGCGCCTCAAGGAAGGTTTTCACCCAGGGATCTTCTTAGTCCTTTTCATTTTTTCTCACCCTTGGGCCGCCTCACAAGGTTTTCAATCCAAAGACAGGACTCAGGCGCCTCATGGAGGTTTTCACCTGAATCCTTATTCTTTTTTCTTTTTCAGTGTCTTGATGAGGGAGGAGCTGGAACTTGCTCCACCATCATCATTGTCTTATTGATATTTTCTATGAACTCTTGTTTTGATAAAGGCCTCTTGTACATTTTCAATCGTGTCCATTAACTAGCAACGGAATGGCTTCTTCATCAATAGTTCTGATTTGCACTGAACCATTGTCATGGTATCTTTCCACCACATAAGGTCCGAGCCATCTTGTCCTTAACTTTCCCTTGAAGTATTTATACCTTGAATAATATAATAATGCCCAGTCTCCCTCTTGAAATTGCTTCTCCTTAATGTGTTTGTCATGTCAGATCTTCCTCTGAAGTTGAACTATCTCTGTATGTAGGAGGGCCTGCATTTTGAATTCATTCAAGCCATTCAAATGTAACAACCTTTCTTTCTGTGCATGACTGAGATCCAAATCTAGTTGGGCTACCATCCTCAATGTGTTATATTCAAACTCAATGGACAACAAAGCCTTTTTCCCATAGACTAGGTCATAGGGTGTAAATCCAGTGGTGGTCTTCCATGTTGTATTATAGGCCCAGGTGGCCTCAACTAGTCTCTCTACCTAATCCTTCCTGCTGCTGCTCACTACCTTGGTTAAGATGTTCTCCAATGCCCTGTTGGTCACCTCCACTTGCCCATTAGCTTGTGGATGATAAGGAGTGGAGGTCCTATGCTTGATTTTGTGATGGATGAGCAGTTATTCAATCATGTTGGAGGTAAACTGGCTGCCTTGGTTTGTGACTAGCTCTCTAGCTTACCCAAATTTGTAGAATACATTCTCCCTTAGGAACTCCTTCTCTTATGTTGCTACCTTAATCGCCTTGGTTTCAGCCCACTTAGTCAAATAATTAGTGCACACAATAATGTGTTTCTTTTGCTTTGAAGGAGGGTTGATAAGCCCAGTGAAGTCCATGCCCCACTTGTCAAATGGCTTGAAAGTCACTTGAGGTTCTAGGGGCATTTCATCTCTTGGAGTAGGCTTTCCCATCCTCTAGCACCGATCGCACTGACTAATATACTTTTTGACATCCTGATGAAGAGTAGGCCAATAATAGCCTGCTTGCAACACTTTGAATGTTGTCCTCTTTGCTGCAAAATGACCTCCACAAGGCCCATCATGACAGGACAGAAGGATGTCAAAGACTTCCTCTTCACTTACACACCTTCTTAAGATTTGATTTGGGCCAACTTTGAATATATTGCCCCCAATCCAGGTGAAGGGGGCACTCTTAGTGACTATCTTTCTCTTTTCTTTGGAGGGCAAGTTTGGTGGAAATTGTGCCGATACCAAATAGTTTGCTATATCAACAAACCATGGGGAGAGAACTGACAAACAAATGCTCATCTATTAACTGATCATCCACCATTCCTTCTTCACTTGTAGGTAGATTCATCCTAGAGAGAAAGTCAGCAACAACATTTTCCTTTCTAGGTTTATCAACAATAGTTAGATCAAACTGCTATAATAAAGCAACCATCTTATAATTCTAGCATTCACATCTGGTTTGTTCATTAAATATTTGATTACAGCATGATTAGTATGCACAAATGCTTGATATCATGTAATGTAATGCCTAAATTTGTTTAATGCATGCACAACAGCCAGGAGTTCCTTTTCGGTCACAATATAATTCAGCTCAACCTTTAACAGGTTCTTAATGATAAAATAGATGGCATAGGACAATTTCTCCTCTTCCTGACCTAAGGTTGCTCCTATGGCTTTGTGTGAGGCATCAACATGAATATGAAAAGGGAGGGCCCAGTTTGGGCCTCCAAGGATTGGTGCAGTGGTTAACTTACCCTTTATAATATGTAAGGCCTCTTGACAGCTCTTTGACCATATAAACTCAGAATATTTGACCAACAACCCGAACAAAGGAGAGGCCAACTTGCTGAAGTCCTTTATGAACCTCCAGTAGTATCCAGCTAACCCTAAGAAACTCCTGACATCTCTCTGCTTTTGTGGAGGTAGGACCTTTTGGATGATTGCTATTTTGTTTGGGTCCACCTGCAGTCCTTGCTAAGATATTGAATGACCTAACACAGTCCCTTCAATCATTAAGAATTCACATTTTTCTGGACTGAGAGACAGATTCATTTCAATTCATTTGTTTAATACTTTGCCTAGGTTAGTCAGGGCTTCTTGAAAATCACAACCATAAGGTGTAAAGTCATCCATATAGATTTCCACTGCATCATGTACTAATTCCGCAAAAATACATAAGACTACTCTCTTGAAAGTGGCAGGAGCATTGCATAGGCAAAAAAGAAGGACCCTATAGGCAAAAGTACCCCAAGGATAGGTGAATGTGGTCTTATCCTGGTCTTCTGGGCAGATTTGGATTTGGTTGTACTCACTGAATCCATCTAGGAAACAAAAGAACTTCTTCCTTGCCAGGGCATCTAGCACTTGGTCAATGAAGGGTAGGGGAAAATGATCCTTCTTTGTGGCTTTGTTCAACTCCCTATAATCAACACAAATCCTCCACTTACCATTTTTCTTGGGAACTAACACTAAAGGAGAGACCAACTCACTGTTTAAGATAGGGTAAATGAATCCCGCATCTAGCAGTTTTTGCAGTTCTTCTTTGACTATGTCTTTAAGAGCTGGATTCATCCTCCTTTGTGGTTGCCTGACTGGCTTGCAACCTTCTTTGATGTATATGTGGTGAGTACACACTGAGGGGTGTCCTCCCTTCATTTCCTTATAACTCCAAGCGAAGGCTACTAGGTGTTCTCTCAACATGTTGCATAGATCTTCCTCTTCTAAAGCAAAAAGAGATGGGTTAATTTTCAAAGTTCTCTCTAGGCTACATTATATGGTTTTGACACGGAGTGGGTTGGAATTAGCCAATTATAAGTCAAATGGATGATTGCTCTGGGTTTTCCTCACTTCCTCTTCTAATGGTAATGAACTAGGAGTTGGACTTTGGAGCAGGTGTTCAATTAAGTCACCCTCATCTTGCTGTCCTTCCCCTATGGTTGCTTCCAAAGCATAAATTTGGGCAAAATAAACCTCATCTTCTTCCTCCTCCTCTAACCATAAAGGTAAATCATGATCTAGGGCGGGTTGAGCAGGAAGGTATAAGACTAACTATTTGGACATATGCCCATTCTTGATGGTCATATTCCTAGCTCTGCAGCTAATGTAAGCATCAGTTGTGGCTAACCATGGCCTCCCAAGGATGAGAGGGTAACCAGTAAGCTTAGCCTTAGGCTGGAGAACAAGGAAATCTGCAGGGTTCTCCCAGGAGTCAATGAAGACCATCACATCCTCCATAATTCCCTCAGGGGTGACTGTGGAACAGTCTGCAAGTTGCAGAATTGTTGCGGTCTTTCTCAATGACCCTTGGATGTTGAGCTTGAGCATGGTTTTCTTGATCATCAAATTAATGGCAGCCCCAAGATCGATCAGAGTGTGTGGGACAATGGTGCCATTGATGTGGACATCTACTGCAGGGCTTCCAGGGTCTAAATAATTTGGACATATTACCTTCCCCAACATTAAGTCAGACAACTACCTAATGACATTAATGGTAGGGGCAACCCTTTTTCTTCTTCCTGGATGCTTGAAGCACTTCTCCTTAATCAAATTATTGTAAATGGGAACATCTTTGATTGCCTGGAGAAGGGGGATCTTTACACATAGATTTTTCAATTCTTGCAGAAGTTCAATTTCTTCTGGGGTAGGCTAGAGTGGTTGGGTTAATATCTCAGGAAAGGGTGGATTTACTTTAAGGTTGCTTTCCTATCTTTCTTCCTCAACCTCCCTATGTGGAGAGGGAGGTTGGTTGTCAGGGAGAATTCTCCCAGATCTTAGGTTGATCTCTTGGATTTCTACAGCATAAGCTGGGTATGACCCTTGTATACCCTGCTGGTATGGTCTGGGACTAGGAGGTCTCCTTTGGTTGATGTAGCAAAGCTGCTCAGTGACCCCTTCAACTCCTTGATATACAACTTTGAGTCTAGGTAAAGAAGGGCACTTGTCTGTGGAGTGGTTTTCTTCACAGACTGAGCAAATATTAATACAGTTTAATGGACATTCGTTCTTAGGATGCCTCCTAGTGCATCTAGGACAAAACATGGCAAAGGCTCTCTCTGCTTCCTCTCGATTCCTTTTGATGTTCATGGTGTTCAATTGCAAGGCAAGGGTTTGCAGCATATCACTTTTGAAATCTTCCAACATATTTCCAATTTCACCCTTGATGGATAAGTTGGAGGATGATGTACTAGCCATAAGTTGACTACCTGTACCCTTTTTCCTGGTTGCCCTATAATGGTTTCTAAAGACAATATTAATATTCTCATAGGGTAATTAGTAGATATCTCCTCCTGCTATCATATGTAAGATATCCAGAAGATCCTCCCTTACTCCTCTAAGCAGGGCCAACTTTAGTGACTTTGGGTCAAGTGTGCACCTGACCCTTTTGTAATTGAGCTGGAATCTTTCTTCATAGTCTTCTAAGGATTCATCCTGGCCTATGGTCATCCTGAAAATCTCTTCTTTAGTATCCTTTGACCTATAGTAGTCCCTATATTTGTTGTTAAAAGCTTGTTTCATATGAGCCCAATTTGTGATGCTATCTCCAGGTAAACCCATGAACCAGCGCAATGTTGCATCCTTGAGGGTAGATGGAAACAGTTTTAACTTTTGCTCATCATCTGTATAGTCATAGGTTCGACATATAACAACAAACTCAAATAGGAAAGTGTCAAGGTCCTCTGTGGTCAGGCCATGGAAATGAGGTAGAGCAGAGGGGCTTATATTCTTCATCTTAGTGTCCCCATTGGTCTCCCTGATGGGGAAAGCACCCTCAATTCTCTCTCTATTTCCTATGTCATTTCGGTTTTTAGCCATTGGTTTTGTAGGAATGGGTTCTTCCTCTGTAGGTTCCTCAAATAGGTAAGGTTTCTCACCTAAAGGCTCTTCCAATTCACCGTCACTGAAGAAGAGATAAGGTTGACTGTTGGATGTAGTGGGGGTATTTGTCAGGAATTTCCCTAAATTGTCCCTATTCCTACGAGGCATGAAAGGAAATGTTTTTGGGTGGGTTTTTGCAAGATTTTCTTTAAAGCTAGAAAGTACTTGCAGAATGGAAAGGAAAGCAGATAATGACAAATGAAAGAAAGGAAGCTAGATTACTTTTGCAGAAATAAACTAATGGATGAAAATTGAAGATTAGAAGTAGAAGAAAATAAAGTTGGAGACTAGAAATAGAAGAAAGCAGTAACCACATTCTACTTAGACACCTCCCAGGCAATGACGCCAAAAAGTGATGAGCCTAGGTATTGCAACAAGAATGTTGCAACTCCTAGGGCTACCAACTTTACTTATCAACCCAGGGTTCACACAAACTTGGAAGTGACAGTGCTATATGCACAAGTAGAAGTGAAGGTCCTACCTATTGTCACTGTTTATCTGGCAAGAGACCCCAGGGGTTCCAAGCCAAACTTTTATAGGGTCAGAAGAAGCTTAATTCTTTGATGGAAGAAGAGCACACCTATTCTAAGAGAGAGCCACTCTACTGTAGTAATGAAGAAAAAAATGTGAAATGCTAAACTCACACCATAACCTAATTAACCAATTAAAAAGCTATGCTAAGTAGAATTGCTAAAACAATCACTAACCTAAGGCTGCTATTTAAGTTGCAGAAGTAAAAAAACATTAAACTAGACTAAGGTGTAAGCAAAGAAACTTAGACTAAATCGAGTTTCAAGCAGAAGAGCAATCGAAGGTCGAAATTAATGAAAGGAGGACATAAGGACGCAATAGCGCATAAGGACCGTTGGATCGATCAATGAACAGAAGATGGATGGTGGAGATCTTATCGCGGGGCTTAAGCGAATAAATGGATGAACGAGGTTAATGAATAGGATGAACGATGAAGATCGTATCGCGAGGAATTAATTGAATGGGTGGATGAATAAGGTAACAAAGCAGATGAACGGTGGAGATTGTATTGTGAGGGATTAAGTGAGTGGATGGACAAACGAGATTAACAGGAGATGAATGGTCGAGATCTAATCGCGAAGATTAGGTCAAGAGATGGATGAACGAGGTTAACACAACGATGAATGACTGAGATCTTATCGGGCGGATGAAGTCAAGAGATGGATGGTGGAGATCGTATTGCGGGAAACAAAAATGTGCGGAAATGATGGAGCGAGTTTCTAAGGTGGTAAGTAGTTTCTCGCGCGGCCTCAAGGCTGTAAGATATATTTTAAAAATTTACGTGATTAGCCTAACTGCGTGACACGTAGCACGAGAAAACCACTTTTATTGTGTGCTCTCGAGTGGATAATGGGGATCAGGCGAGGCTGATCAATGATGGAGATTGGCCAAGCTAGTTGGTGATCAGGTGAAGCGATAGCCGTCAGATCAAGTGAGGAAGATCGATGGTGGGGGTTTTAAAGCGCATGAAATGCTGAGGTGACACGATAGCCGTCGAATCAGGCGAGGAAGATCGACGATGGGGACTTAAAGTGCATAAATTAAGTGGAAGACTTCACGCGAGGCAGCAGTTAGAGAAAATAATGAATCAGAAGGTGATTGTGAAGGTTTGTTGGGGATCAGACAATGAGGAAGCGATGCATGAAGAACGTGTTGAAGGAGGTTTTTAAATGAAAACAATAGAAAAACCAGTGTGGGTGAACAAATAACTGCATCAAGCAACAAACTCCATAGCTCATGCGAGAACTAGAAACTTGTGTTTTTGGTGGTCTAAAGGGTCCCTTCCTCAAGTCATGGTCCCAGAGGGAGGAGATGAGGCCGAGACACCTGCGAACAACCTGATAGTGATCTTTTTCACCTAGCTAACCTGTAAACTGAAAGAAGGCACAAATGGAAGTAAACTACAACACAAATGGTCTACTCTATGCCACTGTAATGAAAATGCAGCTACCTAAGCAAATAACCATAAAAGCCATGAATCCCACTTAAGCAAATGAACAGAACCAGAAAGCTACTAAGCAGATAAACAATGAAAAACCATGAATCTATTTAAGCAAATGAACATAAATCTATGCTAAAAGATATGTACAATGAAGAGGATCTTTGGCTGCTCGGGTTGAGCCCTAACCCAAGAGCTTCAGCCCTCAGAGTTAACTCAGAGCTAGCTTAAAATAGAACTCATTCTCATTATGAAAACCATGGATTACAAAACAACTTGTCACAAGTCTGGCAACTCCGAAATGAAATAGAGTTTTTACAATAGAAGTTCGAATCCTACTGAGGTCCTAAGCCTCTCTGTTTATACATTTGAAGTCTCTAACGACTTCCTTCCCATTAGGGAGGCTTGGCCTCTAACTAAGGAAAAATTGGTTTCTGTCCTTTTCACTTGCTCGGTTGTCTTCTAGTCTTAAAAGTGATGGTTGTTTGCACTCCGAGCTGGTGGAGAAATATTCGAATGGAGGGGTAGTAAATGAGGAGGACTTACCTCCTATAATTACACTCCCTTGTCCCATTCTAGTTTTACTAAGGTCTTTACCATAGTTCCTTGATTTTATCCTTTATTGCTGCATTACATGCACATTAGACCACAAAGCCAAATATTCAACTCTAACTCATTTCATAAACAAAATATAATCAAAGTATGCAATAAGTTGTGATAATAGTTGTTTTGACTAAGCTAGGAGGTGAATTAAGGCCAATTAAGGCCCATATAATTACTAGATGATGAGGCTCATCAAGCATCTACAACCCTATTCTCGTTCCCTTAATGTACCTGATCTCAAAGTCAAACTCTCTAAGAGTAGCTAACTATCTATCTTGCCTAACATTCAAATTAGGTTGATCAAATAAGTATCTCAGCCCACTGTAATCACTCATCAAAATGGACCCCATGCAAGAAGATAGTGTCTCCACATCTTCAATGCATGAATGATATTTGTTATCTCAAGATCGTGTGTCACATAGTTCTACTTGTCCTCATTCAATTTCCTTGACTCATAGCATACTACATGTCCTTCTTGCATCAAGACTCCACCAATTCCTCTCTTACAAGCATCTGTACATACCATAAACTATTTGTCTAGATATGCAATCTTCAAAACCAAAGCATTTGTAAGAAAACACTTCAACTACTCAAAACTAGTTTCACACTCCTCAGTCCATTGAAACTCCTTTCCTTTTCATTGAAAAGATGTAATAGGATAGGCAAACCATGAGAAGTTCCTAATAAACCACCTGTAATAACCTTTTAGTCCCATGAATGATCTGACCTCATCCACATTCTTAGGAGCTTCCCATTTCATGATAGCTCTGATATTTTATGGGTCCACTGCTATAACTTCCTTGGAAACAGCATGTCCCAAGTAATGAACTTATGCCTGAAAGAAACTACACTTACTAAGTTTGGTATACAGTTGATGCTCTCTTAGCAATCTTAACATTGTTTCCAGGTGTTCTGCATGTTATTCCTCATTCTTAGAATATATCAATATGTCATCAATGAATATTATCACAAACTTATCAAGATAAGGACGCAACACACTATTCATCAAACACATGAAAGTAGTTGGAGCATTAGTAAGAACAAATGGAACTGCTACAAACTCATAATGCCAATACCTGGTACGAAATGCGGTTTGTAAATGTCCTCTTCTTTGATGCGTACTTGATGATATCATGATCTTAAGTCAATCTTCGAAAACAGTGTTTCTCCCTCCAACTGATCAAACAATTCATCGATCTACGACAAAGGATACCTGTTCTTGATAGTTTCCTTGTTCAATTTCTTGCAATCATTACATAACCTGAGAGTATTATCCTTCTTCTTCACAAAAAAATATTGTGCACCCCAAGGCGACATACTTGGCCTAATGTATCCCTTATCAAGCATTTCCTTAAGCTGCAACTTCAATTCTACTAATTTTGGAGTGCTCATCCTATACAGTGCCTTTGATGTTGGTGTTGCTCCTGGCATCAATTCGAAAGAAAATTCCACTTCCCTATGAGTTGGTAACTTTGAGATATTTGTTGAAAACACATCTTGAAACTATTGCAAAACCACATACCTCTTCAATATTTCACCATCCTCAACATGCTTCCCTTTGTCACTAGAAATATGAAATGCAAACAATACACATCATTTCCTGCAACTACGCTTTTCTTACATGGTTGTAACCAATCTAACTGACGTAGGCTTCTTCTTAACCTGCAAGATTCTCCTATCTCCATCGTCATCCAAGCACTTAATAGCCTTATCCTAGTAATCTACCTTAGTCTTGTGAATGTATAACCAATCCATACCCAACAACATATTGTATGATCTTAACAAAAGCACATTTAGATGCGCTAATGTAGACATACCATTCAACTCAAATGCACAAGATCTCACCCAATGATGAGCTCTTTTCTTAGTACCTATAGCCAACTGCACCAACCAAGACTTTGCATGCACTTTATTCAAACAACACTTATCCACCATGTTAGGACTAATATAACCATAGTTAGATCTAGGATTAATCAAAATAGAAACAACTTGATCACAACGCTTACCTTCCATCTCGATAATAGATGTTTGATGATTAGCTTGCTTATTATCCAATGATGCATAAATTTAAGGAATAATCTGTCCAACATCCCCAACTGTCTATGCCTCTTGAGCACTGTAAATCTGAGGTCTGCTACCCTAATGTTGTTCTACTCCTCAGACTGAAACCCTTGTCCTCTGTCAACAACATTGAATTTCTTATACAACGCTAGATTCTCCTTGTTACTTGCATCCCGAGGTCTTCCCTGCTCCTTATCCCATTTTCCCTCAGTCTTGTCAGTACCTTTCCAACCCTGCTTAGGCTCTGACTTACTCTTAGACTGCTCATAACAATGTTTCAATTTCCCAATTACTTCCTCCAATGTCTGAGGCTCATAATACTCAATCTGATCTTTAATTGCGAATGGAAATCCATTAGTGAATCTTTGAGCTTTCATCTTCTCATCCTTAGGATATGGTACATACCTCAATAGCTCCAAAAACTTATTCGTATACTTATTCGTCTATCATAGATCCCATCTTCAACTTGTAGAACTAATGTAAATTCAACTCCTTTGTCTTGATGCCGCTAACACAATTCACATCTTGCCACCAGATGTTTGCTTTCCACTTGAGACTGAAGATATCTATATTGGCTTTCATATTCTCTATATAATCATGCAATTCGAAGAACTTCTTCATCCCAAGTAACCACGCTTCAGCATTTTTTGGTTTCTTCATCTTTCCATCAAAGATAGGAGGCTTGGCTTTCTTTAACTCTTCTGACAAGTACTGCTTCTCATTCCTCCTGTAAGGATGATAACTATGATGACCATGATGTCTATCTGAACTAGAACTAGAATAGAACCCATAACTTCTACCTCTCTTGTTAGGTGTATCCATCCATCTTCCACCTCCGACAGTGTCATCTTTGTCTAACCTATGGCCACCATGAGACTTGCTACCCAATTCCCCATTAGTCCCATCCTCCTCTCCATAAATGATCCATGGTTGTCCATGTCCCTATAGATCTGATAAGCTCTGAAGAATCACTGCATTGACCTCTGCTTGATTTTCTTGTGCCCTAGCAAGTCTTTCCTGTAATTGAATGATCTTGTCATTATCTGCTTTGCAACTCCTAATTTCTGGCTTTAAACTTCTCAAGTTTTCTGTTATGTCAAGGGAGTACCCATCTCTTTATTGCGTATTTGATCTATATGAAGAGTCATGTGAACTGTAATCCACCATTTTGCTTGTCATCTCTTATTTTCTATTTTTTACAAACATACCATGTCAGATAACCAAATATAAACATAATCCAACATACCACAATGAAGTTCAGGGGAGGCTATCTCATCTGCATAGTCAATCTGGATTAGCATAATATATGTATATATAATGAAATCAACATATCAATCGTCTCAACATCAACATCACCATAGCAATACAATTCTACAACGATGACCATCATAATGCATGCATAATAAACACATTGACAACTAACATGCATGCATGACAAACACATTGACAACTAACATGCATGCATGACAAACACATTTTGCCCATCCAGTTCAATGTTTGAACCTAGAAACTTTGATACCAACCTGTAACTACCCCTCCCATATTTTCCCAATTTCACTGGTCTGCCGAGGTAAATATGAGATGAAGTGTTACGATGACATGACCCGACCTCCAAGCTCTATTTATGGAAGTGGGGCCGATAACCTAACCACAAACTGATAATTCACAACATCCCTAAGGGCTACAATACACTCAAATGCCAAAGGACCAACCTAGGTGACCAAACCCTGAGTTGACACTTCTTTTCCACAAGATTAACCCCAAACTGTGTGCATGACAAGGGCCGGGTGCAGTTGAAGTCCTCCAATTGCATGCACATCACTGCCTCCATGCGGTTATGACCCAACTTGCTCAGTTGAGAGGGTGCAATCCCAATATCTGAGCCACCTTTCTAGGTCAATCTCCACACCGCTACCCAAAATTGCCTCAGATTTTCTAGAATCATAATTTACATGAAAACAAAGCTAAACATTCAAATTTGGAGGCACAACTTGACCTATACTACCTATAACACACTAGACATTTTGTCGAACACATGGCAAACATGTAAGATACGGGTCATGAGACCATACCTGATCATAATAGTTTGAGATTCATCTGAGAATCACCAAGAAGGCCCTATGTCCTCTCCACATAGCTGCAACAATGTCATTAGTCCATACATTCATCAACCAATCAATAACTAAATGATTCATGACAAGAGCCATAGATAATGCACATTATGTAACCAACATATAACCAGAAAATAACTAGCATAAAGATGATGGCAACTCAGCCATAGTATCTCCAACATAATCACTACAAATACTCATAGATCAAAATGAGGAAATGTCTCATATTAACATGTAAAAATACTAACCAAGTTGAGGACTTCCACATACCACACGACCATAGATTGGGCTAAACCAAATATCTCTTTCAGCTAATCACCCATGTGCCATATTCCAAGCATGAATGTGGGATCTCATGGAATAAACCAAAACAAAACCAAACCAAGGCTTCCAAAGGCTAAACCACCTCAACCCTCAACCACAGTGATTCCACCTCCAACATTCAAACCTGGAGGCATAACTTGACATGTACTACCTATAACACACTAGAGATTTTGTTGAACACATGGCAAACATGTAAGCTATGGGTCATGAGTGCATACCCGATCATAATAGTTTGAGATTCATCTGAGAATCAGTAAGAAGGCCCTATGTCCTCTCCACATAGCTGCAACAATGTCATTATTCCATACATTCATCAACTGATCAATAACTAAATGATTCATGACAAGAGCCATAGATAATGCACATTATGTAACCAACATATAACCAGAAAATAACCAGCATAAAGATCATGGCAACTCAACCATAGTATCACCAACATAATCACTGCAAATACTCATATATCACAATAAGGAAATTTCTCATATTAACATGTGAAAATACCAACCAAGTTGAGGACTTCCACATACCACATGACCATAGATTGGGCTGAATCAAATCTCTCTTTCAGCTAATCAACCTTGTGCCATATTCCAAGCATGAATATGGGATCTCATGGAATAAACCAAAACGAAACCAAAACTAGGGCTTCCAAAGGCCAAACAACCTCAACCCTCAACTACAATGATTCCACCTCCACGATCGAATATCACTAACACCAACCAAATCAGTCTCTACCCAAGATATTCAAGGCTCCAAGGACTAGTAACTCAACCCCCAACCTTCCAGGGCTCCAAGAACTAGTAACTCAACCCACAACCTTCCAGGGCTCCAAGAACTAGTAACTCAACCCAAAACCTTCCAGGGTTCCAGAGCGTTTGTCCAACCCGACTCCAGCGACTAGTAACTCAACCCACCAAGGGCTCCAGAGTGTTTGTCCTAACCTAGGCTCTAGGACTAGTAACTCAACCCAAGTTGTTCCAGGGCTTCCAGAGTGTTTGTTCCAACCCACATCCATACATAAAACAATCAAGTGGAAAAACCCACAACACCATTGTTATCTAGGAAATGTCAAGGCAAGGCTAAAACCATTGTCAATCAAGGCAAATCTCCATGCTAATGCCAACACATAACCAAAAAACCACATGCATATACCCTTGGGGGAACATCATCCTCAGTGTTCTATAGCACCTATGAAAGGAATCTGCTTAAAACAAAATATATTGCCCATGGAGATTTATAATATAGCTTGATGCAGTATTTACAATGATCAACTACTGAAAACCATGACCAAATAACAAACAAGACAACCATGACACGTATTGGAGTTTTATAACACAGCTCGTTGCGTTATCTACAACAACATCCATATATACATATACCTATAATAAAAACTCATTTGCTTGAACCAACAAATAACAAAGCATACATAGCCCGCATCTTATCAGCTATCTCCCATGTAGCTTCATCGGGCCTAACATGCTTCGACTATACTTTAACTTGCTTGATTGCTCTATTATGAAACATGAGTTATTTCTGCTGCAATGTGCATTGTGGTTATGTCTAGAATTCTCCCTCTGGTTCCACCTGCAATACATACTAGTCAATCACATGATCAACATCATGTACATACTTCTTAAGTAATGAAACATGGAAAACATCATGGATTTTCATTGTCGGAGGTAATGAAAGTATGTAGGCCACTAGTCCAATCCTCTCAAGGATCTCGAAAGGTATGCAATATCGAGGTGATAGCTTGGCACACACATGATCTAATCCTCAAGGAGCTCCTCTTGGGATTTATGCTTGAATACACAGGTTCCCCAACCTGAAACTCCTTAAATACTCTCTGTTGATCTGCATAACTCTTTTGCCTGTCTTGTGCTACCTTCAAATTCCTTTTAATAACCTAAATTTCCTATTCCATCTCGACCAACATATCTAGTCCAATCAACACCATGTTCATTGGATCGCTCTCGCTGATAGGAGTATTGCAACTCCGCCAATAAAGAAAATCAAGCTGACTCAACTTCAAGTATTCTCGATACCCATTATAATAAGCAAACTCTACCAATGGAAGATAGTCTTCCCACTTCCGATGTTGATGCATGACATACATCCTCAATAATCTTGTTGACCCTCTCTGTCTGTCCATCTATCTGTGGATGATAAGTTGTACTAAAAATTAACTTTGTCCCCAAGCCTGCAAACAACTCTTTCCAAAACTTGGAAGTGAACTTGGCATCTTTGTTGATTACAATCTTCTTAGGAACACCAAGAAATCTCACTATCTCCCTGATGAAAATCTAAGCTATCTCACTAGCTGAATTTGTAGACTTCCTTGCAATGAAGTGAGCTACCTTACTTAAATTGTCAACCACTAGCGTAATAGAATCATGTTGCTTTGATGTCCTTGGAAAAATTGTAATGAAATATATGGAAATGACCACCCATTTCCACTTTCGAATCGAAATACGCTGCAATAAACCACCTGAACGCTTACACTCTACGTTTACTAGCTGACAGTCCAAATATCTCGTAACAAACTCAACCACCTATTTCTTTAAGTTTGACCAGTGATAAAACTTCTTAATTGTTGTCAATGTCATATGATATATTGGGTGACATGAATACAAATTAACATGAAGCTCTCTCAAGATAAGCTTCTTGAGCTCACTATTATCCGACACATAAATCTTGTTCTTGAATCTGTTGTGAGGTGATACTCCTCATCCTATCACTTGTACCCTCCTGTTGTAACATGTGCCTCAATTATTTATACATGTCATCATGTTATCTTGCCTATAAGATCCGCTCCTATAAGTTTGTCCCATAAGAACTCACTACTGCAATGTGATTCACTTGCACTCTTCTACTAAGAGCATTTTCAACCCTATTCTCTTTTCCCTTGATATACCTGATCTTGAAGTCAAACTTACCAAGAGTAGCTAACCATATATATTTCTTGGCTTTTAGATTAGGTTGACCAAATAAGTATCTCATCCCAATGTGATCACTCATCAAAACAAATCTCCTGCCAAGAAGATAGTGTCTCCACATCTTCAATGCATGAATTATAGTTGTTATCTCAAGATTTCATGTCACATAGTTATGCTTGTGCTCATTCAATTTCCTTTTGTAGCATACTACTTGCCTTTACTGCATTAGGAATCCACCAAATCCTCTCTTGCAAGCATCTATACATACCAAAAACTCTTTGTCTGGATCTGCAATCTTTAAAACCGGAGCATTTGTAAGCAAATGCTTCTACTGCTCAAAGCAAGTTGCACACTACTTAGTCCACTGAAACTTATTTCCTTTTCATTGCAAAGATGTAATAAGATAGGAAATCTATGACAAGTTCCTAATGAACCGCCTATAATAACCTATTATTCCCATGAATGATCTAACCTCATCCACATTCCAAGGAGTTTCCCATTCCATGATAGATCTGATCTTTTCAGGGTCCACTATTATACCTTTCTTGGAAACAACATATCCCAAGTAATGAAATTTTTCCTGAAATAAACTACACTTACTAAGCTTGGCATAGAATTGATTCTCTCTTAGCAATCTTAACATTGTTGCGAGGTGTTCTGCATGCTCTTCCTCATTATTAGAATATATCAATAAGTCATCAATGAATGTTATCACAAACTTGTCTAGATAAGGACCCAACACACTATTCATCAAACACATAAAAGTAGCTAGAGCATTAATAAGACCAAACGAAACTACTACAAAATCACATTTCCCATCCCTAGTACGAAATGCAATTTTGTAAATGTCCTCTTCTTTGATGCGTACTTGATGATATCTTTATCTCAAGTCAATATTTGAAAACATTGTTGTGCTCTTTAACTGATCAAACAAATCATCGATTCACAACAAAGGATATATGTTATTGATAGTCACCTAGTTCAACTACCTATAATCAAGACATCCCTGAGAGTACCATCCTTTTTCTTCACAAACAATACTGGTGCACCCCAAGGTGACACACTTGGCCTAATTTATCCCTTATCAAGCGTTTCCTTAAGTTTCAACTTCAATTCCACCAATTCCTGAATGCTCATCCTGTATGGTGCCTTTGATGTTGGTTCTTCTCTTGCCATCAACTCAATAGAAATTTCCACTTCCCTATGAGGCGGTAACTCTAAAATGTCTGCTGGAAACACATCTTGAAACTGCTGAAAAATCAGATATCTCTTCAAGACTTCAACATACTCAACACCCTTCCCTTTGTCACTCGAAATATGAATTGAAAATAATACACATCCTTTCATGCAACTATGTTTTTCCTGCATAGTTGTAACCATTCTCACTAACGTAAGCTTCTTCTTACCCTGAAAGATTCTCCTCTCTCCATCGTCATCCAAGCACTCAATAACATTATCATAACAATCTACCTTAGTTTTGTGAATGTACAAGCAATCCATACCCAACAACATATTATATGATCCTAACAGAAGCACATTTAGATGCGTTGATGCAAACATATCGTTCAACTCAAATGCACAAGATCTCACCCAATGATGAGCTATTTTCTAAGTACTTGTAGCCAACTGCACCTACCAAGACTCTACATGCACTTCTTCATTCAAGCAACACTTATCCACCAGGTCGGGACTGATATGAGTATAGTTAGATCTAGGATCAAACAAAATAGAAACAATTTGATCACAAAGCTTACCTTCCATCTCGATAAAACATGCTTGATGATCAACCTGCCAATTATCTAATGTTGCATAAATTTGAGGAATAATCTGTCCAACATCCCAAATTATTTGTGCCTCCCGAGCACTGTAAATATGATGTCTGCCACCCTAATTTTGTGGAAAATATCTCTTGTGATGATCTCCACCACAAGTCCAACACTGCAAAGCCTTCCTGCCATCACCTTGTTCTGCTCCTTAGACTGAAATCCCTGTCCTCTATCAACTGCATTGAATTTCTTATACGACATTGCATTCTCCTTGTTACCTGCATCATGAGATCTTCTCCACTTCTTATCCCATTTTCCCTTATTCTTGTCACGATGTGTAAAATACCATGGATATTCCACTATACAGTTCGCCACAACAGATTTGATAATAATATATATTAAAATACTGAATTGTTACACTATTACAATTTTATTAAAATTCTAGGTCTATAGATTTAATTGTAATTAGTGCATGCATTCGAATGGAAATTATGCAGAAAAGTAGAGAACAACAAAATAAGCTCACACACACACATAAGACACAAGATATGCTCTCTAGGATACCCTTTCAAGAGAAAACCTAGTTGGAAGGTGAGGTTGCTTTGCTCTCTTTTTCTATCTAGAAATATGGCTGCAGGTACAATGCCCGTGGGCTACTACAATGCACATATCCTATCTGTGTGCTCTACCTCCTATCTCTCCTGGCCATCTTTTCTCAACTATGGAACAAAATGCTCTCAAAAGAATGGAATGCCTCTTCCTCCTAGTGGCATGGTTATAACACAACCTGATAGCCTACTAGTGGTTAAGTTTGACTACATCAATTCTTAACTAGAGTTAAAAAATAGACTCTTCTAGATTACTTTACATCACAAAGACGTGGTTAGCCCATTTTCCATGAATAATGGGGGCTGATGCGACATCCTCTCGAATTATTGGTGTGAAAACATGAAGGGCAACTTCTGAGTGGCATAACTTTTGCATACGGACTTTGATTGACGCACTTCTTACACCATTAGAAAGATCTCTATGTGTAGAACAACATGAAAAGGTGCACGATAAAGTGGCAAATTTTTACCCCCAAAAAGAATTGTTTGATGACTCAAAACGCTCCAAAAAGGTTTCATACCCCATTTCGCCAAATTGGGTCTTGCTAGTAAAAACGGTCTCATGAGTTGATTCCTTCACATTTTCCAATCCAAATGCATCACGATGGATAAAAAATAATATAATGATCCAATCTGGATCAGGTCATTACCGTTCCAACTCTGCTTAGGCTCCGACTTACGCTTAGACTGCTCATAACAATGTTTCAACTTCCCAATTACTTCCTCCAATGTTTTAGGCTCATCATTCTCAATCTGATCTTTAAATGCTCATGAATATCCACTAACGAATCTTCGAACCTTCTTCTTATCATCCTTAAGATATGGTAAATACCTCAATAGCTCCCAAAACTTATTCGTGTAATTCTTCATCTATCATAGATCCCATCTTCAACTCATAGAACTCCTTAACCTTATCCTCATAATATCTCTCTGGCAAGTACTTCTTTCTGGAAAGTCTCTTGAACTTATGCCAACTCAACTTCTCTATCTCGATGCCCTTGAATCACTTCACATCTTCCCACCAGATGTCCACTTTTCCCTTGAGACTCAACATAGTTATCTTAGCTTTCATATTCGTTGTATAATCATGCAGCTCGAAGAACTTCTTCATCCAAGTAACCACGCTTCTGCATCTTTCAGTTTCTTCATCTCTCCATCAAAGGTAGGAGGCTTGGATTTCCTAAACTCATTCGACAAGTACTTCTTCTTGTTCTTGATGTAAGGATGATAATGATGGTGTCTATATGAACTAGAACTAGAATAGAACCCATAATCACTGCCTCTCCTATTGGGTGTATCCATCAATCTACCACCTTTGATCGTGTCATCTTTGTCTAACCTATGCCCACAATGAGACCTACTACCATACGCCCCATTATTCCTGTCCTCTTCTCCATAACTAATATGTGGTTGTCCATGTATCTACAAATCTAATAAGTTATGAAGAATCACTGGATTGAGCTCTGCTTGCTTTTCTTGTGCCCTGACAAGTCTTTCCTGTGACTAAATGATCCTATCATTATCTTCTTTGCAGCTCCTGCTTTCTACCTTTAAACTTCTCAAGGAATCTGGTATGTAAGGAGAGTATTCATCTATACGCTTCTCATATAATCTATAAAGGGAGTCACGTAAACTCTAATCCACCATTTTGCATGTCATTTATGGTCTTCTACTTCTTGCAAACATACCATGTCAAATAACATAATATAAACATAATCCAACGTACCACAATGAAGTTCATGGGAAGCTATCTCATTTGCACAATCAATCCATATTAGCTCAACATATGTATATATAATGAAATCAACATATCAATCGTCTCAACATCAACATCACCATAGTGATACAAGACAATAATCACCATCACACTGCATGCATAACAAACACATCGACAACAAACATGCATGCATGAAAAACACAATCTTCCCATTCAACCCAAGTGTTTGAACCTGGAAGATTTGATACCAAACTGCAATCACCCCACCCACATTTACCCAATTTCATCGCATTGTGAGGGTAAATATGAGACGAAGAGTTACGATGACATGACCCTACCTCCAAGCTCTAGTTATGGAAGTGGGGTCAACAATCTGACCACGAACTGACAACTCACGACACCCCTCAGGGCTACAGGACACTTAAAGGCCAAAGGACCACCCTAGGTGACAAAACCCTAAGTTGGAACTGCTTTTCCACAAGATTAACCCCACACTGCATGCATGACAAGGGTTGGGTGCAGTTGAAGTCCTCCAACCACATCCACAACACTGCCTCCATGTGGTTGTGACCCAACTTGCCCAGTTCAGAGGGTGCAGTCTCAAAATCTAAGCCACCTTTCTAGGCGAGGCTCCATGTCACTGCCCATAACTGCTTGAGACTTTCTAAAATCATAATTGACATGACATCAAAGCTAAAAATTCAAACTTGGAGGCAAAACTTGACCTATACTTCCTATAACATATTAGAAATTTCTTCAAACACATGGAAAACAAGTAAGCTACAGGTCATGAGTGCATATATGATCACAATAGTCTAATATTCATCTAAGAATCACCAAGAAATCCATATGCCCTCTCCACATAAATGCAAAAACGTTATTAGCCCATACATTCATCAAACGATCAATAACTAAACGATTCATGACAAGAGCCATAGATAATACACATCATATAATCGACCTATAACCATAAAATAACCAACATAGAGATCATGGCAACTCAACCATAGTATCACCAACATAATCACTGTAAATACTCATAGATCACAAGATGAAAATGTCTCATATTAACATGTGAAAATGCCAACCAAGTGAGGGATTTCCATGTACCAACTGAACATAGCTTGGGCTGAACCAAATCTCTCTTTCAGCCAAACATCCTCGCGCCATATTACAAGCATGTATGAGGGATCTTATGGAATAATCCAAAACAAAACCAAACCAGGGCTTATAGAGGCTAAACCACATCAACCCTCAACCATAGTGATTCCACCTCCACGATCGGACATCACTAATACCAACCAAATTGGTCTCTACCTAAGTTATCCAGGGCTCTAGGAACTAGTAACTCAACCCACATCCTTCTAGGGATCTAGATCATTTGTCCAACCTGACTCTAGGGATTAGCAACTCAACCCACGAAGGGATCCAAAGCGTTTGTCCCAATCCAGGCTCTAGGACTAGTAACTCAACCCAAGTTGTTCTAGGGCTTCTAAAGTGTTTGTTCAAACCAAAAACCATAAGGAATTATGATCACCAATCAGAAAACAATCAAGTGGATAAACCCACAACACCATGGTTATCCAGGAAATGGGAAGGCTTCGCTAAAACGATTGTCAATCCAGGAAAATATCCATGCCAATGATAACACATAACAAAGAAATCATATGCATATACCATGCATCTAGAAATCAATAAGGAAATCACACATGCAACCAATTACCTGCAAGGCAATCCAGTTGTAGATGCTAATCCACCCGTTCCCTTGCACTTTCCTTCATTCCTTTGCCTTCTTTCTCCAAATCCAATGTATGCCAAAGTACTCTAAGAATGCTCCAAGAACACTCTAAGTGTGAAAGAGTGTGAGAGAACGAGAGAATAGAAGAGAGCTCCAAAATTTAATTGACAAAAGCTGTGAACTGATCCTAATAAGTCTTTTTTTTTATCATTGAGGCCTCTATTTTCTTTATTTTCCTGTCATGAAAATATGTGTCTCTTCACCTTCATTCTATCATATTTTCCTTTATTTCATAAATAAAATGACAATCATTACCCCTTTGTCTTTACCAATGCCTTTGCCAATTTCCATAGCCATTAATTAATCACCAATGACACCCATCACTATGTTTTGCCCAACATTTAGCTTGGAATATATGTCCCATGACCTTGGTAATATTTTATTTACATAAAAATTCAAACAGGAGCTCTTACAAACCCTCCCCCTTGGAGGAACACCGTCCTCGGTGTTCTATGATACCTATTACTAGCAAACCGCTGAAAATAGAACATACACTCCATGGAGCTTTATAACATAGCTCAATGAAATATTTACAATGATCAACTACTGCAAACCATGACCAACATAACAAACATGACAACCATATTGTTTATTGGATATTTATAACGCAAATCGTTGTTGTATCTACAACAACATCCATATATACATATACGTATACCAAAAACTCATTTACTTGAACCAAAAAATAATGAAGCATACATAGCCTGCATCTGATCAACCATCTTCCATGTAACTTCATTGGGCCCAAAGTGATTCCACTGCGCTTTAACCTGCTTGACTTCTCTATTCTAGAGCATGAGATGTTTTCGCTACAATATGCGTTGTGGTTTTGGCTGGAATTATCCCTCTGGTTCCACCTGCAATACATACCAGTCAATCACATGATTAACATTGTGTACATACTTCTTAAGTAATGAAACATGGAAAACATCATGGACTTTCACT
This sequence comes from Pinus tabuliformis, assembly GCA_031772625.1. Taxonomy (NCBI): domain Eukaryota; kingdom Viridiplantae; phylum Streptophyta; class Pinopsida; order Pinales; family Pinaceae; genus Pinus; species Pinus tabuliformis. The sequence continues at coordinate 483,669,725 of CM062811.1, read as the reverse complement.
TTCGGAGGAAGTGCAAGTCTGTAGACCACTGGGCCAATCCTCTAAAGGATATCGAAAGGTCTGCAATATCGAGTTGTCTACTTGGCACATGTTCCAATCCTCAAGGAGCTCCTCTTGGGCTTGATGCACAAATGCACATGTTCCCCAACCTGAAACTCCTAAAATACTTTGTGTTGATATGCATAACTCTTATGCATGTCCTTTGCTACTTGAAATTCCTTTTGATAACCTACATTTTATATTCCATCTTTGCCAACATATCTGGTCTAATCGACACCTTGTTCATTGGATCACTCCAGTTGATAGGAGTATTACAACTACGCCCATAAAGAACCTCAAACAAACTCATCTTCAAGAATTCTTGATACCTATTATTATATGGAAACTCTACCAGGGGAAGATACTCTTCCCATTTCTTATGTTGATGTTGACTTACATCCTCGACATGTCCTCAAGAATCCTGTTAACCCTCTTTGTCTGCCCATTTGTCAGCGGATGATAAGTTGTACTAAAAGTTAACTTTGTTCCTAAATCTACAAATAACTCTTTCCAAAACCTGGAAGTGAACTTAGCATCTCCATCGGACACAATCTTCTTATGAACACCATGCAATATCACTATCTCCCTGATGAAAATATGAGCTACCTCACTAGATGAATTCGTAGACTTAATTGCAATGAAGTGAGCTACCTTACTTAATCTGTCAACTACCACCATAATAAAACATGTTGCTTCGATGTCCTTGGAAAACCTGTAATGAAATCAAATGAAATTACCTCCCATTTCCACTCTGGAATCATAATCGACTACAATAAACCACCTGGATGCTTACACTTTGCTTTTACCTGCTGACAGTCAAGACATCTCGCAACAAACTCAACCACCTCTTTCTTCAAGTTTGACCAATGATAAAACTTCTTAACTATTGTCATTGTCTTCTGATATCTCGGGTGACCTAGATACAACTTAACATGAAGCTCTCTCAACATAAGCTTCTTGAGCTCACTGTTATTAGTTAAATAAATCATGTTCTTGAATCTGAGAAAGTCATTTGTTGTGAGGTGAAACTCCTCATCCCTATCAACTGTACCCTGCTACTGTAACCCGTGCCTCAACTGTCAATATCTGTCATCATGTTATCCTGTCTACAAGATCCACTCCTCGAGTCTGTCCCATATGAAATCACTGTTGCAATATGATTCACCTGTACTCTTATACTAAGAGCATTTGCAACCCTGTTCTCTTTTCCTTTAATGTAACTGATCTCGAAGTCAAACTCACTTATGGTAGCTAACCATCTAGCTTGCTTAGTGTTCATATTAGGTTGATCAAATATGTATCTCAGGCCACTGTGATCACTCACCATGTCAGGCCAGGAGGTAACTCCTCAAATGAATAGTGTTTGTGCATTAATGTTGATCATGTTGAGATTGCAACAAGATGATGGAGCTTAGTGAAAAGAGTCGCCTTCACTAAGTGGGCCCGCAGGCTATTTTTGGCGCAACTCTATTTTTAGACTATGTCTATTTTTAGACATATGGATCATGTCTATGGATTGCAGGTTGTTGTTTATGGATGATTGATCAAGTTGGGAAAAAACAGATGGAATTCTATTTTTGATGAAAGTGTGAGTGATCACAGTGTGAGTGATCAAAGTCAAAAATAGAAAAGTCAAATATTATTATCTCACAATAATATTTGGACTATAAACTTAATCTTATTCTCTTGGAGCACTTCAGTTTGAGCTACAGAAGTGGCACATGCAGCTGTCAAAAGGAAATACGCTTTTCTTATGAGTCAGTTGAGTTGTTGCATGCATGACTTCAGTTAGAACTCAATCAGTTGAGTTTGGTGGAGTTGATTGTGGAGTTGATGGAGTTGTGTTCAGTTTAGCTTTGTTAAACTAGTTGTATTTAGTCTAACTGGCAAATAGACTAGAGATGAGTTGGGTGAATTAGTTATTAATTAATTCACAAGTTATTAACTCATAATACAACTAATGAATACATCAGTTAACTCAGTTGCATGTCAGTGCATGTTCAGTTCAACAGGGACAGGTGGTAGAGAATCAGATTGCTATCAGTTGTGACTATAGTTGTGCACCAGATCTTGCACAATCAAAGGATTGAGTATGCCAATGAGTTTGCTCACGTATTTGCCCACATTATAGCTTGTGCTCACGTCCAACAAAGAGTGAGTGACTATTTTGCAGGTGAAAAACGAGTTTGGTAAGCCATTCTCATCAGTTCTTGAGCAGGTATTGAGCAGTGGAGGCAGGCAAGCAGTGGAAGAGATTTGGAGATTAGATCTGAGCTGTATTGTGTGTAACAGAGGTGGAGATACTTGTGAGAAGTATTATGCAGTGTAATGTTACATGACTCAATCATTAATATACAGATAGTTGGGGTTTTTAGCGAGATGCTTTCCCCGGGATACATACTGTGTTAATGTGTGAATGCTCTTGATGTTTTATTGTTATTGATGCTGCTATATTGATGATCAACTAGAGGAGCTTATGTATTGTGTATGTTTTCCACAATAGTACATGATCAGGATAATCTCCATTGAATATGTGTTAAATTATTCAAAATTTCTACAGATCATAGATATATACATGGAGGTAGAGACTTTTTGGCTTCATCTCCCACTGTCTCTTCATATTCTAGCTCTCCTTATTTTCTATTTACACTATTTTACATATTCACCCAATCCCAATGATTAAGTTTCAACACTCCCCCCCTTAATCTGAAGGGATGTTGGTGAGTCCAAGCATCGTTCTAAATCTTTCGAACTTTTCTCTTCCAAGTGCTTTGGTGAGGATGTCTGCAATCTACTTATTTGTGGAACAATGGCGTAGATGGATTGTCTTGGTCTCAACATGATATCAAATCAGATGGTATTTTTTATTGATGTGCTTCATTCGATCACAGAACTTTAGGTTATTAGCCAACTTTATTGCAAAAGTGTTGTCAATCATGAGTGGAGTCGAATGCACTTGTTTCAACTGCAAATCTTCCAGAATTTTCTTGAGCCATACAATGTCCTTTGTTGCTTCAATTACTGCCACATATTCTGCCTCTGTTGTGGAATCTATTGGAACTGATTGTTTGTGTGACCTCCAGGAGATAGCTCTTAATCCAAGACCCATAACATAACCTGAAGTAGATACCCCAATTTCTTTATCTCTGTCGAAGTCTAAATCAGAGTATCTAATCAAGCTGAAGTGGCCCACTTGTGTATACCTAATTCCAAAGTCTTGAGTCCCCTTCAAGTACTTTAGAATTCTTTTCACAGCAGACCAATGTCCCTAATAGGGCTTTTGCATAAACCTGGAGAGGATTCCAACAACAATGAAATGTTTGGTCTTGTAGTAGTCAGGTAGTTGAGACTTCCTACAAGTTGTCTATGCTTTGTTGCATCCTCAAATTATTTTCCTTCAATGGATGCGAGCTTTAAGTTCTGTTCCATTGGAGTAGTCAAATGATTGCACTCATCCATGCAAAACTTGTTCAACATATCTCTAATCTACTTCTTCTGAGAGAGGAATATAACTTTGGATGTTGAGTTACTTCAATAGCAAGATAGTAGTGAACATACGCCAAGTCTGTCATTTCAAAACCTTTCCTCAATTCCTTCTTTATGGAGGAAATATAGCTCTCATTGTTCTCTCTCATCAAAAGACCATCGACATACACCACAAGATATACAATTGATTTGCGAACTTTCTTGAAAAACAAAGTTGCATAATCAAGATCATAATGTTTGAAGTTGAGTTTGAGAAGATGCTACGTTAACTTCTTGTACCAGGTTCACGGTGCCTGCTTGAGGCCATACAAGGATTTTACAAGCTTGCATACTTTATGTTCTTGATCCTTCACAACAAATCCTTCTGGCTGGGACATAGAAACATTATCTTTCAAATTTCATTTCAAGAAATTAGTTTTTACATCCATTTGATGAACTTTCCAAATGTTTTGAGTTGCGAAGGTAAAGAGTGTCCTGATGGTAGCCCACTTTGTTTTGGGGGAAAAATTCTCCTCATATTCGACCCCTTCCTTTTGTGCAAAACCTTTTTCCACAAGCCTGACTTTATGCTTGTCAAGTGAGCCATCAACTTTATACTTGTTCTTGTAGACTCACTTGCAACCTATTGGTTTGGTTCCCAATGGAGGATCAACTAGCTTCCAAGTGCCATTCTTTATCAAGGCATCATACTCCTTTTGCATCACTTCTTTCCATTGATCATGAAAAGTGGCTTCTTTGAAGGAAGTTGGTTCAAAATCTAAAGACACATCCAGTTCACAATCATAAGAACCATCCATATCAATAGGTGAATAAGAATCATCCGCGTCACCTCCATTTTTCCTGGTTGAATCATGAAAAGTCTATTTGCTATGTTTTCCTAGAATAAAAGCATCACAATACTTAAGTTTCCTAGGAATTGTAGGCAAACTAGTAAAACCACTTTTCTTCAACAAGCGAAGGTTGTTTTAGTTCAAGTGTCCAAATCTAGCTTGCCATAAAAGACTTCATGGAAATGTACCTTCATCATAATGAGAACTGTATGAGAAGTTCTATGCATGAGCAGAGGTACCTTGCAGCTTCATAAGTTTTTCTTCTTATATCTCTGTCATGATAAGTGAGTGATCTGATGCTTTTTTGACCTCAACCTTGCCATCAAACATATGAATGGAGTGTCCTTGCTAGCAGATGTGGACCAAAGACAACAAGTTTCTCCTCAGCTTCGAGAGATATAACACATCATGCAGAAGAAAGTCTTGAAGACCATGCAGTTCGAGCTTAATTATGCCAAGCCCAGATGGCTTGAGTTTTGACTTGTCTGCAAAGTATACTGCTCCATCAACATTGTCAGTAAATTCTTCAAAAAAATATCTTTTAAAAGTCATGTTGCAAGTCTCTCCTAAATCAAGCAACCAATCATTTTTCTAAGAAGCAAGTGAAGCATTAAACAAATCTTCAGTTACTCCAATATTACAATGTGCCACAACATAGTGAGCGGATTTAGGTGCTTTACCTTTCCCTTTGTCATTGGTTTTACCTTTGGCTTCATTCCTTTCCTACTCAATTTTGTCCCGAGGCAACTTAGATGTGGATGCATCATGTCCATCTCTATTGCAACATATGCAATCAAGATCAGACTTTTCTCCTTGGAACTGTCTGCTCCTCCTGCCTCTAAAATTCCTTTTTCCTCTACCTATTTGTCCACCTCTTGCTCTAGAAGAATTGTGTGCATGATTCTTCTCTTTATGTGCAAGACACACAACTTCTTCAAAACACTAAGGAGTTGTCTTCTTCCTAAATTCCTTCTCTCTCTCAACAAAATTCTTCTCAAGGGAGTCAAAGGTAATATCCTTGAGGTTTCCACTTGCTTGCAATGACTCAAGATAATTTGAATAAGTGGGATATAGTTCCTTGACATAAGATATGAGAGGAATCTCTATTTGAACACCAGTGGTTTTGATATCATGCATAATAGGTCTTACTTCTGATGCTAAAGCAAGATGATCATCATTTTCAATTCAAGACTAACTAATTTAATCATCAATTGGACAACTTCAAGTTCAGAGTGTGAGTCATATAGTTCCTTCAACTTTTGTGAGGCTTCAAAAGCATTTGAAAATGGTGACATATGGCAACTCACCTCTTCATTTATAGATGCTACAATCAAGGCATAGGCCTTGCTGTTATTGTTTTCCCAAAATGGCAATCTCCTTATCTGAAATGGGGTTTGTAGGTTCATTATCTCCTTCTCCTACGAAAACTCCTTTCCACAACTCATTGAAAATGAGAGTGTATTTTATCTTCCGTGACCATTCAGGATAGTTCTCTTTTCTCAAGAGAACTACTCCAACAATAGATATCAATGAATGCATCAAAAAAATTGATTTAGGCTCAAAATACTTGCAAATTTTTTGATGTCTTTGTAAATTGATTGATTATTTTTACAAAAAAAATCTTCATTTAAGAGTATAAACCCTTAATATTCCTCCAAATTCCATGCAATTTTATACCTCCTTCAAACAAAATTCACCTCCTTTTAAAAAGTATACCACTCATACCTTTAAAAATAATACACCATTCACTTTATAATTTCATTTAAAAAGGGACACAAGGAATATATATAAATGTTCACTTATGAACCTTACGACCTTCAAAAAGGAATTATATGAATTCCAATAATGAACTCAACAAACTCGACATTCAACATAGAGATACCATCTCTAGCACTGCGAAGATCGATGATGGTTGAGATCTATGGGGGAGGAGGCGTTAATATGGAACGGGGAGGAGGCGTTATACAGACCATCATTTTTATGCAACATACAACGAGGAATGAATATGATAGCGTAATATGAAATGCATATGTAAAAAAAATGGCAGTATGGGTAGTGTGGTATGGTAGCGTTCAATGAGGAGTCGGGACCGATGGTAGAAGATTGTTATCGGAGTTGTGCTGATAGCGCATCATATTATTTAGCGTGTGGTGAGCACTAGTATTGCAACAATAATGCTGCAACTCTTGGGCTTTCTACTTTACTTTTATCAACCCGGCAGTTCGTAACAAACTTGGAAGCGACGGTGCTGTATGCACAAGTACTAGTTCTTGCTATAGGCTGTCATTTGGTCAGCTGACGCAAGATCACTAGGAGCTCAAGCCAATTTCTATGGATTCCAGAAGAAGCTCTATATGTGATGAAAGAAGGGAAAGCTTACTCTACAGAGGCTGCTCTACTTGCAGAAAGGAAAAGAAGATTGAAATGTAAAGTAAACCTAGCAAACCATACTTAACCAACTAATACTACTTTTGGAGAAAGAGAGATGAAAAACCATGAAATGAATGCCATTACCTACTCAGGAAGTAGACAACATCTACTCAAGCTATTCCTAGAAGTAAATGAGCATAAAAACATATTTTTGGATTTTTATGTGAAATTGCCATGCATGTAATTTATTTGATTGTGAATGTGACAACGATTAGGTGGTGATGGAGGGCGGTTTTGGGACTTGAGAAGATGTAGGATGGTGTGGATGGTCCTAGGAAGTCTCAGGTGGCCTTTTGGAGGCTTTTCCCCCAATCGGACTTCAAAAAGAAGCCTGCAGGAAAATCTACAGGAGGCTGCATGGGATCTACAAGAGGTCTACAAGAGGATGCTGAGCGCAATTTTGAAGGTTTTGAAGGTGTGAGAGTGGGTGGAAAGGGTATCTGAAGGCTGGGATGATGTGTTAAGGCACCTATGGGTCACGAAAGATTGCTAGGAGAGGAAAAGATGGTCGGGAAAGAGGAAGAAATCCTATGGAAAAACACAGAAAACTAAGGTAGATTTGAGGTGAACTTTGGGCGACCTGTAGGGCATAGATCAAGGAGAGAATGTGATGGTTGGTAGGCTGACTTGCTATGAGAAGAGATTTGTTGCAAAAGGACCTGAAAATCAAACAAGGAGATCAAGCAAGCAAGGAAACTAAGTACATCAAAAAAACAAAATTTTGCATCAAGCTAATCTAGATTATGAGCTATGAAAAGAAATGCTAAAAAATGCTATAATGAGAGAAAACATGGAAGGAAACTTATTGCAGGACAAAAATTAGCATGGTGAAAGAGATCTAAAGTAAAGCATTAACCTTCTAACAAATTGCAACACTAGAAATCCTATGGAGAAGGCAAATCTGTGTTTTTTTGTGGCAGCAAGAGGGTCTTAGCCTCAGTTCATGGTCCCAAAGGGAGGAAAGAATGCCAAGGCTTTGTTGATGGCCTTTTTGTATCTTCTTTCTATCACTGTTCAACCTGCTATAGAAAACTCAAATGGAAACAACCTTCTAAATTACCAAAAGCAACTTGTTCTTAACCAAGAAAGAAATTTATCTGACAACAACTAATCCATAAACTAAAACAAAGTATATAAATACAAACAAGAGGAGCTTGGCTGCTTGGATTGGGCCCTAACCCAAGATCTTCAGTGCTCTGAGGTAACTCAGTGCTAGCTCAAAAAGGATCTCATCTTTATTATCAAAATAACAATAGGATTACATGAAACTGTCAACAAAAGTAAGCTCGAAGTTGAGCAGAGCAATGCTGCAACAAAAAGTCAAAAATTTGACTAACTTCCTAGTGAGGCCCTAGGCCTTTCTACTTATACAACTGAAGCTCCCAATAGCTTCCTTAAAATCAAGGAGGCTTGGCTCCCAAAACTCCAGATAAACATAAGTTATCCTCCACTTGCTCAACTGCCTCTTAGTGCATTGATTTGGTTGTTTGTGCTCTGAGTTGCATGAAGGAGAATTCAAAGTGGGGAGTCATAAATGAGGGGGATACCCTCCTATAAATCCTCTCCTTTTTCCACTTCGAATTATTGCTGCCAATTGTCCATTAAATCTTACACTCTACTTTTACTAGCTGACAGTCCAAATATCTCATAACAAACTCAACCACCTATTTCTTTAAGTTTGACCAATGATAAAACTTCTTAATTATTGTTAATGTCATATGATATATTGGGTGACATGAATACAACTTAACATGAAGCTCTCTCAAGATAAGCTTCTTGAGCTCACTATTATCCGACACATAAATCTTGTTCTTGAATATGTTTTGAGGTGATACTCCTCATCCTATCACCTGTACCCTCCTGTTGTAACATGTGCCTTAATTGTTTATACATGTCATCATGTTATCTTGCCTATAAGATCCGCTCCTGCAAGTTTGTCCCATAAGAACTCACTATTGCAATGTAATTCACTTGCACTCTTCTACTAAGAGCATTTGCAACCCTATTCTTTTTTCCCTTGATATACTTGATCTTGAAGTCAAACTTACCGAGAGTAGCTAACCATATATATTTCTTGGCGTTCAGATTAGGTTGACCAAATAAGTATCTCGTCCCAATGTGATCACTCATCAAAACAAACCTCCTGCCAAGAAGATAGTGTCTCCACATCTTCAACGCATGAATTATAGTTGTTATCTCAAGATTTCATGTCACATAGTTATGGTTGTGCTCATTCAATTTTCTTTTGTAACATACTACTTGCCTTCACTGCATTAGGAATCCACCAAATCCTCTCTTGCAAGCATCTATACATACCAAAAAATCTTTGTCTGGATCTGCAATCTTCAAAACCGGAGCATTTGAAGCAAATGCTTCAACTGCTCAAAACAAGTTGCACACTCCTTAGTCCATTGAAACTTATTTCCTTTTCATTGCAAAGATGTAATAAGATAGGAAATCTATGACAAGTTCCTAATGAACCGCCTATAATAACCTATTATTCCCATTAATGATCTAACCTCATCCACATTCCAAGGAGTTTCTTAATCCATGATAGATCTGATCTTTTCAGGGTCCACTATTATACCTTTCTTGGAAACAACATATCCCAAGTAATGAAATTTTTCTTGAAAGAAACTACACTTACTAAGCTTGGCATAGAATTGATTCTCTCTTAGCAATCTTAACACTGTTGCGAGTTGTTCTGCATGCTCTTCCTCATTACTAGAATATATCAATAAGTCATCAATGAATGTTATCACAAACTTGTCCAGATAAGGACACAACACACTATTCATCAAACATATAAAAGTAGCTAGAGCATTAATAAGACCAAACGAAACTACTACAAACTCATATTTCCCATCCCTAGTACAAAATGCAATTTTGTAAATGTCCTCTTCTTTGGTGCGTACTTGATGATATCTTTATCTCAAGTCAATATTTGAAAACATTGTTGCGCTCTTTAACTGATCAAACAAATCATCGATTCACAACAAAGGATATATGTTCTTGATAGTCACCTAGTTCAACTACCTATAATCAATACATAACCTGAGAGTACCATCCTTTTTCTTCACAAACAATACTGGTGCACCCCAAGGTGACACACTTGGCCTAATTTATCCCTTATCAAGCATTTCCTTAAGTTTCAACTTCAATTCCACCAATTCCTGAATGCTCATCCTGTATGGTGCCTTCGATGTTGGTTCTTCTCTTGCCATCAACTGAATAGAAATTTCCACTCCCTATGAGGTGGTAAATCTAAAATGTCTGCTGGAAACACATCTTGAAACTGCTGAAAAATCAGATGTCTCTTCAAGAATTCAACATACTCAACACCCTTCCCTTTGTCACTGGAAATATGAATTGAAAACAATACACATCCTTTCATGCAACTATGTTTTTCCTGCATAGTTGTAACCATTCTCACTGACGTAAGCTTCTTCTTACCCTGCAAGATTCTCCTCTCTCCATCGTCATCCAAGCACTCAATAACCTTATCATATCAATCTACCTTAGTTTTGTGAATGTACAACAAATCCATACCCAACAACATATTGTATGATCCTAACAGAAGCACATTTAGATGCGTTGATGCAAACATACCGTTCAACTCAAATGCACAAGATCTCAACCAATGATGAGCTATTTTCTAAGTACTTGTAGCCAACTGCACCTACCAAGACGCTACATGCACTTCTTCATTCAAGCAACACTTATCCACTAGGTTGAGACTGATATGAGTATAGTTAGATCTAGTATCAAACAAAATAGAAACAATTTGATCACAAAGCTTACCTTCCATCTCGATAAAACATGCTTGATGATCAACCTGCCAATTATCTAATGTTGCATAAATTTGAGGAATAATCTGGCCAACATCCCCAATTATTTGTGCCTCCCGAGCACTGTAAATATGATGTTTGCCACCCTAATTTTGTGGAAAATATCTATTGCAATGATCTCCACCACAAGTCCAACACTCCAAAGCCTTCCTGCCATCACCTTGTTCTGCTCCTTAGACTGAAATCCCTGTCCTCTATCAACTGCATTGAATTTCTTATACGACATTGCATTCTCCTTGTTACCTGCATCATGAGACCTTCTCCACTTCTTATCCCATTTTCCCTTAGTCTTGTCACGATGTGTAAAATACCATGGATATTCCACCATACAGTTCGCCACAACAAATTTGATAATAATATATATTAAAATACTGAATTGTTACACTATTACAATTTTGTTAAAATTCTAGGTCTATAGATTTAATTGTAATTAGTGCATGCATGTGAATGGAAATTATGCAGAAAAGTAGAGAACAACAAAATAAGTTCACACACACACATAAGACACAAGATATGCTCTCTAGGACACCCTTTCAAGCGAAAACCTAGTTGGAAGGTGAGGTCGCTTTGCTCCCTTTTTCTGTCTAGAAATATGGCTGCAGGTACAAAGCCCGTGGGCTACTACAATGCACATATCCTCTCTGTGTGCTCTACCTCCTATCTCTCCTGGCCATCTTTTCTCAACTATGGAACAAAATGCTCTCGAAAGAATGGAATGCCTCTTCCTCCTAGTGGCATGGTTATAACACAACCTGATAGCCTACTAGTGGTTAAGTTTGACTACATCAATTCTTATCTAGAGTTAAAAAATAGACTCTTCTAGATTACTTTAATCACAAAGACGTGGTTAGCCCATTTTCCATGAATAATGGGGGCTGACGCGACATCCTCCTGAATTATTGGTGTGAAAACAGGAAGGGCAACTTCAGAGTGGCATAACTTTTGCATACGGACTCTGATTGACACACTTCTTACACCGTTAGAAAGATCTCTACGTGTAGAACAACATGAAAGGGTGCACGATAAAGTGGCAAATTTTTACCCCCAAAAAGAATCGTTTGATGACTCAAAACGCTCCAAAAAGGTTTCATACCCCATTTCGCCAAATTGGGTCTTGCTAGTAAAAACGGTCTCGTGAGTTGATTCCTTCACTTTTTCCAATCCAAATGCATCACGATGGATAAAAAATAATATAATGATCCAATCTGGATCATGTCATTACCGTTCCAACTCTGCTTAGGCTTCGACTGCTCATAACAATGTTTCAACTTCCCAATTACTTCCTCCAATGTTTTAGGCTCATCATTCTCAATCTGATCTTTAAATGCTCATGAATATCCATTAACGAATCTTCGAACCTTCTTCTTCTCATACTTAAGATATGGTACATACCTCAATAGCTCCCAAAACTTATTCATGTAATTCTTCATCTATCATAGATCCCATCTTCATCTCATAGAACTCCATAACCTTATCCTCATAGTATCTCTTTGACAAGTACTTCTTTCTGGAAAGTCTCTTGAACTTATTCCAACTCAACTTCTCTATCCCAATGCCCTTGAATCACTTCACATCTTCCCACCAGATGTCCTCTTTCCCTTGAGACTCAACATAGTTATCTTAGCTTTCATATTTGCTGTATAATCATGCAGCTCGAAGAACTTCTTCATCCAAGTAACCACGCTTCTGCATCTTTCAGTTTCTTCATCTCTCCATCAAAGGTAGGAGGCTTGGATTTCTTGAACTCATTCGACAAGTACTTCTTCTTGTTCCTGATGTAAGGATGATAACGATGATGTCTATATGAACCAGAACTAGAATAGAACCCATTATCACTGCCTCTCCTATCGGGTGTATCCATCCATCTATCACCTTTAATCGTGTCATCTTTGTCTAACCTATGCCCACAATGAGACCTACAACCATACGCCCCATTATTCATGTCCTCTTCTCCATAACTAATATGTGGTTGTCCATGTATCTACAAATCTAATAAGTTATGAAGAATCACTGCATTGAGCTCTGCTTGCTTTTCTTGTGCCCTGACAAGTCTTTCCTGTGATTGAATGATCCTATCATTATCTTCTTTGCAGCTCCTGCTTTATACCTTTAAACTTCTCAAGGAATCTGCTATGTAAGGAGAGTATTCATCTCTATGCTTCTCATATAATCTATAAAGGGAGTCACATAAACTCTAATCCACCATTTTGCATGTCATTTATGATCTTCTACTTCCTGCAAACATACCATGTCAAATAACATAATATAAACATAATCCAATGTACCAAAATGAAGTTCATGGGAAGCTATCTCATTTGCACAAGCAATCCATATTAGCTCAACATATGTATATATAATGAAATCAACATATCAATCGTCTCAACATCAACATCACCATAGTGATACAAGACTACAACAATGACCATCACACTGCATGCATAAGAAACACATCGACAACAAACATGCATGCATGACAAACACAATCTTCCCATTCAACCCAAGTGTTTGAACCTAGAAGATTTGATACCAACTGCAATCACCCCGCCCACATTTACCTAATTTCATCGCATTGTGAGGGTAAATATGAGACGAAGAGTTACGATGACATGACCCTACCTCCAAGCTCTATTTATGGAAGTGGGGTAAACAATCTGACCACGAACTGACAACTCACAACACCCCTCAAGGCTACAGGACACTTAAAGGCCAAAGGACCACCCTAGGTGACAAAACCCTAAGTTGGCACTGCTTTTCCACAAGATTAACCCCACACTGCATGCATGACAAGGGTTGGGTGCAGTTGAAGTCCTCCAACCACATCCACAACACTGCCTCCATGTGGTTGTGACCCAGCTTGCCCAGTTCAGATGGTGCAGTCTCAAAATCTGAGCCACCTTTCTAGACGAGGCTCCATACCACTGCCCATAACTGCTTGAGACTTTCTAAAATCATAATTGACATGACATTAAAGCTAAAAATTCAAACTTGGAGGCAAAACTTGACCTATACTTCCTATAACATATTAGACATTTCTTCAAACACATGGAAAACAAATAAGCTACAGGTCATGAGTGCATATATGATCACAATAGTCTAATATTCATCTAAGAATCACCAAGAAATCCATGTGCCCTCTCCACATAAATGCAACAACGTTATTAGCCCATACATTCATCAAACGATCAATAACTAAACGATTCATGACAAGAGCCATAGATAATACACATTATATAATCGACCTATAACCATAAAATAACCAACATAGAGATCATGGCAACTCAACCATAGTATCACCAACATAATCATTGTAAATACTCATAGATAACAAGATGGAAATGTCTCATATTAGCATGTGAAAATTCCAACCAAGTGAGGGACTTCCATGTACCAACTGACAATAGCTTGGGCTGAACCTAATCTCTCTTTCAGCCAAACATCCTCACGCCATATTACAAGCATGTATGAAGGATCTTATGGAATAATCCAAAACAAAACCAAACCAGGGCTTATAGAGGCTAAACCACATCAACCCTCAACCATAGTGATTCCACCTCCACGATCGGACATCACTAATACCAACCAAATTGGTCTCTACCTAAGTTATCCAGAGCTCTAGGAACTAGTAACTCAACCCACATCCTTCTAGGGATCTTGATCATTTGTCCAACTTGGCTCTAGGGATTAGTAACTCAACCCACGAAGGGATCCAAAGCGTTTGTCCCAATCTAGCCTCTAGGACTAGTAACTCAACCCAAGTTGTTCTAGGGCTTCTAAAGTGTTTGTTCAAACCAACAACCATAAGGAATTATGAGCACCAATCAGAAAACAATCAAGTGGATAAACCCACAACACCATGGTTATCCAGGAAATGGGAAGGCTTGGCTAAAACGATTATCAATCCAGGAAAATATCCATGCCAATGATAACACATAACAAAGAAATCATATGCATATACCATGCATCTAGAAATCAATAAGGAAATCACACATGCAACCAATTACCTGCAAGGGAATCCAGTTGTAGCTGCTAATCCACCTGTTCCCTTGCACTTTCCTTCATTCCTTTGCCTTCTTTCTCCAAATCCAATGTATGCCAAAGTACTCTAAGAATGCTCCAAGAACACTCTAAGTGTGCAAGAGCGTGAGAGAACGAGAGAATAGAAGAGAGCTCCAAAATTGAACTGACAAAAGCTGTGAACTGATCCTAATAAGTCTTTTTTTATCATTGAGGCCTCTATTTTCTTCATTTTCCTTCTATTTTCCTGTCATGCAAATATGTGTCTCTTCACCTTCATTCTATCATATTTTCCTTTATTTCATAAATAAAATGACAATCATTACCCCTTTGTCTTTACCAATGCCTTTGCCAATTTCCATAGCCATTAATTAATCACCAATGACACCCATCACTATGTTTTGCCCAACATTTAGCTTGGAATATATGTCCCATGACCTTGGTAATATTTTATTTACATAAAAAATCAAACAGGAGCTCTTACAAACCCTCCCCCTTGGAGGAACACCGTCCTCGGTGTTCTATGATACCTATTTCTAGCAAACCGCTGAAAATAGAACATACACTCCATGGAGCTTTATAACATAGCTCAATGCAATATTTACAATGATAAACTACTGCAAACCATGACCAACATAACAAACATGACAACCATATCGTTTATTGGATATTTATAACGTAAATCGTTTTTGTATCTACAACAACATCCATATATACATATACGTATACCAAAAACTCATTTGCTTGAACCAAGAAATAATGAAGCATACATAGCCTGCATCTGATCAACCATCTTCCATGTAACTTCATTGGGCCCAAAGTTCTTCCACTGCGCTTTAACCTACTCGACTTCTCTATTCTAGAGCATGAGATGTTTCTGCTACAATATGCGTTGGTTTTGGCTGGAATTATCCCTCTGGTTCCACTTGCAATACATACCAGTCAATCACATGATTAACATCGTGTCGATACTTCTTAAGTAATGAAACATGGAAAACATCATGGACTTTCACTTTCGGAGGAAGTGCAAGTCTGTAGGCCGCTGGTCCAATCCTCTAAAGGTTCTCGAAAGGTCTGCAATATCGAGTTGTCTGCTTGGCCATGTTCCAATCCTCAAGGAGCTCCTCTTGGGCTTGATGCACAAATGCACATGTTTCCCAACCTAAAAATCCTAAAATACTTTGTGTTGATATGCATAACTCTTATGCCTGTCCTTTGCTACTTGAAATTCCTTTTGATAACCTACATTTTATATTCCATCTTTGCCAACATATCTGGTCTAATCGACAATAACTATTTCCAAAACCTGGAAGTGAACTTAACATCTCCATCAGACACAATCTTCTTAGGAACACCATGCAATATCACTATCTCCCTGATGAAAATATGAGCTGCCTCACTAGATGAATTCGTAGACTTAATTACAATGAAGTGAGCTACCTTACTTAATCTGTCAACTACCACCATAATAAAACATGTTGCTTCGATGTCCTTGGAAAACCTGTAATGAAATCCATGGAAATTACCTCCCATTTCTACTCTGGAATCATAATCGACTACAATAAACCACCTGGATTCTTACACTTTGCTTTTACCTGCTGACAGTCATGACATCTCGCAACAAACTCAACCGCCTCTTTCTTCAAGTTTGACCAATGATAAAACTTCTTAACTATTGTCATTGTCTTCTGATATCTTGGGTGACCTAGATACAACTTAACATGAAGCTCTCTCAACATAAGCTTCTTGAGCTCACTGTTATTAGTTAAATAAATCATGTTCTTGAATCTGAGAAAGTCATTTGTTGTGAGGTGATACTCCTCATCCCTATCAACTGTACCCTGCTACTGTAACTCGTGCCTCAATAGTCAATATCTGTCATAATGTTATCCTGTCTACAAGATCCACTCCTCGAGTCTTTCCCATATGAAATCACTGTTGCAATATGATTCACTTGTACTCTTATACTAAGAGCATTTGCAACCCTGTTCTCTTTTCCCTTAATGTAACTGATCTCGAAGTCAAACTCACTTATGGTAGCTAACCATCTAGCTTGCTTAGCGTTCATATTAGGTTGATCAAATATGTATCTCAGGCCACTGTGATCACTCACCATGTCAGGCCAGGAGGTAACTCCTCAAATGAATTGTGTTTGTGCATTAACGTTGATCATAGATATATACATGGAGGGAGAGACTTTTTGGCTTCATCTCCCATTGTCTCTTCATATTCTAGCTCTCCTTATTTTCTATTTACACTATTTTACATATTCACCCAATCCCAATGATTAAGTTTCAACATTCCCCCCCTTAATCTGAAGGGATGTTGGTGAGTCCAAGCATCGTTCTAAATCTTTCGAACTTTTCTCTTCCAAGTGCTTTGGTGAGGATGTCTGCAATCTACTCATTTGTGGAACAATGTCGTAGATGGATTGTCTTGGTCTCAACATGATGTCAAATCAGATGGTATTTTTTATTGATGTGATTCATTCGATCACGGAACTTTAGATTCTTAGCCAACTTTATTGCAAAAGTGTTGTCAATCATGAGTGGAGTCGAATGCACTTGTTTCAACTGCAAATCTTCCAGAATTTTCTTGAGCCACACAATTTCCTTTGTTGCTTCAATTACTGCCACATATTCTGCCTCTGTTGTGGAATCTACTGGAAGTGATTGTTTGTGTGACCTCCAGGAGACAACTCTTAATCCAAGACCCATAACATAACCTGAAGTAGATACCCCAGTTTCTTTATCTCTGTCGAAGTCTAAATCAGAGTATCTAATCAAGCTGAAGTCTCCCACCTGTGTATACCTAATTCCAAAGTCTTGAGTCCCCTTCAAGTACTTTAGAACTCTTTTTATAGCAGACCAATTTCCCTAACAAGGCTTTTGCATAAACCTGGAGAGGATTCCAACAACAAATGAAATGTTTGGTCTTGTAGTAGTCAGGTAGTTGAGACTTGCTACAAGTTGTCTATGCTTTGTTGCATCCTCAAATTATTTTCCTTCAATGGATGCGAGCTTTAAGTTCTATTCCATTGGAGTAGTCAAATGATTCCACTCATCCATGCAAAACTTGTTCAACATATCTCTAATCTGCTTCTTCTGAGAGAGGAATATAACTTTGGATGTTTAGTTACTTCAATAGCAAGATAGTAGTGAACATACCCCAAGGCTGTCATTTCAAAACCTTTCCTCAATTCCTTCTTTATGGAGGAAATATAGCTCTCATTGTTCCCTCTCATCAAAAGATCATCGACATACACCACAAGATATACAATTGATTTGCGAACTTTCTTGACAAACAAAGTTGCATAATCAAGATCATAATGTTTGAAGTTGAGTTTGAGAAGATGCTACATTAATTTCTTGTACCAGGTTCACGGTGCCTGCTTGAGGCCATACAAGGATTTTACAAGCTTGCATACTTTATGTTCTTGATCCTTCACAACAAATCCCTCTGGCTGGGACATAGAAACATTATCTTCCAAATTTCATTTCAAGAAATTAGTTTTTACATCCACTTGATGAACTTTCCAAATGTTCTGAGTTGCGAAGGTAAAGAGTGTCTGGATGGTAGCCCACTTTGTTGTGGGGGAAAAATTCTCCTCATATTCGACCCCTTCCTTTTGTGCAAAACCTTTTTCCACAAGCCTGACTTTATGCTTGTCAAGTGAGCCATCAACTTTATACTTATTCTTGTAGACTCACTTGCAACCTATTGGTTTGGTTCCCAATGGAGGATCAACTAGCTTCCAAGTGCCATTCTTTATCAAGGCATCATACTCCTTTTGCATCACTTCTTTCCATTGATCATGAAAAGTGGCTTCTTTGAAGGAAGTTGGTTCAAAATCTAAAGACACATCTAGTTCAAAATCATAAGAAACATCCATATCAATAGGTGAATAAGAATCATCCGCGTCACCTCCATTTTTCCTGGTTGAATCATGAAAAGTCTATTTGCTATGTTTTCCTAGAATAAAAGCATCACAATGCTTAAGTTTCCTAGGAATTGTAGGCAAACCAGTAACACCACTTTTCTTCAACAAGCGAAGGTTGTTTTAGTTCAAGTGTCCAAATCTAGCATGCCATAAAAGAATTCATGGAAATGTACCTTCATCATAATGAGAATTGTATGAGAAGTTATATGCACGAGCAGAGGTACCTTGCAGCTTCATAAGTCTTTCTTGTTATATCTCTGTCATGATAAGTGAGTGACTGATGCTTTTCTAACCTCAACCTTGCCATCAAACATATAAATGGAGTGTCCTTGCTAGGAAATGTGGACCAAAGACAACAAGTTTCTCCTCAGCTTCGAGAGGTACAACACATCATGCAGAAGAAAGTCTTGAAGACCAGGCAGTTTGAGCCTAATTATGCCAAGCCCAGATGGCTTGAGTTTTGACTTGTCTGCAAAGTATACTGCTCCATCAACATTTTCAGTAAATTCTTCAAAAAAATATCTTTTAAAAGTCATCTGGCAAGTCGCTCCTAAATCAAGCAACCAATCATTTTTCTAAGAAGCAAGTGAAGCATTAAACAAGTTTTCAGTTACTCCAATATTACAATGTGCCACAACATAGTGAGCGGATTCAGGTGCTTTACCTTTCCCTTTGTCATTGGTTTTACCTTTGGCTTCATTCCTTTCCTACTCAATTTTGTCCCAAGGCAACTTAGATGTGGATGCATCATGTCGATCTCTATTGCAACATATGCAATGAAGATCAAACTTTTCTCCTTGGAACTGTCTGCTCCTCTTGCCTCTAAAATTCCTTTTTCCTCTACCTATTTGTCCACCTCTTGCTCTAGAAGAATTGTGTGCATGATTCTTCTCTTTATGTGCAAGACACACAACTTCTTCAAAACACTAAGGAGTTGTCTTCTTCCCAAATTCCTTCTCTCTCTCAACAAAATTCTTCTCAAGGGAGTCAAAGGTAATATCCTTGAGGTTTCCACTTGCTTGCAATGACTCAAGATAATTTGAATAAGTGGGATATAGTGCCTTGACATAAGCTATGAGAGGAATCTCTATTTTAACACCAATGGTTTTGATATCATGCATAATAGGTCTTACTTCTGATGCTAAAGCAAGATGATCATCATTTTCAATTCAAGACTAACTAATTTAATCATCAATTGGACAACTTCAAGTTCAGAGTGTGAGTCATATAGTTCCTTCAACTTTTGTGAGGCTTCAAAAGAATTTGAAAATGGTGAAATATGGCGCCTCACCTCTTCATTTATAGATGCTACAATCAAGGCATAGGCCTTGCTATTATTGTTTTCCCAAAATGGCAATCTCCTTATCTGAAGTGGGGTTTGTAGGTTCATTATCTCCTTCTCCTATGAAAATTCCTTTCCACGACTCATTGAAAATGAGAGTGTATTTTATCTTCTGTGACCATTCAGGATAGTTCTCTTTTCTCAAGAGAACTACTCCAACAATAGATATCAATGAATGCATCAAAAAAATTGATTTAGGCTCAAAATACTTTCAAAATTTTTGATGTCTTTGTAAATGGATTGATTATTTTTTCAAAAAAAAAAAATTCATTTAAGACTATAAACCCTTAATATTCCTCCAAATTCCATGCAATTTTATACCTCCTTCAAACAAAATTCACCTCCTTTTAAAAAGTATACCACTCATACCTTTAAAAATAATACACCATTCACTTTATAATTTCTTTTAAAAAGGGACACAAGGCATATATAAATGTTCACTTATGAACCTTACGACCTTCAAAAAGGAATTATATGTATTCCAATAATGAACTCAACAAACTCGACATTCAACATAGAGATACCATCTCTAGCACTGCGAAGATCGATGATGCTTGAGATCTTGGGGGGAGGAGGCGTTAATATGGAATGGGGAGGAGGCGTTATACAGACCATCATTTTTATGCAACATACAATGAGGAATGAATATGATAGCGTAATATGAAATGCATATGTAAAAAAAAAATGGGAGTATGGGTAGTGTGGTATGGCAACGTTCAATGAGGATTAGGGACCGGTGGTAGAAGATTGTTATTGGAGTTGTGCTGATAATGCATCATATTATTTAGCGTGTGGTAAGCACCAGTATTGCAGCAATAATGCTGCAACTCCTGGGCTTCCTACTTTACTTTTATCAACTCGGTAGTTCGTAACAAACTTGGAAGCGACGGTGCTGTATGCACAAGTACTAGTTCTTGCTGTAGGCTGTCACTTGGTCAGCTGACACAAGATCACTAGGAGCTCAAACCAACTTCTATGGATTCTAGAAGAAGCTCTATATGTGATGAAAGAAGGGAAAGATTACTCTACAAAGGCTACTCTACTTGCAGAAAGGAAAAGAAGATTGAAATGTAAAGTAAACCTAGCAAACCCTACTTAACCAACTAATCCTACTTTTGCAGAAAGAGAGATGAAAAACCATGAAATGAATGCCATTACCTACTCAGGAAGTAAACAACATCTACTCAAGCTATTCCTAGAAGTAAATGAGCAAAAAGACATATTTTTTGATTTTTATGTGAAATTGCCATGCATGTAATTTATTTGATTGTGAATGTGACAACGATTAGGTGGCGATGGAGGGTGGTTTTGGGACTTGAGAAGATGTAGGATGGTGTGGATGGTCCTAGGAAGTCTCAGGTGGCCTTTTGGAGGCTTTTCCCCCAATCGGACTTCAAAAAGAACCCTGCAGGAAAATCTACAAGAGGTTGTAGGGGATCTACAAGAGGTCTACAAGAGGATGCCGAGAGCAGTTTTGAAGGTTTTGAAGGTGTGAGAGTGGGTGGAAAGGGTATCTGAAGGCTGGGATGATGTGTTCAGGCACCTAGGGGTCACGAAAGATTGCTAGGAGAGGAAAAGATGGTCGGGAAAGAGGAAGAAATCCTATGGAAAAACACAGAAAACTAAGGCAGATTTGAGGTGAACTTTGGGCGACCTGTAGGGCATAGATCAAGGAGAGAATGTGATGGCTGGTAGGCTGACTTGCTATGAGAAGAGATTTGCTACAAAAGGACCTTAAAATCAAACAAGGAGATCAAGCAAGCAAGGAAACTAAGTACATCAAAAAAACAGAATTTTGCATCGAGCTAATCTAGATTATGAGATATGAAAAGAAATACTAAAAAATGGTATAATGAGAGAAAACATGGAAGGAAACTTATTGCAGGACAAAAATGAGCATGGTGGAAGAGATCTAAAGTAAAGCATTAACCTTCTAACAAACTGCAAAACTAGAAATCCTATGGAGAAGACAAATCTGTGTTTTTTTGTGGCAGCAAGAGGGTCTTATCCTCTGTTCATGGTCGCAAAGGGAGGAAAGGAGGCCAAGGCTCTGTTGATGGCCTTTTTGTATCTTCTTTCTATCACTGTTCAACCTGCTATAGAAAACTCAAATGAAAACAACCTTCTAAATTACCAAAAGCATCCTGTTTCTTAACCAAGAAAGAAATTTATCTAACAGCAACTAATCCATAAACTGAAACAAAGCATATAAATACAAACAAGAGGAGCTTGGCTACTTGGATTGGGCCCTAACCTAAGAGCTTCAGTGCTCTGAGGTAACTCAGTGCTAGCTCAAAAAGGATCTCATCTTTATTATCAAAATAATGATAGGATTACATGAAACTGTCAACAAAAGTAAGCTCGAATTTGAGCAGAGCAATGCTGCAACAAAAAGTAAAAAAATTGACTAACTTCCTAGTGAGGCCCTAGGCCTTTCTACTTATACAGCTGAAGCTCCCAACAGCTTCCTTAAAATCAGGGAGGCTTGGCTTCCAAAACTCGAGATAAGCATAAGTTATCTTCCAGTTGCTCGACTGCCTCTTAGTGCATTGATTTGGTTGTTTGTGCTCTGAGCTGCATGAAGGAGAATTCAAAGTGGGGAGTCATAAATGAGGGGGATACCCTCCTATAAATCCTCTCCTTTGTCTACTTTGAATTATTGCTGCCAATTGTCCATTAAATCTTTGAATTTCTCTTCAAAATTCAACAAAAATCTGCATTAGACACATATTAGACTCCATGGTAACATAACCAACCCAACTCACTCCATAAGCATAAATATAATAAAAAAACATGCAATAAGCTAAGAGAATGGTTGATTAAAGTATGTTAGGAGGAAAAATGAGCCCATATAATTACCCATTTATGGGGCTCATCATCACCCCCCTACTGAAGGTGTTGCACATCCTTTGAGCAACTTAATCCATCTCCTCATCTTTGATGGCCCTGGTGGCCTCCCTGACATCCCATGCTTTTGATGTGAGATCCTCTTCTCTATCATGGAATCCTGCCTTTCTGTCCATCTCTTCCCACTGTTGTTGCTCTTCTTCCTCTTTTCTGCCTTCTAGCATTCCTAGCAGCGGTGAGGGACTCAATTTGAGGCCAATCCAATTGACCTTCAAATTTTGCATAGAGTTCTTGTACAGTGGCACTCTCCTTAATGCTTCTTTCATCCTTGTTGGGGAGTGATATTCCCTGATCTGCAAACTATGTGGTAGGGTGTTCCATCTCCTCATACAAGCATGAATACAGTCATCCCCAAGTAATCTTTCCATATCCTCAAAATGTGCAATGGCTTGAGCCTAACCATTGATATACTTAGGGGCAATTTGGGGATTATTTGTAAGTAGCTGGTGTGTGCTGATGAAAGCCATGGGATCTGATGGCTTCGCTCTGATCATTAAGGGCTCATTCTACTCCTTTATCATCAACTTTCTTATTTCTACTGCCCTTAACTCCTCATGAGTCATCCATGATGCCATGGCCATTAGTTGCAGGTCCCCTAGCCTAGCATTGGGGTCCCACAGATTCATGTCTGTGAGGGCCATGTTATGCAAATAGAATTATGCTATTTTTTCCTTGTCTTCTGATGAACTTTGGTCACATAGGTCCATAAATTGTCTGTAATCTTGAAAAGGCATTGTGCATCTTTGTGCCAAAGTCTTTATCTGAAACTGTAGCCATTGGTCCTTGAGGTATAATCCATAGGATTTTGTTGGTGTTCTACATTGCAGTGCCTCCATGGACCAGCTGGCCATGCATGCCAATTGTGTCTCTTTTTCTTGCAGTTGTCTTTTTAGCAATTCATTTTCTCTTTGAAGGTGAGTTCTTGTGATTACTTCTCTATGCCTGACAACACTTAGTTCTCTGCCCAATTCTTTGAGTTGATCCTCCATATGGCCAATATCCTCAACTCCCTTGGATTTGGCTATTTGCATCCACCTGTGGGTCCTTATTCTTTCTTTCTTCAACTCAAAGAAAAGTGGGATTGCAAATTTCTGTGGAATGATTCTTCCCCCTCAAGAAGATTGTAGTAAATGCCCAAACTAGGCTGGGGGTTGGGTTCTTGTGCCTCTGTTGCTTCCTCCTTCCCCTGTGACTGTCCTTCTAGTCTTTTTTTAAGTTTTTTGTTCTCCTGTAGAACAGTCTGTGCTTCCTGTAGGAATGTTTTTGAGTCCTATAGTTCTACTTTTTCCTTCCATGTGGGAGATCTAGGAGTCTCCCTTCCATAAGTGATAGGTGCCTTGGAAGGGGATTATTTCCCTTGGGCAGAGGGTGAATCTTCAATAACAATGGGCACTTTAGAAGAAGGCTGGGGTTTCCCTTGTTTGATCCTTGTGCTCTTCCTAGCCCTGAAATACATTGAGGTTTGCCTCTTCCTCTTTTGTTTTGGTTTAATTGGGGTGCTGAGGGCAGTGAGAGCAGCTGCTGCCTCTCTTTCTAGGGTCTCAGGAGACACTCGGTCTTTTCTGCCCCTTTTTCTCCTCCTTTTGTTTTGACTTCTTCTGTTTTTGTTTCCTCCTCCTCTAATTTGTTTTCTTCCTTCTCCCCTTCTTTTTCCTCAGTTTCTCCCCCTTCTCCCCCTTGCTGCTCCTCCTCCCCACTATCAGAAGGACTGATATCATATGTGATGGCCTTTTTGTCATCTTCTGCTATCATGTTTCGAAAAATCTCCCATGCTATGAGGATTGTGAAGGTATGGAGGGCTTCTTCCACTAACATTTTAATTAACCCATGGTGAGCCAGTTGATACGGATCTCCTGCCTTCAACTTAATGCTGGAGTCTATGAGGGATTGCAGGAGAAAATAGGGGATGCTGAGTTTCTGGGGTGTTGGAGTGTCCATGCCATATCTTAGCTCATGGAGAAGTCTAAAATGGTAGCCATAGACTATGCTATGCCTCCCTTCACAGGAAATATATTTGATGATTTGGTAACTGAATTCATCCCAAGGGTGGGGTATGCTTGTCCTTCTAATGCCATTTTTGTCTTCTACAGGATGTTCATTGTTTTGGAAGAAGTTCTTCTTGGCAGAGTGTCCAATTGGCTTTTCATATTTTCTCCAAGGTAATCCAAGAGGAAGGGTGGTAACCCTACTGATAAATTCTGGGGTGATTTCCATGGAGAGGCCTCTAAAAGTAACAGTGGCATGGGTCCTTGAGTGAGGGACTAAAGAAAGGGCAAATTCCTGAGCAACTTCTTCATCAAACCCTCGGAATTTCTCAAAAAATGGCATCCAATTTGCTCTGGTGAATATGGCTACTATCTGGGGATGTTCATGGAGCCTGGTTGAATTTGTGGGCTCCTTCCTCATGAATCCCCCTGTCATTTTTCTTATATCCCTTTTGAACACCAAATTATGGAGACAAGAATTTTGAAGAAAACAGGAAAACAAAGAAAAATTGTGTGTGTGTGTGTGTGTTTTTTATTTTTTATTTTTTATTTTTTTTGATATGTAATTCCTCCTCTTCTATGGACTCAATTCCTCCTTAAGATTATATAATTCCTTGCACATAAGGTGGGTATGCATAGAACCTACCTCCTCAAGCCAGAAATCGAGCAAAAACCCCATGTTTTCTCCTTAAAAACTGCTTACTGCCCCTCCTGTAGAATTACCTGTAGGTGCTCCTGTAGAACCTGTAAGTGCTCCTGTAGAATGTCGATAGCAGGAGGATGGATGAAAGCGATGGAGAATGATGGTTTCGAGGCTATGGTGGTGACAAAGAGCTTGCTGCAGCTAAGTGGACAAGGATGAAATGAAAGAAAAGGTGGTGAAGGAGTTTCGAGGAGGAGTACTTATTTCTTCTTTTAGATATTTCCAGTGAGGGGGTGAGTTGGCAAAAAATGTACATTGCCATATTTGGACCGTTGGTCCCCACTCGCCTTGTCATCATGCTTTCTTCCCGCAATCACCTCCCATCATTGCATCGGAGTTTGCAAACCCTCCACTACCTGTCCTTGGGATTTTTCTCTGAGTTTGACTACATGCACGTGTGGTGGCAACTCCGGATGAGCGCAATCAACTGGATGAGGGTGGCCAGTTAATTGGCCACCTTTTCTCGTTCAACCCTAACCATCTCATTCACTTATGCATATTTTTCAATTACACCAATGCAATAGAGGAGCGGGTTAGTCACTTACCCGTGAGTCAGATGTATGTGCTGTGAAGCATTTTGGATCCTTTTGATGCTGCATGCTTGTATTTCCTTTGCTGCATTCTTTCTGCTTTCTGATGTGTGGCTGGTTGTTTTGTGTAGGTATCCTTTGGCTGGATCTAGCTTCAGATGTCTCCTTCAATCCCATGGTTGCACTTCTTTTGCTGTTGTGGCTTGATTTTAATGGGATCAGCTACTACAAGAATTCCTACAGGAGCTCCTGTAGCTATTTCTCCCTTTAAAATTTTAGTTGATTTTTGTGCTGGGAGCGGTGAGGATGATGCCAGAGATGCTGATGGGGATGGAGAGGTACTTGGTAAGCTGCAGGTGAGATTTGAGGTGCTGCTCCCTTTATTTTTTATTCTTTTGTTTTTTTATAAAAACTGGTTTCTGTGTTTTCCTGTGACAGGAAGGGAAAAAATGATGATGATGAGGTGGTGCAGGTGTGGGATGGATGGCAAGGAGGGTGGATAGCTGTAGGAGGGTCTACATGCTCTTCATGAAACTTCCCAGCCCTTCACACTGCTTACTAGAACCATTTTTGGCTCTCTGTGATTTCTACAGAAGCCTCTTGTAGAAAACACAGGGCCTCTTGTAGAACACACAGTTCCTGAAAAAAGAACACAGTGGGGTGGAAGAAAGGTCATAAATGATGGAAAAAAGTGTGGAGGAGATGAAATAGGCTTTGTGGCATCTTCTCTTGCTCCCTATGGTCCTCCTGCAACCTGCAATGCACATTAAAATTCAATTTTCTTTTTCTTCTTTTCTCTGTTTTTTTTTTGAAAGACAACTAGGGTGCCTCAAGGAGGTTTTCACCCTGATTGCCTGCCCTGGGCGCCTCCAAGGGAGGTTTTCACCCAGGGATCTTATTCTCTTTTTATTTTCTCTCTTTTTTTTTTTGCATCACTGGGCCGCCTCAGAAGAGGTTTTCAACCCAATGATGGGACTCAAGTGCCTCATGGAGGTTTTCACTTGAGTCCTTATTATTTTTTCTTTTTTCTCTGTTTCTTCAGTGTGTGGAGGCTGAGACATGCCCCACTACCATCACTATTTTATTTAGATCTTCAATGAACTCTCGCTTGGAGAGGGGCTTCTTTTAAATTTTCAACCTATATCCATTAACAAGCATGGGGATGGCTTCCTCATCAATGGTCCTGATCAGATATGAACCATTGTCATTACATTTTTCCACAGTGTAGGTTCCCAGCCATCTTGTCCTCAGCTTGCGTTTGAAGTCTTTATACCTTAAGTCATAGAGCAGTGCCCAATCTCCCTCTTGGAATTGCTTCTCCTTGATATTTTTGTCATGCCATATCTTCCTGTAAAGCTGAACTACCTCTGTGTGGAGAAGGGCCTGCAATCTTTGTTCATCCAATCCATTGAGCTGGAGTAGTCTTTCCTTCTGTGCATGGCTAAGGTCTAGGTCTAGTTGAGCTACCATCCTTAGTGCATTGAATTCAAATTTTATTGACAACAAAGCCTTCTTCCCATAGACCAGTTCATAGGGTGTGAACCCTGTGGTGGTCTTCCATGTTGTGTTGTAGGCCCAGGTGGCCTCAACTAATCTATCCGCCCAATCTTTTCTGCTGCTGCTCACTACCTTGGTCAGAATTCCTTCCAAAGCTCTGTTAATGACTTCCACCTGTCCATTGGCTTGTGGATGGTAAGGGGTGGAAGTCGTGTGCTTGATGTTATGATGTGTGAGTAGGTCTTCAATCAAATTAGAAGTGAACTGATTGCCTTGATCTGTGACCAATTCTCTTGGATACCTGAACTTATAGAATATGTTTTCTCTCAAAAACTCAGCTACTTTTTCCTCTGTTGCTGCTTTGATTACTTTTGTTTCTGCCCATTTTGTCAGATAATTAGTGCACACAATGATGTATTGCTTCTGTTTTGAAGGAGGGTTGATAGGACCCACAAAGTCCATGCCCCACTTCTCAAATGGCTCAAAGGTCACTTGAGGTTGCATGGGCATCTCATCCTTTGGAGTAGGTTTCCCCATCCTTTGACACCAATCACATTGGCTGGTGTATCTCCTCACATCTTGATGAAGAGTGGGCCAATAGTAGCTTGCTTGCAATATTTTGAAGGTAGTCCTCTTTGCTGCAAAATGGCCTCCACAAGGCTCGTCATGACAGGTCAGGAGAATGTCAAAAACTTCCTCCTCCCTGACACATCTTCTCAAGATCTGATCTGGGCCAAGTTTGAAGAGATTGCTCCCAATCCAGGTGAAAGGGGCACTTTTCCTCACGATCTTGCTCTTCTCCTTTGAGGACAGGTGTGGTGGAAATTGTGCTGAAACCAAGTAGTTCACTATATCAGCAAACCATGGGGAGAGTACTGAGATAGCAAATAGGTGTTCATCTGGCATTTGATCATCCACCATTCCTTCTTCACCTGCAGGCAAATTTACTCTAGACAAAAAGTCAACAACAACATTTTATTTACCATGCTTATCAACAATAGTCAAATCAAACTGCTGTAGTAAAAGCAACCACCTAATAATGTGAGCATTTACATCCAGTTTGTTCATTAAATATCTAATTGCAGCATGATCAGTGTGCACAAAGGTTTGGTAGCCTGTGATATAATGTCTGAATTTGTTTAAGGAATGCACTACAGCTAGGAGTTCCTTCTCGGTTACTGTGTAGTTTAACTTTGCCTTTGACAAATTTTTGCTTATAAAGTATATGACATAAGGTAACTTTTCATCAATTTTTCCTAAGGCTGCTCCTATTGCTTTGTTCGAGGCATCTGTGTGAATGTGGAAAGGTAGGGCCCAGTTTGGGCCTCTCAAAATTGGGGCAGTCACAAGTTTGCTTTTCAAGGTATCTAGGGCTTCTTGACAGTTTTCAGACCATATGAACTCGACATCTTTTCCTAAAAGACCAAACAACGGAGAGGCTAACTTACTGAAATATTTAATGAATCTTCTGTAATATCCAGCTAAGCCTAGGAAACTTCTGACATCTCTCACCTTTTGAGGAGGTGGGACCCTTTGGATGATAGCAACTTTGTTGGGGTCCACCTGCAGTCCTTGTTGAGATATTGCATGACCTAGCACGATCCCTTCAGTCATAAAAAATTCACATTTTTCCAGGCTGAGGGGCAGGTTCATTTCAATACACTAGTCCAATACTTTTCCTAGGTTAGGTAAAGCTTCCTGAAAGTTAGAACCATAAGGATTGAAATCATCCATATATATTTCCACTACATCATGAACCAGTTCAGAAAATATACTCAATACTGCTCTCTCGAAAGTGGCTGGAGCGTTGCACAAACCAAAGGGAAGGACCCCATATGCAAAGGTACCCCAAGGATAAGTGAAAGTGGTCTTATCTTGGTCTTCCAGGCTGATTTGGATCTGATTGTATCCGTTAAACCCATCTAGGAAGGAGAAAAACTTTTTCCCTGCCAGACCATATAACACTTGATCTATGAAAGGCAAAGGAAAATGGTCATTTTTAGTGGCTTTGTTCAATTCTCGATAATCGACACAAATTCTCCACTTACCATTTTTCTTTGGCACTAGCACCAAAGGAGAGACCCATTCACTATTAGAGATGGGGTAGATGAATCCTGCATCAAGTAATTTTTGCAATTCTTCCTTAACAATATCTTTAAGGGCTGGATTCATCCTCCTTTGAGGCTGCCTGACTGGTTTGAAATCTTCCTTAATGTATATGTGATGAGTACATACTAAAGGGTGCACTCCCTTCATCTCCTTATAACTCCAAGTGAAGGCATCTAAATGTTTTCTCAATAAGCTGCATAGCTCCTTCTCCTGGGAAGTGGATAGGGATGGATTGATTTTCAAGGTTCTTTCTGGGCCGAACTCTATATTCTTAACACGGAGAGAGGTCGGGTTAGCCACACAGAGATCAGTTAAGGGATTGTTTTGGGTTTCTTTCACCATGTCCTCTAATGGCAAGGTACTGGGGGGTGGATTCTGAATTAAATTTTCAATGATATCATCCTCATCTTGCGGTTTCCCCCCATGGCAGTTTCTAATGCACAAAGTGGTGCAGAATAGACTTCATCCTCATCCTCCTCCTCCAACCAGAGAGGTAGATCATGTTCTAGCAAGGGTTGGGCAGGAGGGTATAGGACTAACTGTTTGGACATATGCCCATTCTTGATGGTCATGTTCCCAGCCCGACAGCTGATATAGGCATCGACAGTAGCCAACCAGGGTCTTCCCAGGATGAGAGGATACCCAGTGAGCTTTGCCTTCAGCTGGAGAACCAAGAAATCAACAAGGTACTCCCAAGAATCAATGGAGACCATCACATCTTCCACAATCCCCTCAGGGGTCACGGTGGAGCGGTCTGCTAGCTGCAGTACTGTCGTGGTCTTCCTCAAGGAGCCCTGGAGGTTGAGTTTGAGCATGGTATCCTTTGTCATCACATTAATGGTAGCTCCCAGATCAATCAAGGTGTGTGGGATCATGGTTCCATTGATGTGGACATCAACTACTGGGATTCCAGGGTCCAGATATTTCGGACAGATTACCTGCCCCAACATCAGGTCGGACAGTTGTCCTATGACATTGATGGTTGGGGCATCTCTCTTGCGCCTGCCTAGATGCCTAAAGCACTTCTCTTTGATCAACCGATTATATATAGGCACATCTTTTATGGCTTGGAGAAGTGGTATCTTCACCCATAACTGTTTCGATTCTCCCAGAAGTTCAGCTTCTTTTGGGGTAGGCTGTGTTGTCCTGGATAGTCTCTCAGGAAAGGGTGGAATTGCTTTAGGTTCACTTTCCTCTTTATCTTCCTCAACCTCCCTAGGGGGAGGCTAGATATCTGGGAGAACCTTCCTAGATCGCAGGTTAATCTCCTGAATCTCCCCAACATAAGTTGGGCATGATGGTTCCCCACTATATACTTGCTGAGCCTATCTGTTGTTCGGGTTTGGGTTCGGCTGGGCAGGCATTCAGGGTTGCCTTGGTGGAGTAGGAGGCAATGGTGGTGGTTGAGCAGGTGGTGGAGGCAAAAGAGTGGGAGGAGAGTTGTGCTGGGGCCTCCAACCCTGATGAGATGCATTCCATTGAGGTTGTGGCTGAGCATAGGATTGGAATGAATGAACAGCTGGTTGGGCATGGTATTGAGATGGAAAGGACCAAGGAGGAGGCGTGGACTAGGAAGGATGAGCATGAGGGCCCCAAGAAGGTATGGAAGTGACTTGGTTGGAGTTGCAGTGTGCCTGAGATGTCCCTTGCATCCCCTGCTGGTATGGTCTGGGTCCATGCGGTCTCCTTTGGTTCATGAAATAAAGTGGTTCAGTGGCTCCTTCGGCCCCTTGGTATACAACTTTAAGTCCGGGCAAGGAAGGGCACTTGTCTGTAGAATGATCTTCTTCACAGACTGAACAAACCTCTATAGAGTTCAATGGGCATTCGTTCCTAGGATGCCTCCTGGTGCACCTAGGACAAAAAATGGCCAAAGCCCTCTTTGCTTCCTCTTGTTTCCTTTTGATATGCAAGGTATCCATTTGCATGGTAAGAGTCTGCAACATCTCACTCTTGAAGTCTTCCAACATGTTTCCAAGTTCACCTTTGATGGATGAATTGGATGAGGAGGTACTGGCTATGGGTTGACTCCCCCTACCTCTCTTTTTGGCTGCTCTAGAATGGTTTCTAAAGACAGTCTTTATGTCCTCATAAGGTAGTTGGTAGATGTATCCCCAGCTAGTAAATGGAGGGTGTCTAGAAGGTCTTCTGGGATTCCCCTAAGCAGGACCAACTTCAGAGATTCAGGGTCAAGTGTGCACCTGGCCCTTTTGTAACTGAGCTGGAACCTCTCTTCATAATCTTCCAAGGATTCATCACTTCCCATGGTCATTTGGAAGATTTCTTCCTTGGTATCTTTTGACCTACAGTAGTCTCGGTATTTGTTATTAAAGGCTTGCTGCATCTGAGCCCAAGTTGTGATGCTATTGCTAGGTAACCCCATGAACCAGCGCAATGCTGCATCCTTGAGAGTAGAAGGAAATAGTTTCAACTTTTGCTCATCTTTTGCATAGTCATAGGTTCGACATATGACAACAAACTCAAACAAGAAGGTGTCAGGATCTTCTGTGGTTAAACCATGGAAGTGAGGTAGGGCTGAGGGACTTATATTCTTCATTTTGGTGTCCCCATTGGTCTCCCAGATGGGAAAGGTACCCTCTATTCTTTCTCCATTCCCCCTAGCATTTCTGTTCTCAACCATTGTCTCAGGAGGGATGTTTTCTTCTTCTTCTTCCCCTATATGTTCTTCAAATATCTCTGGTTGTTCACCTAAAGGTTCTTCTTGATCACTGCCACCGAAGAAGAGAGAAGTTTGGCTATGTGATGTAGTGGGGGTGTTGGACAAGAATTTTCCTGAATTATCTCTATTCCTACGAGGCATGAAAGGAAATATTTTTGGTTGGTTTTTGCTTTTTAACTGATTGTACCTGCAAAACTGAAATTGATTGAACGAACAAATTGCAACTAACTGAAATGAAATTGCAGAACTGAAAAGGAAAGCGAATGAAATGCAGAACTGAAAGCAAGGAAATGACTAATCTACTTTTGCTGAAATGGAAATTGCTGAAAGAAAAAACTACTCTACTTTTCCTGAAATGAATTTGCTAAAATGAAATTTGCAGAATTGAAAATGAAAGCAGGGAAATGCAGAAACTGAAAGAAACAACTACTCTACTTTTGCTGAAATAAACTACTTAGCAGAATGTTGCGATAGAAAATAGAAGAAAGCAGTAATCACAAAATACTCTGATGCTTCCCCGGCAACGGTGTCAAAAAGATGGTGAGCACCAGTATTGCAGCAATAATGCTGCAACTCCTGAGCTTCCTACTTTACTTTTATCGACCCGGTAGTTCGTAACAAACTTGGAAGCGACGGTGCTATATGCACAAGTACTAGTTCTTACTGCAGGTTGTCACTTGGTCAGTTGGCGCAAGATCACTAGGAGCTCAAGCCAAATTCTATGGATTCCAAAAGAAGCTCTATATGTGATGAAAGAAGGGAAAGCTTACTCTACAGAGGCTACTCTACTTGCAGAAAGGAAAAGAAGGCTGAAATGTAAAGTAAACCTAGCAAACCCTACTTAACCAACTAATCCTACTTTTGTAGAAAGAGAGATGAAAAACCATGAAATGAATGCCATTACCTACTCAGGAAGTAAAGAACATCTACTCAAGCTATTCATAGAAGTAAATGAGCGAGAAAACATCTTTTTGTATTTTTATGTATTTTTATGTGAAATTGTCATGCATGTAATTTATTTGATTGTGAATGTGACAGCGATTAGGTGGCGATGGAGAGCATTTTTGGGACTTGAGAAGATGTAGGATGGTGTGGATGGGTCCTAGGAGGTCTCAGGTGGCCTTTTGGGGGCTTTTCCCCCAATTGGACTTCAAAAAGAAGCCTACAGGAAAATCTATAGGAGGCTTCAGGGGATCTACAGGAGGTCTACAAGAGGATGCCGAGAGTAGTTTTGAAGGTTTTGAAGGTGTGAGATTGGGTGGAAAGGGTAGCTGAAGGCTGGGATGATGTGTTAAGGCACCTAGGGGTCACGAAATATTGCTAGGAGAGGAAAAGATGATCGGGAGAGAGGAAGAAATCCTATGGTAAAACGCAGAAAACTAAGGCAGATTTGAGGTGAACTTTGGGCGACCTGTAGGGCATAGATCAGGGAGAGAATGTGATGGCTGGTAGGCTGACTTGCTATGAGAAGAGATTTGCTGCAAAAGGACCTGAAAATCAAACAAGGAGATCAAGCAAGCAAGGAAACTAAGTACATCAAAAAAATAGAATTTTGCATCAAGCTAATCTAGATTATGAGCTATGGAAAGAAATGCTAAAAAATGCTATAATGAGAGAAAGCATGGAAGGAAACTTATTGCAAGACAGAAATGAGCATGGTGAAAGAGATCTAAAGCAAAACATTAACCTTCTAACAAACTGCAACACTAGAAATCCTATGGAGAAGGCAAATCTGTGTTTTTTGTGGCAGCAAGAGGGTCTTGGCCTCAGTTCATGGTCCCAAAGGGAGGAAAGGAGGCCAAGGCTTTGTTGATGGCCTTTTTGTATCTTCTTTCTATCACTGTTCAACCTGCTATAGAAAAATAAAATGGAAACAACCTTCTAAATTACCAAAAGCAACCTATTCTTAACCAAGAAAAAAATTTATATAACAACAACTAATCCATAAACTGAAACAAAGCATATAAATACAAACAAGAGGAGCTTGGTTGCTTGGATTGGGCGCTAACCCAAGAGATTCAACCCTCTGAGGTAACTCAGTGCTAGCTCAAAAAGGATCTCATCTTTATTATCAAAATAACAATAGGATTACATGAAACTGTCAACAAAAGTAAGCTCGAAGTTGAGTAGAGCAATGCTGCAACAAAAAGTCGAAAATTTGACTAACTTCCTAATGAGGCCCTAGGCCTTTCTACTTATACAATTGAAGCTCCCAACAGCTTCCTTAAAATCAGGGAGGCTTGGCTTCCAAAACTCGAGATAAACATAAGTTATCCTCCACTTGCTCGGCTGCCTCCTAGTGCATTGATTTGGCTGTTTGTGCTCCGAGCTGCATGAAGGAGAATTCGAAGTGGGGAGTCATAAATGAGGGGGATACCCTCCTATAAATTCTCTCCTTTGTCCACTTCAAATTATTGCTGCCAATTGTCCATTAAATCTTTGACTTTGTCTTCAAAATTCAACAAAAATCTGCATTAAACACATATTAGACTCCTTGGCAACATAACCAACCCAACTCACTCCATAAGCATAAATATAATAAAAAACATGCAATAAGCTAAGAGAATGGTTGATTAAACTATGTTAAGAGGCAAAATGAGCCCATATAATTACCCATTTATGGGGCTCATCAGCATGGAGTATGGAGTATGGGCGTGGTATGGGCAGCGACGATTGTAGGACTCCGTGGTATGCAGTGGATTGGCAACCAACAACGTTTAGGCAACCACATTCAACCTTTTTATATATTGAGTGGTATGTATGGAGCCATGAGTTGCATAAATATTGTATGGATGAAGCGTGGTATGGGCAGTGTGGTATCACACAATGCAGGATTCAATACAGGAGTTACACTTGTATGGTGGGATTTACAAGAGTTACAATGGGTGGATGTAGTGGTATGGTGGGTGGTATGCAGACATCGTATAACAATATACATAATCAACAATTTAACATATAGCCTCCAACCATTTAATGTAAAACATTGAACGTTGAAACACAACGGGAGGCAACCAACGTATACCATTCAATGCTTCACAAACAGTCACACCAATGATGCAGCGCACACTAAAAAACATGAGTTGACATACCATTCACACAAGAGAGGTCGCCTCTGGCTTTAATGCACCTTACTGCACCATGCACCAGGAAGCAAAAATCTGACACCCTCATGCATTGAACTCTAAATGGGAGCAGAAAACTGGCCGAATATAGGAGTTACAAGTCTAAAATGGGACCTGTGCTCTAATACCATGTTAGGCCAGGAGGTAACTTCTCAAATGAATTGTGTTTGTGCATTAACGCTGATCATAGATATATACATGGAGGGAGAGACTCTTGGGCTTCATCTCCTAGTGTCTCTTCATATAACAACTCTCCTTATTTTCTATTTACATTATTTTACATATTCACCCAACCCCAATGATTAGGTATCAACATATCAAAATGAACCTCCTTCCAAGAAGATAATCTCTCCACATCTTCAATGCATGAATGATAGTTGCTAATTCAAGATTTGTGTCACATAGTTCTACTCATGCTCATTCAATTTCCTTGACTCATAGCAACTACATGTCCTTCCTGCATCAGGACTCCACCAAGACCTCTCTTGCAAGCATTTGTACATACCACAAACAATTTGTTTGAATCCGTAATCCTCAAAACCAAAGCATTTATAATCAAATGCTTCAACTGCTCAAAACTAGCTGCACACTCCTCACTCCATTCAAAATTATTTCCTTTTCATTGCAAAGATGTAATAGGATAGACAATCCGTGAGTAGTTCTTGATGAATCGCCTATAACCTTCTAGTCCCATGAATGATATGACCTCATCCACATTCCTAGGAGCTGCTCATTCTGTGATAGATCTGATGTTTTCCGGGTCCATTGCTATACATTCTTTGGAAACAACATGTCCCAAGTAATGAAATTTTGTTTGAAAGAAATTGCACTTACTAAGCTTGGCATACAACTGATACTCTCTTAGCAATTTTAACACTGTTGTCAGGTGTTCTACATGCTCTTCCTCATTCTTAGTATATATCAATATGTCATGTTGGGATGGGGTCCCCTGGGTTAGTTTGGGGTTAAGATAACCTAAAATTTTGTACAATTTTGTAAATAATGTAAAGTCTCCGCGATTTGTGAATATGGAGTGCATATATGAGTAGGAGTCAAAGGGGCTTAGCCCCTTGTTTTGGATAAGTTTTGAGTCGGTTTTGAGATTCACCTATGGACCGCGAACCATGGCATTGTATGAAAAAGACTATAAATAGGTGTGTCTTAGAGAGTCTAAGGCAACAAAGTAGAGTAGAAGAGAAGGGAGTAAGATAGAAGAGGGAAGGGCTCGGAAAGACTTAGAAGAAGAAAGGCTATGCGGCTGAGTGCGCAGAGGCCTAGGTAGAGTCCGCAACTGAGTGCGCGGACCCCTGCAGTTGTGTGCACAGGGCAGTTTGAGTTTGTAATCCTTGAACTAAAGATCAATGAAGAAAAGTTTTTGAAGAATTATTAAGTATTTTTGTTCATGTCTATTTATGTTATATGTTGTTGATGAATGACTTATTTTATGAAATATTGATCGAATGCTATGTGATTCTCTTGAATAAGTCTCAATAATGTATGAAATGCATGATTAAACACGTTCGTGAAGATTCTGGTGATTCTTCTTATGTTTGTTAACAATTTAAGTAGATTTGTGGGAACACCAATTTAGGATGGTTTTCTGATGCGCGTAAGTAATTAAATTTACTATTAAAGGTCTGCAAGGACAGATCGTAGAACTTCGTGAGGGTCTGAAGGCTGTTTTAACAGAGTTGTAGTAACGAGCCCTAAGATCTTATCGAACTATGCGAAGGCATATTTGAGGCACTAGAAGACATCACACTAGTCTCTGGATGCAGAAACTTGGTTCTTGCATCCCCCCATACTGCTTCGGGTGAGACTGTAGCCTGTGTTAGGTGGGTTGTTGCCAAAAGGGCTAGTAGTGCAGGGTTTATTTGGTTGGCGCAACTAACTCTGAACCTGGTTCAGGAACCTCTAAGCCAACAAATGGTTCTATTGCTGGGACAGGGATTTGCTTGAAAGAGATGTGTGATGTCGCATCATTGGAATCCAACCAAGAAAGAAATTGAAAAGTGGTTGGATCGGAAGATTCACGAGTTCGTGGCGCAAGAAAATAGGAATCCACGCCTATCGAAGGAAGAGTGGTTGAACAAGTATCTGTATACGAAGATACATATGATCTTCTTCTGCACCTTCCTCATTGACAGATAGTCAAGGAAGGTGGAAGCTCAATAGTCCTATAGTTTGGACTCCAGAATTAATGCGATGACTAGAAACCTCTGAAAATAAGATTGCGCAGGCTATCGATCATTGTCTTAATCGAATTCTAGGAGGATTTGTTATAGAATTTGCAGTTGATACCTTAGTTAGCTATGGCGAATATTTTTCAAAGGACCGCGAGGTAAGTATTTAAGATCATTGAATACTTGGATTAAAATGTTTTTATGTGAAAAATGGGTGATGCCATTACCTTGATGTTCAGAGCTACGCAAAGTGGACGATTCTTTAGAAATCGTGAAGGATCAGGACTAGAGTATAGTCCATTGATTGGACCTCCTTCAAGTGATGATGAAGGGGCAGGGCAGACTACGCCATGAAGTGTTGTTCAGCTAATCACTCAGGGGATTCCTCGAGTAAATCATCCTTCCACTCCACCTCCACCTCCATTGCATACACCTTCGCCCACACCTCCACCTCCACCACCACCATTCAACATGGCGAACATGATGAAGATGTCGATTTTCAAGGGCATAGGAAGTGAAGATGCAGAGTAGTTCTGGTTTGTTGTGAACGCCTATATGGACAATGCAACATATTATTGATGACAATATAAATAAGGCACAGTTGGTCACCGCTTTTCAGGATCGTGCGCTAACCTGGTACATTAAGTATTGTTATGATAATCCTCTTGCAACACTAGTAGAGACTAAGACAACTTTAAACAAAGAGTTTAGTAAGCCTAAGTCTAACTTGTAGTCAGTAATTGGATTTAAAGAGATCACGATGAGGGTTGATGA
This sequence comes from Pinus tabuliformis, assembly GCA_031772625.1. Lineage (NCBI taxonomy): Eukaryota > Viridiplantae > Streptophyta > Pinopsida > Pinales > Pinaceae > Pinus > Pinus tabuliformis. Next base: position 483,631,306 of record CM062811.1, on the reverse strand, counting down.
GACACCCTGGGAATTTGATCAGAGGTTGAAGTGTCAGATCAGAGAGGCTAACATGCAAATCACAAATAGCCAGCACCGCAAATGGTTTATAGCGTCGCTCTTGCCCCACTTGAGAATTATTCTGTCGCATTAGAAGATAGAAACACAGGCAGCAGCCTTGGATATCGCGATGAGGCTGCACGCATCACCTATTCAGAATACAAACTTGGGAGTACAACGTATCCACTGACAATTAGCAAGCTTACACCTAGAGTTACAAAGTTTGAAGAAAGACTAGGAGACTAAACCAGAAGTGCGTGCAGAAGTATGGTGATTGAAGTGAAAGGGCCATGGGAATGATAAAGATCATTGTCCAGTGTACGTGAATTATATTACAGGAGGGGGGCCAATTCCCCTGAAGTCAGAAGCCCCAGCAAGGCCGAGATGGTGTGCTATTTGTCAGGTTGTTGGACAACATGCGACAGATAATTTCCATTTTCTTCAAAAGTTCGTCCAGACACCCGAGCAATTGTTTTGTAACTTCTGCAAATCTATGGGCCACGATAAGCGCCACTGTCAAAGCTATAAGCTGATGATGGAAAGGACACCTACATACTGGATGAAAGTAGAAACTCGGCCTCCAGATTAGGGCAGTGGAGGAGCGCGCAGAGGTTATCAGGGTCAAGGACGAGGCTATACTATAGAAGAATGCCCGGTGCTAATAACTAAAATGCAAGAGAATAAAACATAGCCTCAACAACTGAAGTAGAATCTACAAATGATGAGGGTTGAGCCCCGCAAAGAAGATCAAAGCGTTAACATTGTGCTAAGAAGTTGAATGACGACTGGCGCTGACAAAGGTAAACAACCTGAAGAGGAGGGATGGGTTTGCAAAGTGCTAGAAAAAGAAGTCGGCTTTGACCTGGACTACCAAGAAGAGCTTCGTGAAGGACTCCACCTTAGGAAGCTAGGACAAGATGCAAGAAATCAGCGCGCCTGCAGAGGTTGATCCTTCTATACTCACTACGTTTTTGTAAACTTTCATAAAGCTTCTGTGCGATAGCAACGCTGTGGAAGGCCAACAGGAATTAATAAATAAAGGCATCAGCAAAGAGAAAGTCCTTGATGGATAACGCATGGTCAGAAAGATTGGAAAACATAAGGCACGAACAGGGCGTGAGATGAGGCTCACCGCGCAGATAGGTGATTATGAGATGGACTATGTCATTTTGGATATGGGGTCTGATGCGATTGTATTACCGAAACAGACATGGGAAAGGATGGGGATAACTGCGCTATAGTGGTCTTTGATTCATCTTAGGATGGTGAACGACGAAAAAGTCATCCCCATGGGACAGTTATATGGAGTAACAGTTGATATAGAAGGTGTGAGCGCAGTGGCCGACTTTGAAGTTATAGAAATCGTTGAAGACAGTAATCCCTACCCCACGCTCCTGGGAATTGACTGGGCTATTGACATGAATGGGGTCATTAATTTGAAGAAAAGGACAATGTCATTTGAAGGAAATTCGTTGCAGGTTATAGTGCCATTGGACCCTGTAGAAGGGGCGCACTATACTGAACTAGTCGCGATTATGACGAAAGTGATGATGAACTGGATCAAATTTACAAGATAACAGTGCAGGATCAGGACTAGATCAATCAAACGACAGATAGACTGATCACATGGTACCAGGAGAGTTCCTGCACCTCTGATTCAGATGAGGAGTTAGAGCATTGGCAGATTCGCTTGCATGAAGTGTCTATATTGCGATGCGATATGATGATGAAGTCGCTGCGCTATATTTAGACAGAGATAAGAAACTTACCTTATTATGATGGTTTAACTGACGTAGATCTATTTTTGGATGAATTTGAGCGCGAAATCCCCGAGGATCATTGCTTCCAAGCATTAGAGCTGGCACTGTGTGCTACACCTGCACGATGGTGGGGTACGTATAAGGATAGTTTTGTTGGATGGCGAGATTACAAAGGAATGATGAAGCTACGGTTTAGGCATGCTAACACTAGAATAACTGAGAAATATAATGGAAGGGATGATCTGCATAATCACCCAACGAAATGGACTAAAGCATGGGGAATATAATCATAGCCAGAGTGGGTACACATATTTTGCCATACCTTGGATACAATTCCCATGAACTAGTATCTGGAAATGGAGCTCTGCCATGGAACTGTGGAATGGGATGTATTGAAGGAGGGGTTTTCATTAACTTTCAATTTTGAGGATGGGTTTGTGAGCATCGATGAAGCATTGTAGGAAATTAAAGCGGTTATCTTTAGAACACCGACAGAACCTATGGAATGGACCCAACCAGATTGGAGCACCCAGTTGTGCCATGCACTAGAAATCTATAATGTGACCGCTAAAGAGGAAGAAGAAGGCCCCAAGAACATCAATATTCTAGAAGTGAAAGGACATCACGAAGTTGAAGGCCCACAAATAGAAAACCCAAACATCTCCGCACCTTTGAAAATAAAGCAAGTAAACATTGGCACTAAGGAAGAACCGAAGTTCGCGAAAATTGGAGATTACTGGGATGACGCTACAGTAGATAAAGTTGTTGAATTACTCCGCGAATACCAGGATCTCTTTCCAACTAAGTTTTCAGATCTAAAGGGCATAATCGGTGACTTGGGAATTATGAAGATCACACTAAAGCCAGAGGCGAAGCCTGTTAAACAAAGACCTTACCTCCTTAATGCTAAGTATAAGGAAAAGTTTCACTAAGAGTTGGATAAGATGTTGGAGGCAGTAATCATAGAACCTATTGAAGAATCTGACTAGGTGAGCCCGATGTGGTTCAAGAAAAGAAACAAAAAGGCGAAATAAGGATCTGCGTAAACCTGGGGAGCTTAATGATGTATGTGTCCACGACCCATTTCTGACACCATTCACAGATGAAGTGTTATACAATGTTGGAGGGCAAGAGGCCTATTCCTTTATTGACGAGTTTTCAAGGTGTTACACAAAAATATCGTCACCATGATTATTTGCAGTCAATATGGGTCTATCATCACTTGTACTATCCTCCTAAGCAAGTTTCAGACCTCAACTCTTCAAGTCAAGCTTTGAAAATGGGAGAAAGACATTAAAAATCAATGAAACTCTGGTTCCGCACTTTCTCTCACTGTCACCTGCGGTCCCGCACCTTCTGTTTACAAAAACTGCGGACCTGCCCGCTCTATCCCTAAAGGTGTGGGTGCGGACCCCTGTGAAAGTCAAAAAGGCGCAAGTTTATTCTAAAAAACTCACTTTGGGTTAATTCTAGATGATTCTAGAAGGAATTTTGATGTGGATTTTCCGCTCTTAGGTGGTTCATGCATCCCAAAAGAGAAGGAGCTAATCCCTTGATGAGAGGAGCTATCCCTTTGAAGGAGGACCTAGGAACCTCCCTCCATTGCACTATAAATTCAGGCATTGGGCTGGTTGCTAAGGAGGTTAGAAGCTGAACATTTTTGAGGGTAAATGCTGGTGAAATTAATACTTCCTAGTTGAGCTTGAGAGGAGAGATCACATTCCTTTTTGGCTTCATTGGGAAGAGAGTGAAACTTGTCAAAGTAGAGGAGACTTCTTGCTAGACCCTGGGAGGAGCTTGTACATCGTTAAGGCACAGGTTGTAAAGTTCTTCTTCTTTTGAATTAATACAATCAAACTCATTTTTCTCAACAAGTATCTCATGTTATTTGTTTCATGAACTCCCTGACTTTCATGTTAAATATGTTTTATGATATTGGCCTTTCAGGTGCTATTTAATTTGTTTGCTTATTTGTGTTTGTAGATTCGCGACAAAGGAGCTCATTTGGATCGAAGGAGCGAGGGCATCCACAAACTTGCGTTGGACCTAAGGTAGGCCCTAAAAACACTTGTTTACCTTTGTTTATTAAAGCATATTTAGAGAAAGATAGTGTCTGGTTGGTTTTCTTGTCATTAGGTCTTCTTTAGATTCTAGGAAGGTCTATCTTGTCCGCAAGATCGACTTATTCCGTGTGACAAAATGGCGACTCCACTGGGGAATTGATTGTTTTCCTTGTTTTTACTTTGACCTGAGAAACTGTGTTTTTGTTTATGTTTTTGGCTTGTTGTGTGTAAACTTGGGTAGAGTTTGTAGATCCAGGGTTATTTTTCGTTTTTCATAGCTTTTGGAGAGGACCGCACCCTAACCTTTTGACACAGTGCGTACCTATCAGCACCTTTTCTTTTAGCACAGAGCGGGACCGCACTTGTGTTAACTGTGGGCCTGCGGACCCTGTCAAAATTTTGAAAAACCTAAGATTTCCTCTGTTAGTCAGCTTAGTTTTGTTTAGAAATTGTTATCCACTGCCCAGACCTGCATATAACTTGTCAGAAGATTTCCTTAGGTTGATTTCATTAGTGTTAGGGTTTTAGGTGAAATTCCTAGGAGTTTTGCTTGTTGGGCTTGTTTTTCATTTTGGTTGTGTAGTGGCTCTGAGCTTAGAAGCTGTAGGGACTTCAGATCACCTTGGTGTCTACCAGCCTTCTTATGAGTCTGACCATTTATGAAATCTCCCCTTGTTGAGGAATCTGCTTTGAGTTTTATCTTTACAAAACTTCGAAAAGCTTGTGTTTAAAAGTTTGGATTTTCATTTTCAAAAAGAAACAAAATTGGTTGTTCTTGATTGATTTGTGATTCTGCATAAATTGGTCCTTATCTTACATCTAGCTAAGTAAAACATCCTTAAAAGAGACATCGTGTAGGCTTTGACTTCAAATAGGTTTTTATAATTTATAGATCTCAAAGTTAATCATTTCCATAGTTTTGAGTGTTTTATAAAAAATAAAAAATCTCTTTTGGAAAAAAGTTTATTTTTGTAGTGGTTGAGTGCTTTGAAACGAAAAAGGGAAGTTTTTGTGAAATAACTAGTTGTCTTGTTTTGAGTGCATTGGAAAGGATAAAAGCTCTTCTTTTAATTTGTTTCTTAAAAAGGATTTGTGTTTACAAAGTATTTGCATTCTCAAACTCTTTCTTAGCTTAGAAGTTCATCGAAGAGAAAAAGATTGTTTAAATCATCTTAGGTGCATTTTTAGTGATTTTGAGTCAAGTCTTCATACCACGAGTTTCATCTCCGCACCTTTTGACTTAAACAAAAACCAATAAAAAATAGTGCTTAATTAAAATTCATCTAGTAATTTTTACATTTTTAGGGCTCTTTCCACCAATCTAGCTTAGGCTAGTGTCTTGGAATAGGTTTTAGTTAACTCTCCAAGACAGTAAAACAAACAAGTAGCTGTATCTTGCGGTAGGAGATAAATTCCAATTGTTACATCTATACTCTGGGAAAGCTCCTCTTAAAGGAGAAGCACGAGATCATATCTGAACCAGTGAGGTAATCAATCCTTCCTCATTGGGAACGATAGAAGATATTCACATATTAAAAACGGTAAACCTCAGATTAACCATTATCGAGGAGCCTGGGGTCACTTGTTGGTAAACCTTGGATTATGTCAAGGAGCCTTCAAGGGGATTGAGCTTGTTACTCTGCCCTTGCGTGCGTATCAGATTGTAGACTGTCCCCCCAGGTATATTTGTTTCCGTTGGTAACCTTAGTGACCATATTCTGTAGGATTCTTTCCTAAGGTGACGGTGGAGGGAAGATCCCACTGTACCTGGAGCAGACGTCGACTAGACTCACTTGGATTTTCTGGGGGGTTCTCTTCACTCGAGACGGTTTAGTGGAGAAACTTGTGCCAGTCTATTCATTAAGTAGGCTGTCGGGGTAACTGTTCCAACCGCCATTTCTGTATTGAATTCTGCGAGGTTGGATTTCATTACCAACTAGTGTTTTCGGTACAGAAAGTTACTGTTTGTGTGTGGTTTGACTCCTAGATTTGATAACGCGTGTTAATTTGTTGGTTTCTTAATGAGGATCCTAGTACTTTTCCTTTCTTTGGAAATGTTGGTCCTCCTTATATGGCTACTTTGTCATTACCTGGATTTACAATAGGTTTACCGATATGGTTATTTTCAACTTCGTTGGCCCCAAATACTCCAATTGTTCCACCTCAACCGAATGCTTCACCTCAACAGAGTTCACCATCTCAACATCACCAAACTTCTGTTGACCCTTTACCTTATTCACCTAATTTTTCTTCCTCCATTTCTTCCTCTTCGCTTGGTAAAGGCCTTGACGCTAGTAACCAGGTGTCTAAGAAGAAGAAGAAAGGGAAGAAGAAGAAGAAGAAGAAGAAGAAGAAGCAAGATAAGAAAGACGTCAACCAACCAACCATGGTTGTAAGTGTTAGTTGTGTTGAGGAAAACTCCGACATGCATCGTAAACCCAAATACCCTTGCAGGCTTTGTAAGGGTGACCACTACCTTATCAATTGTCCTGGTATTCCAAAGGTCTTGGAAGTATGGTCAGAAAAATCTCATCAACTTTCCATTGATCCATCAACCGGTGATAGTCAGGTTCCTGGGAAAAAGGGTAAAGTTAGGTTTCCTTGTAAGTTATGCAAAGGGAGTCATCAAACTCACATTTGCCCTCACATGGATGAAGCCTCAAAATTGTTGGAAAACCTTACTGTTCCATAGCAAGAATTTCCAACTGGTTACCGTAAACTTTCTCCCAACCTACCGTCAACTGACGGAGTGATTGATCTAATTTCAAGTACAGTCGATCACACTCTTCCATTGGAGAGTGAAACTCATGTCACTCAAGTTGATGATCCATTAGTTGATCAAGTGGTCGATTCAATTTCACATTCCGTCGATCCCACTTTCCCTTTAGAGAGTGAACTTCATACCGCTCACGTTCTTTTTGTTACATCAGATTCTTCTACGTTGGGGGGCATTTCACCTGTTTCTATAGAACCCCCTCCAAGTACTGAGGTCTTTTCCTTTGATTGGAATAGATTGTTAGAACCTCGTCTTCCTTCCTCCATCCCTTTCCAAATCATTGTCAAGGTTGGTGGTAGGGACATGCATCGCACGCAGGTAGATGAAGGTGCTTTTGTTAGTATTTTATCCTCAATTGCTTGGAAAGCTTTGGGTTCCCCTCAGCTTGCGCCTATTACGCAGAATCTGAAAGCTTTTAACAGAACCATTAGTGAACCTTTAGGGATCCTTCCTAAGTTTTCTATTACTTTGGAAGGTAAAGTTGTCTGTATTGATCTTATGGTAGTTCGAGGTCCCTTGGATTTCAATTTACTCCTTGGGAGAGACTATGTTTATGCAATGAAAGCTGTCGTATCAACACTCTTTCGCGTGATGTCGTTCCCTCACAATGGCAATATTGTGACTGTAGACCAACTTTCGTTCCCTAGTCTTGTTTCAACTACCAATAATATGACACCCCTAAATGTTCTTGATTCTAAAGTGGTATCTACCCTGCCACGGCTTAATTATGTGGCAACTGATCCCATGTTTTCAGTTATTGATGTAAGTGAGCCTCTCACTGTTTGCTCATCTTCATTTGATTTAGATCCGGTAATTGACATGGAAAACTCTATGGGATTACTTGAACATGATGTTCTTATCCTTTTTGAGTCCCTTGACATGTGTTCCTTCCAGAGAACTATTCTTCCTTCTGATGAAGACCTCTTGGAAGCGATGATCAAGGTGTGTCCATTGACATGTCTTTCTTCCAGTTGGAAGCCATGATCAGTGAGTCGCGAGGATAGTTTTTTCCTGTATCAACCTCGTTAAAAAATGAAACAGGCTGCCATGAGGACAGTTCTTTTCCTGTGTCAACCTCGTTAAAAAATGAATCAGTTGTTCAAAGGATAGTTCTTTTCTTGTGTCAACCTCCTTAAAAAATGAAACAACTCCCTTTTCAAGTTAAATCTTGAAAGTAAACCTTCATTCCATCCACCTGGTTGAATGCAATGAATCTTGGGGCATGCGAACTTCTGGAGCATAGTTCCTTGTCTTGTGTCAAGCTCATTAAAAAATGAAACAAGGAGTCTTGAGCATAGTTCCTTGTCTTGTGTCAAGCTCTTTAAAAAATGAAACAAGGGTAGGTTATATAGGTAGATTGTAGAGAGTAGAAGCGAGGATAGATTTGTTCCTGTGTCAACCTCGTTAAAAAATGAGACAGGGTGTTAGAGGATAGTTCCTGTTCCTGAGTCAACCTCATTAAAAAATGAATTAGGTAGATTTTAGGATATATAGGTAGATTGTAGAGAGTAGTCATGAGCATAGTTCCTTATCTTGTGTCAAGCTCGTTTAAAAAATGAAACAAGGGTTATGAGGACAGTTCTTTTCCTGTGTCAACCTCGTTAAAAAATGAATCAGTGAGTATGAGGACAGTTCTTTTCTTGTGTCAACCTTGTTAAAAAATGAATCAGTGAGTATGAGGACAGTTCTTTTCCTGTGTCAACCTCGTTAAAAAATGAATCAGTTGGTCAGAGGAAAGTTCCTGTTACTCAGTCAACCTCGTTAAAAAATGAATCAGGTATGAGCATAGTTCCTTGTCTTGTGTCAAGCTCGTTAAAAAATGAATCAAGGATTTTATGAGCATAATTCCTTATCTTGTGTCAAGCTTGTTTAAAAAATGAAACAAGGGTTTTGAGGATAGTTCTTTTCCTGTGTCAACCTCACTAAAAAATGAACCAACTCCCACGAGTCTTTCCAAGATTCTGAAAGTGAACCTTCATTCCATCCAGCTATTAATTAATGTACTTAGTTGAATGAAATGAAGCTGGGGGGCATGCGCTCTAGCAGTTATGCTTAGGGGGCATCAAGCACAATTTTCTCTCTATTTCAAGCTTGTGTAAAAATGAAACTACTTTGAAGCATAGTTTTTCTCTGTTTCAAGCTTTTGTAAAAATGAAGCTTATCTCGAGTGAATTTCAGTTATTTTCAAGACTTGTTAAACTCATGAAAATCCCGAGATTATTTTGCTATCTTTCATTCTCGTGAAACAAATGAAAATGCCGAGTTCTTTTCGTCTTTTCCTGCTCGTAAATTAAATTGAAAGTCGGCCATATGAGTACATTTTTATCATTTTTTCGAACTCATTAAAACTTACAAAAAAATGAAAACCATGAGTACATTTTTATCTCTTTTCGAACTCGTTAAAACTTACGAAAAAGTGACACCTTAGAGTCACCTTTAAGCTCTTTTCTGACTCCTAAAACATGAAACGATCGCCGAGTTTTTCTTTTAAACTCGTTAGAACGGAACTAAAAGACGGTCCACTTACAACTCTTTTCTGACCGTAAAAACATGAAAAGATTGCCGGATTTTTGTCGTTTCAAATTCGATATTGGTTATAAAACGACGTGTCGTTGATCGCTTTTTTACTTTTTCGGATCAGGGGCACTAATTACGAAAAGTACTCCTTGGTCGTAAAGATCAAGCGGTTCTCTCAAGTATTATTTTATACTTTTTCGGGCTTGGGAGACACAAATTTACAAAAAAGGTCAACCCTGGAGTCTTCTTAAGTTTTTTCAGACTCTCTAAAATTGAAAAATGCCGAGTTTCTCCTATACTGGACTCGTTAAAACTTCATAGTAAAGGACCTGTTCAATTACAAATAGGAACGAACCACTCCTTCTTATAGTTTGAATTTAAACTAAGTTGGACTCATCCGAAGGATGAGCTTATAATCAAGCAAATGTTATCCTCCTCAAGCTTGTCAAAAATAAAGAGGTACTTGCCAGAAATGGTGGGGGAAAAGAGAGAAAAATGAGCCTGTTTGTCATACTTTGTAACCACTCTTGAACACGACACTTTTATTCACCTGGGTTGGGAAATCCTTTGCCTAACAGTTGATCAAACCACATTGAAAGTCTTAAGCCGGTTTCTGGGTATTAACTTTGGGTCAATTGTCACCAAACCATCTGTTGTGTCGTTATGTGTTCAAGAGGTCACTGCCAATAAGCCATTCATCTGCAAAATATCTGTCATCCATCTTGACCATCCCTGAGTCAGTCCTTGCAACTAAATTTCTTCAAACTTGATCTATGATTTCGTGTTGTGGGCTTGCCTGCGATGGATCGCTTTCTATCGACTTCTGCTCATTATCTAGAAAGATGATCTAGAAATCGTCAGTACCTTGGGATCTGCATGCCTCAATGGCAGGTTTCTCGCCTTTGACGACAGGTTGCATCATTGACCTTCGATCAAAGGATTCCGTGACATGTTCGACATCAACACATTTATTCACATCTCATGGATTGTACTGGGTACTTTGAGAGCCATTGAAATCACTGGTGGTTTCTCTCACACTTGTTAACAGTTTACATCATTGACTGGTAATCAAGTGGTTTCTACCATGTTCGACTTCAACACATTCATTCGCATGGATAGAATCGTACTGTTTCGGGAAAAAGAAATGAAGACCCTGGATCTAGTTTCCACAATCCAGGCTGCGAGGAATTTTGTATTCATTATATAATGGACTATTCATAAACAGATGGCTGCGTCCATACTGTGTCCACATGAGTCTATACTTGTGATGTCTTACAAGATCATTCCTGTATCAGAGCAGTAGTTAGTTTTCTAAGTCAGTTTTGATCTAAGTATGGGAATTCCTACCTCAACGATGATATGATCTCATGTATATATCTTGCATTGAATGTTTTTACAGGTTCTAACCGGGCTCTCCACAAGATGATCCTCGAAATGATAAAGTACTTCACTCTTCCTAAATGATAAATGAAATCCTCATCTACTACAGACTTCGCACTTTAGGGGGCAATCTATTACACAAAAATATCATCACCATGATTATTTGCAGTCAGTATGGGTCTATCATCACTTGTACTGTCCTCCTAAGCAAGTATCAGACCTCAGCTCTTCACGTCAAGCTTTGAAAATGGGAGAAAGACATTAAAAATAAATGAAACTCTGGTTCCGCACTTTCTCTCACTGTCACCTGCGGTCCCGCACCTTCTGTTTACAAAAATTGCGGACCTGCCTGCTCTGTCCCTAAAGATGTGGGTGCAGACCCCTGTGAATGTCAAAAAGGCGCAAGTTTATTCTAAAAAACTCACTTTGGGTTAATTCTAGATGATTCTGGAAGGAATTTTGACATGGATTTGCCGCTCTTAGGTGGTTCATGCATCCCAAAAGAGAAGGAGCTAATCCCTTGATGAGAGGAGCTATCCCTTTGAAGGAGGACCTAGTAACCTCCCTCCATTGCACTATAAATTCAGGCATTGGGCTGGTTGCTAAGGAGGTTAGAAGCTGAACATTTTTTAGGGTAAATGCTGGTGAAATTAATACTTCCTAGTTGAGCTTGAGAGGAGAGATCACATACCTTTTGGATTCATTGGGAAGAGAGTGAAACTTGTCAAAGTAGAGGAGACTTCTTGCTGGACCCTGGGAGGAGCTTGTACAACGTCAAGGCACAGGTTGTAAAGTTCTTCTTCTTTTGAATTAATACAATCAAACTCATTTTTCTCAACAAGTATCTCATGTTATTTGTTTCATGAACTCCTTGACTTTCATGTTAAATATGTTTTATGATATTGGCTTTTCAGGTGCTATTTAATTTGTTTGCTTGTTTGTGTTTGCAGATTTGCGACAAAGGAGCTCATTTGGATCGAAGGAGCGAGGGCATCCACAAACTTGCGTTGGACCTAAGGTAGGCCCTAAAAACACTTGTTTACCTTTGTTTATTAAAGCATATTTAGAGAAAGATAGTGTCTGGTTGGTTTGCTTGTCATTAGGTCTTCTTTAGATTCTAGGAAGGTCTATCTTGTCCGCAAGATCGACTTATTCCGTGTGACACAAGGTATCATCAAATCAAGATCGCACCAGAGGATAGAATAAAAATGACCTTCACAATGGAGTGGGGTTGTTTTCAATACACTGTCATGCCATTTGGACTAAATAATGCGCCTGCAATATTTTCCCATGTAGTCATCATAATGTTCAAGGAGCTCATTCATAATTTTCTGGAGCTATACTTTGATGACTGGATAGTGTTTGGATTAGTGAAGCGCCAAACAGAAAGTCTGCGCTTGATGTTGGATACATGTCGCAGATATCAAATCGTACTAAATTTGAAAAAATGCATATTCTATGTTCCTTTCGGGATCTTATTGGATCATGTGGTGTGCAAGCAAGGATTGATGGTGGACCCTGCAAATATTGCGGTAATTGTAAACTTGGAGGCCCCTAGGAACGTTAAGCAGCTCTACACAACGCTAGGACATACATGATACTATAGAAAACTTACTAAAGCCTATGCTCAAATTACTATGCCCATGGAGAAACTACTAAAGAAGGACGCGACATTCTTTTGGGACAAAGAATGTCAGCGCAACTTAGACACGTTGAAAGAAAAGATGGTCACTGCGCTGATCTTATTATTTCCCGATTAGAACAAGGAGTTTCATTTACATGTGGATGCCTCTTGCATTGCGTTGGGTGTAGTGCTAACATAGATTGGTGAAGGAGAAATGGACCATCCTATAGCCTTCGCAAGTAGGAAGTTATCAAAGGTTGAGAAAAATTATTCAATGACTGAGTGCGAAGGGTTGGCCATGGTGTACGTGCTGCAAAAATTTAGGCATATCTGTTAGGGGGTCATTTCAAGATGTAAACAGATCATTCAACCTTGAAATACTTGGTCAACAAGCCTGTGTTGGGGGGGAAGATTTGCAGATGGTTCTATTATTTTAGTAATATGACTTTGAAGTCATTGTGAAGCCAGGAAGGTTAAATGCGGGACCTGACCATCTGTTGTGGATTGAAACAGGAGAGGAACCTAGTAATGTGGAGGAAGGGTTGCTAGATGCGCAACTCTTTGTGGTGTGCATAGCGGATGACCATTTTGCAGACATTATTCACTTCTTGACTACGGGGATGGCACCATAAGGATATACAAGTCAACAAAAGAATGAATTAGTAGTGCACGTGGCCAACTTTTTAGTTATTGCGGGACATTTATAAAATGAGTGCAGATAAAATATTGCAAAGATATGTGCCAGAGTTTGAGTGGGACAACATTCTTGCCAAAGTTAATGGGGGAGCTGTCGGAGGCCATTATGCAGGCAAAGCAACTGTGTAGAAGATTTTGCGTGCAGGTTTATGGTGGCTAACACTGCACAAGGATTCCAAGGCATATTGTAAGGCGTGCGATGCATGTCAAAGAACTGGCAGACCATCACAAAGAGATGAGTTACCACTACATCCTCAGGTATCTTTGTAACTCTTTGAGAAGTGGGCGATTGATTTTGTTGGTCCAATTCAGCCCCTTGGAAAGAAAACGGGCGCGTGCTATATTATCACTGCGACGAAATATCTAATCAGATGGGCGAAAGCACAACCGGTTAAGGATTGTATAGGGGCTATGGCTGTAAAGTTCTTGTTTGAGTATGTCTTAACTAGATTTGGCTGTCGAAAAGTGTTGATGAGTGACAGGGGTAAGCACTTTTTGAATGAAACGATCAGTACGTTGATTGAGGAATTCCAGGTCTACGATCAGAAGAGTACACCATATCACCCACAGGCAAACGAAACTATTGAAGCCTTTAACATGATTTTGGAGAACGCGCTGACAAAGATTTGTAACGCACAACGGAACAACTAGGATGTGCATGTACCTGCAGTACTGTTGGCTTATAGGACTACTTGTAAGAAGCTAATAGGGAAAACGTCATTCAGATTAGTATATGGGGTCAAAGTCGTAATTTCGATGGAATACATTGTGCCTAGTCTATGCATTGCAGCTTTGACGAATATGGCAGATCGCGAGGCCTTGGAGGAACGACTCATGCAGCTGATGGAGCTCGAAGAAGATCGATTTTTGGAAGGATTCCATCAATAAGTACAGAAGGAACACGAAAAAGCATGGCATGATTGCCATATCAAGCTTCGCACGTTCAAGGTAAACAATATTGTCCTCTTATATGATAGTAAATTCACTAAATTTCTGGGTAAATTCTAGATGCATTGGTTAGGGCCATATATTGTCAAAGAAATTACAGAAGGCGGTGCAGTTCAGCTCATAAAGCTGAATGGGGAACCCTTCCCGGGAAGAGTGAATGGGAGTAGATTGAAGTTGTATACCGGGGATTCTACGCAATGACCATATGACAACAGGATAGTCTTAGTGCTCTATGCAGTTGCAAGGGAGAGCAGGACTATAAACTACACTGCCCATCTTGGTGGACAATGTAGCCAGCAGGCTGCATGGAGAATGACAAAGATGCAACATATGAAGTTGCACTCAAGAGGCTGCGCTGGAAGGGAAAGTACTGTGAAACCCAACAAGAAAATGACCGTTGGAGTTACAATTAAGTGGAGCGGGGTGGTGACAATTAAAGCGAAAATATTTGAAGATCTGCCACCAAAACAACATTTACTACCAGAATTTGGGGGGAACGATCAGATTTGAATTAAAAAAGCCCCTATAAATTACGCGTGCCAGTCTAACAAGGAACACTTTGCGCTCTAAGATTTGTTGCTGAATTTTGCTCTCTGTTACCTATGAGCTGAGCATTCTAGGAAGATTTCCTGTCACGAGCAAATGTGTCTCCCGTAGCTCGTGAATTGTTTATGGAGAGAATGATTGCCACCAACCTCGCCAAAGCCCTGAGTTCAGAAGCAGCTGTGTCCGACGCACCAGGACCAAAAGTGTCAAGTGTAAAGGCTATGCTTGCGGTACCCACAGTGCTGAGGTTGCCTAGGCCAAAACAGACTGGGACGAAAGGCAAATAGCCTGCAATGAAAGAGAAGCAACCAACCGCAAAAGAAAAGTAGAAGAAGCTGATGCTGGTGCCGGTGCGTGCATCACCAAGGAAGCATACTGAAATACAGGCGAAATAGAAGAAAGATAAGCAGCCAGAAAGAGTAGTGGACTTGGAGGCAGAAGAATTTCAGGGAACAAAGGATATTGATGCTAAAGGAGTGGAACCCATGACGAGGCTACCTAAGTATATCCCTCCATGGAAGGGAAAATCAAAGGTCACAAAGGACCTGGATACCGAGAAGTTTGTAGTATCCACGTCACTGCTACCTGAGCAGGTCTCTTTTGAAGGTCCTCAGCTTGCACGGATCCCGTTGTTAAAAATGGAGGATTGGGACCTCGTGGACCACACTAAGTTCCAACATTTGGTGACAAACAAATATATGTGGAAGGTTTATTATGAAGAAACAAGTGTTAGAACATTGGAGACGATGGAATGGCTCCACGGTGTCGAGCCATCAGGGTTTCTCAATCTGCTGTTGGTGCCAAATTATCACCGCACCCCCATTAATATGATATGTGTGTGCTAGCTCCTCACACTAGTGCATGATGGGTGCTTATGGATATGAGAGCATATCCCTATCATGGAAATGTTGATTCATAAAATCACGGGATTGATTTACAAAGACGTGAACCCTGCCAAGGAGTTTGCAGGGAACATTGGGGAGAAAGAGCTTGGAGACAAGATGAAGTAGGAATGCGACCTCCTCAAGAAGTCACGAGGGCATTCCATTACCTCTATTACAGACCAGACAGTTCAATTTGCTGCCCATATTTTAGCAGGAAAGGTCATGAGAAAATGCCGTGCGGACGAAGTTCCGGTGCCAGTAGTTTCACTTGTTGCGCAGTGCGCGAAAGGCGTACAATTTAATTGGGCCCGGTACCTCTTTTAGGAGTTCCTAGTGAACTGCTGTAAGGCCCAGGAGGAAACCAAGCCGTTCCACTATGCTTGGTTATTGTTATCAATTGTGCTTGTTGCATGGATATTGATGGAGGATAGCCAATTTCCTCCGCTTGAGGAAGGATTGCCGGAGGCAATGCAATTTGCCTCTTTATGGGCTGTGAAAGATGTCATGCGGATCATAGAAACAAAGATATTTTGGACCTTTATGGAAATGGATCTCCATATGAAAATCAATCAGCGTCCAAGGTTGTCCCCAACCTTATTCATGTAGCTGTCAGGCTATGTGACATTCAAGGCTGACTTCCACGGCGTCTACATCCAAGCACGAAAGGATCCCGAGCAGAAATGGCACCAATTGCCCTATTTGGTGACAAAAACAGACATGCAGGAGGTCGTAGGGTATGGCCTATAGAGTGGTGCGCCCCGTCAGAAGTAGATGTTGGAACAAGCATGGGTGCGGAAAGTTTTGCTGCACAAAAAAGAAAGGAGGTTGCGAAGAAAGCTACGCATACCCTAGCAAAATAGAAAAAGAAGGAAGCTGTAGAAAAGACTCACATAGAGCAAGAACGTGCTACTAC
Source organism: Pinus tabuliformis (assembly GCA_031772625.1). Lineage (NCBI taxonomy): Eukaryota > Viridiplantae > Streptophyta > Pinopsida > Pinales > Pinaceae > Pinus > Pinus tabuliformis. The sequence goes on along the minus strand of CM062811.1, from coordinate 483,615,160 downwards.
AGAGCAGGAAGAACAAGAGCAATGTGAGTCACAGAAAGATGATAAGTCACCTTCACGAGAGATAGAGAAAGAAGAGCTTTCAGGACAAGGCGGTGGAGGTGATGAATGGCAGCGCACCCTCTTTATTTTGAAAAGACGTGGCACGAAGAAGATAGGTGGAACATGAAAGAAGCAGAAATCTGATAAAATGTGGGTTGATCCCATGACATTAATAGAGGGTGGTCTTGATGAGATCGACGATAAAATTTGGGACACCATAACCGAAGTGTTGCAACAGTTCGAGTTGCAATACATACATATGCTTGGGTGCATCCAAAATAATCTACATGAGTTGCAGCTCCAAACAACCATAATTTAGGAAACTGTCAGGAAGGTGAGCAACGCGTAAGCCAGTTTGACTCGAGGAAAGAGTATAGTCACGGAGATAGACTGGCCGCAGGACGTCAGAGTCTTCCCTTTTCCTGAAGGATCAATTCGTGTCGAGACAGATGAACAGTGCATGGTGCTTTACACAGTAAAAAACATGGGACTGAACCTTGTCGCGTTGCCACTTAAGTCCCTACATGCATTAAATCAGGGGGTCGTGGAAGAGCTCAGGATCAGAGAACAACGATCACTCACTGTCGTCAGTGAGTTCAAAGTCAACAATCAGCAACTATTCTTTGAGAAGACACAAGATCTGAAGGAAAAGGAGGCACTACAGGTGCGTAGTTCACGTTTAGAGTTGGCAGTAACGGAGGCATGTAAGTCAGTTTTTGAACTTCACATCCCGGAGGATGCACAACTTGAAGCCAAAGTCAAAAAATTAGCCGCTGGGGTGTGTGAGGCTAAAGCAGAAGTTGGATGAGTCACTTTCGAGTTCAACATGAAGATTGTAGAGCTGCAGTTAAAGTTGCAGCCCACAAATCCACCTGAGGTTCGAGAGTAGCGTGAAGTCACAATTAAGGAAGGCATGGCTACCTTGGATGCCACATTCATTGACTGTGCAACGTTGTTTGATCAAGATATGGAGTTGTTGACCAATCTGCAAGAGGACCCGAACTTGCAGACATTGAACACAGAGGTAAGGGAGAGGCAACGCTAATATGATGAGGTCAGGGCGACTATGCACACCTTAGCACTAGTGCAACGCCTTGCCAAGTTACAAGAACGAAAGAAGTTACTGGCACAGGTAGAGGAAGCACAGAAGAAAGAGGCCTTGATAAAGGCCAGGTTGTAGCCTTGGTTGGAGGAGGCTTATCAGGTCACAACTTCCATTCAAGATAAGCTTAAGGGACTGCAGCAGACACATCAAACGATGAGGTTGGCAGTAGAAGGACCAGCCATTGCAAAATTGATCAAGGAGGTTCAACAGGCAACGACACAGGGTGTTGCTGAAGTTGTAGTGATCCAGGTGGAGCTAGGGGATCTTCACAGTAAGATCGCGATGCCAGTAGAGTGACTCGAGGGCAAGTCACGATTTTTGTATTGGGAGCTTGTTGGATGGGTTCCCTTGGGTTAGTTTGGGGTTAAGATAACCAAAATTTTGTACAATTTGAAAATAATGTAAAGTCTCTGCAATTTATGAATGCGGAGCGCGTAGATGAGTAGGAGTCAAAGGGGCTTAGCCCCTTGTTTTGGATAAGTTTTGAGTCGGTTTTGAGATTCTCCTATGGTTCACAAACCATGGCATTGTATGAAAAATATTATAAATAGGTGTGTCTTAAAGAGTCTAAGGCAGCAGAGCATAGCATAAAAGAGTAGAGTAAAAGAGAAGGGAGTAAGATAGAAGAACGAAGGGCTTGGAAAGGCTTAGAAGAAGAAAGGCTTTGCAGTTGAGTGCGCAGAGGCCTAGGTAGAGTCTGCAACTGAGTGCGTGGACCCCTGCAGTTGTGTGCGCATGGCAGTTTGAGTCTGTAATCCTTGAACTAAAGATCAATAAAGACAAGTTTATGAAGAATTATAAAGTATTTCTGTTCATGTCTATTTATGTTATATGTTGTTGATGAATAACTTGTTTTATGAAATATTCATCGAATGCTACGTGATTCTCTTGAATAAATCTTAATAATGTACGCAATGCATGTTTAAATATGTTTGGAAAGACTCTAGTGATTCCTCTTATGTTTGTTAACAATTTAAGTAGATTTGTGAGAACACCAATTTAGGATGGCTTTCTGATGCACGTAAGTAGGTAAATTGACTATTAAAGGTCTGCAAGGACGGATCGTAGACCTTTGCGAGGGTCAGAAGGCTATTTTAACAAAGTTGCAGTAACGAGGCCTAAGAGCTTATTGATTTGCGTGAAGGCAGATCTGAGGCACTGGAAGACATCACACTAGTCTCTGGATGCAGAAACTTGGTTCTTGCATACCCCCATACTATGCGGGTTGTTGCCGAAAGTGCCATTAGTGTAGGGTTTTGTTGGTTGGCGCAACTAACTCTGAACCTAGTTTAGGATCCCCTAAGCCAACATGTCATCAATGAATACTATCACAAACGTGTCTAGATAAGGAGGCAACACACTATTCATGAAACATATGAAAGTAGCTAGAACATTAGTAAGACCAAACAAAACTACTACAAACTCATAATGCCCATACTTGGTACAAAATTCAGTTTTGTAAATGTCCTCTTCTTTGATGTGTACCTGATGATATCTTGATCTCAAGTCAATCTTCGAAAACACTGTTGCTCCCTTCAACTCATCAAACAAGTCATCCATCTGTGACAAAGGATACTTGTTATGGATAGTCACCTTATTCAATTTCCTATAATCAATACATAACGTGAGAGTACCATCCTTTTTTTTTTTTTTCCGCAAATAATACTGGTGCACCCCAAGGCGACACACTGGGCCTAATGTATCCCTTATCAAGCATTTCTTTAAGCTGTAACTTCAATTCCACTAATTCCGAAGTGCTCATACTGTACGGTGCCTTTGATGTTGGTGTTTCTTCTGGCATCAACTCAATAAAAAAGTCCACTTCCCTATGAGGTGGTAACTCTGAAATCTCTTCTAGAAGCACATCGTGATATTGCAACAAAATTGGATACCTCTTCAAGACTTCAACATCCTCAACATCATCCCCTTTGTCACTAGAGATATGAACTGCAAACAATACACATCCATTCCTACAACTAATCTTTGCTTGCATAGCTGTAACCATTCTCGTTGACGTAGGCTTCTTCTTACCCTGCAAGATTCTTCTCTCCCCATCATCATCCAAGCACTCAATAAATTTATCATAGAAATCTACCTTAATCCTATGAATGTATAACCAATCCATACCCAACAACATTCTATATGATCTTCACGGAAGAACATTTAGATGCGCTGATGCAGGCATACCATTCAACTCAAATGGACAAGATCTCACCCAATGATGAGCTCTTTTCTTAATACCTGTAGCCAACTGCACCAACCAAGACTCTACATGCATTTATTTATTCAAGCATCACTTATCCACCAGGTTAGCACTAATATAGTTATAGTTAGATCTAGAATCAATCAAAATAGAAACAAGTTGATCACAAAGCTTACCTTCCATCTCGATAATAGACGTCTGATGATTAGCTGGCCTATTATCCAATGCTGCATAAATATGAGGAATACTCTGTCCAACATCCCCAATTGTTTGTGCCTCCTGAGCATTGTAATTTGAGGTCTGCCACCCTGATGTTGTGGACTACCTCTCTTGCGATGATCTCCACCAGAAGTCTAACACTGCAAAGGCTTCCTACCATCACCCTTGTTCTGCTCCTTAGACTGAAATCTTTGTCCTCTACAAACTGCATTGAATTTCTTATACAACATTGCATTCTCCTTGTTACCTGCATCCTGAGGTCTTCCCCGCTTCTTATCCCATTTTCCCTTAGTATCGTCATTACCTTTCCAACCCTACTTAAGCCTCGACTTACACTTAGAATACTCATATAAATGTTTCAACTTCGCAATTACTTCCTCATATGTCTGAGGCTCATCATACTCAATCAGATCTTTAAATGCTAATGGAAATCCGGAAACAAATCTTTGAAACTTCATCTTCTCATCCTTAATATATGGTACATTCCTCAATATCTCTAAAAACTTAGTTGTAGACTTCTTCGTCTATCATAGATCCCATCTTACTCTCATAGAACTCCTTAGCCTTACCCTCATAGTATATCTCTGGCACACACTTCTTTCTGAAAAGTCTTATGAACTCATGCCAACTCAACTCCAATGTCCTATTGTACCTGACGCACTTCAAATCTTCGCACTAGATGTCTACTTTTCCCTTAAAACTAAACATAGTTATCATGTCTTTCATATTCTATGTATAATCATGTAGCTGGAAGAACTTATTCATCCCAAGAAACCATGCTTTTTCATCTTTCGGTTTCTTCATCTCTCCATCAAAGGCAGGAGGGTTGGCTTTCTTAGAATCATTCGACAAGTATTGCTTCTCATTCCTCTTGTAAGTGATCTAAAAATGGAATGTACTTGAAAAAGGGTGCAAGGTATCCATTTTCATTTATGTAAATGAGTGCACACATACTCCAAGTTTAAATCTAAAAATATGAGAACTTCTTATTTCTAATACAGAGATAGACTGTAGGGGCATGTATTGGATATGTCACCTCTAAAGAGAGGGTGAGATCCAGAAGCTACATGGCCCTCTACAGACTCTGCCTAAAGAAATAGTAGAAGTAAACACTCAGATTTAATTAAAAAAGACCTTGCTTGAATTTGACGTTATGCAAAATTTTTAGCTTGAAAGAGGTGTATGTATTTTCTTCTGTTTATGTGTTTTAACTTGATTTGTTTCAGCTGATATTAAACATATATATCAGACATATAAGGCAGCAAATAAAAATCACACATAACAACAAATTTAATAAGGAGTTCACTCCAATCTCATGGGCTACGTCCCCTATGAGCTCTAGTCAACTAGACTTGGCTCTTTTGGATTATGGCTTGAATTATTTTACAAGTTCCACGCTCAACTCCAAAAGGTTACTGACTGAACCTATGGGTTTAGAAAAACCATATACATCCCTGTCATGGCTGTCTTCTTTGTGCAGGCAGATCTAGGCTCCCTTGGACTTGATTCCTTCAGTAGGTGCACTAAGCTTCCCTGAGCTTCTTAATGGCACAAACTCCTTTAGAATGCTTCAAATGTATCTGAAACCTCTTCTAATGTCTCCAACACATATCTGACATAAACAAATGACTGTTCATTTGCTCAAAATGAGCACTGCATCCTCGATCTAGGCCTTCCTTCATGGATGGCTTTGGGTTGCCTGAAACTCCCCTTCAGCATCTCGGCCTTTAGAAGTCTACAAATGGTTCTGAAAACACCTTCATTGGATTCAGAAGGTTCATTATAGTCAGGAACGACTGTTTGTTTGCTGAGAATGGATACTGGTAGCTCCTGCAACAGCCTCCAACCCCTGGTGGCCCTGAGCTCCAAAATATCCCTAGATGAAAATCTCCTTGAAGATGGCTTCTTCAGCGCCTTTAGATTGTTCCAATGGCTTCAGAAGGGCCAAATTAGTCTAGGTAGACTCTTTTTTCACCCTCAATGGCTGCACACAACCCAATGCAGCTCCAACATTGAACATGCCCTTGTGGCTCCTGGAACTTCCTTGAAGCAAAAACACCTGCAAACAACCTTTGTTGGCTGTGCAACCTATGCCAATGGATTCAGAATGTTGAAGAGACCCAAAATAAAAAAAATATTCATCCAAAAAGGCCTTTCCTAGCCAAAGTTATGGCATATTCATGAACTGCCAGTCAACCCCTAAATAAACTCCAGTTAACTTTAGTGGAAGTGCAGATAACTTTAGTAATCCGCCTAATTTGGAGGCAGCCCACCAAATTTGGCTGAAACCGTCAGGCGGATTTCCAGTTGACCGCTATTGTAACGGGCATGTGACCGCAAATGTCGGGTAGTTATCTGTGACCGCTGGGTTTTAGCTCCTGGTCCCGCGTGCGTGGTCATGTGATATGGGGGCTGGCCAATTTCCGCCCCAAATGAAACTTATTTAAACTTTAAATCTAAGTTTCGGTCATTCATAAACAAGAACCATTGCGTGGGATAATGGTAAACCTCTAAATTGTTTGGGGCTAGGTCATGTGTTCGTTTAATTTCAAACAAAAGTTTTAAATGCCATTCCAATGTCCACCTTGGGGCCACGTGGCAGCGTCCGGGCTTGCCACGTGGCAACCTTCTATTAGCTGCCCTAAATGGAATATTTTGAAAGGAATATTCTCTGGAATATCTATTTCAATTTTTTATTATAAAAAGATTCAAAATTAAAGGTTATTGAGCGATTTTCAAATTAGCATAACTTCTGCATATGGTGTCGGATTTTTGAACCATTTACGGTGCTGGAATTAGGAAGATGAGACCTATCCGGTCGTTCAGGTTCCAAATCAATCTGAGCACTTTCAAATTTGAGCATTTTTTGACACTTGGTCTTGAGCTTCTGATCACACCTCCCAAATGAGAGGCTTTTGGTCCCCAAAAGCTTACTGAAATGCTGAACTAAACTGTAGTATAGACAATGAGAGAATGAATGTCCTCTTCTCTTCAACCCTTCAAACATTTTCTTGCATGGAAAATAAATTTGAACCACAAATGGAAAGAAATTAACATTTCCCGTCCTGAATGTGCTTGTCCTCCTGTCCACAACTGTCTTTCTTGCACTCACACAGATATTTTCTAGCGAGAAAATTACAGAATGAAACTGAACAACGCTGCCTTGATCAATGATCTAAGGTGGCTAAAAAAAAACAAGATATTACAACATAGAATACATGCATACATCCAAAATTTACATATGTACAAAAGGAGTACGTCTTAATGTGTCAAAAAGTCCATCCACTTCTTACCAAGGCACTTCCATGGCGACTTTTGCTGCTGCAAATTTTTTGCGAATTGCATGTTGATTGATTTTGTTTGAGCTCATTTTGGGATAGTTGATGTTGACCCTTTCGAAGAGTTGAAGGCATTTAGTCAACAGCTTGTGATCAGGAGCTCAAGTTGAAGTGTTGAAAAATGCTCAAATTTGAAAGTGCTCAGATTGGTTGGAACTTGAACGACCGGATAGTTCTCATCTCCCTGATTCCGGTGCCGTGAACGGTTCGAAAATCTGACATCGTATGGAGAAGTTATTGCATTTTGAAATTTGTCCAATAACCTGCAAAAATTGCATTTTTGGAAAAAATTAAAAAAAGAATATTTCAAGGAATATTTTTTGGAATATTCCTTGAAATATTCTCCAAAATATTCCTCGAAATATTCTATTTGGGTGGCCAATCAATAAGCGCCACGTGGCCACATGTCTTCAATTGTGGTTGGCAAAAATTTGGCACTGCACAATGCATAGGAATCGACCATGAGACCTCCTACCTAGCAGCCCACAGGCTTGACCGCCCGCGCTGCACGTTGGTTCTTAACCACCATGGGGTGCAGTACATACTTAAGGTTTAACAATGTAAACTTTGAAACGAAAACTGATACTGTTACCCGTTTCGTAGAGATAGCAAAAAAATGACCTGATTTTGAAAAGGGGTGATGCATAATACACATGTTTTTTTTAGAGCATAGTTTTTGGAACTTTAATTTTTTTCATGTGCATTACGTTTTAGAATGGTAGTGATTTTCATGCTGATTTTAAAAAGTGAGTATTCTGCATCACACCCTTTTTTTAAAAGACCTATTTTTTGACTTTAAATTTTCTAGTGTATGAAATGTAAATAATTATTTTCTAAATTTGATAGTTTTTGAAGTGGTCATTTTATTCATAATTTATTGTTTTCTATCTTTTTTTTTTTGTAGTGGGGTTTTTATTGTTTTGCGTTTTTAAATTAGAAAGTCGATAGTTTGAATTTTAGATAATCTACATATTTATACATCCTTAATTAATTTTTCAATCCACATGAAATAATTGTTTCTAAAAAACAATATTTTTAACAATGGACATAAAAATAACCATTTTTAACATAAATATAACAAAAAACTAAACGTTTTGATAATTTTTTGCTAGAATTAACATGTCAAAATCACAATTTTTGTGCAAAAATATTAACTAAAAATGGTCAAATAATAGTTTTTTTTTTTTTTATGAATGTCATGTCAAAAAAATAACAATAATCACTTTTTTTTTTCAAAAAATAATAATTAACTTAAAAATCAATGCGAAAATCACAAATTACAAATATTGAAGTGTCAGAGTCAAAACAGCTTTAATTCATTGATTATTCTTTTCATGAAATGTCAGAGTCAAAACATTGCAAAGCTTGATTTCTAGGTATAACTTAAATTTAATCAACAATGTCACGTAATCCAAACTCTTCGTCCTCTAGAGTTTCATCATTGTCTTCTTCCACAATATTTTCTGCTTCATTTTGCGCAATTTCCTCTTCTAATGGGTCTTTGACGTCTGTGAATCTCCCAATATATGTCTTTCCAAACATTCCATGTAATGGTGGTTGGGGTTCCTTTGTCTTTTTTGCCACACGTGATTCACTAAAGTCCCCTTTCTTCAACCCAATTTCTTGCATTGCATCTGGAAGAAATTGAAGAGCATTAATTCTTTGCTGAATGAAATTGCATTGTAATGGATCTTTCTCAATTGCAATGCAATTTCTTCCTTTTTGAAGGCAATATGCTAGTGTTGTACCTAATTATCAAGCACAAAAAAATAATGAAGTAAATTAGCACAGTGACATATTAATTAAAAAAAGAACATATTGAAACTCAATTCCATGTGGCAAAACCTACCTGAGCCAGAAAATAAATCCAGAACCCAATCTCCTTCATTTGAACATATGTCTATAAGATAGTTAATCAATAATTGTGGTTTTTGATAAATGTTAACTATCTCTCCTTTCGTTTCTTTGTCTTCATATGTTAGTTTTCTGACAACAACATCATAAGTCAGTATTTGGCTATGACTCTTTCTGTCCACCCGATTAAAAATCATAAACATATGGCTATCATCTTTTGCCCAACTATCAATATGAATGAACTCACAGTCATTTATAAATTGTTGATTTTCATTGTTAATGAGATTTGACTTTTGCCTGTAACATGAAATAGTAAAAGTTCAATTAACTTGTACATAAATGAATTTTTCAACATTAATCAAATATACCTTTTAAACATCTTACCATGTAAGCTGCATCCTTGAATTTGTTTTCCCCTTGAAGCTTGACAATATCATTGCCAATTGTGTGTCTGAATGAAATGTCACAAATCTCCATAATGGTGATGACGTCACTTCTACAAATCCCACCACCACTTTATTAAAAGCTTGATAAGTATAAGTGTCACTATCATAGTAAATGTTTGGAATATTGAAACCATGGGGAATATCTGCAATAACCAGGGCATAATCCCTTTTTGGTATGAGTTTAGCAATGTCTTCACAGTCACCTTGTATTACTTGATATTGAATAGTGTCTAGCCCATTCCAAATGAAATGATTAAGAGTTGGATCAAGTTCAACATTCTTAATACGTTGCTTCCTCAATCTTTCAATCTTTATTTTTTCAATAAAAGTCTTGAAACTGTCTGGTGCTCCATTATCTTATTTCCTCATCTTTTATCAAATAAACAAATATATGTGTAAGTTTTAAATTAAAAATAGTACACAGATGAATAAAAGTGAATGTATAAATCAAGTTACCTTTTTAAATGCAAGATAAAAAGCTTTTAATGTTGATGTAGAACTTGAATCTGGATAGTTGCGTACAACATCATCCAAACTATCTTCATTCAACAATCTAACCATTTGTTCCTGAATTTTCATGTAAACTTTGTGACTGCATAGATAAAGTAAGAAAAAGTAAATATAATGATATGTATAACAAATACTACCAAGAACAACATGTTTTATTTAAAAGATAACTATAATCCTAGAAATAAATAAAAATAATTCAACAAACTTACTTTTGAAATTCTTCAGAAATTTCTTCCAATGATAATTCCCCTGACCTCACACGAGATAATATTGTTTTGAAAATTTTTTCATCTTTCACTCCTTGCATCGCCCTCCAAGGCGTGATGGTCATATCGTCTGGAAGTTGCTTCAGTTCAGGAGCTGATTTACTGTTGCTACATATCAATGGCTTAGACTTTTTGACCCTCTAGTTTTTAATGCCAATGTCTTCCCACATGCTAAAAATCTCATCAATCAACTTCCAAACATCTCCAGTTCTAAATGCCAATTGGAAAATGTTATCAACACCTCTGAATAAATTGCTATATCTGCTATTTTTTCCACCTTTTGAATTGGTTTTCTCTTCAATTTGATAGCCTATTTCCATACAACATTCATTTCGGAAATCTGCATTAATATTCATCCTATCCCCACCACATTTTTCTAGAAATTCACTATGAATAAATCTAACCCTTTGGATGAAAGTCATAGACATCCTATATTCATTATCTGAATTATGATCCCATGCCACTAACTTTGCTTCTGTTTCATTTAAACCAGCATAAATGATACATTTCATTGTTTCAAAACGTGGGTTATTAGGATATTCCTCCATCAATTGTCTTTGAGCTTCAACAGAATGGTTCCCCCCAAGCACATAATAATTGTATTCAAAACATTTTGACTTATCAAATGCTTCTTTGTTGGGAACTTGAAGTGGATCAACAGGAAGTACATAACTAACCACATGAGCATATGGATTGTACCTCATCAATGTCTTCAAGTTGTGAACATGCAGATGATGTGGCTTTCTGACTTGATATTGGCATTGTCCTTCACTTACCTTATAGGTTTGTCTGACATTTAATTGAAATGTACGACCACCATCAATTAAGTTTCTCTTTGTCAAATTCTGTCGAATGGCATTTTGTTTTGTTTTGATAATGCCATCATCTAAATCAACTCCTGGTGTAATGATTTCTCTGCTTTCTTTTGAAGTTTCACTAGGTTCTTGACTGCTGGTAATGACTACTTCAAGATCTTCAACTCTACTTTTCTTCGTCATAACATTCTCAACAGATTTATTCTTGGGCATTGTTACTTTTGATCTTTTACGAATTTTCTCAGTTCTAATGTCATTTTCAGTAATGGCAACATATGATTCACTGTAAATTTCAACTTCATCGTCCTCAAAAGTAACTTGTTTACCCTTGCTAGATTTATCCAGCAGAGGCCTTTTTTTCTGATTCTTTGGATGTAGTCTTGTAGCATCATCAATTACTACATTTTCCATGTTTTCCATATCTTCTTATGACACTGAGTAAAAAATGGCTGACAACTTTCATGATATCACGCTCTATGAAATGAATGCCTCCCAACCTAATTGAACAGCTTTCAACAAAATTTTGCCAAACAAAATATCATATGTTAATAAAAACAAAGTTAAAAAATATAGCGAGACACATTCAAAACGCAAAATAAAAATACAAATAACAATACTTACGATGTTTTGTGTCATCTCATTTACGATTTGTTTACACAACTTTGTAGATACCTCTCTCGTGTCATATAATGAATATGATAGTCGGTATTTAATCCTTTCAATTGCAATAATTCTTCGTTGAATATGTTGTTGATAGCAATATAGCTACTCCACAAATTCACGAGTCTTTCAACGAACTTCAGAAAACCTGGATGTGAGGTGAGTAATAGTGATAACGAAATTTAATATATAAGTGAAATTACGAAGATGTTTTTCCGTACGATTAATGTGGGATAATTTGTTTTAAATTATTATAGAGCGAATATTGTAGAATTGTTTTACAACAGATTGAATGTGGGATTAATTTGTTTTAGAATATATTATAAAAATTAAAAAAAAATTAGTTGTTTAGTAATATTATATACTTTAACTATTAGAATAATTAATGTAGTTGTAGTTTACAATGTTAGCCTCTCTCATAAAACAATAATAAATCCAAAAATAAATTAATTAATTCCAAGTTAGGAATTTGTGCCTAACTCTTGGGTTGTTCCTCTAAAATAGGAGTTAGTTTAGGTAACTCCTATATTGGTGTGTGTCTGGTGAGAAATTATCTCAACCAAAGGTGTCTAAGATAGCACGCACTATCTTGAGAACACTGTCTCTCATCTATTTATTTGTAACACTATATTCAATTATTTTAAAAGAATGAGAATGTGAGAGAGAATACCTGAGGTTGAAGCCTTTTTCCGCCAATATTTTGTGTCTGGTTTTTATGTGTGATTTATCTATTTATCTGAGTTAATTTCATTTTCAATATGTGGTATCAGAGCCTTGCGTCCTTGGATATCTGACCGCTTTCTATATGGGAAGGTCACTCGTGAAGGATGTAATCTAGCCTAAAACACATTTACAATTGCTTGACTGCGTGTCTTCTGGATTCTACACAGCTTCAGACAACTTGGGCTCTTGAACGATTACAACTAAAGGTGATGCGGATCCGTAGGGTTTCCTTTGTGGATTACCTTGAAAATACATATGATGGCTGTGTGGAGAAATCAGGCTATAAAGTTCTGAGTGGTCCACAGATATGTGTTGAACGGTGTAATCCATAGCGTGTTGTTCCACATCGTGTGCTCCACGTCATACTGTTCTAAAAGTTTTTTTGGAACATCTTTATGCGATCATTTCATGAGGAGGTATCATTTATGCCTGTATAAACGAGGGAGATTTGATTATGTTTGACTGTATTGTATGTATCAATAGAGGCATTCATTTATTCATGTTCCATATTGATTGATTGGTTGGTTTTAATCACAATCTTCATGAAAGTGGCAGTTTTCAATATATACATTGCCAGTTTAGTTATGCTCAAATCATTCTGAGCCTTGGTCCAGGAAATTAGTAAGACATTCGTTGCCTGCGTAGAGCTTGCGTGTTTCTATGTATGGCTAGAAGCGTATTTGCATGAATGAATTCACATTTTAGTTGGATAGAGCAACACAACGAAAGCAGTGGAGAGTCTGCAGACGTCTCGTGGAGTTGAAGAACTGTGTGCAAGAGCTGACCGTCACTGTGGCCTGGACGTTTAGCTAGTGTGGAACAAATTTCGAGATTCATGTTCTATGAACCAGTGCGTGGTAAGAGCAAAAGTGTGTTGTCTGCTTTGATTCAGAGTTAGCTTTACAAGGATCATCATCCCATTCATGACCAAGTCGTTAGACCCATTGATCATGCATACCAATATGTAGCCATCCAAACCCTTTCTTGCAATCCTGGACACGAGCAATGACCTAATATGGACGCAGAACGAGGCGCATCAAAACGAATCAAACTCTGGATACTCCTCAACGAGCCAGGTGAAATTTTGACCTCTCCATTTGTGATCTCCTGTAAATCTCTTTAGCTTCTGCGCATGAAGTTCCATTATTCCTTGGATCATTTGTTGCGCTGTAGTTTATGATGCCCATTGAATCTAATCTTCCATAAGCATAGTCCAATTTTGTTGCTTCCGAATCACCAGAGATGTTAGCGCCCCCAAATTGAAATGTTTACCATGCTCCACATTCCATAACGTGGCAAAGTATAACGTGATGCAAGGAATCCAATTTCCAAAGCTCACTCTCGTCCTCGTCCTCGTCCTCATTGCGTTGCAATAACATTTTTTGTTTGAACTTCATGCGTTAGAGAAAATATTGACTTGAACATAATATTGTTCTGACATACGCATACCTTCCAGGAAGTCAATCAGTCCAGTCAGCCTATAAAGGGTCGTTGAAATTCTCGTGGTTTGTATTTGTCAAAACCAAAATAATTTGGAACTATGTCGGTAGGGCTGTGACTAAAAATATGTAGAAATACCATGCTGCAATGTTGAAATTCGGATTTTGAGTATTCAGCTAGAATTATGGGAATTATACCAGGAACGTAATTTGTAGGTGCTTTAGGGGCCACATAGTACGGACTTTCAACCACATCACTAAATGTTTCAAGAATATTTTGACTTGTAATAGTGGAGGTATAAGTGTGAATTTATTTGAAGTGATTTTGTGGAGTGATAAGGTGAAATTATTTTTTTTGTAATTTTGGAGAGATAAGGAATATTTGTAATGGAGTCATAAGTGATTTTGTGAAGTCGTAAGAGGCACTTTTTGAAGACAAGTTGCTTCAAGCATTTGTGAGCTTGGCATTCTCATTGTTGGAGAAATTTCATTCATGATGTTGTGAAGGTGAAAATTGATGTACTTCAATATTTAATAAACACATTTCATTTATGGTGTTGATGTGTCCTAGATCTGCCCGAAATTGAATAAGGGGATCTTATTCACACCATGTGTATTTGTGATGGCGAGTGTTTTTATGGCTTCATGTTGTTACTTATGATTTGTGTCTAGTTGTGACACATAAATGATCGCATTTACCACACACATAAAGTTCAATGCAAGCAAGCACAACACCTGTAATGAAATAGCTGCAAGGAAGGATAATTAAGCTCCACACATACAACAACTCATCAAAGTTTTCAACATCGGCATTCTACCTCAACAAACAAATTCACTCAATACAATCAAGTTCATGAATCTGCAAACTCCAGTATTTCAAAGCAAAGTCTACATCACTACATTCAAGTTAATGAATCTGTAAACTTCAACGTTTCAGCGCACAGTCTACATCAACATTGTTGAACTTGTAATCAAACTCAAATCACATTGAATTGTAAGGGTGCATTCTCGATTGAAACCGACACCCAAGCCTTGAATTGAGTCAAATTGAATTCATTGTAGTGAGTCATTGAAATCATTGTAAGCTTTTTTGGGTGCATTTTCGACAGTGTTCGACACCCTTCCTTTAAAGCACAATCAAGTGAGTCCATGAGTTTTAACTCCAAATGAAACAAACAACAAGTTCACATCTCCTGCAAGCGAGCGTGAGTATTAATTCAAGCAATTTGCGTTAAAACAATACAAAGTTCAAATCTTCAAGCAAGCTAGAGTGAAGTTCATTGCAGCAACCATCAAAGCAGCCAAACAAGTTCAACTCTAACACCAATCAAGCAATTTGAGATCGACATCAAGCGAGCGTGGCTATTCCTTCAAGTGAGAGTGAAGTCATCAAGTAAGGCAAGTGAGCATTTATGCAAACACGATCATCATCAAGCGAGCGTGAATTCCAGAGTTTAAGCAAGAAAGTTCTACAACTCTAGCAAGTGTTCCCAGCAAGTGCAATAAGCAAAAAATCAAGCAAGCGTGCCATTCAAGTCCCATAGCATGCGAGCCTGTCATTCAAGTAACAAAATCAAGTGAAACGGTTCAAAGCACAACATCTACGACAAGAGAGCCTGATTTCAAGTGAGCAAGTTTAGATGGCACAACATATTCAGTGGTTACACATTCTTCACAGTTTGATCATCTCCAGTGATGAAGACATGGTGCACATCAGCAAAGAAACTCTTGCTGATCTTTCACGGCATCTACAACAAACACATGAAACCATTGAGTTTCTTCAACTAGAGTCGCAACTACAAAAAGATGAGCTGCAACAAAAGAGTGCTTCTTCCAGGTCATTCAACCATATAGATGAAGATAAAGATGTTGATTCCAAATCACTCATCCAAACAACTTCAAGTGTCGAAGTTGTTCATGATCAAATTCAAATTTCTTCCAAATCCATCATCAAGCCCTGGGAAGAAATTCAAAATAACAAGAATCGACGAGGCTTAGGATATGTCACTGATGACACCAACTTACATATCCCAAATTATTCCAAGCCAATTAAGTTTGTGAGTGTAGGATTTCTTGAACAACTCACCTCAGTAGGTTCTGAGAAAATTGCAGGCAACTAGAATTGCACGCAACCTGAACCTAATGTCCAACCGAAATGTTCTCATTGTCAAAGAACCGGTCATATGGAAGATCAGTGTTTTGATCTCCATCCTTGTTGCCATTGTGGCAAGCCCAATCATTCCTTAGAAAAATGTCGCAACCGACAAAAATCAGGCAGATTGAAGATACATTATGAATGGATCGATCCTTGGGAATGGTCATCCACAGTCAAAAGATTGTCTCAGTTGTACAACCGACTACAATCACACATAGTGCAGCCAGAAGTGAACCGATGATGGTACTCTCATGCAGTTGAACGAGGGAGTACAACAGTGAAACTCTCCTACACTTGAAGGGGGGAGTTCAAATATATTTTGGAGAAGATTGTCTCTTCTTTCAGCTGACAAAGGGGGGAAAATGTCAATGAAATTGACAAGTGGTTGTCAGACTGAAAGCCTCGACAACATTAGCGAAGCAACCAGTGGGCATCTTCTTCAGCCAGTGGGCATTATTCATCAGCAGTGAGCATCAGAAAATTCGCTAGTGGGCGATCGATAGCCAAAGCAGTAGTGAGCAGCTTTCATCATAGCAAAAGCAACATTGAGTTGTTTTTCGACATCTTTAGCCAGTGGGTGATCATCATCAGCAAATACGCCAGTGGGTGTTCATCAAATTGTGTCAGTGGACACCGGATGCTGTTTTCAAGCAAAGGACAGTTGGATCCTTTTGCGGCTTGGCACATGATGGAGTTGTCAAGCATCCTTCTGAGATGAATCAGTCATGCACCTGACTCAGTCTCTTCATATTGTAGTTTCTTCAGCATCCAGATTTGGCGGTTTTTTTCAGGCAATGTTTTTGAGGATCAACATGAGAACTTGGAAGATGGTTCCTCGTTCTTATTTTGGATTTATCATTGAAGGGGGGAATGTTAGCCTCTCTCATAAAACAATAATAAATCCAAAAATAAATTAATTAATTCCAAGTTAAGAATTTGTGCCTAACTCTTGGGTTGTTCCTCTAACATAGGAGTTAGTTTAGGTAACTCCTATATTGGTGTGTGTCTGGTGAGAAATTATCTCAACCAAAGGAGAAATTATCTCAACCAAAGGTGTCTAAGATAGCACGCACTATCTTGAGAACACTGTCTCTCATCTATTTATTTGTAACACTATATTCAATTATTTTAAAAGAATGAGAATGTGAGAGAGAATACCTGAGGCTGAAGCCTTTTAAACAATAATAAATCCAAAAATAAATTAATTAATTCCAAGTTAGGAATTTGTGCCTAACTCTTGGGTTGTTCCTCTAACATAGGAGTTAGTTTAGGTAACTCCTATATTGGTGTGTGTCTGGTGAGAAATTATCTCAACCAAAGGAGAAATTATCTCCACCAAAGGTGTCTAAGATAGCACGCACTATCTTGAGAACACTGTCTCTCATCTATTTATTTGTAACACTATATTCAATTATTTTAAAAGAATGAGAATGTGAGAGAGAATACCTGAGGCTGAAGCCTTTTAAACAATAATAAATCCAAAAATAAATTAATTAATTCCAAGTTAGGAATTTGTGCCTAACTCTTGGGTTGTTCCTCTAACATAGGAGTTAGTTTAGGTAACTCCTATATTGGTGTGTGTCTGGTGAGAAATTATCTCAACCAAAGGAGAAATTATCTCAACCAAAGGTGTCTAAGATAGCACGCACTATCTTGAGAACACTGTCTCTCATCTATTTATTTGTAACACTATATTCAATTATTTTAAAAGAATGAGAATGTGAGAGAGAATACCTGAGGCTGAAGCCTTTTTCCACCAATATTTTGTGTCTGGTTTTTATGTGTGATTTATCTATTTATCTGAGTTAATTTCATTTTCAATATACAATTTAAATTTTAGTGATTTATTTCATAAAAAAATTTAGTTTACGTTTTTCAATAAATTGTAGAATAAAATAATAAAGGTAAATAAATCTAACAAACTTTTGGAGGAAAATATTTTCGCGAAAATTTTTGGAGGGAAATATTTTCGCGAAAATTTTTGGAGGGAAATATTTTTGTGAAACTTTTTGGAGGGAATAATTTTGGAGGTAATGTTTCAATCTTTAAGCTATATAATATTCTTAGGAGACTTCATTTGTATCATTCAACATCTCCTATTTGAAAGGGATGGATTGTTCTGATGGTGAAGTTTCAATTTATACACCATCAACATCTTCATCGCATAACAACTCTATTCATATTGATGAATATAGCGGGAATTCTTCCACTATGAATAGAAAGTCAATTCTTCCACTTAGTCCTGATTCTAAAGACTATGAGAGTAGCACTGATGAAAGAGGGGATGGAGAATTTCAAATTAATAAAGAGTCACAGATTCCACTTAGTCCTAATTCTAAGGACTATGAAAGCAGCGGTGATGAAGAGCATGATGGTGAAGTTCAAAAGAATGGAGTGTCACGATGTCCACTTAGTCCTAATTCTGAGGACTATGAGAGTAGCAGTTTTGAAGAGTGTGATGGTGAAGTTCAAAAGAATGGAGTGTCACGGTGTCCACTTAGTCCTAATTCTGAGGACTATGAGAGCAGCAGTTTTGACGTGCATGATGGCGAATTTCAAAAGAATGGAGTGTCACGGTGTCCACTTAGTCCTAATTCTAAGGACTATGAGAGCAGCAGTGATGAAAAGTTTGATAATGAATTTCAAAAAAATGGAGTGTCAAAGTGTCCACTTAGTCCTAATTCTAAGGAGTATGAGAGCAATAGTGATGAAGAGTGTGATAATGAATTTCAAAAGAATGGAGTGTCAAAGTGTCCACTTAGTCCTAATTCTAAGGACTATGAGAGCAGCAGTGATGAAGAGTGTGATAATGAATTTCAAAAGAATGGAGTGTCAAAGTGTCCACTTAGTCCTAATTCTAAGGACTATGAGAGCAGCAGTGATGAAGAGCATGATGATGAATTTCAAAAGTATGGAGTGTCACGATGTCCAGTTAGTCCTAATTCTAAGGACTATGAGAGCAGCAGTGATAAAGCACGGGATGATGATTTTCAAAAGATTGGAGTATCACAATGTCCTCTTAGTCCTAATTCTAAGGACTATGAGAGCAGCAGTGATGAAGCGCAGGATGATGATTTTCAAAAGATTGGAGTATCACAATGTCCTCTTAGTCCTGATTCTAAGGACTATGAGAGCAACAGTGATGAAGAACAGGATGATGCAGTTAGTCCTAATTCTAATGAGTATAAAGGTAGCAGTGACAAAGGATAGGATGTATCATCTTCAATAAGTAAACAACCACATTTTCAACGTAGTCCTAATTCTATGGACTATGAGAGTAGCACTGACATTGTACATGAGGAAGAATATCCATTAAACATCGAGTCAAATTTTCCATTTAGTCTGAATTCTAAGGACTATGACAGTATCACTGAAGAAGGGGAAGATGAAGGGTATCCTCTAAGTCAATATTTGAAAATCAGAGCTGATCATAGTGTGGATAACATTCCTCTTAATGATGATGAAAATCCTTATAAAAATGATGATCCAATGATGGAGATGTTGCGAAGAAATATTGTATCGAGGAGTAGGAGCAGACCTTTTCGTATCAATGCAATCTATTCTAGTTATACAAGGGGTAGAGCAGAATATCTGACGAGAAGAAGTTCTATCAACGCTCTCATTTCAAGTGAATGTTGCCAAAAAAATTGCTTGAAACATATGGATTTCACATTTGCATTAGAAAGCAAGAAGAGATATTTTTCAATGAATAAAAGCATGCAAAACTCATATTTAGTTGGCTGCATGCAATCTACATTGTCAGGTTATGATTATCATATTAGGAATTTATTATTGTGTAGAAAAGCTTTCAAAATGTTTCATTCAATTGGGAATTTTCGTCTCTCAAGAATTCAAGAAAATTTGGAAAAGGATCCCACATTTTATTCAGAAGTACGTCATAAAAGACAGTTTGGGCCATTATCAAATACTGCAATGTCATGGATGAAAGATTTCTTTTCAAAGCATGGAGTGTGTATGCCAAATAGAGAGACAATACATATTCCAAATAATTTTTCAAGACGAGAATCTACAACTTATACAAAGAATATGCAGAAAGTGCTGAGGGACATGGCCAATTTATTACATATCAATATTTTGTGAAGATATGGAAGAAAGAATTCAATAATGTCTGTATTCCTAAGAAGACAAGGATGGGGATTTGCAGTACATGTGCTTCTCTTAAATAAAAAAGGGACAAATGTGAAGGCTCAGAAAGAGGTAAGCGTTCATAACTTTTACTTTTAAAATTGTATAGTCATCAACTATGAAAACATATTTCTTAATGAATTTCTTTTATGTTGTGTAGATTTAATTGTCAAAGAACTTCAGGAGCATCGCGAACAACAAACAAATGAAAGGAAGAAGTTGTACAAGCATCGAAAGAAGTGTTATGATAATCCGAATAAATATTTGGGTTTGATAATTGATGGTATGGGCCAGAAGAAAACACTTTTACCACATTTTGTTCGCACACCCAAAAATTTACAAGAGGAAAATTTTATTCAGTTTCACTTGGTCGGTTATATGGTCTTCAATCGGAAAATGTTGCCAAGGGTGTACTTCACAGCTCCAAATATTCATAATGATGCAAATTTGACCATAACCATAATTCATGATGTGATTTCTCACTGGTCTGGTAATCTTCCTGAAGTTTTGTATCTACAATTGGACAACACTTGCCGTGAAAACAAAAATCAGGTTGTTTTTGTGTATCTGAACATGCTTTTTGAATTGAGAATTTTTCAAAAGGTAAAGGTTGGTTTACTTCTTGTTGGGCACACTCATGACCATATTGATCAGATGTTCAGTCGTTTTTCAGTCACATTGAGGAGGAAGGAAGTTGGGAGCTTGCCATCACTAATTGAATGTATTAAGAAATCATACATGCCAGAGCCTGCTTTTGAAGTGTTGGAAGAAACTGTTGACATGCGAAGGTTTATTCTAGGATCATATGGTGAGGGGAAATGCATTGAACAACTTAATGATATTAGCTTCCAACATCAATTTCGTATAAAAAAAATTGATGGGAAAACACTTATATGGGGCAAGAAGTTTTCAACTACTACAGAATGGGCACCGTCATCAGGTTTGCAATTTTTGAAGTTCATTCCAGATAGTCCAATATTTGCATCAAAAATATTATTATTACAATCAGTTGGTGAAGTTCAGATGCACGCAGACAAAATAGACATATAAATTATTCTGATTGCCTAGAAGAAATTAAAAAATGTATTAGATATACATATGAGTACTTTGAAATTGCTGATTTAGTTTGGTGGGAGTCATTTTTCAATAATCAAAGTGATATCATTTCAACAACAACCAATGAAGATATACCTTTGAAAAATCCATTTATTTGGCCACAAAATGTGTCGAATGAACATGAGGAAGTAAACATTGTTGAACAACAACAAAGTCAAGGTATTATTAATTCTTCACAGGCAATGGAAAGAGATATGTATATTGGTTCCAGAAGATCTCGTGCACAACGTGAAGCCATGGAAGACCTTTATAGGGGTTCAGTACATGATATTAAGGAGGGTTGCATGATTGCAGTGCTAGCATATGGAGATCCCAATGGCTATCCATTTTGGGTTGCTAAAGTTATAAAGGTCTTTACAGAAAATGATGATGTTACAGGTGTTGAAGTACATTGGTATGCCACAAATACACACCCATTCAATGGTGTGTATAAGCCAGAGATGGTAGTTGACAAAAAAAATGGCGGAAAAAGAAAAAGAAAGGGTACAAATATAAATCGCCGCCGCACAGACATATTACAATTGGAGGATGTTGACATACTTGTTTATGACTTCAATTTAACAAAGAGAGGAACTCTTCGCTTCAAGACGATAGAGATTCTGAAAAGGTTGTTACCAGAAGGAACAATGTTGACATGGGAGTCTGCTGAAACCAGTCGTAGATCTAGAAGACTTTTGAAACCTAGAATGTTGGGCATGCATGTGGACTCAGATGGGGCACTAGTTGACGAAAGAGAAGAATATGGAACATCTTCGTCAGGATCCAGTCACTCATCTGAAGATGTGAATTCTGATGGTGTGCAAGAAAATATGAGTGATTTTGAATAATTGTTTAAGACAGTTTATATAACTGATGTATGCATCGTATCTTCAAATAAAATTAATGTTTTCCATATGTTGTTAAATGAGAAGTTATAAAGCATTTTTATGTTGTTGGATTATGTCTTAAGTATGATAAATTTTATTGTTTAAATATCTACAATGCAATATCAAATTAGAGATATAATGTTTGTTTTATTCAGTATACAAATAAAGACTTTTGAATTCATTTAGTGATATAATTTGTTCATGATGTCATGGTTTTTTAATTTTATAGTTGAAAAAATTTCAATTTCTTTTGTATCTAGCATATTGTGGTTGAAAACATGTTAAATTTATACTTAGGAAAGAAAAATGATATTCTACCAGAAACATTAATGTGTTTTTTCCTCAAAAATAACTTTGTTTGAGACATAAAAAATTGGTTTTATTAGCATTTTTTAAAAAGTTTGAAAATTGAACCTAAAAAAAAAAATCATTGTTCCAGTATCATCACTTTCGTTTTGAAGCTATATTTTGCACGAAAATTTCGTAGTAAATTTCGTAGTCACTGCCATTTTTAAAACACGTTCAAAATTGACACCTAAAAAATAAAAACATCGTTCCAGTATACACACTTTTCGTTTTTAGCACTGTTTTTGATGTTTTTTTGGGGTTTTTTGGCCAGAGTTCCCGTTTTGAGTTTATAGTTCCCGTTTCAAAGTTTACATTGTTGTTTACCAAAATCTAGAAAGCAACATGATTATCTTTTTGTAGTAGTTGATCGTTTCAGCAAAATGTGTATACTTATGCCATGTAAGAAAACTATAACTGCTGAACAAACTACTGAATTATTTTTTCAACATGTATGGGTTCATCATGGCTTGCCTACTTCCATTGTTAGTGATAGGGATTCCAGATTTGTTGGAAACTTTTGGGCCAATCTATTGAAGATGATGGACACCAAGTTGAAGTAGAGTACTGCTTTCCACCCACAAACAGATGGCCAAATAGAAGTTGTGGATAGGAGGACAAGCGCATTCAGGAAGGGAAATGTCAATTTCTTTCCATTTGTGGTTCAAAGTCATTTTCCATGCAAAGCAAATGTTTGGAGGGCTGAAGAGAAGAGGATGTTCATTCTCTCATTGTCTGTACTATAGTTCAGTTCAACATTTCAGTAAGATTTTGGGGACCAAAAGCCTCTCATTTGGGAGGTGTGATCAGGAGCTCAAGTCCAAGTGTCGAAAATGCTCAAATTTGAAAGTGCTCAGATTGGGTTGGAACCTAAACGACCGGATAGGTCTCATCTTCTTGATTTCAGTGCCACGAGCAGTTCGAAAATCGGACATCGTATGGAGAAGTTATTGCATTTTGGAATTTGTCCAATAACTTGCAAAAATTGCATTTTTAGAAAAAAATTAAAAAAAGAATATTCTGGGGACTATTCCCCGAAATATTCTGTTTGGGTGGCCAATCAATGAGCGCCACATGGCCCCACGTCGTCAAAATATTCCCTGAAATACTCTGTTTGGGTGACCAATCAATGAGCGCCACATGGCCCCACGTCTTCAAAATATTCCCTGAAATATTCTGTTTGGGTGGCCAATCAATGAGCGCCACATGGCCCCACGTCTTCAATTGTGGTTGGAAAAAATTTAGGCACTGCACAGGAATTGACCGTGAGACCTCGTATCTAGCAATCCACAGGCCTGAGCGCTCGAGATGCGAATTGGTTCTTAACCACCATGGGGCGCGGTACATACTTAAGGTTTACTGAAATTGCAGTTGGGGTAAAAAGGGGCCAACCCCTTAGGGCTAGCCCCTCACCATGTGACTCGGGAGCGCGGAACCAGGCCCTAAACCTCGGCGGCTAAACAAAATCTGACAGTTACGGTGGTCACATGCACATTTCCGGCCGGTGGTTAAGGGCTAAACTGGCAGTTTAGTTGGCAGAGGTTGCCAAAAATGGCGGACTTGCCATATTTTTCGGAGCTAACTGCAGTTGCTCCACATTTAGTGGAGTTTTCTTAGGCCAAATTGGACAAATCTTCAGTTAGCCATAACTTTGGCTAGGAGAGGCCTTTTGATGCAATTTTTTTTTTTTTTTTTTTTTGGGTCTCTTTGACCTTCTGGACTCAATGGAGTAGGTCTGAAGTCTAACGGAGGTCATCTTCAGAGGTTTAAGCTACGAAGAAGATGAAGGAGCCATCAGGGTCTTGCACGAGAAGGCTGTGTATTGGACTGCGTTTCTCTGTTTAAGGTAAATGAATAGGCATCCTTAGCTATTTCATACCTTTTGAATCTGCTTAGATGGTTTGCAAAGCCTATTAAGAACATTAGAAAGCCGAAAAGCTTCATTTAAGTTCTAGAGGCCATTTTTGCTGATTTTTCCAGCAACATTGTAGGGCCTAGCCATGGGAGGTAGAGGACATTTGCAACGAACCAGTGGTCATTCTTGACTGAAAAATCATTTTGAATCCATTTACAGAGGTTTCAACAAGTATTAAAAACTTTTAGAGGTTGAAAAATCAGGAGAGAAGTTTTAATTGACCCCAGTGCCAAGGGGAGCCAATAGTGTGTGTAGGCGAAATCGGAGCGGTCAGAGGCCGTTTCTGATGAAACAAAACTCTATCTTGACTATTTCAGTCATTCTGAGACCAATGGAAGTGGTTTTAGATCATTTTGAGTACTTCTACAGCTCGGGAAGTTGGTGTGAAGTCGTGGGCAACCTTGGGCAAACTGTGGAGGAGAGCCATTTTTGGGGATGCTGTGTTTGATGTAAGAAATTAATCAGTTGGTATTTGGTGTCTGATCATTATTGGATACAAAAGTAGTGGTTTCAATGATAGAAATAGTAATCTGAGGGATTTTGTGCCATTTAAAAGCTCAGAGAATCTTAGTGCATCGACAAAAGGATGTGTTTCCATGGAAGCCTTAAGCTATTTGCAGGAATTGGACAACCATTAAAGGGAATTAAAGTGGTATTCTCAGCCCTTTGAATACTTTTTGGATTCATTGTGGTTAAGTATGGAGTTTGATTTTCATACTCATTTTGTACATGCTTAACAATCATGCATTTCAGTTGAAAGGTTGATGCAAGATTGCATGTGAAAGCAGTTTTAGTTTGCAGGACTTTTTATGTTGTTGCAAAATTTGGCCAGGGAGGTAAAAGATGAGTATGATACTCACTTATATTGCAGCAATGTATTTTTATTTCAGCTCTTTGTCACCAACCTGATTTGAAAATGGAATGTACTTGAAAAAGGGTGCAAGGTATCCATTTTCATTTATGTAAATGAGTGCACAAATACTCCAAGTTTAAATCTGAAAATGTGAGAACTTCTTATTTCTAATACAGAGATAGACTGTAGAGGCATTTACTGGATATGTCACCTCTAAAGAGAGGATGAGATCTAGAAGCTACCTGGCCCTCTACAAACTCTGCCTAAAGAAATAATAAAAGTAAACACTCAGATTTAATTAAACAAAACCTTGCTTGAACTTGACGTTATGCGGAATTTTAGCTTGAAAGAGGTGTATGCCTTTTCCTCCGTTTATGTGTTTTAAGTTTATTTGTTTTTGCTGAAACTTAATATATATATCAGCAACATAATTCAGCCATAGAATATCAAAACACAACAGTAATATAATATAGGAGTTCACCCCAACTCTTGGGAGAATGATTATCACTTGCATAACAATTTGCT
This sequence comes from Pinus tabuliformis, assembly GCA_031772625.1. Lineage (NCBI taxonomy): Eukaryota > Viridiplantae > Streptophyta > Pinopsida > Pinales > Pinaceae > Pinus > Pinus tabuliformis. The sequence continues at coordinate 483,589,622 of CM062811.1, read as the reverse complement.
GTTTCATTTGGGCAAGTTGTGTATACCACGGGGGGAGAGAATAAGTGTCATAAGAGAAGCTCATTCTTCTCTTATTTATAGACATTTCGGTGTAAGAAAAACAGTTGTACATCTACAGAGGTATTGTTATTGGCCTCACATGGTAGATTCTGTTTCAAGGTTCATTAGAGGTTGTTCATTGTGTGCTACAAGCAAGCCTAGTAATAGGAAGCTTGGATTATATATGCCATTGCCGGTACCTTCTAGACCATGGGAGAGTATTTCTATGGATTTTATAGGAGGTCTACCAAAGTCTAGAAAGCAACATGATTATCTTTTTGTAGTAGTTGATCGTTTAAGCAAAATGTGTATACTTATGCCATGTAAGGAAACTGTAACTACTGAACAAATTGCTGAATTATTTTTTCAACATGTATGGGTTCATTATGGCTTGCCTACTTCCATTGTTAGTGACAGGGATTCCAAATTTGTTGGAAACTTTTGGTCCAATCTATGGAAGATGATGGACACCAAGTTGAAGAAGAGTACTGCTTTCCATCCGCAAACAGATGGCCAAACAGAAGTAGTGAACAAAACCATCGTGCACCTCTTGAGGGGTTATTGTAGCAAGCATCCCAAGCTTTGGGATGAACATTTTCACTACATACAACATGCTTACAACCGTGCCAAGTACTCTTCCACAAACACCTCACCGTTTGAAGCTTGTTTTGGTTACTTGCCAAAGTCACCTCTTGATTTCATTCTTGAGAAGGATGTCGCCATTGAGGGACATAGTGATATTGACAAAGATCATTTGTTCATTGAAAGAATTCAGTTAATACATCAGCAAATTCAAGAACAACTTGAAAAAAGTCAAGGCAAGTACAAGGAGAGACATGACAAGCATAGAGTCGATCACAAGTTTCAAGAAGGGGATGAGGTATGGCTGTACATTAGTAAGGAAAGAATGCAAGGAGAAGGTAAAAAGCTGAAGCCTATTCGTTATGGTCCATTCAAAATCCTCAAACAAGTTGGAAATAATGCTTTTCAACTAGATTTTCCTTCATATATGCAAATGTATTCTGTTGTCAATGTGGAGAATTTACATTTGTATGAACCTCCTTTGATTGTTGATCATGAAAGTGATATTCAGCTGCCATCTATAGATGATTTCTCGCCAGAATTTTTGGATGAGCTGAAAGAAGATGCAATCCTTGACAAAAGGACACACACTTCAAGGAGGGGATATGTTGATTATGTTTGGGTTGGTCTCAAAGGCAGCAAACCGAACAAGGCAAAGTGGATGGAGGTGGACAGAGTGAGGGAGCTGTACCCTCACCTTTTTAACAGGTAATTGAAGGCTTTTGGGATCAAAAAGCTTCCCAATGGGGAGGCGTGAGCAGGGGCTCATGTTCCAAGTGTCGAAAAATGCTCAAAAATGGAAGTGCTCAGAACTGGTTTGAAGCTGAACGACAGGATAGATCTCGTCCTCCTGATTCCGGTGCCGTGAACGGTTCAAAAAATGGTCTTCGTATGCACATGTTATGTCAAGTTGGAAATCACCCAATAAGCCTTAATTTTTGAATTTTTTTCAAATTTTTTTTATTCCAGAGAATATTCCTTAGAATATTCTATTTTGGGCATCCAATCAAGGGGTGCCACATGGTAAGCCCAGAGGCCGCCATGTGGCCCTAAGGTATCAATGGTATTGGGCATATAAAATTGTTATGGCGGAGCAGGGGGTCGAACCCACGACCTCCCGAATACACTTGCAGCGGCTTACCAACAGACTAGGCAGTGGAATTTGATAGGCTTTCCGGAGAGGTTACATTTAATGTTTGAAATGGTGCTAGGCCTAAGGGCCAGCCCCGCTCCACAAGGGCAGGACCCAGGAATCGGTGGTAACCATTAATAGTTATGGCAGCAGTCACATGTAATGGCGGGAATCCCAGTCGAACTGACCGTTCAACAAACCGTTGGCACGAAATTCAATGCCACAAATAACGCCCGTTAGAACAGGTCACATGCGCGAGTTGGACTACCAGTTAGCTCCGACAGTCATGGTTTAGTTAGCAGGATTTCTGGCGGTGGCGCCAATTTTGGCGGCTCGGCCAACTTTGGTGGGCCTAACTGGGCCTTCACTAAAGTTAACTAGAGTAAATTAAGGGCCAGACAGGTAGTGGAGTAAATGAGCCATAACTTTGGCTAGGAAAGGCCTTTTGAGACGATTTTTTTTTTTTTTTGATTTTGACCAATCAGATGATTCTGAAGCCATTGGCATAGGTTAGAGAGCAATAAGAGGTCGTTTGCAGGTGATTTTGCTCCATGGAAGTTCTAGGAGCCATTAGGGCCCAACATTGTGAGAGTTGTATTGGGTTGCAAGTACCCATTGGATGAGAACCAGTAGTCATTCCTGACTGATTTGAGCATTCTGAATCCATTTTTACAATCCATTTTTCCTTCTAAGGCTTGTATTCAGCTATACAATCATTTTGAGCTTTTAATCAAATCAAAGACATGCCCATTTGGGAGCCTTGGACCCAGCAGAAGTAGCACAGGAGGGGTGAACTACTTCATCATATGCTATTGCATATGTGGTTGAGTTTTCTTTTAGAAAAAAGCTGTTTTAGTATGTTAAACAGATAAATGAATTAATCCTACTGCACATAAAAGGGTTAAAAACTGCATCAAAACTCATTTGTTTTTAACTGCAAGACATGTACATCATTTGCATAAGTATATTTACTGAATTGAATACCTTGCTAAGCATTTTCAAGGAGTTTCAAATTCAAATCAAGTTGGTATCAAAAACCACTTCCATTGGTTCCAAAATGACTGAAATAGTCAAGATAGAGTTTTGTTTCATCAGAAACGGCCTCCGGCTGCTTCGGTTTCGCCTACACACACTATAGGCACCCCCTGGCACTGGGGTCAAGGAAAACTTCTCTGCTAGTTTTCGACCTCTAAAAGTATTTAATACTTGCTGAAAGATCTGTAAATGGATTTAGAATGATGTTTTCAGTCAAGAATGGCCACTTGGTTTGCTTGATTGTATAGCTTGAAAGGTGTTTAAAGCAGTGTAGAAGATTGACTGCTTTACGATTTTGCAAACTGCATGTTGTTTGAGATAAATTTGAGTACTGCTACAGCTCAAGAAGTTTATGTGAAGTCGTGGGCAGCCCCGGGAAAACCGTTGAAGAGAGGCCTTTTACTTGAAAAAGGGTGCAAGGTATCCATTTTCATTTATGTAAATGAGTGCACACATACTCCAAGTTTAAATATGCAAATGTGAGGACTTCTTATTTCTAATACAGAGATAGACTATAGGGGCATTTACTAGATATGTCACCTTTAAAGAGAGGATGAGATCCAGAAGCTACCTGGCCCTCTACAGACTCTACCTAAAGAAATAATAGAAGTAAACACTCATATTTAATTAAAAAAGACCTTGCTTGAACTTGACGTTATGAGGAATTTTTAGCTTGAAAGAGGTGTATGTATTTTCTTCTGTTTATGTGTTTTAACTTGACTTTTTTCAGCTGATATTAAACAAATATATCAGACATAGAAGGCAGCAAATAAAAATCACACATAACAATAAATCTAATAAGGATTTCACCCCCATCTCGTGGGCTACGTTTCCTATGAGCTCTAGTCAACTAGACTTGGCTCTTTGGGATTATGGCTTGAATTATTTTACAAGTTCCACAATCAACTCCAAAAGTTTACTGACTGAACCTATGGGTTTATAAAAACCATATACATCCCTGTCATGGCTTCCTCTTTGTGCAGGCAGATCTAGGCTCCCTTGGACTTGATTCCTTCAGTAGGTGCACTAAGCTTCCTTGAGCTTCTTAATGGCACAAACTCCTTCAGAATGCTTCAAATGTCTCTGAAACCTCTGCTAATGTCTCCAGCACATATCTGACATAAACATATGACTGTTCATTTGCTCAAAATGAGCACTGCATCCTCGATCTAGGCCTTCCTTCATGGATGGCTCTAGGTTGCCTGAAACTTCCCTTCAGCATATCGGCCTTTAGAAGTCTACAAATGGTTCTAAAAACACCTTCATTGGATTCGGAAGGTTCATTACAGTCAAGAATGTCTGTTTGTTTACTGAGAATTGATACTGGTAGCTCCTGTAACAGCCTCCAACCCCTAGTGGCCCTGAGCTCCAAAATCTCCCTAGATGAAAATCTCCTTGAAGATGGCTTCTTCAACTCCTCTAGACTATTCCAATGGATTCAGAAGGCCCAAATTAGTCTAGGTAGAGTCTTCCTCCACTCTCTTAGGTTGAAAATTGCCTCTGGAGTGCATTTACTCAGTCTCTCCTAGGAATCCTCCACCAAAACTGGTTAACTACATCTAACTGCAGTTAACTGTGGCTAATTTTGGCAAATCTCGCCTTTTTTGGCGCTCCGCCAAGCTTGACTGTGTTATAGACATATTTGGGCACTGAAACCCCAATCACATAGGTCCATAAACCAAGGTCTTCTAAGTCCCTAAAAGTGTTGTTTCATACCCTAAAGGAGCAAGGTCAGTTGATTACATCATCTCCCAGAAATTCTGCATGAAAAACTACTCAGAACTGGTCAAAACTGGACCATACAGACTACTCAGTGCTAAGGGTGCGATGCATCTCACCTGTCACATGCAAAAAGTGCGATGCATACTAAAAAGCCCTTATGTAGTGTGCGATGAGCGAGAGCAGACAAATGGCAGAGACAGTTTGCAAGGTGGATGATCATGGAATCTTCCAGAAACTTCTCCTGTGACACTTGCCTCTCTGAATTCGCCCAGGGATGAGTAAGAGATCATGAATCTCCAAGTGGAACCAAGAACTATTAGAGAGAGGACACTAATCAAAATCCCAGAAGCTGACTCACCCACCTGCAAACATCTATATATGGATCCCTCATCCCAGAGATCCAAAGGCTGGAATCTTGTATTTTGTAAGGAAGTGCTGTTGGTTTCTTTGTGGAACATCATAGTGTTGGGTGATCTAAGCTTTTCATGAGGTGAAGAAGGGCTTTCATGCTGGGAGGATGACGCTGGGTCAGATCAATGGGTTGTAATCCTCTCTTCTACTCTTTCTATCAATAAAGCTATTTGAGTTTTCCTCCACATTCTTGTATGTCTAAGTTGATATATGCATTTGTGTGGTCAATATATATATGATCCTATATTGCTTATGATTGTAGATCTCTATGCTTTGATGGTATTATGCTGCTTTGACTCTACAGGTGTTCTTTGAAGCGGGACAAGTGAGGAAGGAGCGGCAAAGATCTGTCAAAGGGGAGAGGAAACAAGCAAGGAGCCAAGCGAAAGACTGAGGTTGGTACTCTCTGCTTCTCTCTCATCTACTTCTCATAAAGGAAAACACAAGTAACTTTAGTTTGTTTGTTTCTAAGATAGCTACCCGTCTTAGTGGGACTAGCAGCTCTGAATGGACACTAGATTTCCCGATAACAGATTGCCAGTTAGGCCCTTAACCGCCAGTTTGAACTGCAGTTGCGTGGTCACATGGGCGGTTAGTCTGCCTTGGATTGCGCACATGACCGCTGACCTATCGGATTCTGGTGGGTGGCTGCCACGGTTAGTGGAGGTGTTTACATGGGAGACCGCCATCGTGTTGACCGCCAACATTAACTGTGGTGGGTATTATGCCCTGGTTCCGGAACCTGGGTTCTATGGAGAGGGGGCTGCCCCTTTTGGGCCCACCCGGAAACAGTTTCCACCTTAACTATAAGGTTTTCCTATACCATATCAAGTTCCGTCGGTCTGGTCTAACGGTAAGACGCTGCAGTGGTGGTGGGGAGGTCATGTGTTCGACCCACAAATCCACAACAAAATTTTATATGCCATTCTGTTGTCCACCTTGGGGTGACGTGGCGACCTCCAGGCTTGCCACGTGGAACCATTCTATTGGCTACCCTGAATGGAATATTCCAGAAATATTCTGAAGGAATATTCTCTGGAATATTATATTTCAATTTAAAAAAAAGTTTCAAAATTGAAGGTTATTGGGTGATTTTCAAATTGGCATAACTTCTGCATACGGAGTCCGTTTTTCAAACCGTTCACAGCACTAGAATCAGGAAGACGAGACCTATCTAGTAGTTTAGGTTTGAACCAATTATGAGCACTTTCATTTTTGACCATTTTTCGACACTTGGTCTTGAGCTCCTGATCACATCTCCCAAATGAGAGGCTTTTGGACCCCAAAAGCTTAATGAAATGCTGAATTGAACTGTAGTACAGACAATGAGAGAATGGATATCCTCTTCTCTTCAGCCCTTCAAACATTTTCTTTGCATGGCAAATGACTTTGAACCACAAATGGAAAGAAATCGACACTTCCCTTCTGGAATGCGCTTGTCCTCCTGTCCACAACTGTCTTTCTTGCACTCACACAGAAATTTTCTAGCGAGAAAATTACAGAATGAAACTGAACAACGTTGCCTTGATCAATGATCTAAGGTGGGTCAAAACAAATAAGATATTACAACATAAAATACATGCATACATCCGAAATTTACATATGTACAAAAGGAGTACATCTTACTGTGTTAAGAAGTCCATCCACTTCTCACCAAGCCACTTCCATGACGACTTTTGCTACTGCAACTTTTCCTCATGTGAAACTTCCCGTTCCACATCAATAATGGAATCCGTGGTTCCACCTTTGCCAATATTCTTGTCCTCTTGCTGCATGTGTGTGGGACGACGAGTTGGATGTAAAGTCCAACAATGAGAGACAACATGTCCCTTCTTTTGGCAAAAAGTGCAAATCTTATGCACCTTGTTTGAAGGTAGTCTGTGCTTCATCTGTTTCCCATGTGCTTTATTCCTCCTCCAGCATCTCGAAACATGATGATTAAATTGACCACAATATGTACAAGAAATCTTTCTTCCATTAAAGCATGTAAAATTATCATGCCTTGCAGAAACACAATCAAATTGATCATGAGAAGATTTATACCTCTTGTGCTGCTTTGCATGTTCATCATTTTTGCCTCCATGAGGAGATGAACTAGTAGAGGCTCCAGTTTTCAATTGCAGACTAACATCATCGTTCGTGTCTTGAAAACTGCCTAAAATTGCATGCTTGCCATAAGCTGCATGTCTACCATCTTCTTGCTACAACAAAGGCTTAAAGCAATGGCAAACAAATCTTCAAGTTCAACTCTTCTTTTCAAATACCAACAAGGACATCAACCCAAAAAAAACATGTGGGATTACCAAACTGTATATAGTTCATTGTACATGATACAAACTCATGTGTATCAGATGTATCTTGTTTGTGGAGATGTATCTGTTGTTGGTAAACTAGTGTCACTTGTGAGCACACTTCTTACATTGTCAATTTGTGTCGCACATGTTTTTTGATTTGTGTCGATTGTGTCGCACATTGTTTATCGACTTGTGTCAATTGTTTAGCACATTTCAGGTCAACTTGTCGTTGATGATTGTCTTGTTGCACAAGGTACCTTTGGTGTCATTTGGTGCAGGAAATGAAATTGGTGCAAAGCAGTGCACAATTCCATGAGCTGGAAAAACATGCAAGCAAAGAGGCCTCAAATTTCAGCATGGGTCTCTACTTGGTTCATTATGGTTTGCTTACTTCTATTGTTCATGAACAGAACCAATGTACTTCTTTTTGGAGAAGTTTTTGCAGCACGTATCGCAAGATTTTGGGATGAGCATTTGCATTACTTTCAGCATGCTACAGCCGATACAAGAATTTTTCTATAACTACTTCATTTTTGGAAGTTTGTTGTGGGTATTGGCCTAAGTCACCTTCAGTTTTCCTTCTGGATAAGGAGGTGCCATTGATGGGCATAATGACAGTTGGAAAGGCCGCATATTCAGTGGAAGATTTCAGCTCATACATCAGCAAGTGTCATTGCTGGTTTTTGCAATTTTCAGATTTGTTTGGCGAGAAAACTTGGTTGGGATTCGACAAGTACTTGGCTTATTCAACAAAAATTTGCCATGACAACAGTTAGCAAGGCAGGAGATTTTGGTTATCTTTCTGCTCATTTGGTTGAACTGAAGAGGATGTTTTTGTTCTCTCATTTGCTGTACGATTCAGTTCAGAGTTTTAGTAAGCTTTTGGGGTCCAAAAGCCTCTCATTTGGGAGGTGTGATTAGAAGCTCAAGACCAAGTGTCAAAAAATGCTCAAAAATGAAGGTTCTTAGAATTGGTTCAAGCTTGAACAACCGGATAGGTCTCGTCTTCCTGATTCCGGCATCGTGAACGGTTCGAAAAACGGACTTTGTATGCAGAAGTTATGCCAATTTGAAAATCGGCCAAAAACCTTCAATTTTGATTTTATTTTTTTAAATTTGAAATAGAATATTCTAAAGAATATTCTAGAGAATATTCCTTTCAGAATATTTCAAGAATATTCCATTCAGGGTAGCCGATAGAAGGGTGCCACATGGCAAGCCCAGAGGCTGCCACGTGGCCCCAAGGTGGACAACGAATCGGCATATAAAAATTTGGCAGTTCGATGGGTCAAACCGATGACCTACCCATAACAACAGCAGAGCCTTACCGTTAGGCCAAACCAACGGAACTTGAATGGTTGCGACAAAAAGTTAATGTTATAGACAGGAAACCGCCAGTGGTCGGGGAAGACCGCCAAGTTAACAGTCAGGCGCACATTCCAAGGTAGACCAACCGCCCATGTGACCACGTAATTGCAGTTAAATCCAACGGTTAAGGCGTGATTGGCGGTTGGTTTGGTGGTGGCGCTAATTTTGGCGGTCTCGCGAACTTTGGCAGGCTTAACTAGCCCTTAACTAAACTTAGCTGGAGTTAATTCAGGGAAAACTGGCAGTTGGAGTAAATGTGCCATAACTTTGGCTAGGAAAGGCCTTTTGGGACGGTTTTTTTTTTTTGATTTTGACTATTCAGATCATTCTAAAGCCATTGGCATAGGTTTCACAGCCAACAGAGGTCATCTTTAGGTGTTTTTGCTTCAGGGAAGTTCCAAGAGCCACCAGGGCCTATTCAGTGTTGGTGCTGCATTGGGTTGTGTGCAGCCATTGAAGGTGAATCGAAGGTCTATTCTGAATGTTTTCTTTGTTTTGAATCCATTTCTATAGCTCATTTCACTTGTTTAGGCTTTCTTCTCACTGTTTAGCTTCAGGGAAGCTTCCAGGGCCACTAGGGCCATTCCAATGCTTGAGCTGTTTGGGGGATGTATTCATCTGTTTTTGGTGATTCAAAAGCCTACTTTTGCTGTCTTTGACCTTTTGAGTCCATTGGCAGAGGTTTCAGAACCATTGGAGGTCATCTTCACCTCGAATTTCTTCATATAAGTTTAAAGGGCCACTAGGCCCATTTGGAGAAAGTACTGTTTAAGGTACAATTTCACTGTTTAGTGCTTGGGGAAGAGCATTCTTAGATGTTTCCTATCTTCTGATTCTGTTTTTACAACCATTTGCCTTTAGAGGCACTTATTTACTTGTATTAAACTTTTCAAAATTTTAATACAAAAGGACAAGTCTCATTTTGGGAGGCTTGGTCCAGCAGACGTAGCCCAGGAGGGGTGAATTGCTCATCAAATATTTGTGTCATTATTTGCTGAAGTTTTCTTGCTGAAATTTCTGATTTAATATGTGAACAATAAATTATATTAACTTTCCTGCACACAAAAACTCATAATCAGTTGTCAAAAACACTTTGTTTAATCAACAAGGCATGGAGTACAGTTTGCACATTTAATTTCATGGAAATGGATACCTTGCACACTTTTTCAAGTACATTCCAGTTTCAGATCAATAAGGATGATAACGATGATGACCACAATGTCTATCTGAACCAGAACTAGAATAAAACCCATAACTGCTACCTCTCCTATCAGGTTTATCCATCTATTTGCCACCTCTGACCGTGTCATCTTTGTGTGACCTGTTAGGGTCCTATAGTCTAGGAATCAAAGTGTTTGCTTATCTGATTATTTCATTTTGGAGGTTTGTTGGTAAATTTTAGCCTATGAGTCACTAGGTGTCATAGTCTAAAGGTTTCTATGTGAAAGGGTTTATGTGTGTTATACGCTGCCATCCCCATTGGATCCAACGTTAGGGTCCTATAGTCTAGGAATCAAAGTGTTTGCTTATCTTACTATTTCATTTTGGAGATTTGTTTGTCAATTTTAGCCTATGAGTCACTATGTGTCATAGTCTAAAGAGTTTCTTGTGTAAAAAGGTCAAAATATTTGTAAAGGTCGAATTTGTAAAGGTTTAATAGTCCATGAGGGGTAATTATTAAGGTGGAAGGGGTCATGTCATGGGTCCATAGTGGTTTATATTTCTCATACCTCCATGATTACAAATTTCATCATCGTAACATGAGAGGACTATGGGTGGCTTAAAATTTCAAAATTGTTTGAAACTTCTCTCATTTTATCTCATCCAAAGTCTGGTTTGAGCTCTGGGGCAAGTTGAAAGTGAAAGAAATCATTGAGAAAGCCGAAGGAAAGGTTGTAGGTCGAGTTCAAACAGCCGCTACAAAACTGACTGTTTTTGTCATCATTTTCAAAAGTTGTTTTTGACCGAATGGAGCTGAATTTTACAAAACTGAAAGAGGTATTTTCCAGGCACGGGACAAATAACAAAAACCTCCATTGGTTTTGTAAAATATGTCAGGATTCAGGATATATGAGCTCATCTTTGAACCCTATTTTTCCAGAAATTTAGTCCCCTCTGCTGCGCAAACATATCAGTGCCCTTTGTTGCGCAAGTTTATCAGTCATGGTTATTTTTGTAAATTTGTATTTTGGGACCTTCTAGAAGTGATTTTTCTAGTTGGATAAGTGTGGATAAGTTAGTTTATTTGAGTTTCCAGACATGGTGTTTCTAAGCTATTTTATTTTTTAAATCAGTGATGTTTCTAAATTGTGATAACTTCGATGTGGTAGTTCCTGCTTTTCTACAGATGTATTGCATCTAGACTATTCTAGTTTTGTGAAGTGAATTCAACCACATAGAGGGGTAATTTCAAATTCCTTATTGTATTTAATGATGTAAAGACATGTAAAAAGGAATTCAGGAGTTGTTGAGGGCCCCAAAATCGGGTCAACAACAAGGGGGATACCCACCCGGTCGGGAACCTGGTTGGCGGCTCCTTGCCCGTTTGGTGTAGCGGGTCCGACTGGGGATAATGGGACCAGCTTCCCAATCTAAAGGATGTGTGTGTGTGTGTAGATTTTGACGATGCTAATCTAAAAGTAATTTCTAAGCTAATTTAATTCTAGACTCTAAACTGACTCTATGCTACTGTAATCTAATCTATACTAACCCGGGGTAAAATTCTTTCATTATGCGATCTAAAAAGATTTCATACAACAACTGGTAATAAAGATCATTCAGCTATCATAAGAATATAAATGAATTAAGATAAACCATTCTGCATAAGAAGTTAGGCAGAATAGTTGTGAACAACATATCGCATAATCAGTTATTCATATGTCAAGCACAAACAAATGACTCCACCGTACAAAAGTGCCAAATGGTAACCCACACATTCATACATTAACATATAAACAACTCAGCTGTATATCACTCTAAGAATCTGAGCAGAAATTAATCAAGAGATAAAAGTACCATTTATGACTGATTTCACTCACAAACTTCAAGCAATAACGATTTATCTCTACTTACTTCTAACATCTACTAAGAGTACAGAAGTGCAACATCAGTAGCAGACATTAAAATGCAAACATAAATAAATCTCGATCCATCCATTCATCAAAAACCCCCTCCGAGGGTGCAAAAGTGCATGTTCTGAGGACAAGTTTTTTGACAAATTTCCGGACCCTTCTCCAAATGCCATGAGAAGGGTTAAATACTACTAACTAACTAATCTTAATTACACAAATTTAGGAAACGGCTTCAAATGACCGCCCTTTTACTAAAACAAATTTATTTCTAAAAATTGAATCTAATTTCTAACCGTTTCTGTATTTGCTCCTTAGTGCTGTAAGCAATGCAAGGTTCGCCTGGAAAGAGTCGGCTGGTTGTCTTTTTACTTTGCTCGAGCGATAAAAGTAGAAATAACAAAAGCTGGCACCTCTTTCTGACAAACTAGAAGATATTTTTGAAAATCTTCCTCTGGCTGGGTGTATTTGCTGTGTGTATACTTAGTATAACCCAGATTTCTTTCAAACTGATTGTGCTGTTGCTATTTCGGTTTCCGGCCGTGCGAATGACTCAATGAGTTAGGGATTTCGTTGCCTGGACAATCTTCCGTTCTTTGTTCCAGGCTTTTCTGGAGCGTCCTCCCTCTTCAGCGTTTTTCTTTTTTCTTTATCCAATCTGAGCTCCAGGATCTTTTGCAAACATGCTGCTTTTGTGCGCCTTTGACTCTGAGTCTTGGATAGTCTATTTTCATCAGTGTCTGTTGAGTGATACTCTGGAATCCGCGGCCCTGCTACAAGCGGCATCCATCTGCGAAGGCATCTCCTCTCTGTTCTTCTAGTATTGGCGCTTTCCCCTTTTCCTTAGATGTTTCCTGCATATAGATTTATATTAGTTGATGCCTTACAGTTCACGCAAAGGAAAAGAGAATTGACGAAAAGATTGACATGAAAGCTTTAAGTTCTAATGAATGCATAATCATGACACTCATAATGACTTGACTCTTTGAAAAACGCAACACGATCATCTTTGGATACTTAGGCGTGCAATCATTAATTTCCCTTAAGGTGCGCGCTCCATTTTGGGTTTACAGATCATGCCGAAGAAACTTTGCGATGAGTGGTTTTCTGCGATTCGCATCACAGCAATTTGATAGTCTCATTCGTCGCAGATCGCAAATCGCAAAATCGCAGGTCGTAAGATCGCAGATCGCAATATCGCATTTTTCATTTGATCACTGTGCGCTGCTTATGCGACGTTGCGATATGCGACGTCGCATATCGGCCGTCAGCGATTCCTTAGATTTTCTTTTAAAGGCGCTTTAAAAAATATGCGATGCGATGAATGTCGCATCGCTCCTTCGCAGCTAAATTTATGCGCATAGGAAAACGCTTCACTCTCCCTTTGCGATGCGATATAACTTTTAGGGAGTTAAACACAAAAATTTTAATAAAAATATTTTTGGGATTTTTTGTTAAGGGTCCCCCTTTGCTTGATGTTATTGCTAATACCAAACAAAGAGGGGGGTTGTTGGTGAACACAACAATGGCGATTCACTGTGAAGAACCAGTTATCTCTGCTTTTCTATTGACATTTCCACTTCCGAAACAGAAAATTTTTCATATGTCTAAATTTTGTTATGGACAGATAGAGTAGATTACCCCTTATCCTGTCAATGATACTTTATCTCAACCTTTCTTTTATTCCAATTGTCTGCTTCCTTAGGCTTAGTTCTTGCATTCATACCAGACATTACTCGGCCCTTTTTAAAGATAAAATAAAGTCTTCTCTGCGTACTGGCTTTAAAATATGCTCATTTTTCGTAGGTAGAGCCTCTGCTGCCCGCAAGCGTCTATAGCCTCGACGGGGTTACCATGTTATCCAGCAATGATCCTTTTTCCTGCTTGAGGTTATTTACAACATTTCAGAGAAAAATCCTTTTTGACACTTTTTCCTTTTTTATTCTCTAAAGAACAATGTCTTGGTTTGATGGCCAAATTATGACACAGTCATTCACTTGATTTACACTTTTGCTGAACAAGCTGGCTCGTGATGAGACCCCTTGTCTTTTGATTGCAACAATCTTGAGTCGTTGCCCTGTTTTGATAGACAGTATTGGCAAAGTCAGCAAGTTATAATATCTGTGATCATGATAAGCCGACTCGTGATGAGACCTCTTATTCTTTGAGATATAGTTTTTTCTCGGATTGTTTCTCCGAATGCTGCGGTTTCCTTTAGCAGGGAGGAAGTCATTGTTTTTCCTTAAGAAAGCTCTGGACGACAATAATAGAGTTTGAAAACAACAGCTTTACAGAGAATATTTATTTTATTATTGATGATACCTTTCATTGTGCTGGCATAAAACAATTTTTTACCAAAGGTTGCTTTCATCAAAGTTTTTTGAGAGGTTGAAACTAATATCATATTCAGGTTAAAGTTAACTCTATTTGTCAATAATAAAAATCAGATTTTTCGAAAAGTTTTGCTATTTGTACAAGTGAAATCAAAATCTGATAGAGAGTTGGTGTGCTCTTTCATGAATCCTTTTCAATGATCATTTACAACCGGTTTTATTTATAAGAAAGAAAAAAAAAAAAAACAAAATAAAAGAAACTAAAACTATCCTACAAGAAATAGAAGAATGATCTTCTATGGAAAATACTTTTTAAGAATCTGTCCATTCACAGGCAAAGAATCTCTTCTACCTGCCAAATCCTGCAACACAAACGTCGATGGGCCTATGACTTCTACAATCTGAAAAGGACCAAGCCACAGCTTCTGAAATTTCGTATGTTTGCCCTTTTCTTCATGAGCCTTATCCCATTTCAAAACTAAATCTCCCATCTGAAAGTTCTTTCTGGTTATGATGCTGTTGTGTACAGCAACAACCCCCCCCTTTTTCATTTAGAATCAGATCATGATACCGAATGAATGGGGACCCTTAGATAAAATTTTTAAGAAAAGCTAGACTTTCTTTTAGTTACAAATCATAATTTAGAAAAGGCATCTTAGATATTTTTCTATGGAAGACGATAGGTCTTTTAAAGTCGCATATACAAAAAGATGGGAAACATCTCCGTTACTCTTCTAAAAATCAAAATACGCGCCACCCTCATGATTAATAACTACATCGCATCGCACCATACTGATGTCCATAACGAAAAGCCAAGAACTTCGCCGACCTGCGATATTGCGATCGCTAGATCGCATATCGCATAAACAAGCCAGACGAGATTTGGCAAGCACTAGGTTTTGCGATCTGCGATATTGCGATCGTGCGACATGCGAGGGTACATCAGCAAATCATAAAATCACCTTAGTACGAATCCTCCGGGCGCGCCTTTCAAAGGAAAAGCCACTTACCATTACCTGACCTGAAATCATGCGCTTTTAATATTAGTAAGTAAATTGGTTGTCAGTCATTAAGAGGATTAAAGACGCGTGCCTTGTTGGATATTTGCTTCACGTAAGGTGGCGTAATTGATTTATCTCTTGCATTTAAAACTCTCCCATCACCTTTCTGATCGGACATTCCATTTCACTTGTAATCTACAGGAACAAAGTGCAAAGACGACTCAGAAAGAAACACAAAGTAAAAATGGGAAAGAAGAACAAGGCTCAGAGCTCCGAAGCAAGAGAGAAGACCAAGGAGATGCCGCCCCTATACACAGATACGGCCTGTAACCGAGATGTAGGAATCTCCACATGGGAAGGCATGTACAGGCTATTAGAAGAGGAGAAACCGAGAATAATGAAAGTGACTGCCGTTGCAGGCACACCACGCTCCTCTGAAGCAACCCTAGAAGACCTAGCATGTTCATTCCTTCACAAAATAGCGGCAAGGTATAAGATTCTACCATACACAGATATGGTCAAGTGGATTCTGGATGATGCAGAATTAAGTAACAGACAATTTAAGATTCAGGGACATGGGATCGTTGGATCTTTCGCCGCCCAAGATCTGAAGCTAATGTACCATCTGCCCGAACCGCAAGTGACCTATAATGCAGAATTTCTTAGGAAGTTCGCAATGGAGAACCCAGATCTATCGGACACCACTAAAGAATGGTCTAGAAGAGACGAGCCGTTAAAGAAGGATAAGAAAGGTATGTACAGCACTGGTTCCCTTACTTCTCCATATTGTTTTGCTGCAGCCATGCTGTGTAGATTGTTTGGTATGCCCGATATCAACAAGTTTTCATCTGAGTGGCTGCCATTAATCGACGCTACCACAAATGCCGATTTAGTAGATTGGGCTAAAATTCTTTCCGATACTCTATATACGGCCGTGGTTAGTTACAGGTCCAAAAGATCCTTTTCTCAAAGGGTCTATCCTCCTTTCTATTTGGCTGCCTATGTTATGGATTCTGTTTGCCTTGTATCTAATTTCCCCATCATGGGATGGAAATGGACTACCCAAGACCCGTTGCCTATTCACGTCTATCACAAAGTCTTGTGGGATTCCCAGTTTGCCCCTCATTTTTACCAGATTTGCCATGGGCTTATATTGCCCATGTATAGAATGATATATGGTAAGGACCACCCAAGGTGCTCTCCCGAAGCCGTGACCGACATCATCTCCATCGCAAGATGGTTTGGGGAAGAATGGTTTACTTACATTCGAGTTTATGGAAGCACTATTCCTCCACATGTCCTACCCTTGTATGTCCCAGACAAGCTTTTGGCTCGAGAAATCGCTTATCAAACCTGTTCTGAAGGCGGTTTAACCAAAGAATTAAAAGATAAGAAAAAGGCCATTTGGCCTCAATTTCCTGTCAATTGTGGGGCCTTCTCTTTATTCGATGCAGGACACGCTTTTGATGAGGTGGAAAACGTGACGTGCCTTCAATTATATAAGTTCCCAATGAGGCCATTCGACCCAAATAAAGTTGCCCAAGAGTTTACTACGAACGTCAAGATAAGAGTGTTCGTCGGACACAAAGATTTGTTTGACGATCTCTTTCAAGGTAAGAACTCACTCAAAGAGATTTTGCGAGAAGCTCAGTCAAGGTTATCTCCAGGTGAACTCCAGAAATTCACAACATATAGAGATAGAAGGCTGGCCAACATTCCACTAGAAAGGCTACGAATACCTACTAGAGAACCAACTCCCAGCATCAGCCTCAGCGAGAACTCTAGCACTTCCAAATCCAAGTCCAACGCCACACGAGAAGGTTCCGAACATCCTAAAGAGTCTGTGCATGACAAAATAATTAACGAAGAAGCTGTCAAAGATACAGCTCGGTCCAGTGTAATGTTTCAGCAACAAGTTATCACCTCGCCACCAAGAGATGTTCCCCCTCCGGTTATCGAAGCTCCTCTTGTCACAGTAGAGCTAGATAAAGAGTGGGAGTCCTTCAATGAATTAATCAACCTCGAAGGGAAAGTCCCAAAGACACCCGCGAACGATACACAGGAGGTGCAAGAGGTTGCTCCGATCGTAGTCAGCGTTACCACAGAAGCAGAAGATCTCTCCATCACTCCATCCTCAGAACTTCTACTTAACGTAGAAGAAATTCCCCCGCTAGATGTGTTCTACAGTCCCCAGCACAAGGCAGTCATGAGAAGACAAAGAAAGAAAAGAAAGCTCGAAAATGCACTGTCTCAAGACGCTGAACATTTAGACGTCTTGTGGAAAGACCCAAGTAATAATCCTACAGAAAATCTTACGAAGCTGTCTCAAATCGCAGGAGCGTATGCTTCTGCAACTATTGACAAGTCCTCTGAAGTTCAACAGCTCTTAAAGGAACGAGAAAATCACATACAACTGCTACAACAACAGTTACAGCAAGACAACGCAAACAATGAAGCCTCCAGACAGATCGAAAAGCTCCAAGAAGACTTCCAACAGATGCAAATAGGCTACCAAAAGAGTCTTGAAGAAAAAGAAAAACAACTGCAGGCGGAGCAAGAAATGCACAGAGATGAACCTAAGCTTGCAGAGTTTATTTCAGAGTCCATCGGCTTGAACGAGCAACTACTGCAGCAAGGGCGTAAAATATCACAGTGGAGGCACTTCTGTGAGCTAAGCGACAAAATCACCAGTCAGGTGGTGGAATTGCGAAGCGAATATGATCAGAACGACAAGAGAGTGACAGAGTATCTGACTTGGCAAGATGATGAGAAGGGAAAAAGAGCAGGAGCACCTAGAATTAATGAAAGTCATAAAGAAATGCTTTTTAATAAATGGGACGAGCAGATCACGCAGGCAGCAGAGGCAGTAGCGACACAGGCAAGTATTCTTATCGACTGTGTAAATGAAAATTTACACAGGGCCAATTTGATTTCAGAAACCACCCCGGGTTACCTACCAAACAAGTTGCAACTGGAGACAGAATGGAGGCAAAAGGCACAGGCAAAAGGGAAAGCTATCCAAGCACTGGCTGGACTGAATTGGGAAAGTTACTGGATGTACCTGGTTAAACCACATAGCCAATGGATGACGGTAAAGTGTATCATGAACGCAGCCGAGAAGGTAGCGCCAGCTCTTATAGATGCCGTTTTCGCAGCCCAGCTCAGAACGGAAATTAGCCAGCCGACTCTTCTCAAGCCTATGTTAGAAACATGCAACTTCAAAGACCAAGTCCACAAGTAGTTTTATTTAGAATGTTGTTTCTTTTTGTTTTAGTTATATTAGAAAAAGGACGGTCATTTGAAAACCGAATCCTTAATTTTGTAATAATACTATTATTAGGATTAAGACATAGTATTTTAACCCTTCTCATTGCATTGGAGAAGGGTCCAGAAATTTGTCAAAAACTTGTCCTCAGAACATGCACTTCTGCACCTCAGAGGAGGTTTTGATGAATGGAAGGATCAGATTTATTAATATTTGCATCTTAATGTCTGCTACTGATGTTGCATTTCTGTACTCTTAGTAGGTGTTAGAAGTAAGTAGAAGTAAATCATTATTGCTTGAAGTTTGTGAGTAAAAATCAGTCATAAATGGTACTTTTATCTCTTGATGAATTTCTACTTATTTACTTAGAGTGATATACAGCTGATGTTATTTATATGTTAATGTATAAATGTGTGGTTACCATTTGGCACTTTTGTACAATGGAGTCATTTGTTCATGCTTGACATATGAATGATTTATCATGCGATATGCAGTCCACAACTGTCCTGTTTAACTACTTATGCAGAATGGTTTATCTTAAATGGTTTATATTCTTATAGTAGCTGAATAATCTTCATTACCAGTTATTATATGAAATCTTTTTAGATCGCATGATGGAAAAGACATACCCCGGGTTAGCGTAGATTGCATATTTTGTTTTCATTAGATTTCAGCAGCTTATAGTCAAATCATGAGTTATATTTAAATTAGTTCTCAAAAGTTCTCAAACAAACAGCATAATCAAACCCTACACATACACACACACCCCTTAGATCGGGAAGCTGGTCCCGTTATCCCCAGTCGGACCCGCTACACCAAACGGGCACGGAGCCGCCAACCAGGTTCCCGACCGGGTGGGTATCCCCCTTGTTGTTGACCCGATTTCAGGGCCCTCAACATATTTGGCGCTAGAAGGAGCACTGAGCATAATACCTGTTGGAATGTTTTTGAATTATAAATCTTGAAACAGGATGACTACTCATGAAGTTCCTATTTGGAGTTGCGTCTATGTTCATACCTCTTCCAACATTCCACCGAACGTGGTAAGGCTATTGTCTCAGGTAAAGTTCAATGGTAAGAAAAAATCTTCCGCATTCAATCACGCCCTTCAGTTCATACAAAAAGTTTCAACTTCTGATACTCAGAAGATTGATGAAGGCGTTTTGTGCAGGATTTTTACTCTTACCTTCACAGCAGAAGCTACAAAATGGTGCAAAACCCTCCCAGTTGCATCAATTCACAACTGGGACCAATTCGTTAAGATGTTCATCTTGGAATTTGATAGTTATGATTACGACCAGGTATATGATGAAATTGATTATCTTAGAGAACAAGATGAACCTGTAAGGGATTTCAATATGCGGTTTCATCTTAAATGCCTACAATATAATCTCGAGAATGAGCTCACAGACGAAGAATCTTCAGATTACGATGAGTATTTCCGACCTCCTGTGTCTGACCAATCAGAAATTAATTCTACCATGGTTAGCATTTCTTCTAATATGAATGATCATTCCAAGTTAAATACACAAAGCATCCATAATGAAGAAAATCTACAAAGCCTGGGAGTCATGCATGCTCTACTACCAGAAAAGAGAGATGAAGATGCTAAAAGCAAAATTACCTTGGAAACAGAAGATGACTCTGACAATATCATTTCAAGTCAACAAACGCAGATGCCAAGGTTAGATCAATCAAATGTTTCTCTTTCAAAAAGTATCAGCGCAAAAAGGTATGATCTAAAGCCTGACATTTGTGATGGATCTGATGAACAAAGTTTCTTTTAAGATGTTTTTAAATGCATTGTTCCAGATTTACATTTTTCTCTTTATCCTGATGTTTTTAGTGATGACAACCTTTCCCCTCTTAATATTCAAGATATCTCAAAAAATACAGAGGGTTATTTAAATGACTCATCATTAGGTTTTCAAGTTAAAGAGATTGCATTAACACAGCTTTCGATCAAGGATAAAAAGGGATTGCCTGAACTCCCTTGTCAGAAAACATACAATGAAAAGGAGGAACCTAGGGAAATTTGTAGAGTCTTTTGTGATAATTACTTTGACGATGATAATGTTGTTGAGTTTTCTCAGATAACTCAATTAGGGTCAGAGGACAGAGGACATCTTAAAACAGAAATCATGTCAGTCCACCCTCATCTCGAAGTAGAAGATCACTTAAATGATTTTACTATCCCAGGTAATACCCCGATCTATGATTCGTATCATGAGGAAAGCTCCATCCCAGTTTGTAATCACGACCTAGTTCCCTATTCACAAAGCCTGGCCAGTTTTTGTGAAAAGCAAGATGTTACAAGTAAAGCCCAGTCGTGCTGTAACACTATTTGTATAAATTCCCAACCATTCCTTTTTCACTCAAACTCATTATGTACAAAATCGGATTTCTTTTCAAATCTTCAAACTTTGGATAGATTATGTTTTAGCGACTCACATATGAGAATTTTCTTCTCAAACAAAATCACAAAAAATTCGAAACTAACAGATAAAAGGTTACAAGTCATCAAAATAAAAAAATCTTGTCCACAATTTGAATTGCTTTCTTTCCTATTGCGACATCATCAATTCACAACTGAGATTCATTCTAATTTTTATGATCCAATAGGTACCCAGTTGGAAACAACTTTGCATAAGAAAAGAAAATCAGCCAGAATTCCAATTGAAGTTCTGTGTTTTTATTTCTTAGCCAACAAGTACGATCCAATAAAAATTCGATTCTTTTTATTAATGCTTGGAAGATTAATTCGGCTAGGGATAAAAATGAATAGATGGTTCCATTGGAAATATCATTTCACATAGTTATTTCCTGTATATGGTTAGAGTAGGAGTAGGAGTAGTTTAGTTAGGTTTTTGTTTTTAATAACTGATAGGCAAAGCTATACATATTTTCTTCATAACCTCAGAAAATAATTGCCTATCATTCCTTTTTAATTTCCCCCATAATAAATGTTTGTTCTGGTTCAATGACATTTGACATTTACTGAAGATACCTTGTCTCTGTTTAAAATTCGGAACTTCTGCTACTATCAACAGCGAATCTTTTAAGAAAATTTGATCTTTATTATCATTAGAACTTCAGCCCATATATGATGATAGTTTCAAACTCCAAAATTTTAAAGAAAGCTATCTCAGTGTAGGATTTGTTTTAGGTCAGCACAATGAAAGGTATCAATCTTAAGATAAGTATTCTTTGTCAAAACAGCCTTTATCGCCCTATCATTGTCGTCCAGAACTTTCTTAAGGAAAAACAATGACTTCCTCCCTGCTAAAAGGAAATTACAGCATTCAGAGAAACAACCCAAGAAAAACACTATATCTCAAAGAATAAGAGGTCTCATCACGAGCCGGCTTATCATGATCACAGATATTATAACTTGCTGACTTTGCCAATACTGTCTATCAAAACAGGGCAACGACTTAAGATTGTTGCAATCAAAAGAGAAGAGGTATCATCACGAGCCGACTTGTTCAGCAAAAGTGTAAATCAAGTGAATGACTGTGTCATAATTTGGCCACCAAACCAAGACATTGTTCTTTAGAGAATTAAAAAAGGAAAAGTGTGTAAAAAGGATTTTTTCTCTGACTATTGCAAGTAACCTCAAGCAGGATAAAGGATCATTGCTGGTTAAAAGGTAACCCTGTCGAGGCTATGGACGCCTGCTGGCAGCAGAGGCTCTACCTGCGACTAAGGAGCAGACTAAAGGACTGATAAACAGAGAAGACTTTATTTTATGTTTTACAAAGACCAAGTAACAGCTGATTTAGATGCAAAGACGAACTGGGTGTACAAATAATTGAAACGGAAAGAGTTTGAAACGAAACATCATAGGCAGTTTGAAGTCTCATTTGTCTTATCTTTTTATAATAAAGTTCAAAATTTTTAAAATTTTCAGAAGTTTTTAAAAAGCGTCAATAGAAATAACAGAGATAACTGGTTCTCCCAAGTGAATCGCCAATTGTTGTGGCCAGCAACAACCCCCCCCTTTTTTCATTTAGTATCAGATCATGATACCGAATGAATGGGGACCCTTAGATAAATTTTTTAAGAAAAGCTAGACTTTCTTTTAGTTACAAATCATAATTTAGAAAAGGCATCTTAGATATTTTTCTATGGAAGACGATAGGTCTTTTAAAGTCGCATATACAAAAAGATGGGAAACATCTCCGTTACTCTTCTAAAAATCAAAATACGCGCCACCCTCATGATTAATAACTACATCGCATCGCACCATACTGATGTCCATAACGAAAAGCCAAGAACTTCGCCGACCTGCGATATTGCGATCGCTAGATCGCATATCGCATAAACAAGCCAGACAAGATTTGGCAAGCACTAGGTTTTGCGATTTGCGATATTGCGATCGTGCGACATGCGAGGGTACGTCAGCAAATCATAAAATCACCTTAGCACGAATCCTCCGGGCGCGCCTTTCAAAGGAAAAGCCACTTACCATTACCTGACCTGAAATCATGCGCTTTTAATATTAGTAAGTAAATTGGTTGTCAGTCATTAAGAGGATTAAAGACGCGTGCCTTGTTGGATATTTGCTTCACGTAAGGTGGCGTAATTGATTTATCTCTTGCATTTAAAACTCTCCCATCACCTTTCTGATCGGACATTCCATTTCACTTGTAATCTGCAGGAACAAAGTGCAAAGACGACTCAGAAAGAAACACAAAGTAAAAATGGGAAAGAAGAACAAGGCTCAGAGCTTCGAAGCAAGAGAGAAGACCAAGGAGATGCCGCCCCTATACACAGATACGGCCTGAAACCGAGATGCAGGAATCTCCACATGGGAAGGCATGTACAGGCTATTAGAAGAGGAGAAACCGAGAATAATGAAAGTGACTACCGTTTCAGGCACACCACGCTCCTCTTAAGCAACCCTAGAAGACCTAGCATGTTCATTCCTTCACAGAATAGCGGCAAGGCCTAAGATTCTACCATACACAGATATGGTCAAGTGGATTCTGGATGATGCAGAATTAAGTAACAGACAATTTAAGATTCAGGGACATGGGATCGTGGGATCTTTCGCCGCCCAAGATCTGAAGCTAATGTACCATCTGCCCGAACCGCAAGTGACCTATAATGCAAAATTTCTTAGGAAGTTCGCAATGGAGAACCCAGATCTATCGGACACCACTAAAGAATGGTCTAGAAGAGACGAGCCGTTAAAGAAGGATAAGAAAGGTATGTACAACACTGGTTCCCTTACTTCTCCATATTGTTTTGCTGCAGCCATGCTGTGTAGATTGTTTGGTATGCCCGATATCAACAAGTTTTCATCTGAGTGGCTGCCATTAATCGACGCTGCCACAAATGCCGATTTAGTAGATTGGGCTAAAATTCTTTCCGATACTCTATATACGGCCGTGGTTAGTTACAGGTCCAAAAGATCCTTTTCTCAAAGGGTCTATCCTCCTTTCTATTTGGCTGCCTATGTTATGGATTCTGTTTGCCTTGTATCTAATTTCCCCATCATGGGATGGAAATGGACTACCCAAGACCCGTTGCCTATTCACGTCTATCACAAAGTCTTGTGGGATTCCCAGTTTGCCCCTCATTTTTACCAGATTTGCCATGGGCTTATATTGCCCATGTATAGAATGATATATGGTAAGGATCCCCCAAGGTGCTCTCCCGAAGCCGTGACCGACATCATCTCCATCGCAAGATGGTTTGGGGAAGAATGGTTTACTTACATTCGAGTTTATGGAAGCACTATTCCTCCACATGTCCTACCCTTGTATGTCCCAGACAAGCTTTTGGCTTGAGAAATCACTTATCAAACCTGTTCTGAAGGCAGTTTAACCAAAGAATTAAAAGATAAGAAAAAGGCCATTTGGCCTCAATTTCCCGTCAATTGTGGGGCCTTCTCTTTATTCGATGCAGGACACGCTTTTGATGAGGTGGAAAACGTGACGTGCCTTCAATTATATAAGTTCCCAATGAGGCCATTCGACCCAAATAAAGTTGCCCAAGAGTTTACTACGAACGTCAAGATAAGAGTGTTCGTCGGACACAAAGATTTGTTTGACGATCTCTTTCAAGGTAAGAACTCACTCAAAGAGATTTTGCGAGAAGCTCAGTCAAGGTTATCTCCAGGTGAACTCCAGAAATTCACAACATATAGAGATAGAAGGCTGGCCAGCATTCCACTAGAAAGGCTACGAATACCTACTAGAGAACCAACTCCCAGCATCAGCCTCAGCGAGAACTCCAGCACTTCCAAATCCAAGTCCAACGCCGCGCGAGAAGGTTCCGAACATCCTGAAGAGTCTGTGCATGACAAAAGAATTAACGAAGAAGCAGTCAAAGATACAGCTCGGTCCAGTGTAATGTTTCAGCAACAAGTTATCACCTCGCCACCAAGAGATGTTCCCCCTCCGGTTATCGAAGCTCCTCTTGTCACAGTAGAGCTAGATAAAGAGTGGGAGTCCTTCAATGAATTAATCAACCTCGAAGGGCAAGTCCCAAAGACGCCCGCGAACGATACACAGGAGGTGCAAGAGGTTGCTCTGACCGTAGTCAGCGTTACCACAGAAGCAGAAGATCTCTCCATCACTCCATCCTCAGAACTTCTACTTAACGTAGAAGAAATTCCCCCGCTAGATGTGTTCTACAGTCCCCAGCACAAGGCAGTCGTGAGAAGACAAAGAAAGAAAAGAAAGCTCGAAAATGCACTGTCTCAAGACGCTGAACATTTAGATGTCTTGTGGAAAGACCCAAGTAATAATCCTACAGAAAATCTTACGAAGCTATCTCAAATCGCAGGAGCGTATGCTTCTGCAACTATTGAAAAGGCCTCTGAAGTTCAGCAGCTCTTAAAGGAACGAGAAAATCACATACAACTGCTACAACAACAGTTACAGCAAGCCAATGCAAACAATGAAGCCTCCAGACAGCTCGAAAAGCTCCAAGAAAACTTCCAACAGATGCAAATAGGCTACCAAAAGAGTCTTGAAGAAAAAGAAAAACAACTGCAGGCGGAGCAAGAAATGCACAGAGATGAACCTAAGCTTGCAGAGTTTATTTCAGAGTCCATCGGCTTGAACGAGAAACTACTGCAGCAACAAGAAGAATTGGGGCGTAAAATATCACAGTGGAGGCACTTCTGTGAGCTAAGCGACAAAATCACCAGTCAGGTGGTGGAATTGCGAAGCGAATATGATCAGAATGACAAGAGAGTGACAGAGTATCTGACTTGGCAAGATGATGAGAAGGGAAAAAGAGCAGGAGCACCTAGAATTAATGAAAGTCATAAAGAAATGCTTTTTAATAAATGGGACGAGCAGATCACGCAGGCAGCAGAGGCAGCAGCGACACAGGCAAGTATTCTTATCGACTGTGTAAATGAAAATTTACACAGGGCCAATTTGATTTCAGAAACCACCCCGGGTTACCTACCAAACAAGTTGCAACTGGAGACAGAATGGAGGCAAAAGGCACAGGCAAAAGGGAAAGCTATCCAAGCACTGGCTGGACTGAATTGGGAAAGTTACTGGATGTACCTGGTTAAACCACATAGCCAATGGATGACGGTAAAGTGTATCATGAACACAGCCGAGAAGGTAGCGCCAGCTCTTATAGATGTTGTTTTCGCAGCCCAGCTCAGAACGGAAATTAGCCAGCCGACTCTTCTCAAGCCTATGCTAGAAACATGCAACTTCAAAGACCAAGTCCACAAGTAGTTTTATTTAGAATGTTGTTTCTTTTTGTTTTAGTTATATTAGAAAAAGGACGGTCGTTTGAAAACCGAATCCTTAATTTTGTAATAATACTATTATTAGGATTAAGACATAGTATTTTAACCCTTCTCATTGCATTGGAGAAGGGTCCAGAAATTTGTCAAAAACTTGTCCTCAGAACATGCACTTCTGCACCTCAGAGGAGGTTTTGATGAATGGAAGGATCGGATTTATTAATATTTGCATCTTAATGTCTGCTACTGATGTTGCATTTCTGTACTCTTAGTAGGTGTTAGAAGTAAGTAGAAGTAAATCATTATTGCTTGAAGTTTGTGAGTAAAAATTAGTCATAAATGGTACTTTTATCTCTTGATGAATTTCTACTTATTTACTTAGAGTGATATACAGCTGATGTTATTTATATGTTAATGTATAAATGTGTGGTTACCATTTGGCACTATTGTACAATGGAGTCATTTGTTCATGCTTGACATATGAATGATTTATCATGCGATATGCAGTCCACAACTGTCCTGTTTAACTACTTATGCAGAATGGTTTATCTTAAATGGTTTATATTCTTATAGTAGCTGAATAATCTTCATTACCAGTTATTATATGAAATCTTTTTAGATCGCGTGATGGAAAAGACATACCCCGGGTTAGCGTAGATTGCATATGTTGTTTTCATTAGATTTCAGCAGCTTATAGTCAAATCATGAGTTATATTTAAATTAGTTCTCAAAAGTTCTCAAACAAACAGCATAATCAAACCCTACACACACACACACCCCTTAGATCGGGAAGCTGGTCCCGTTATCCCCAGTCGGACCCGCTACACCAAACGGGCACGGAGCCGCCAACCAGGTTCCCGACCGGGTGGGTATCCCCCTTGTTGTTGACCCGATTTCAGGGCCCTCAACAGATGCTTGAGTCAAAAGAGGATTTTATTAGCGCTTGGTGATGAGCATGGGTTTTCTTAGCTTGTTATCGGCGTTCTTCTAGTTTGATTATCTCCATTTGTCTCAGTTGTAAAGAGGAAGTGGATACTTCATCGATGTGTTGTACTAAAGACAAAGAGGGAATGACTAAGTGAGTTGGAAGAACCACTTCTTTCCCATAAACTAAATTAAAGGGAGAAGTGCCGATTGAAGCTTTCTTTGTGATTCTATTTGCCCATAAAGCATTTACCAGTGCTTTGTGCCAATTCTTTTGGTTTTGGTCGACTGCTCTTTTAATAATCCTGATTAGGTTTTTGTTTGTTGATTCAGCCAGCCCATTACCTTGCGGATAGTAATTGGCAGAATATTTCAGTTTGAACCCTCTTTTCAGTGCAAACTCAGTCATTGCATTTCCAGAAAAGTATGATGCATTATCAAACATTAAGGCCGTTGGCAATCCAAACCTAGTGATGATAAATTGATCTATGAATTCAATAATGTTTTTTGAATTAACTGTCTTGAGAGGAACTGCTTCTACCCATTTAGTAAAATAATCTGTTGCCGTGAGGATATACCTATGCTGCTTAGAAGAGTG
Source organism: Pinus tabuliformis (assembly GCA_031772625.1). NCBI lineage: Eukaryota > Viridiplantae > Streptophyta > Pinopsida > Pinales > Pinaceae > Pinus > Pinus tabuliformis. Next base: position 483,562,127 of record CM062811.1, on the reverse strand, counting down.
AGGAACGATCTCACCTATTATGTCCAAGCCCCATTGGCTGAATGGTTGCTCGATGTTAACTGGCTGTAGTGGCATGGACGATTTCCTTTGTTTCCCTGCAGCAGTCTGGCAGATTTGGGATTTCCTAACGTAATTGTATGAGTCTTTGAACAACGTGGGCCAATAATATCCTGCACGTAATATCTTATGCGCAGTAGCTTCTCGAGCATAGTTTCCACCTGCTGGTCCATCGTGGAGTTCTTGCAAAACCTTTTCGGCTTCAGTTTTCTCAAGACACCTAAGAAGTACAGAATCGTAATTCCTTTTAAACAGAACATCATTTATGAGCTGGTATTGCTTAGCTTTCAACCTCAGAGCTCTTTTCTTGGTGTGATCCAGGTGTGATGGAGCATACCCGTTCTTAAGATAATAAATGGTGTCCGCATATAATGATTCTGCGTCGTTTAGGCTTACCTCATATGTGTGTACCTCTTCAGATGAGTTCCCAGGAATTTGCGATGCTCCAGCTAACATCTTGCAGAAGCCTTGACCTCTTACGATGTTTGCTGGTTTGATCTCAAGATCATATTCTTGTAAAGCGGTAATCCAATTTGCTCTCTTTTTGCCCACGTCCTTCTGTACCAAAAGGTTTCTTACCGCTGGGAACGGTACTACGACTTTGGTATGGGCTTTAAGTAAGAAAGGTCTGAAATATTTGATCGCTTTGAAAACAACATATGCCTGTTTATCCACGTCTGAATAATTGAGTTCAGCACCTTGTAAGTTCGAGCTAAAGAATGCGATTGGAGCTTCCGCCTTCTCTTGATTTACTTGAGTTAAAATCGCGGCATAAGATTTTTCTGAGGCAAAAGTGTATAAGATGAAAGATTCTGAAAAATTTGGGGTAGCTAAAGATGGAGCGTTGATGATAGCTTGTTTGATCAAGTTGAATGCTTCGTGCTCATCTTGACCCCATTTAAAATTTGAATTCTTTTTTATCATATTTTGTAAAGGAGAAATAATACGTGAAAAATCCGGGACAAAGCTTTTTACAAAATTGATCTGTCCAAGGAAAGATTGCATGGCCTTTTTGTTATGGGGTATGGATATTTCAGAAATTTCTTTGATTCTGTCAGGTTCAATGTGAATACCAGATTTCGACACTATGAATCCAAGCAATTTCCCTTCACTTAATGCGAAAAAAGATTTCTTTGGGTTAAGTGAAATTCCATACCTTAAGCATCTTTGAAAGATTTGTTTCAAATCTTTGAGATGGTCGCTTCGCTTCTTGGAGTACACTGTTATATCATCCAGGTAAATCACTACCGATTTATTGACTAAACCTTTAAACGCGATGTCCATGGCTCTCTGAAAGGTGGCGCCGGCATTGATCAGACCAAATGGCATCTTCCGATATGCGTATATACCCCATTTGGTTCGGAATGTGGTTTTCAACTGATCATCGGGATGTACCAGCACTTGATTGTATCCTGAAAATCCATCCAGGAAAGACATTAATTCTGAGCCCGCTACTGCCTGTAGTATTTGCTCCATAGGTGGGAGGGGGAAATTATCTTTCTGACAGGCTTTGTTGAGATTCCGGAAATCAATACAGATCCTGATATCTCCGTTTTTCTTTCTAACGGGCACCATATTGGATACCCATTTGGAGTGTCTGACGGGGAAAATTATTCTGGCTCTCAACAATTTATTTAACTCAGTCTTTATCTGATTTTCTAAGTTGGGGTGGATTTTTCTGAGCTTCTGCTGGACAGGTTTTTCATTGTCAATCATAGGGATAGTGTGTTGAATGATAGAAGTGTTGTATGTCTTCAGTTCATCGTAATTCCATGCAAAAACGTTTTTGTATTGTCTCAGAAGACGGATATATGCTGATTTTTCTTCAGGGGCTAGGCCGTGGCCTAGATTAACGTTTTGCGGCTTCTGATTGGTTCCTAGGTTCACTAATTCATAGTTCAGAGTTGAACTGTAGAGTTTAGAATTGGCAGACCTTTTAAACCGACTTTTCAAATCATATAAATCTTCTAACTTAACCACCGATTTGGGTATAGCATTATCAGTGCTATTTTGCTGAATTTGGTGATCATGATGGTCTTCGTCAATTATTTGATTTGAGTAGGATCCTTCAGAAGTGAGGAAATTTACAATGTCTGGATCGTCGTTGAATACTCTCCAGTTGGTGATTTTGTCAGGGATGGATGGTCTAAAGATTAATTTTATTGAAAATCTATCGGGACTAAAATCTTCAGAGGGAATAAGTCTAGAGGCTATGTTAGCTAACAGGTCTGCGCTCGCATTTTGGAGTCTTGGGATTGACGAAATATTGAATGCTATGAAATGTGAAGTCAGATCTTGTACTAAAGATTGATAGTGCTTTAAATGACTTGACAGGCAATGTATGGTGTTACGTACCTGTTTGACGAAAATTTTGGAATCTCCAAAGACTTGAAGATACTTAACATTCAACCCGATTGCTTTGTATAGGCCTTGCACCAAGGCTTCGTACTCCGCTGTATTGTTTGTGCAATCGAACTCAAGTCTGCATGTAAGCATGATCTTGTTCCCATCTGGGTTAATCAGAACGCATCCTGCTCCTGCTCCCTCGTTAGATTTAGAGCCATCAAAATATAATTTCCAAAATAAAGATGTATTTACAGAGTTATCTAAAAAATTAAAACACTTTGAATCATCAGTTTGGGAAAAATTTTCAACTTGGGACACAACTGAATTTTCTAAGTAAGGTGAGATATGAGCATTGAAATTGCCAAGGAAAGAATCTACTGAGTAATTGCCTATGATACTGCTGTTGTATGCTATTGCTTCGTTCTCTCCTTCCAATTCTGTCACTATGTATTTTTGGTGCAACTCTCGTTCAACCTTTATTTGATTGGGTTTACCGTTGTAGGGTAACCACATGTGCGACCAGTCGATTGAGAAATATCCGTGGATTTTTTCGGACCAATCCCTGCTAAGAATTAAACCATAAAATTCAGGGATATCAGCTACTAGAATGTCGATAACCTGACATACTTTCGGGTTAGACGACAATCTTATGGTCACCTGGTTAAGTTCACCAATCACTTCGACTTGAGATCGATCAAGTTGAACTATACGCACTGCGGATTTCTGAGGCTGAACATTCAATTTGGCACATATTGATCTGGGTAGAATATTCGTTGAAGCACCAGAATCAACCAAGCAATTGTGCACGTTTTTATTGAAAATTTCATAAGTGAGAAGAAAAGGAGGAGTATGGGATCTTGACCTTCCTCCAATCAAGGCAATGTCATTCGGATCAATCTTATTGATCGTGTTGGTTGGAGGTCTTCCCATGTTGTGGGAAGCTACAGCTGTAGGTAAAGATGTAGTAGGCACGACATGTAATTCTTTCATCATTATTTTCTGTTGATGTTTCAATTTGCTCAATTTGTAAAGAGTGATATTAGCCCTAGTCTTTTTCATGTCATCGATAATGTTATACTCCATTTCATCCGACACTATCAGTGTTCTTGATGGAGGTGTTTGATCTGATTGGACTGGGCTAAATTGGGTCGCTCTAGGTTTTCTTTGATGCGACCTTATCTTTTGTTGCAGGGCTTGCGCCCTTCTGTTTAGGGGTAGTTTGGGGAGGATCAAGTTGATTTTTGCTTCGTGTGCTAACCGGAAATGCTTCTTGATCCTCTTCTTGTGGGAGGATGAAATCCCACATTCCTTGTAGTTCCACAACTTCTTCATCATCGGTCTGCCCTTCAGTGGTATTCTCTTCTTCTTCTTCTTCTTCAGATTCGACGTTTGAGACAGCATTGGGTGGTTTCACCTCCATGGGAGGGTTTCTTTTGAAAGATCTGTAGGGCTTTTTTGAAGAAGTTTCTGCTACTTGTTTTCTTATATCAATCATCTCGTTGGACATGGCCTTTAACACCTTTTGTAATCCTTCCATATCGAAAGGATCTTTCGTTTGCTTCTTCTTGGTATCTTCTTTGAAAGAGATTTTCTTAGATTTGCGTTCTTCTAATGCAGATCTCTTTTCTAGGGCAACTACGCGTTTTTCTACTGCTAACGCCTCAGTTAAGTTTTCAACTAAGGTCGTCTTGTTTGCCCTATCTACGAAGATAGCCAAGTTTGATGGTAAGGCCGTGATGTACCATTCACATCTTACTTCCTCGCTGGGTTGAGAAGCAGCGAGAATTTTGTTGAGGATCTTATTGAACCGTAAATTGAAATCTTTAATGGGTTCTCTAGCCTCAGCTTTAAGATTAGATAGGTCATTGATCAATGTCGCTGTTGATATGTCATCACCAAACTTGGTGAGGAATTGACTTTGAAAGATGTCCCAACTTGTGATGGACCCGGAAGGTAACAAAAAGTACCATGACCCGGCTGTTCCTTGCATTGTGTAAGGAAAAAGTCGGACGACAACATCTTCATTAGTAACTCCGTTGAGATTAACAGAAAGCATGAAATTATTGATATGCTCTTCAGCTAGCATGACTGTTTCTGGATTGAACTTAGGTAGCCATTTCTCAGGATGGGCCGGTATTGGGCTCAGGGGTGGAGGCATTAAAGCCGCCCCAAGATTGTTCCATGGAGACTGGGCCATCGTAGAGCTGCTAGTTAATGAAAGTGCAAAAGATAATCCCTGATGCTGAGAAGATGAAGATATTATGATCTTTGATGATTGAAGAGGAAGGGTTGTGGAAGATGGATGAGTGATTTGGGATGAGGATGTGGGTGGTTGAATTCACGGTGAGGGGGTTGAAATGGATGAAGTAGATGAAAGAGTCTCACGGTCAGACTCTGGTGGTGCTTTCCTTGCTCTTTTCCTAGTAGGGAGAGGGAGTTCACTTGGTTGAATACCAAATTTTTCACTCTTCAATCTGGTTAGAGGATGAGCAGGATTGTACTGCGAAGTCACGCTGCTATTAGATTTATCAGACCTATGAGAAAAAATAGAGAATCCCTGAAGTTTACGAATCAAAGTTTGAATTTCAGGGGGTTCAATAATGAGTTGGTCTGATATATTGGAGTAGGTAGCAGCGGTGGATACTCGAGCGAATTCTAACTCCGGGTTTAACCGTACTGGAGAAGTCGGAGGAGTTGATGAGGGTGATTTACTCTCAGAATGGCATTTAGATTTTGACTTAGTTGCCATTCATAGTTCGTGCCCTCCTTCTAGCGCCAAATATGTTGAGGGCCCCGAAATCGGGTCAACAACAAGGGGGATACCCACCCGGTCGGGAACCTGGTTGGCGGCTCCTTGCATGTTTGGTGTAGCAGGTCCGACTGGGTATAATGGGACCAGCTTCCCAATCTAAAGGATGTGTGTGTGTGTGTGTAGATTTTGACGATGCTAATCTAAAAGTAATTTCTAAGCTAATTTAATTCTAGACTCTAAACTGACTCTATGCTACTGTAATCTAACAAAAACAGCACATCTAATCTATACTAACCTGGGGTAAAATTCTTTCATTATGCGATCTAAAAAGATTTCATACAACAACTGGTAATAAAGATCATTCAGCTATCATAAGAATATAAATCAATTAAGATAAACCATTCTGCATAAGAAGTTAGGCAGAATAGTTGTGAACAACATATCGCATAATCAGTTATTCATATGTCAAGCACAAACAAATGACTCCACCGTACAAAAATGCCAAATGGTAACCCACAAATTCATACATTAACATATAAACAACTCAGCTGTATATCACTCTAAGAATCTGAGCAGAAATTAATCAAGAGATAAAAGTACCATTTATGACTGATTTCACTCACAAACTTCAAGCAATGACGATTTATCTCTACTTACTTCTAACATCTACTAAGAGTACAGAAGTGCAACATCAGTAGCAGACATTAAAATGCAAACATAAATAAATCTCGATCCATCCATTCATCAAAAACCCCCTCCGAGGGTGCAAAAGTGCATGTTCTGAGGACAAGTTTTTTGACAAATTTCCGGACCCTTCTCCAAATGCCATGAGAAGGGTTAAATACTACTAACTAACTAATCTTAATTACACAAATTTAGGAAACGGCTTCAAATGACCGCCCTTTTACTAAAACAAAATTATTTCTAAAAATTGAATCTAATTTCTAACCGTTTCTGTATTTGCTCCTTAGTGCTGTAAGCAATGCAAGGTTCGCCTGGAAAGAGTCGGCTGGTTGTCTTTTTCCTTTGCTCGAGCGATAAAAGTAGAAATAACAAAAGCTGGCACCTCTTTCTGACAAACTAGAAGATATTTTTGAAAATCTTCCTCTGGCTGGGTGTATTTGTTGTGTGTATACTTAGTATAACCCAGATTTCTTTCAAACTGATTGTGCTGTTGCTATTTCGGTTTCCAGCCGTGCGAATGACTCAATGAGTTAGGGATTTCGTTGCCTGGACAATCTTCCATTCTTTGTTCCAGGCTTTTCTGGAGCGTCCTCCCTCTTCAGCGTTTTTCTTTTTGCTTTATCCAATCTGAGCTCCAGGATCTTTTGCAAACATGCTGCTTTTGTGCGCCTTTGACTTTGAGTCTTGGATAGTCTATTTTCATCAGTGTCTGTTGAGTGATATTCTGGAATCCGCAGCCCTGCTGCATGCGGCATCCATCTGCGAAGGCATCTCCTCTCTGTTCTTCTAGTATTGGCGCTTTCCCCTTTTCCTTAGATGTTTCCTGCATATAGATTTATATTAGTTGCTGCCTTACAGTTCACGCAAAGGAAAAGAGAATTGACGAAAATATTGACATGAAAGCTTTAAGTTCTAATGAATGCATAATCATGACACTCATAATGACTTGACTCTTCGAAAAACGCAACACGATCCTCTTTGGATACTTAGGCGTGCAATCATTAATTTCCCTTAAGGTGCACGCTCCATTTTGGGTTTACAGATCATGCCGAAGAAACTTTGCGATGAGTGGTTTTCTGCGATTTGCATCGCAACAATTTGATAGTCTCATTCGTCGCAGATCGCAAAATCGCAGGTCGTAAGATCGCAGATCGCAGATCGCAATATCGCATTTTTCATTTGATCATTGTGCGCTGCTTATGCGACATTGCGATATGCGACGTCGCATATCGGTCGTCGGCAATTCCTTATATTTTCTTTTAAAGGCGCTTTCAAAAATATGCGATGCGATAAATGTCGCATCGCTCCTTCCCAGCTAAATTTATGCGCATAGGAAAACGCTTCACTCTCCCTTTGCGATGCGATATAGATTTTAGGGAGTTAAACACAAAAATTTTAATAAAAATATTTTTGGGATTTTTTGTTAAGGGTCCCCCTTTGCTTGATGTTATTGCTAATACCAAACAAAGAGGGGGGTTGTTGGTGACCACAACAGGAGTGAAAAGAGAAAACTTTGTAAACGTTGGAGAAAGTTTTAAAGCAGTGATCAGTACATCAACACAAGGACTGTTTTGTTCCAGGATTCTTGAGTCAGACATAATGGTAACGTGCCTTTCTTTGTGATTTGTATTCCCTTCTATTTTTCACATGTACCTTTGCTTCTTAGTTATTTGAAAGAAAATTATGTTGCATATTTTACATTGGTAATCTGCTCATGCTTGTCAAACAATTTCAATGTTTTCTTTTGATGTTAGACATAAGATTCATTTATACATGATTTATATTTAATGGATCCTTACTCTCATTTCATCTCAGCCATACTACAACAAATTTTTTAGATCCAAAAGTCTGCCTACCTCACCTTAGTTCGGATTGCTTTGTTGATTGTGATGGTTACTAAAATATTATTTTGACTCCATGCCCAATGGAATCTCTCTTTCACCTTGTAGCCACAATTTTAATAAATTTTTCACTTTGATTATCATAACCAGCCTAAAACCAAAATCCCTTCAGTCATTCAATTACTTGATAGAAGAACATAGAGAGAGAGCCCTCTCCAAGGCTAGGGGGCCCTGACCTTAGCCTAAAAGTGGTTCATGGTTACCTCTAGGATTTCTCTCCTCAACCTGGAGAAATTTACGGAGTGCTAACATAGTGGCGTCATTGCTGGGGAGCGAAAGGTCACATTTTCCTTGGGTATGAATGACAAGGGTCAAATCTAATTGCTGATGGTGAATGAAAATTGGACATCAAAAGGTTGTACCTTTCACTTGGCGACTCCAATCAAACAGAACCCATATTTTCAAGTTTCATTGGTGTCTCCACATTTTCAAGATGAATTCTCAATCCTTAAGGTATGCTCCCATGAATCAAGATCATATTTCAGGCTTCCCAAATCACATGCCTTATGTAGATTGAAAAACTTATCTGCAAGATTCAAAGACGAGGACAGAGATGATGTTGCTCTGCATTTGGTTAAATTTCACATACATGTATGCAAGTTGAGGGTTCCATTTCCTGAATATTGTCTCATGAAGATGTTCATGGCTACTCTAGAAGGAAAGGCAAGGTCATGGTATGAACAATTACCAGTTGCTAGTTTATGTTCTTTAAAGCATTTTCATACAATATTTTTTGAAAATTATAAAGGATCTTACCCATCTTTGTTACTAGTTCAAAATTGTTGTAATCATTTTAAGAATTTCATTCAGCATTTGGAATTTTTTTATGGAGATGATGAGTTTATGGATGATGATATTATAGAGGCATTTCATGAGAATCCTTTTCAACATTAGAAGGAAAAAGTAGAGGACAGTTGCCATGATATTCAGGTGGATTCCCAGCAAGCAATAATTTCTTCCTTAGCTGAAGATGAAATTGATCAGGAATTTGATGTAGATATTCATGTTCATTCTCCTGAGATTGATGAAGTAATACAACAAGTTTGTCCTCATGAGCTTGATGAACATATTCAACAAATTTTAAATGATCAAGAAAAGGAAATAGACAGTCAATCGACTTATTCATCTTCTGGGTCAATGATTGAAGAAAAGCAGATTATAAATCCTTTTGAAAATTATTATTCTCAACAGCATGAGAATGCATCCCAATACAATGAGATTAAAAAGGAAAGTAGTGGAAACAAAGGGGTCGTTATATAGCCTTTTGAAAATGAAGACTTTATTAAGGAAAATCTGCCTCTTGAAGTAATAAACACATAATATTTTGAAGATCAAGATCATATTTTTGTTGAAGCACATGAAAGGTTAAATGTTGACACTGTCGTTATACATGATGCAGTTGTTCCATTAGTGATCCCTCAAGAAAATTCAAAGTATTTTCTTGTAGATGAGAAGAGTGAAAACCCAGGAAAAGTAACTAAAGGTTCAGAAAACAAGGAGTCTAATCAAGAAGAACAATTAGCCATTATTTTTTAAGACAAATCCTTTCTTTTTGTTGATTATCAAGAACATGTAATCTTTCATGATTTTCAAGATCCTCTTGCCAATTTTTCATAGTCATCAATGAAGTTATATTTTGCAGCATTCCTACACCAAAAATATCAGTCTCAGTTATAGTTTGAGTTGCCATTCTCTTATTTTTTCTGCCTTCTCAAGGAAAGTGTGAGAATAATTCAAGTAAGTAGCCATTTGATTGATTGGATACATTGGAGGGATCATTGCACATGAGTGTATATATATCTTCAGAAGGTGTGGACAACTATCATCAATGTCTGAAGCTCGAGGAGAAGGCCCTAAGAATTTGGTGATGTGTTGTTAAATTTCTTATTTCCTTTAAAGTTTTCAGCTTTGTAATTAGTCAGCTAGTTGAGTTTTAGTCTTTTTATGTTTGACTCCATTGCCCAATGGTTAAGGATGCTAGTTTGTGGTGTTCTTGGCACCTCATTAGGAGGCTGCCATCCCCATTGGAGCTAATGTTAGGGTCCTAGAGTCTAGGAATCAAAGCGTTTGCTTATTTGGCTATTTCATTTTGGAGGTCCGTTGGTAAATTTTAGCCTACGTGTCACTAGATGTCATAGTCTGAAGGTTTCTATGTGAAAGGGTTTGAGTGTGTCATAGGTTTCCATCCCCATTGGAACCAACATTAGGGTCCTATAGTCTAGGAATCAAAGTGTTTTCTTATCTTATTATTTCTTTTTGGAGGTTTGTTTGTCATTTTTAGTCTATGGGTCACTATGTGTCATAGTCTAAAGAGTCCATTGGGTAAAAAGGTCAAAATATTTGTAAAGGTCGAATTTGTAAAGGTTTAATAGTCCATGAGGGGTCATTATTAGAGTGGAAGGGGTCATGTCATGGGTCTGTTAGTGGTTTATATTTTTCATACCTCCATGATTTCAAATTTCATCATCATGACATGAGAGGGCTTTGGGCGGCTTAAAAAATCAAAATTGTTCGAAACTTCTCTCATTTTATCTCATCCAAAGTTTGGTTTGAGCTCTAGAGCAAGTTGAAAGTGAAATACATCATTAAGAAATCCTAAGGAGAGTTTGCAGGTCAAGTTCAGATAGTGGTTGCAAATTTGTTGCGAAACTGACTGTTTTGCCATCATTTTCAAAAGCTATTTTCGATGAAATGGAGCTGAAATTTGGAAAAATGAATGAGGTTTTTTCCAATAACAGGCCAAAGAAAAAAATCCTCTCCCGGTTTTGTAAAATATGAAAGGATTTGGGATATATGAGCTCATCTTTGAACCTTATTTTTTAATAAATTCAGCCCCCTTTGTTGCACAATTGCTGCGCAAGTTTATCAGTCATGGTTATTTTCGTAAATTTGTATTTTGGGACCTTATAGAAGTGATTTTGCTAGTTGGATATGTAATGTCCCTTCCTAAATAATTTTGGAACAAGATTTAATTTTGTATTATGGGGCCAATTTTGTAGTTAGTGGACCCCATTCGATGTTATTAGGAGATTAGACTAGGAGAAGATATTTTGTCTTAAAGTTGAGTTACACATGGGGGCCTCCCTCACTAGGGAATTACGCATTCCCTAGTTTGATATGCATAGAGGGGAGATAACTTTTGCATGGTGTTGTTTAAGTGGGGCCCATGATGGAGGACGAAATGGAGGGAAAATTCCCCCATGAAAACTATATAAGGAGGGCAACTCTCCTCTTCTAATTCATTCATGAGTGTATATCAATTTCTCTTGGTTTCTCGAGTTGCTTAGCCAAGTCACTGGCTGTTTAGCACGAGTCATTCAGGTGAAGAGCTCATCCTTTCATCTGGGAACTTCGAGTGCCACCCTAGGAAGGTTTCCTTCATTTCTTCAGGAGGAGATCCACATTGTGATTTCCAGCAGTAGCATTTCCTTCTAGGTGGTGCATATTTCTGGAGGACACAGTGAGAGAAGAGGCCGAGTTGTTTGTGGAGTTGAGCAGTTGAGTTTTGCTATAAGATTTTCTGGAGGATAGGCTAAGGAGGATTGTCAGCCTTTGGAGGAGTTTGGGAGCTAATTGAGCTTCAGGCTTGGGAGTGTGACTTTTGCACTACCTGGGCTTGTGTAGAGGCAGTGTTTGGGGAGCTCATTTGGTGGGTAGAGTATCAGCCCTTGAGGCTAAGCTTTGCCGTGGAGGTTGAAGGAGCCATTCAGAGTGAAGTTTGCTTCCTTTCCAGAGCTGGGAGGAAGACTTTGTGGCCATTTCTTGCAGGCCGTTTTGTTGAAGCTGCTTGGAGGGCGTAGGCCATAGAGGAGGTCGAATTTGGGTGGTTGGTTCCAGGCCAAACCCTTAATGGGTTATTTTGGGTTTTTTCCAAGGAATTTGTGGCTGAAGTTTCATCATTTTCTGAGCACCGGAGGTGAGAATTCTTGCAGCTCCTTTCCAGCGAGCAGTTGCCGTAATTAGGAAACAACGCAGAGCTTTAGAGAAGCAGTTGCTTTCTAGCATTTGGGATTATTTTCGACACTTGGTTTTGTCTAGCTTGCCCTTGAGGCAAGCCCAGGTGCTCTTTCCATGTTATTTTACATTGCTTCATTAATAAATAAAATGGTTGAGTTGGTTCCTATTTCTATTGTGTATTGAATATTTGCTGATAGTTTAATTTTTCTATGCAAAAATCGAATTGGCTTTTGTATATCATTGTTTGTTTAAGTTTGGAACATTACAGGATAAGTGTGGATAAGTTAGTTTAGTTGAGTTTCTAGATGTGATGTTTCTAAACTATTTCAAGTTTTAAATCAATGATGTTTCTAAATTGTGATAACTTCGATATGGTAGCTCATGCTTTTCTGTAGATGCATTGCATCTAGACTATTCTACTTTTGTGAAGTGAATTCGACCACATAGAGTGGTAATTTCGAATTCCTTATTGTATATAATGTTGTAAAGACATGTAAAAAGGAATTCGGGAGTGAAAAAAAATAAATCCGTAAATAATGTAGAAAGTTTTAAAGCAGTGATCAATACATCAACATAGGGATTGTTTTGTTCCAAAATTCTTATGTCAGACATAATGGCGATGTGCCTCTCTTTGTGACCTGCTCATGCTTGTCAAACAATTTCAGTGTTTTCTTTTGAAGTTAGATATAAGATTCATTTATAGATGATTTATATTCAATGGATCCTTACTCTCATTCCATCTTAGCCATATTACAACAAATTTTGTAGATCCAGAAGTCTTCCTACCTCGCCCTAGTTCAAACTACTCTGTTGATTGTGATTGGTTACTAAGATATTATTTTGACACGATGCCCAATGGAATCTCTCTTTCACCTTGTAGCCAAAATTTTAAAAACTTTTTCACTCTGATTATCATAACCAACCTAAAACCCAAATCCCTTCAGTCATTCAATTTCTTGATAGAAGAGCATAGCAAGAGAGCCCTTTCCAAGGCTAGGGGGGATGGACCTTAGCCTAAAAGTGGTTTGTGGTTACCTATGGGACAACTCTCCTCATCCTGGAGAAATTTACGAAGTGCTAACATGACCTATGCCCACCATGGGACCTGCTACCATAAGCCCCATTAGTCTTGTCCTCCTGTCCATAATTGATTTGTGGTTGTCCTTGTCTTTACAAATCTTATAAGCTCTAAAGAATAATTGCATTGACCTCTGCTTGCTTTTCCCGTGCCCTGGCAAGTCTTTCCTGTGACTGAATGATCTTTTCATTATCTTCTTTGCAACTCTTGATTTCTTCCTTTAAACTTCTCAAGACATATGTTATGTTAGGAGAGTACTCATCTCTATGTTGCTCAGTTGATCTATAAGGGGAGTCACGTGAACTATAAGCCACCATTTTGCTTGTCATCTCTGATCTTCTACTTCCTGCAATCATACCATGTTAAGTAACCAAATATAAACATAATCCAATATACCTCTGTGAAGTTTAGGGGAGGCTATCTCGTTTGCACAGTCAATCTGGATTAGGACAACATATCTATATGTAATGAAATAAACATATCAATTATCTCAACATCAACATCACCATATTGATACAAGACTACAACAATGACCATCACAATGCATGCATAACAAACACAATGACAACTAACATGCATGCATGATAAACACATTTCACCCATCCAGTCCAAGTGTTTGAACTGAGAAGTTTTGAGACTAACCTATAACCACCCCTCCAAATTTAACCAATTTCACTAGTCTGCTAGGGTAAATATGAGATGAATAGTTACGATCACATGACACAACCTCCAAGCTCTAGTTATGGAATTGGGGCAGAAAACCTGACCATGAACTAACAAATTACAACACCCCTCAGGGCTACAGGACACTCATATGCTAAAGGACCAACCCAGGTGACCAAACCTTGAGATGGCACTGCTTTTCCACAAGATTAACTCCCAACTACATGCATGACAAGGCCTGGGTGCAGTCGAAGACCTCCAATTGCATGCACACCACTGACCCCATGCGATTGTGACCCAACTGTCCTAGTTCAGAGGGTGCGGTCCTGAGATCTGAGCCACCTTTCCAGGCTAGCCTCTAGACCACTACCCAAAACTGCTTAAGACTTTCTAGAATCATAATTGACATGAAAATAAAAACTTCGAGGGAAAACTTGACCTATATTGCATAAAACACATTAGACATTTTGTCAAACACATGGCAAACATGTAAGCTACATGTCATGAGTACATATATGATTGTAATAGTCTAAGATTCATCTGAGAATAACCAAGAAGGACCTTTTCCATATCCACATAGATGAAACAATGTTATTATTCCATACATTCATCAACTTATCAATAACCAAATGATTCATGACAAGAATAATAAAAAATACACATCATATAAGTAGCATATAACTAAAAAATAACTAGCATAGAGATCATGGAAAGTCATCCATAGTATCACCAACATAATCACGACAAATACTCATAGATCACAATAAGGAAATGTCTCATATTAACATGTGAAAATACCAACCAAGTTAGGGACTTCCATGTACCACCCGACCATAGACTGGGTTGAACAAAATCTCTCTTTCATCCAATCACCCTTGCACAATATTCCATGGATGAATGTGAGATCTCATGGAATAAACCTAAAACCAAACCAAAGCAAACCAGGGCTTCCAGAGGCCAAACCACCTCAACCCTCAACCATAGTGATTCCACTTCCATGGTTGGACATCACTAACACCAACCAAATCGGTCTCTACCTAAGATGTCCAGGGCTCCAGGAACTAGTTGTTAGCGCTTGAAATTTCGCCTCAGGCTGAGAAAGGTAAACCTCAAGGCTACATCAAACCATTTAGCCTCGTAGCTAGCCCTACGAGGCAGGAGAAGGCTCTCTCCGGTCAATCTCAGCAGATATTCAATGGGATGAGATGACCAACAAGGTAACACTGATATTAGGCTAGTAAACTGATTTAAAAGGTTGATTTGGGGTTTTTTTTGGGTTTTTGGTGGCAATATGAGGAATTGCAATTTTGGGTGCGGGGATTTGACACAGTTTCTGCAGGGGGTTCCTTGGGGCGAGGTAGGAAACAATATTGATGCCTTAAATTGAGATGGATGATCAGGAATGAAAGATGAAGAGCTAAAGAGAGCAAACAATGACTTTGAATTCCCTTTAGACAGTAGAAAACATTGAAATTAAACAAATTTAAAAGCAGAGCATGGCAAGCATGAATTCTTACTTTAACACTTCATTTGTTTAATATGCAGAAGGAAAGAAAGGAGATGAATCAAATAAACACACTTACAAGAAAATTAAGAAACACACCATCAACACATGAGTCCACAAGAATCCCAAAGAGGATTGCAAAACCCTGGTCTTCCTTAGCCAAAAATTGCAGAGATACAGTGAAATAATACAATGATAGCTTCTCCCTCAAGAGTCCAACCATGAAAATGAGCAAGAAAGTACATAATATAGATGATCTAACCTCTTTCCCTGCCTCCATGGGTCGAGCTCACTATCCTAGGAGCTGTTTCAACCACTTCTAAACTAAGCACTAAAAACTAGGCAGTCAAAACAACTTGCCTCTATAAACTTGGAAACCAATTCATACATTACATATTTACCCATTACATGAATGAATCTTCTAGAAGTGTTAAACAAGAGTAAAAGTGTCTTAGAGTTACAAAAATTACATCAAAGATAATCATCTTCAACCCAAAAAAGTCAAACTGAGTCAAATCTGCGTTTTCTGGGCTGTACAGTGCAATCTAGCAAAAAACTGCCTGACAGGTCGCGCCCCCTGCCTGACGGGTCGCTCCCCTTTGGAGCTCTGTTTGGGGTACTTTCAGGTGGCCAAATTGCGAAAAAGTGGGCTTGTTGGAAAGGTCTATGAGTCTACTTTCCAACCCAACTGGAATTTTTGAATTTGGAGTTTATTTTCCCTGTCAAAAACCAATTCGCCCAAGACAGCTTTCTGCAGTTCAAAAAAGTGGCAGAAAGTCAAAGTTTGCATGTATTTTGACCTTCTGGAGGCCCAAAACTCCATAAAAACTCAAGTCCATCCATGGGCATATGTAACTTTGCATAAAAAATCAGGAAATGCTGAGTTTTTGTGAAAAGGAGTTGCCATGACAAAGGGTCTCACGCGCGGTGAGACCCGTTAAAGAGCCAAAACCTGTAAATTACCAAAAAATGCCAAAATTACCCAAAATTCTCAAATTTTTTGGGATTCGAGCTGTGGCTAGCCTATTGAGTGCCATGATCTTTGAGTGAAGCCTCGGCCAAGATACAGAGTGGATTGGTCTTCTTCTTCCCTTTTAGGGCCTCAGACAACCGCCTTTGAAACATCTTCATTTTGGCCTTGCACACATGCATTCTTGCCCAGTAATGGTTTTTCATGTTCCTCAACAACTTTTTATCTTGGTTGGCCTTAGCCAACAGCCTCTCCAAGTGTGCGTTCTCCTGGATAAGCATAGACTCTCGGTCAGCAGGCAATGGGTCACTGGGTCTTCTACGGTTTAAGGTTCGGTCACTACGAATCCTCCATAGCTCATCAAGTGCTTTCTCCTCCTCCAACTGTTTGTTGCGCTGCTCCAGGTAAGTGATGGTCCATTGGGCGCCCTCAAATCTCCTCTGCAAAGCATCATTTTCAGCTCTGAGATGCTGAATGATCTCCTTTGCCTCCTGGCTAGGAGAACTGGTCTCAAGATCAACAAACTCAACATCGGGAACTCCTGATGGACCCTCATCAAGCATGGGCTCTTTGCCCCTCTCTGGTACCTGTGCTGGTGAAGAAAGCGAGGCCCCTTCCACCTGATGTGGAGATAACACTCGCTGAGCTGAAGATGAAGGCGAGACCCCTTCCACCTGCTGTGGAGATAGTACTCTCCGAGCTGCTGCAAACAAGGCCCTCTGGCCTCTCTGATAAGTGAACTGAGATGAGGAACTAACATGTCTAGTGACAGGGATGTGATGCCGGTGTGATGGTCCTCCCTCCTCATGAACAACCTCAGGATGTGGCTGTGATGGCGCTGTGAAAAACTCACGAGAGATGAACTCCTCCCATGAGATGTCCTGCTGAGTCAACTGATGCAATACTACTAGCTGAATCAAACCATAATGATGAAGGCTCCTGTACTGCTGTGCCGGGGTCTTCCTCTGCAACATGGGCACCATCCTCTGAATGTTCCGAAAGAAGAAAATAGGGATGTTCATCATCCTCACTCGGGTGAAGTGCATCAAAAGGCGAATGTGATATGAGTACACTTGTGAAAATCTGCCCTCACAGGTAAAATAGTGCATAATAAGCATCATGATGGGAGCATACTCGCTCCAGAGAAACCTGAATGGAAAAACACCCGCCAAATGTCTTATGAATGGTGGCTGGACATAAGGCTCAAAGTGAACAATATCTAGCATCTTGCGCTTATTCCACACCTCACCAACATTAGGTATCCCTGTAGCATGTGAGATCACCTCGGGTGTCAATGTAAAGTTCACCCCTGCAAGATTGACATGTCCATCATGGAGGTGTAAAACAAAAAGGCGGGCCAACTCTCTGTGGTGCTGAATCCGAGAAATCCTCTCACAGAACTCATAACAAGACATGTACTGAAAACAAGTGACTACCATAGGACAGGCCTGTAACTCTGCTAAAGAAGTGGGCTCCTCTCGCTTATGATGTCGACCCTTACCACCCTTACGAGGCCTCCTCTGTACCTCAACCTCTGCAGATGATGAATGGTCATCACTTTGCTCGTAAGTTTCAGTTTCTGACATAGTTTAGGAGCAAAGTGGACAAACTGTACTGCTGTCTCTGCCTGTAAAAAGTGCTGAATTCTATGCTGTTTCAAGGGGAAAAAGACATCAGGGAAATGTTAGGGGAGGGACCTTTTTACAAGGAATTGGGAATATATAAATATAACAGGGAATTTTTAAGGAAAATTTTGCAAACCATTATGCATATAGGAGTACATATTTAAAATCAGGAATATTGGGAAATCATTTGCAAAAATCACTGCATATGGGAAAAACATGTATGAAAGTGAACATATGGGGGTATGAAAACATGCAGCATTAATAGGGGAAGATAGGGAAACATATGCACAAAACTGCTGACATATTCACCAACATTTTCTATTGTTTACACATGCATATGGTAGAGGGAGATTAGGGTTTTGAATGCTTTGGGAGAGGGGTAGGGTTTACACTTTTAGTTATTAGGGAGAAGGGGGGGTTTGCATTTGATTTATAAAATAGCATGGGAGAAAAATAGGCATACATACAAGTGTGAGTGGAAAGGAGAAGGAGGGAAACAATTACAAAGGGAAAACACCTTGAAACAACACAAACCCTAGCACATTTTACCCATTAACATTGCAGTCATATGAAGAGGTTTCACTTGCACAATTTCGATCATTAAAACATGTTTCATGATATCCACCAATCATAACCAACAACCATTTCAAGTTTAGAACACCTACCTCAAACGAATTTATGGCTTGGAGAGCGTTTGAGCAAGTTTAAAATCGATTTGCAGGGAGACAGCTCGACGGGTCGCGCACCACGCCCAACGGGTCGCGCACCTCTGACGGGTCGCGCCCGTTGTATTTTCTCACTGTGGAAGACCCTCTGACGGGTCGCGCGCACCTGACGGGTCGCGCACCAGTCCAATGCCCTAACTCGCTCTGTATTCGCTCCTTTCTCTCAATCACTCTCTCAAACCTCTCTTGCAAGCGTCTAGGATGCACAATGAGAGTGATAGGAGGGAATTTGGGGTTTTTATAAGTTTCATTTGAAAAAATTTCATTCACAAACCAACTTTCTAATGTTTTCTCTTTGACACTTTATAACACTGACTTTTTGGTTTCTTTTGTCCTGAATTTGACTCATTGGGTGCTTTGAATTGATTCTTTTTGCAGGTAGATCATCTGAGGGATCTTGGCAAGGGGACCAGGGTTGCATTTTGTTCGCTGAAGACTTTTGAAATTTCATCACTTATTTACAAAAACTTGGAAAATGACCTTGGCTTTAAAAACAGAGTTTTTAAATCCAAGGTGAAGATTAGCTGTACCAGATAAGAAATCTTGAAGAAACACTTTTACAATCATCCCTCTGGCTTGCTGAATACTCATTGACTTTTCAGACACATGACCCTGTAAACATATTTGACCAAAACCCTAGACCTAGGAAATTGACCTCAAGACAAGATAAGACAAGCTTGAAAGAGCTTAATGACTGAAATGACCTGAACCAGCAATGCCAAGAGGGGTACAACACACCAGCTCCTCCATCAGGGTTATGGCATGCCTAACGGGATGCAAAACTTGACACTGATGAGAGACCTACCTATGCAAATGCAAAGAGCTTTGATCACTGATAGAGGGCTTCAAGACCGACACTAACACTAGTAACTCAACGCACAACCTTTCAGGGCTCCGGATCATTTGTCCAACCCGACTCTAAGGACTAGCAACTCAACCCACCAAGGGTTCCAAAGCGTTTGTGCCAACCCAGGATCTAGGACTAGTAACTCAACATAAGTTGTTTCAGGGCTTCTAGAGAATTTGTTCCAACCCACAACCATAAGGAATTACGAGCACCAATCATAAAACAATCAAGTGAAAAAACCCACAACAACATGGTTATCCAGGAAATGGAAAGGCAAGGCTAAAACCACTCTCAATCCAGGCAAAACTCCATGCCAATGACAACACATAACCAAAAAATCACATGCATATACCATGCATCCAGAAATCAACAAGAAAATCACACTTGCAACCTATTACCTGAAAAGCAATCGAGATGTAGTTGTTGATCCACGTGTTCCCTTGCACTTTCCTGATTTCCTCTGGCTTCTTTCTCCAAATCCAATGTATGCCAAAGTGCTCCAAGACTACTCTAAGTGTGCAAGAATGTGAGAGAATGAGAGAATAGAAGAGAGCTCCAAAATTGAATTGGCAAAAGGTTCAACTGACAAAAGTTGTGAATTGATCCTTAGAAGCCTTTTTATCATCGAGGCCTCTATTTTCTTCATTTTTCCTTCAATTTCCATCTCATGCAAATATGTGTCTCTTCTCCTCCCTTTTCTCCTATTTTCTTTTGTTTCATAAATAAAATGCCAATTATTGCCACTTTGTCTTTACCAATGCCTTTTCCAATTTCCATAGCCATTAATTAATCAATAGCGATACCCATCACTATGTTTTGCCCAACATTCAATTTGGAATTCGTGTCCCATGAATTTGGTCTCATTTTATTTACATATAAAATCAACCAGGGGCTTTTACAAACACCTCCATTTGGGGGAACACCATCCTAGGTGTTCTATGACACCTATGACCATCAAACCGCTGAAAACAAAACATGCTGCTCGTGGAGCTTAATAACATAGCTCGATGCAGTATTTACAATTATCAACTACTGCAAACCATGACCAACATAACAAACATGACAACCATACTGCTTATTGTGGTGGTATCTAGAACAACATTCATATAAACATATACCTATAAGGATACATAGCCCACATCTGATCAACCATATCCCATGTAGCTTCATTGGTCCCAAAGTGCTTCCACTACACTTTAACCTACACGATTGCTCTGTTCCGAAGCATGAGTTGTTTCCATTGCAATATGCATTGTGGTTCTAGCTGGAATTCTCCCTTTGGTTACCTACAATATAGACATGTCAATCACATGGTCAACATCATGAACATACTTCTTAAGTAATGAAACATGGGAAGCATAATGGATTTTCACTATCAGAGGCAGTGAAAGTTTGTAGGCCACTTCTCCAACCCTCTCAAGGATCTCAAAAGGTCTGCAATATCAAGTTGCCATCTTGCCCCATGATCCAATCCTCAAGGAACTCTTGGTCTTTATGCTCAATTAATACACATGTTCGCCAACCTAAAACTCCTTAAATACTCTATGTTGATCTGCATAACTATTCTTCATGTCCTGTGTTGCCTTGAAATTCCTTTTAATAACGTACATTTCTTATTCCATCTCAGCCAATATATCCAGTCCAATCAACACCCCGTTCACTGGATCACTCCAGCTGATAGGAGTATTACAACTCCGCCCATAATGAACCTCAAACAAACTCATATATTCAAGGATTCTTGATACCCATTATTATAAGAAAACACTACCAGTGGAAGATACTCTTGCCACTTTCGTTGCAAATGCATTGCATACATCCTCAACATGTCCTCAAGAATCAAGTTTACCATGTCTGTCTGTCCATCTGTTTGTGGATGATAAACTGTACTAAAAGATAACTCTGTCCCAAAGCCTGCAAACAACTCTTTCCAAAACCTGGAAGTGAATTCAACATCTTTGTCAGATACAATCTTCTTAGGGACACCATGCAATCTCACTATCTCCTTGATGAAAATATGAGCTACCTCACTAGCTGAATACGTAGACTTAACTGCAATGAAGTGAGCTACCTTACTTAAACTGTCAATTACCACCATAATAGAATCATGTTACTTCGATGTCCTTGACAAACCTATAATGAAATACATGGAAATGACCTCCCATTTCCACTTTAGAATTGGACTTAGTTGCAATAAACCACTTGGATGCTTACACTCTACTTTTACCTACTGACAGTCCAAACATATCGCAACAAACTCTCAACCACCTCTTTCTTCAAGTTCAACCAATGATAAAACTTCCTAACTTTTGTCATTGTCTTCTGATATATCGGGTGACCTGAATACGACTTAACATGAAACTCTCTCAAGATAAGCTTCTTGAGTTCACAGTTATCTGACACATAAATCCTATTCTTGAATATGACCAAGTCATATGTTGTGAGGTGATACTCCTCATCCCTATCACCTGTACCCTGTCACTGTAACCTATGCCTCAACTACTGATACCTGTCATCATGTTGTCTTTCCATCAAGATCAGCTCCTGCAAGTCTCTCCCTTAAGAACTCACTACTGCAATATGATTCACCTACACTCTTCTTCTATGAGCATATGCAACCCTGTTCTCTTTTCCCTTAATGTACCTAATCTCGAAGTCAAGCTCACTTAGAGTAGTTAACCATCTAGCTTTCTTTGCATTCAGATTAGGTTGATCAAATAAGCATCTCAGCCCACTACGATCACTCATCAAAATGAACCTCTTACCAAGAAGATAATGTCTCCACATATTCAACACATGAATAATAGTTGCTAACTCAAGATCTTGTGTCATCGAGTTCTACTCGTGCTCATTCAATTTCCTTGACGCATAAAATACTATCTGTCCTTGTTGCACGAGGACTTCACCAAGTCCTCTCTTGCAAGCATATGTACATACCACAAACTCTTTGTCTAGATCTGCAATCTTCAAAACCGAAGCATTTGTAAGCAAATGCTTCAACTGCTCAAAACTAGCTACACACTCCTTAGTCCATTCAAAATTCTTTCCTTTTCATTGCAAAGATGTAATAAGATAGGCATTCCATGAGAAGTTCATGATAAACCACCTATAATAACCTATTAGTACCATGAATGCTCTAACCTCATCCACATTCCTGGGAGCTGCCTATTTCATGATAGCTTTGATCTCTTATGGGTCTACTGCTATACATTCCTTGGAACAATATTTCCCTAGTAATGAACTTCTACCTGAAAGAAACTACACTTACTAAGCTTGACATACAATTGATGCTCTCTTAGTAATCTTAACACTGTTGCCAAGTGTTTTGCATGATATTCCTCATTCTTAGAATATATCAATATGTTATCAATGAATATTATCACAAACTTATCTAGATAAGGACACAACACATTATTCATCAAACACATGAAAGTGGTTGGAGCATTAGTAAGACCAAATGGAACTACTGCAAGCTCATGATGCCCATACCTGGTACGAAATGTCATTTTTTAAATGTCCTCTTCTTTGATGCGTACTTGATGATATCCCGATCTCAAGTCAATCTTCGAAAACACTGCCACTCCCTTCAACTGATCAAACAAATCATCGATCCACAATAAAGAATATTTGTTTTTGATAGTCACCTTGTCCAACTCCCTGTAATCAATACATAACCTGAGATTACCATTCTTCTTCTTCACAAACAATATTGGTGCACCCCAAGGTGACACACTTGGTCTAACGTATCCCTTATTAAGCATTTCCTTAAGCTTCAACTTCAATTCCACTAATTCCAAAGTGGTCATCCTGTATGGTGCCTTTGATGTTGGTGGTGATCTTGGCATCAACTCAAAAGAAAAGTTCACTTCCTTACAAGGTGGTAATTCTGAAATCTCTATTGGAAACACATCGTGAAACTATTGCAAAACCGGATACCACTTCAAGACTTTAGCATCCTCAACATCCTTCCATTTATCACTGGAAATAGTAACTACAAACAAGACACATCCTTTCCTACAACTAAGCTTTGCCTACATAGCTGTAACCATTCTCACTAATGTAGGCTTCTTCTTACCCTACAAGATTCTCCTCTCTCCAACGTCATCCAAGTATTCTATAGTCTTATCATAGCAATCTACCTTAGTCTTGTGATTGTACAACCAATCCATACCCAACAACATATTATATGATCCAAATGGAAGCACAATTGGATGCACTGATATAAACATATTGTTCAACTCAAATGCATAAGATCTCACCTAATGATGAGCTCTCTCTTAGTACCTATAGCCAACTGCACCAACCAAGACTCTGCATGCACTTCTTTATTCAAGCAACACTTATCCACCAGGTCAAGACTAATATAACTATAGTTAGATCCAAGATCAGTCAAAATAGAAACAACTTGATCACAAAGCTTATCTTCCATCTCGATAATAAATGCTTGATGATCAACCTGCCTATTATCCAATGTTGCATAAATCCAATGAATACTTTGTCCAACATCCCCAACTGTCCATGATTCTTAAGAACTATAAATATGAGGTATGTCACCCTGATGTTGTGGATAATCTCTCCTGAGATGAACTCCACCACAAGTCCAACACGACAAAGTCTTCCAAGCATGAATGTGGGATCTCATGGAATAAACCCAAAACAAAACTAAACCAGGGCTTCCTTTGCCCAAACCACCTCAACCCTCAACCATAGTGATTCCACCTCCACGGTCGGACATCACTAACACCAACCAAATTGGTCTCTACCCAAGCTGTCCGATGTTTTAGGATCTAGAAACTCAACCCACAACCTTAGAGGGCTCTAGAGCGTTTGTCTAACCTGGCTCCAGGGACTAGTAAATCAACCCGCCAAGGGCTCCAAAGCATTTGTGCCAACCTAGGCTCCAAAAATAGTAACTCAACCCAAGCTGTTCTAGGGCTTCCAGAGTGTGTGCTCCAACCCACATCCATAAGGAATTATGAGCACCAATTACAAAACAATCAAGTGGAAAAACCCAAAACAATCAAGTAGAAAAACCCACAACACCATGGTTATCCATGAAATGGAAAGACAAGGCTAAAGCCACTCTCGATCCAGGAAAATCTCCATGCCAATGACAACACATAACTAAAAAATCACATGCATATACCATGCATCTAGAAATCAGCAATGAAATCACACATGTATCCTATTACCTGCAAAGCAATCCAACTATAGTTGTTGATCCACATGTTCCCTTCGCTTTCCTGCTTTCTTTTTCCTTCTTTCTCCAAATCCAATGTATGACAAAGTTCTCCAAGAATACTCCAAGAATACTCTAAGTGTGCAAGAGTGTGAGAGAATGACAAAATATAAGAGAGCTCCAAAACTGAACTAATAAAAGGTTCAACTGACAAAATCTCTGAACTAATCCTTTGAAGCCTTTTTATCATTGAGGCCTCTATTTTCTTCATTTTTCCTTCAATTTCCCTCTCATGCAAATCTATGCCTCCTCACCTTTCTTTTCTCCTATTTTTATTTATTTCATAAAAAAATGCCAATTATTGCCACTTTTCCTTTACCAATGCCTTTTCCAATTTCCATAGTCATTAATTAATCACCAGTGATACCCATCATTATGTTTTGCCCAACATTCAATTTGGAATATATGTCCCATGACCTTGATCTTATTTTATTTACATACGAAATCAACTAAAAACAAAAATCGCTAAAAACCAAACATACTTCCCATGGAGCTTTATAACATAGCTCGATGCAGTATTTACAATGATCAACCACTTCAAACCACGACAAACATAACAAACATGACAACCATACCGCTTTTTGGAGCTTTATAAAACATCTCATTGCAATATCTACAAGAACATCCATATATACATATACATATACCAAAAACTCATTTGCTTTAACCAATGAATAATTAAGGATACATAGCCCACATCTAATCAACAACCTCCCATGCGGCTTCATCAGGCCCAAAGTGTTTCTACTGCACTTTAACTTGCTTGATTGCGTTGTTCTAGAGCATGAGATGTTTTCGCTGCAATATGCATTATGGTTATGGCTAGAAATATCCATATGGTTCCACCTGTAATACAGGTTAGTCAATCACATGATCAACGTCCTGTACATACATATTAAGTAATGAAACATGGAAAACATCATGGAATTTCACTGTCAGAGGCAGTGCAAGTATGGAGACCACTAGTCCAATCTTCTCAAGGATCTCGAAAGGTCAACAATATCGAGATGCCAACTTGGCACATGATCAATCCTTAAGGAGCTCCTCTTGGGCTTGATGCGCAAATACACATGTTCCCCAACCTGAAACTTCTTAAATACTTTATGTTGATCTCCATAACTCTTCTGTCTATCCTATGTTACCTTCAAATACATTTTAATAACATGCATTTCTTGTTCTATCAATTCCAACATCTCTGGTCCAAACAACACCTTGTTCACTAGATCACTCCATCTAATAGGAGTATTACAACTTATAGCCTGTAAATAACCTTAAACAGACTCATCTTCAAGGATTCTTGATACCCATTATTAAAAGTTGTTAATTTTGGATAACAAAGGTATGTTCTATGCT
Source organism: Pinus tabuliformis (assembly GCA_031772625.1). Lineage (NCBI taxonomy): Eukaryota > Viridiplantae > Streptophyta > Pinopsida > Pinales > Pinaceae > Pinus > Pinus tabuliformis. The sequence goes on along the minus strand of CM062811.1, from coordinate 483,536,429 downwards.
TAGCACAATTTACTTCCATGTTCATTTATCATCCCAATGACAATTCCAATTATATCCAGTAGCAATCACATTAAATTAATCACATTAACAGTAAATGCAGATAGAACATAAAAACATATGTAGAAAACAAGCCAAGATAAGAGGACACCATATTTGGCAGATGCCCGAGAAAAACCCTTTGATCAAATCTTCTTATTATTATTCAATAGTTCAGTAGAGAGAGTACAAAAATCAAATTCATTTTCCCAATACACAATCAAATCATCCCTGTCAAATTCTGCAATCAACTCTAGTGAATTTCAGCCCTAACTAGAAAGTCAATGCTGGTCAAAATAGAAGTAACACTTCACCAATGTAGCTCAGTCCTCCTTGGTCAAACTCAACCTGAAGAGAAGGTCAAATGCAACCCAAAACAACTCGGTCAAACCTAGTCAAAGGAGAGAGAAAATTTGTTGTGATTTTCTATGGTCAAAACATAAGTAAACCTGAAGTCAACACTGGTCAAATTGTCCCAAACACCTCAATTTTTGTGCCAATAAATGCAGCCTTGAGAGATCAAAATTATGCCCCTCAAAACGCAGTAAAAAATGGTCAATGAAGCCCAAGGATTAAGGGGAAAACATCATGGAATTTCACTGTTGGCAGCAATGCAAGTCTATAGGCCACTGGTCCAATCCTCTCAATGATCTCAAAAACACTACAATACCGAGGTGCCAACTTGGCACATGACCCAATCCTCAAGAATCTCCTCTTGGGCTTGATGTGCAAGTACATATGCTCCCCAACCTGAAACTCTTTTAATGCCCTGTGCTAATATGAATAACTCTCCTGCATGTCTTGTGTTGCCTTCAAATTCATCTTAATAACCTGCATCTCTTGTTCCATCTCAATCAACATGGTTGGTCCAATCAACACCCTGTTCACTAGACCACTCTAGCTGATAGGAGTATTACTACTCTGCCCATAAAGATCCTCAAATGGACTCATCTTCAAGGACTCTTGATACCCTTTATTATATGCAAACTCCACCATGTTGGGTGTGTGTTATATACTTTCCACGACTAGCCCCATGCATGGTGGAAGGGGGGCGAGGGGGGCACAAGGGGGGTGATAGCCCCCCTGTTCGTTGTGCCGGGTGCAGCAGGGGGGGTTGAGAGGGGCAATAGCAATTTTTTTTTTTTGGACCCTATATTAGGTGGGTAGACCTACCTATGGTTTTGTGTGTGGTTTTCACACATGGTTTTTGGCATGATGGTTTTCTTCCCATGATATTTTGTAGATATGGTCAAGAGAACTACGTTTATGTTCTAATCCAGGGTTAATGGATGCTTCAGCATGTATATATATGTATTGTAACATTGAAAGGAATATAATGAAAAATCAATCTGGTAGTCCCGGTTTTGGGATCTAGGGGAAAATATCTGTGTATATTTGTTTTATGTTTTATTCTCTCGCCATTGTTTATTTTCTGTTTTTAGAATTCGTATGCAGGTAATTTTTGTACGAGGTTAAAACCCACACACTAGTGGAAGATACTCCTCCCACTTCCTGTGCTAATGCATGCCATACATCCTCAACATATCCTCAAGAATCTTGTTGACCCTCTCTATTTATCCATCTATCTGCGGATGATAAGTTGTGTTGAAAGCTAACTCTGCCCCAAAACCTGCAAACAACTCCTTCCAAAACCTGGAAGTGAACTTGACATCTTTGTTATATATAATATTTCTGGGAACACCATGCAATCTCACTATCTAGCTGATGAAAATATGAGCTACCTCACTAGCTAAATTAGTAGACATTTTTGCAATGAAGCGAGCTAACTTACTCAACCTGTCAACCATAACCATGATGTAATCATGTAGCTTTGACGTCCTCATCAAACCTGTAATGAAGTCCATGGAAATGACCTCCCATTTCCACTCTAGAATCAGAATAGGCTGCAATAGACCAGCTGGATTCTTACACATTTCTTTCACCTGCTAACAATCCAAACATCTTGCAACAAGATCAACCACTTCTTTCTTCAAATTTGAGAAATGCTAAAACTTCTTAATAGTTGTCAAAGTCCTCTGATATCTTGGGCGACCTTAATACGACTTGACATGAAACTCCCTCAAGATAAACTTCTTGAGCTCAATGTCATCCAACACATAAATCCTATTCTTGAATTTGACCAAGTCTTTTGCTATGAGGTGATACTCCTCATCCCTATCACCTTCACCCTACTGCTGCAACTTGTGCTTCAATTGCTAGTACTTGTCATCATGCTATCCTGCCTGCAAGGTCCACTCCTGCAAATTTGTCCCATAAGAACTCACTGATGCAAGATGTTTCATGTTCACTCTCTGTTGGGTTGTGTTATATTCTTTCCACGTAGTTGGAAGGGGGTTTGAAGGGCACCCGTAACCCCACTTTATGGGGTCCGGGGCAGAGCCCTCGAAAATTTTGGTTTTGGACCCTATGTTAGGTTGGGCGGACCCACTTATGGTTTTGTGCATGATTTTCACACATGATTTTGGACGCGATGGTTTTCGGTCCATGGTATTGGATGCTTCGGCACGTATAAATATGTATTGTAACATTGAAAGGAACATAATGAAAAATCAAGCTGGTAGTCCCGGTTTTGGGACCTAGGGGAAATCTCTGTGTATATGTGTTTTATGTGTTATGCTCTCGCATTGTTTATTTTCTGTGTTTTAGAATTCATATGCAGGTAATTACTGTACGAGGTTAAAACCTACATTTGGTATCAGAGCTAGGTTTGGCTTCAAGAGGATGCCTTTGTTGCTGAGGGGTTTTGCTCGGGCCTATGGTAGACCCTGTTCAGTGGGAGATCTGCGAGATCGATTCTAGTGGTGAAAGAAGATGGCGAGCAGTGGAAAGATAGAGATCGACAAATTTAATGGTCAAAGTTTTGATTTTTGGAAACTCAAGATGGAGGATCTATTGGTGGATAAAGATCAGTGGATCACGGTAGATCCGGGTACTAAACCAACGGGAGTGTTCGATGAAGAATGGAAGAAGTTGGATCGGAAGGCAAAGAGCACAATACGATTGTGTGTCTTAGATTCAGTATTGCTGAATGTATCAGGGGAAGCTACGACAAAGGCTTTGTGGGACAAGTTAGGGACTTTGTACCAATCTAAGTCTCTGGTGAATAAACTGTTCCTGCGGAAAAAGTTGTATAACCCGAGGATGAAAGATGGAGACTCGGTGAAAGAGCATCTGAATGCATTTTAATACTGTGGTAAGTCAGTTAGCATTTGTTGATATTAAAATTTCAGATGAAGATAAGTGCATCAGTTTGTTGTGTTCTCTACCAGATTCATGGGATAGTCTGGTTATTGCAATAGGTAGCAATGAAATTGCCTTTCATTTTGATGAAATAGTCTCATCCTTGTTGACGAAGGAGATGGGACGGAAAAATATGGAGAGCCAAAATGGTGATGCCTTGTCTGTACAAGGGCAGACCCAGAACAGAAACTAAAATAAGTCATCGATTGGGAGATCTAAATCTCCATGAAAACTTGTAAAGTTGGTGTGCTGGAAATGTGGAAAGAAAGGGCACTACAAAAGGGACTGTAAATCTAAAGCTCCTAAAAAAGGAAAGGGATTTGATGAGGCTCCTTCTACAGAGGCAAAAACCACCTCAGATGAAGGTGGGGATGTGTACTTGGCTTCTTCAAGTACACATGTAGATCATGAGGCATGGTTGATGTTGGAAATAATACTGAGGGGGGGGGGGAATCAGTATTATCTAGCAATTTACCAAATCTTCCTTATTTGATCTTTTGAAATATTCTTGCATATCAGTACCATAAAACAATGAGCATGAATAAAGAAAATAGACAGTCACACCAAAGAACACAAGATGTAAGGTGGAAACCCAATGCGGGAGAAAAACCACCTGCTGCAATAATGTCTCTATCTTCTTTCAAGAAATTCTTTTTACAATGATTTTGTACTGGTGCAGTCCTTTACCAGCACGCAGGCTGCAACCTGCAAAGAGCTACAACTCTTTCTCGTTTTCCAGACTTCTCCTGGAAGGGAGCTACAACCCCCTACTTCTTTTCAAAATGATCAACAAGTATACAACAGATACAGTCTACTACAGATATCAGATCAGTAATTACAGAAACAACCCAGAACACCTTATGAACAGAAATATACAGTTAACAGATCATCTTGAGACAGGGACGCATATTTTCTTTCTGTGGCCTGCGACTGGACGCAGTATACCTTATGCTGTTCTGCGTGCAGACGCACTGTTCCTTTTGCTTGTCTGCGACCGACGCACACATCAACCCTATCGCGCCGCGTCTTTCGCTTCAGAGACGCACCCAATACCACAGTCGCGCCGCGTCCTTCGCTTCAGAGACGCACCTGATCCTTTACTGTACTGCGTCCCGGCGCACTTTCCCTTCACTGAATCTGCGTCCCTTTAGATATAGAAGATAAGAGGACTTCAGAACCAACCCAAACACTCAGATCCACAGATCTGATCATGCGCCATATAGATCGTAGTCCATTAGAAGATTTACCCTTAAAGATATGGACTAGATCACACCAAGAGATGATCAACCAAGATGATGCTTAATCCAAATGAACTCCTTTGCTTTATATAGGCAAGCTTCTCCCCAAAGCGTGGAACAATACCACGAGCCGACACCAGAGAAACACGCAACCGTCGGCTAGATACCACACAAGAAGCCCCCACGAGCTTTTCTCTACCTTGAAATGTGTGCACTGGGCGGACGCACCTTCTGAACGGCTGGCCGGCGTCCCTAGACGCGGGTTCTGTATGGAATACCTGCGGGGACGCGCTTGCTGAACAAAATTTCCTGCGTCCTTCTTGATTTACCACCTGAAGGCGTTTGCCATCAAGTACAACACCTGAAACATAATGCCAACAAACTCCCCTTTGGACTTGATGGCAACCACATAAACTTTCAGCTTCATCATTCTCCCCTTTGACATCAAGAGCAAAGGGTATGCTCCCCCTATGCTCATGCTTCTCCAGAATTGTAACCAGAAATCCATCATGAAGAAGACAGAGACATATTGCAGCTATTTCCAAGATCTCCTTCTCCATAATGCCAACAATGCATTATGTGCTCCCCCTGAGCCTATACCATCAATAGGAAGATGGTCAACAGTGAGATGATGCATCAACAACCCCCAGCTTTTGCCTGAGGTATTCAAAAGTGTCCCTGGGCAACGGTTTGGTGAAAATATCAGCAACTTGTTCCTTAGAAGGAACATACTCCAACTTGACCTTCTGTTCAAGTACTTGTTCCCGGAGAAAATGGTACTTGATTGGTATGTGCTTGGTTTTTGAATGCATAACCGGATTCTTTGAGATGCTGATTGCACTTGTGTTGTCACATAAGATAGGAATAGGAGGTGTACAAGTGATTTGATAATCCTGCAAAGTCTGCATCATCCAAAGAAGTTGGGTGCAACAAGATGCAGCCGCAACATATTCCGCTTCAGCTGTAGACAAGGCAATTGAACTCTGTTTCTTGCTGAACCAAGATACCAGTCTAGAACCCATAAAGAATGCACCACCACTTGTGCTTTTCCTGTCATCCACGCTTCCGGCCCAATCTGCATCTGTATAAGCATGAAGAGTGAGATCTGTATCTCTAGGATACCATAGGCCATAATTTTGAGTCCCTTGAAGATATTTGAAGATTCTCTTTACTGCTTGAAGATGAGTCTCCTTTGGATTTGCCTGAAACCTTCCAACTATTCCAACTGCATGCATGATGTCTGGTCGGGTACCTGTCAAATATAGTAGACTTCCAATCATAGATCTGTAGGTTGGTTGATGAACTGCTGCAGATTCGTCATTTGCACTGAGACTACATCCTGTGACCATGGGTGTACATACTGGTTTTGCATCTTCCATGCCATATTTCTTCAAAATCTGCTTGAGATACTTGGTTTGAGATAAAAGGATTCCTCCTTTCTTTTGTTGGATTTGCAAACCAAGAAAGTATGTCAGTTCTCCTAGCAAGGACATCTCAAATTCTTTCTGCATGACTGAGGCAAAGCTTTGACTCATAGCTTCTTCATTACTGCCAAAAATAATGTCATCTACATACACAACAAGTATTAGTAATTTGTCATTTTCAACTTTTATATAAAGATTGCTATCTGCTGAACCTTTTGAGAAACCTTGTTGATGAAGATATTTGTCCAACCGGTAGTACCAAGCCCTTGGAGCTTGTTTGAGACCATAGAGAGCCTTTTTTAATCGGCATACAAGATTTGGATCGTTTCCAAGAATGAAACCATCTGGCTGTTCAATGTACACTTCTTCATCCAAGTCTCCATTCAGAAAAGCTGATTTCACATCCATTTGAAATACTTTGAAGTTCTGACAACTTGAGAGAGCAAGAAACATTCGGATGGCCTCAAGTCTTGCAACAGGAGCAAAAGTTTCTTCAAAGTCTATTCCTTCTTGCTGTGCATACCCTTTACAAACAAGTCTGGCTTTGTTTCTAATTACTTCTCCATTTTCATTCAATTTATTTTTGAACACCCATTTTGTTCCGATAACATTCTTATCCTTTGGTCTAGGAACCAGCTCCCAAGTATTGTTCTTTTCGATTTGCTCAAGTTCTTCATCCATTGCTTTCACCCAACATTCATCTTTGCATGCTTATTTCACATTTTGTGGTTCAGTAGAGGAGAGTAATGCCAAATAACTTGAAGCTTCTGCAACTATTCTTCTAGTTTGTATACCTGCTTCCTTTTGTCCCATGATCTGAGATTCTGGATGGTTCTTTTGAACATATCTGGATGGAGTCTTTTCTTCTATTCTTGTTCTTTCTTCTGCTTCTTCGTGAGGTCCGTCTTGAAATTGTTCTTGCGGTTCTTCTTCTTCATCATTCTGTCTTTGAGGGTAGCTTTCATCTTCTTCAATGTCTTCACGATGTATTTGCCTAGGAATGTATCCTTTCTCATCAACCACTACATCAATGCTTTCAACAATTCTGCCAAGTCTTTTGTTGTAGCATTTGTATGCTTTGCTATGTGGAGAGTAGCCAAGAAGAATTCCTTCATCTGCTCTAGGATCAAGTTTGCCAAGCTGCTCCTCAGTATTTTTGATATAGCATTTGCTCCCAAAGATTTTGAAATGCTTTACTGAAGGAGTTTTACCACTCCAGAGCTCATGAGGAGTTTGAGTGCTGTTCACTCGAACATTTGTCTTGTTGAGAATAATAACTGCCGCATGTGCAGCTTCACCCCAGAAGGTTGCAGGAGTTCCTGATTCATCAAGCATAGCACGAGCCATTTGCTGGACTGTTCTGTTCATTCTTTCCACTACTCCATTTTGCTGAGGAGTTCTAGCTGTAGAAAATTCTCTCCTTATTCCATGTTCATCACAGAAATCGAAAAATTCATTTGAAGTAAATTCTCCACCTCTGTCGGATCTGAGGCATTTAATCTTGTGACCTGATTCATTTTCAGCCAAGGCTTTGAAGGATTTGAATTTTTCGAAAGCTTCATCTTTGTGCTTCATAAGTCCCAACCAAACAAACCTGGAGAAATCGTTAATAAATAATATCAAGTATTCCTCTCCTCTAGGTGTTCTTTTTCTGAATGGTCCACATACATCTGTATGTACTAGCTCCAGAGGCATACTGGCTGATCCTTCTTTCTCTGGAAAGTTAGTTCTAGTCTGTTTTCCAAACTGACATGATCTGCACATGGTGTTGTCAGGAATTTTGATATCTGGAAGATCGCGAACTGCCTGATATTTGCAAGCTTTCCTTATTTGTGAGAAACTTAGATGTCCCAATCTTCGATGCCATAACCAGTGCTCTTCATCCTTGCTTAAATAGCATTGTTGTTGTTCTTCATCAAAAATGTATAAATTATTTGAAGTTCTTTTTCCTTTGAGAACTGTTTTACCTGTATCAAGATCACGAACAAGACATCCATTTGATCTGAATATAACCTCGGTTCTTTGATCACACATCTGGCTTACACTTAGAAGATTATGCTTTAGTCCATCAACAAACAAAACATTTCCAGCCTTAACATCTTCTTTTAAAGGAGCAATACCTTTTCCTTTTATAGTTGCAGGAGTATCATTTCCAAAAGAGACTTTCTTTCCCTTTTCTAAATTAGAATAAGATTCAAGTTTTTCTTTATCACCTGTCATGTGCTTTGAACATCCACTGTCAATGTACCATAGATTTTCTTGTCCTTCTGCATAGAATGCTATCCCACATCTTTCTGTTTGAGGTTCCTTTATTTTCCATGTTTTGGTGCCTGAGGTTTGTTCCCTTTTTTGTTCTTGTACCTTTCTTTCCGGAAACCTGCTTCTGCATTCAACATCTTCATGTCCAAAATTATTGCAAATAGAGCATTCAACTTCATTTTCAAGAGCTGAAAAATTGTTATAGGTCCTTTTTGTATTCCCTGTCATGCTTCTTTGTTTTTGAGCTTCCCTAGTCATGATTGTTTTATACGCAACACATTGGGCTGCTTTGTGACCAAAGTTATGGCAAGAAAAGCATTGTCCATTGAAGAAGTTTCTGCGATTATTGAATCTACCAGCCGACTGATTGTAATTTCTATTTTCATCTATTCTTGAACCAAATTGAGAAGGTTTTACCTGTGGCTGGTTGTGACTTTTGTTCACCCTTAAGCTGGATTGCCCCTGATAGTTTGAAGTTTGTCCCTGCTTTACCTGATGATCTTCCTTGTGTTCTTGCTCATTTCTTCTTGCGGAATCAAGATAACTTTTTGAAGTGGAAGCTTGAGAAGTTTCTCCATTGTAGCCCAGACCTGTCTTATTTAGAGGAGATCGCTGCACACTGATAATCTCATTCAACGTTTCAGATCCTTTGACAAACTTGAGATTAATATTTTTTGTTTTCTCAATTTCTTTTCTAAGACCAACAATTTCACCTTCTAATTTTTCAAGATGTTTTTCCTTTTCATCAATCTGAAATTGTAGAGTATCAATAATCATGTTCTTTTCTTCTACACATCTCTTGAGTCTAGTAATTTCATCATAAAGGTTATCCACATCTATAGCATCCTCATAATTATCATCTTCAAATGCCATTAACAATCTATATTTGTTACCTTGTTCATCTTCATCACTGTTTGATAAGCCATCGCTATCTTCATGGGTGTAGTAGCTTTTCTTATTTGTACCTTGTTTCTTGTTCCATCTAACTGGTTCCTTTCCTTTATCCTTATAAGAGCATTTTGCAGCATAATGACCTACTCTTCCACAAGCAAAACATTTGAAAGGTAGCTTACCTCTGAACCTTCCAGAACCCCTTTGAAGATTTCTGACAAAGTTTGATTCTTCTTCCTCTTCTTCTGGAACATGACATGCTTCATAGTGATCTTCTTTGCCTGATGCTTTAAAAGCAGCTTCCCTTCTATCTGATGGACCTCCCTTTCTCATTTCATAAGCAGTTAGAATTCCATGCAGCTGAGACATAGTGAGAACACGGAGATTTTCCTTTTCTTCTACTGCAGATACTTTAGATTCAAACTTGGGAGATAAAGATCTTAGAATCTTTTGAACTACTATAGTCTCTTTTATTTCTTCACCCAAATTTTTCATACAATTAACAATCTCATCTACTCGAAGAAAATAATTAGCCACACTTTCATCATTATACATTTTGAGAGTCTCATATTGAATCCTGAGAGTTTGAAGTTTAGCTTCTTTTACCTGTTCATCTCCTTCATAGCTAGTGATCATTTTGTCCCATATCTCTTTTGCTGATTTGAAGTGCATGACCTTCATGAACTCTGTTTGAGATATACTTCCTAATAGAGTGCTGACTGCTTTTGCATTTGTTTCATACTGCTTTTTCTCAGCTGGATCTGTAGGAGTAACTGAAGGAAAGGCATAGCCTGATTCTACAATGTTCCAAACTTCTGTACCAAGAGATTGAAGATATGCAGTAACTCTTACCTTCCAATAATTGAAGTTTGTTCCATCGAAGACGGGTGGCCTGATTGATGATTCTCTCTCGTAGTTACTCATGATGAACGATCTACCTTCAAGCGATCAAGCTGTTCTGAAGGACCTGCTCTGATACCAATTGTTGGAAATAATACTGAGGGGGGGGGGGAATCAGTATTATCTAGCAATTTACCAAATCTTCCTTATTTGATCTTTTGAAATATTCTTGCATATCAGTACCATAAAACAATGAGCATGAATAAAGAAAATAGACAGTCACACCAAAGAACACAAGATGTAAGGTGGAAACCCAATGCGGGAGAAAAACCACCTGCTGCAATAATGTCTCTATCTTCTTTCAAGAAATTCTTTTTACAATGATTTTGTACTGGTGCAGTCCTTTACCAGCACGCAGGCTGCAACCTGCAAAGAGCTACAACTCTTTCTCGTTTTCCAGACTTCTCCTGGAAGGGAGCTACAACCCCCTACTTCTTTTCAAAATGATCAACAAGTATACAACAGATACAGTCTACTACAGATATCAGATCAGTAATTACAGAAACAACCCAGAACACCTTATGAACAGAAATATACAGTTAACAGATCATCTTGAGACAGGGACGCATATTTTCTTTCTGTGGCCTGCGACTGGACGCAGTATACCTTATGCTGTTCTGCGTGCAGACGCACTGTTCCTTTTGCTTGTCTGCGACCGACGCACACATCAACCCTATCGCGCCGCGTCTTTCGCTTCAGAGACGCACCCAATACCACAGTCGCGCCGCGTCCTTCGCTTCAGAGACGCACCTGATCCTTTACTGTACTGCGTCCCGGCGCACTTTCCCTTCACTGAATCTGCGTCCCTTTAGATATAGAAGATAAGAGGACTTCAGAACCAACCCAAACACTCAGATCCACAGATCTGATCATGCGCCATATAGATCGTAGTCCATTAGAAGATTTACCCTTAAAGATATGGACTAGATCACACCAAGAGATGATCAACCAAGATGATGCTTAATCCAAATGAACTCCTTTGCTTTATATAGGCAAGCTTCTCCCCAAAGCGTGGAACAATACCACGAGCCGACACCAGAGAAACACGCAACCGTCGGCTAGATACCACACAAGAAGCCCCCACGAGCTTTTCTCTACCTTGAAATGTGTGCACTGGGCGGACGCACCTTCTGAACGGCTGGCCGGCGTCCCTAGACGCGGGTTCTGTATGGAATACCTGCGGGGACGCGCTTGCTGAACAAAATTTCCTGCGTCCTTCTTGATTTACCACCTGAAGGCGTTTGCCATCAAGTACAACACCTGAAACATAATGCCAACAGTTGATTGACTCAGGTGCATCCTTTCACTTCACTCCCCATAGAGAGTGGTTCTGTGAGTATGAGAAATATGATGGTGGTGATGTCTTCTTGGGGGATGATAGGAAGGCTAGAATCGTTGGTCGCAGAAAATCAAAGTTGAAGTTGCAAGGTGGAAGGGTTAGAACGCTTCGAGGTGTTCTACATATTCCTGCATTAGCTAGAAATCTGATTTCTGTTAGCAAGCTGGATGATGCAGGTGAAACAGTGTTCGAGAAGGATACCTGTAAGATGGTTCGGGGAGCACTGGTATTGATGCGGGGAGTTCGGATTGGAACGCTATACAAGCTGCAAGGTAGCACTGTTATAGATGGGTGCAATAGTTCTATGGTTCCTGAAAGTGGAGCAGAAAATCTAGTGGTCTCTAGAGAGAAGACCATGTTGTGGCATCAAAGGCTTGGACATATTGGAGAAAAGGACCTTCGGATACTTCATGGTAAAGGTATGGTAGAAGGTGTGAGTAACAACTCTCTAGATTTTGATTTCTATGAAAATTGTGTATATGGGAAGAAGATTCGGGTGAGTTTCCCCTCTGGTAGTAAGAGGGCGAAATAGATATTAGAACTTGTACACAGTGATGTGTTTGGACCTGTGAAGGTTCCATCACTAGGTAAGTCTGTGTACTATGTATCATTTATAGATGACTTCTCAAGGAATACATGGATATATTTCCTTAAGAAGAAAGCTGAAGTCTTTGACAGGTTTAAAGAATTTAAGGCTCTGGTGGAAAACCAGACAGAGAAGAAGATAAAGGTGCTGAGGACAGATAACGGTGGAGAGTTTTGCAGTAAGGAATTTGAAGAATTCTGTAAGAAGTGTGGTATAACACGACAAAATACTACTCCATATACATCTCATCAAAATGGAGTTGCAGAAAGAATGAATAAGACATTTATGGAAAGGGAAAGAAGCATGCTCAGTGGTGCCGGGTTAGGACAAGAATTCTGGGTAGAGGCATTGGATACTGCATGTTACCTGGTCAATAGGTCACCTTCATCAGCGTTGGAGGATAAGACTCCACAAGAGGTATGGACTGGTAAGAAACCCTCTCTTTCACATCTGAGGGTATTTGGATGTGATGCATATGTACATGTTCCAAAGGAGAAACGAACCAAGTTGGATAGCAAATTTGAAAAGTGCATCTTTATTGGGTATAAGGATGGTTTAAAGGGTTATAAGCTTTGGAACCCAGTAACAAGGAAGGTTGTGTACAACCGAGATGTGGTGTTTAGATAGGTGAAAGATGTTATTAAACATGAAGTCCAACCAAAGGAACCTGAGAAGATAGAGTTTGAGCTAAAGGAGGAAGAATCAGACTCTACAACAGCGGAGGAATCAGAAGATGCAAAGCCACAAACTCTCGCTGTGAGAAGATCAGTTCGAGAAAGAAGGCAGCCAGAAAGGTATAGTCCATCTGCTTTCTGTTCAAATTTTGCTTTGTTTTTTTACTGATGATGATCCCAGAACTGTGAAGGAAGTAGTGGATTCAGAGGATGGAAAACTCTAGAAAGAGGCCATGGTTGATGAAATGGCATCTTTGCACAAAAATGAGGCTTGGGATCTCGTGGAGTTGCCGGCTAGAAGGAAACCCATTGGCAGCAAATGGGTGTTCAAAAAGAAGACAAATGCAGAAGGAAAAGTGGAGAAATACAAAGCTCAGTTGGTAGAAAAAGTTTATTCCCAGGTGCCAGGAATTGATTTTGGTGATATTTTTTCTCCTGTTGCCAAGGTAACTTCTATTAGATTAATTTTATATGTTGCTACTACTTTTGATTTTGAGGTAGAATAGATGGATGTGAAGAAATAATTTCTTCACAAGGATCTGGAAGAGGAGATCTACATGAAGAAACCTGAAGGCTTTGCGGTGAAGGGTAAGAAAGAACTGGTATGTAAGTTAAAGAAGTCTCTGTATGGGTTAAAACAGTCACCAAGGATGTGGTATCAAAAATTTGATACATTTATATGGGGACTTGGCTTCACCAGAAGCAAAGCAAATCACTGTGTGTATTTTAAATTAATTTGTGACTGTGTTATTTATCTGGTCTTGTATGTGGATGATATGTTGCTGGTTGGAAATGACAAATAAGTTATCCAGGATTTGAAGACCCAATTGTCCTCCAAATTCGACATGAAAGATCTTGGTGCTGCAAACTATATTTTGGGCATGGAAATTAAAAGAGATCAGGTAAAAAGAGGAAGCTCTAGTTAAACCAGAGGAAGTATGTCAAGATAATATTGCAGAGGTTTAATATGCAGGATAGTAAACCGGTGAAGGTTCCTATTCCTGTAGGTGTGAGGTTATCTGCTGAACAATGTCCCAAGACACAAGAAGAGGAAGAGGACATGTCCCGTGTTCCATATGCAAGTGCAGTCGGTAGCCTGATGTATGCAATGGTCTGTACTAGACCAGACATTGCACATGCAGTGGGGGTATTGAGCAGGTTTCTGTCAAAACCAGGAAAGGAGCATTGGACAACAGTGAAGTGGCTTTTCAGATATTTGCGTGGCACTAGTGATTATGGTCTGTGCTACCAAGGAAGACTAGGATTGGACAGAGTGTTGGATATTCGTGGCTTTGTTGATGCAGACTGGGCTGGAGATCTTAATGAGAGAAGATCTACAAGTGGGTATGTGTTTAACCTATTTGGAGGTGCAGTCAGTTGGATGAGTAAGAAACAGTCTGTAGTGGCACTATCAACTACAGAGGCAGAATACATGGCAGCCACTCATGCAAGCAAGGAATCAGTTTGGTTGCAGAGATTGTGTTCAAGTATGGGGTTAGTACAGGAAGCTATAAGGATAGACTGTGACAGCCAAAGTGAAATTTTCTTGGCAAAGAACCCTGCATATCATTCAAAGACAAAGCACATTGATGTTCAGTGTCACTTTGTGAGGGATATGATAGAAGACAAAAAGGTGTTGTTGGTAAAGGTGGACACTTTGAAGAATATTGCATATGCATTGACAAAATCTGTAAGCTCTAAGAAGTTCTCTTGGTGTAGAGAGACAATGGGCATTTCAGGGATGGGAAAATGACTAAGCTCTCTTGTGGCCCCCTGTGGAAAGAAAACAACAAGTGGGAGAATGTTGGGTTGTGTTATATTATTTCCACGTAGTTAACAGGGGTCTGAAGGGCACCCGTAACCCCACTTTATGGGGTCCCAGCGCCCCGGAAAATTTTGGTTTTGGACCCTATGTTAGGTTGGGCGGACCCACCTATGGTTTTGTGCATGATTTTCGCACATGTTTTTTGGACGCGATGGTTTTCGGTCCATGGTATTGGATGCTTCGGCATGTATAAATATGTATTATAACATTGAAAGGAACATAATGAAAAATCAAGCTGGTAGTCCCGGTTTTGGGATCTAGGGGAAAATCTCTGTGTATATGTGTTTTATGTGTTATTCTCTAGCATTGTTTATTTTCTGTGTTTTAGAATTCGTATGTAGGTAATTACTGTATGGGGTTAAAACCTACAATCTCCTACTAAGAGCATATGTTACCCTATTCTCCTTGCCCTTAATGTATCTGATCTTGAAATCAAACTCATTGAGGGTAGCCAACCATCTAGCTTGTCTAACATTCAGATTAAGTTGGTGAAACAAAACCCTCAATCCATTCAAACTTCTTCCCTTTTCTCTACAAAGATGTAATAGGATAACCAATCTATGAGAAATTTCTGATGAACCGTTTATAAAACTTTCTAATCCCATGAATGATTTGACCTCATCCACATTCATAGGAGCCGATCACTCCATGATAACTTTAATATTTTCCGGGTCCATTGTTATCCCTTCCTTGGAAACAACATGCCCCAAGTGATGAATCTTAAACTGAAGGAAACTAAACTTGTTGAGCTTGTCATACAGATGATCTCTCAACAACCTCAACACTACTGGTAGGTGCTATGCATTCTCTTCCTTATTCTTAGAATATATCAATATATCATCAATAAACACTATCACAATTTTTTCCAGACAAGGACGCAACACATTGTTCATCAAATACACGAAAGTGGTTTGAGCATTAGTAAGACCAAAAGGAACCACCACAAACTCATAGTGCCCATACCTGGTACAGAATGCAATCTTGTAGATATATTCTTCTTTGATGCACACCTGATGATAACCTGATCTCAAGTTAATACTTGAGAACATTGTTGCTCCCTTCAATCGATCAAACAAATCAACGATCTATGACAATGGGTACATGTTCTTGATAGTCATCTTGTTCAACTGCCTATAATCAATGCACAATTTGAGAGTGCCATCCTTCCATCACAAACAACACTGGTGCATCCCAAGGTGGCACACTTGGCCTTATGTATCCTTTATCAACCATTTCCTTAAGCCGCAACTTCAATTCCACTAACTCTGGAGTGCTCATCCTGTAAGGTGCTTTTTATGCTGGTGTTGCTCATGGTACCAACTCAATAGAGAAATCCACTTCCCTATGAAGCGGTAACTATGAAAACACTGTTGGAAATACATCTTGAAATTGTTGCAAAACAAGCTACCTATTCAAGACTTCATCATCCTCAACATCCTTCCCTTTGTCACTGGAAACATGCTCTACAAAGAATACACACCCTTTCCTGCAACTGTGCTTAGCTTGCATAGCTATAACCATTCTCACTGATGTAGGCTTCTTTTTTTCCTGCAAGATTCTCTTTTCTCCATCATCATATAGGCATTCAATAGCCTTCTCATAATAGCTTACCTTAGTCATGTGAGTAAACAAATAATCCATACCCAAAAGCATATCATAAGAACCCAAAGGAAGTACATTTAGACGTGCTGATGTGGGCATACCATTAAGCTCAAATGCACAAGCTCTCACCCAACAATGAACTCTTTTCTTGGTCCTTGTAGCCAACTGCACCAACCAAGACTCTCCATGCACTTCTTTATTCAAGCCACACTTATCCACCATGTCAAGACTAAAATGAATATAATTATATCCAAGGTCAATCAAAATGGAAACAACTTGATCACAAAGCTTACCTTCCATCTCAATAATGGATGCATAATGGTCTGCCTACCTTTTATCAAGTGCTACATAAATTTGAGGAATGCTTTGACCAACATCCCCAACTGTCTACACCTCCTGAGCACTGTAAATATGAGGTATGTCACGCTGGTACAATGGAAAATCCTTGCAATGATTTTTGCCGCAAATCTAGCACTGCAATAGTTCTTTGCCACTACCTTTATTCTACTGCTCTCCAAGTTGAGGTCCATTTCCTTTCTCAGCTACATTAAACTTCTTGTAAGGAGCCACATTTTCTTTCTCACCTGCATCACAGGTCTTCCTCACTTCTGAGGCCATTTTCCTTTAGCCTTTTCATTCCCCTTCCAATCACGCTTAGGCTCAAACTTGCACTTTGACTGCTCATAACAATGCCTCAATTTCCAATGACTTCCTCCAATGACTGAGGGTCATCATACTCAATTTGATACTTGAATGCTAATGGCAGTCCACTGATGAATATTTGGGCCTTTGTCTTGTCATCCTTGAGAAAAGGCACATACCTCATGTAACAACCCCAAGGTTAAAATTTCATGTAATAAAGTTAATAAGGCAAAAGAATAAGACTAAGGTCGTGGGACACGTATTCTAAGGTGAATTTTGGGCAAAAAATCCTAGTGGGTGTCACTTTCGGTTTATTATGGCTAAGGAAATTGACAAAGGCATCGACAAAGGAAAAGAGGCCTTAATTGACATTTATTTATGAAAAATAAAGGAAAATAGGAGAAAAGGGAGATGAAAGGTCACATATTTGCATGAGAGGGAAATTGAAGGAAAATAGAGGAAAACTGAAGAAAATAGAGGACTCAATGATAAAAAGGCTTATGAGGCTCAATTCACAACATTTTGTCAGTTTGGTTTTGGAATTAGTTTCAGAGAGAAGAGAACCAAGAGGAGAAAGAAAGCAAGGAAAGACAAGGAAAGGAAAGGACAAGTAATGAAGGTTGGATCAAACAGCTTCAAGATTAGGATTTTATAGGTAATATGTGGCATGTGTGATTTCCTAGTTGAGGTGTGAATGCACGGTACATGCATTTGCTAATTTGGTTCATTTGTTGTCATTGGCATGGGATTCTTCTTGTTTGATAGTGGTTTCATCCATGCTTTCCATTTATTGATAACCATGGTGTGATGGGATTCTTTTCTGGTTGAGCTTTGGATTGCCAAAAGGTTTTGGAACCGGGTGAGGTGTGTTGAATAATGTAACTAGGTTCGGTCTTCATAAATGTATTTAAGTCACAATATATTGTATTTGTCAAAAGAAAGAAAATGAAACTTTATTATTATTAAAATTGACTTATTAAAGCATGGGTTTCATGCTTGGGTCAATTATTTTTAGGTCAAAGCCTCCATTGCAGGCTTCTACGGTTTGTGTCAAGTGTCCTTGTTCATGTCATAATGTAAGGAATCCTTATTGGGAATTATTTGTCAAGAAATAAATTTATTGTAATTTAAAATTAGTCTTATAGGCCTCCTCCACCAAGTTGGCCTCAAAACTGGACAAGTCGACCTAAAAATGGGTAGCACAATCACTATATAAAGGTAGCAACTCGACCTCATTTGTCACTCACTCACATCAAGTTCAATTTGCAGTTTCTGGGCTTAGAAAAAGTGTGAATTTCAAGAATGTAATATTCCTAATTAGCTATGGCTAATTGGAATATTCGATTTTGTTCAATTTTTGCCTTCTATAGTTATTTGTAAATAAAAAGTGAGGAAGGGGGACATAACTCACTTTAGAATAAAAATTCACTTCCTAGTTAGCAAAATGTTGTGACTTAAAGGGGAGCCAAAGAGGGACGTAGAAACGAAGCCCACGCAGACACATGGAGAGACTGTGCAGGAGGGAAGGAACACGTGGAAAGAGGGGAACCACACAGGAAGAGGTGAGCCTTGGGATTGAGAGAGGCGAAGGATATAAAAGAGAGAGGAGCCCCCTCATTTTGGATCATTCAGTTATGTGCATTTTGAGCTAGTCATTTCGATTTCTGAGCATGTTGGCTGTTTAGCTAGTCTGCATCACTGTTTAGTGCATTGAGTGTCTCTGTTCGAAGATCTCACCTTTAGCCTTGGGGACTTCGAGTGCCTACTCGGGCAAGGTATTTCCTTGGTAGTTTAGCAGTAGTTATATTAGCATTCCAGCTGCAGTTTCAGCAGCGTTTTGGAGGACTGCGCAACACTGGGAGAGGGACACAGTTCTTTCTAGCAGTAGTGTTGGATTAGGGGTTTTGTAGGAGGATTTATGCTGGGTGATTGAGCAGGGGAATAGCCCTTGCATTTTGGAGGGTTTTTGGTAGAGTTTCAGGCAGAGTTTTGGAGGGGTTTCTTCAGTGGCAGCGCAGAGCATTGAGGGACTGTGCAGTTCCCCAAGGGGGTGATTTTCGGGGGTCGGCTATTCCAAGAAAGCTTTCTGGGTTTTTCTGGGTTTTTGGAGTAGAGCCCGATTCCAGAGTTTCAACATTTTCTGAGGAGGGGAGCAACCCCAAATCATTATTTGTTTTCTAGCAGCAACAACAACACGACAGTTCTCCAGCAACATCCACGCAGAGAGGCCATTCCTTGTTATTCTGAGAGTATTTCTTCACTTGCCTTGTGCAAGTCGAGGTGCCATCTGTCTGATCACCTCTTGTACTCATTTTATTGCTCAGTATAATAAAATGGCTTAGCATTTCTCGCTGCATTTCTTGAGTATCTGCTTATATTTCCTGTTTACATTATTATATGCTGTACCACTGTTATTTTGTCATTTCTGGGTTATTATATCATTTGCACATATTTGGTTGGAGTTTTTGCTGGGGTTTGAGGATTATTCCGGGTTAGGGATATTACAAAGAAATAAGGAGAAGAAGGATAACAAATAAGAAGAAGGTCTCCCTCAAGCATAAAAGGTTGAAATTCTTTCTCTTTCCCATACGTGTGAAGTTGTGCAGTTGTTGGAAAGGTGCCAAAATTTTGCAGTAACTAGGAGGCCAAAATTCTGCTGTTGGGGGTCGAATTCTGCAACTGGGAAGTCAAATTATTGGATTTAAGCTACTGGATAAATAAGAGACTACTATATCATCTTAGAAGGCTGACTTGGTGGAGGAGGAAGGTCTATTGGTCTAGGGTCTTGGTCCATCTCAATTTGAATTACTGAAGGAAGAGTTCTTGACTAGGTTTTCCCCTATATAGGGATTTTAGCCCTGGATGAGTGCCTATATCTGGTGTCCTTGATCTTTGTGTTTTGGTTTTGGTAATTTCTTGATGAACTAAGATAAAAAGGAACACAAGAAAAATAATAAGAATTCAAAGATATCACAAGTAATTATCAATTAGAGAAAATCTTTCTGCCTTTCTGATTTTCTAACATGGCATCAGAGATAAGGTGAAAGAAGGAAGGAAAAATGCAACCTAAAGATCTATTGAAAAGAGAATAAAGAGTTTCAAGGTTAGAAATAGAAGATATCAACGTGACAAACTCAATGACGACAAAGAATAAACTAGAAGGAGCCTCCAACTACATGGGTCTGGAAAAGGAGAATAGATCTCATTCTTGGAAAGAACAAAGTTTTAGATCTTGTTCAAGCAAAATTCAAGAAGCCTACTGATGAATCAAGTAATGTATAGAAAATGGAGTTTAGAGAACTTGAAATTGTGGCTATGAATCTAATTGTGGATGGAGTTAAGGATGACTTAGTTCCATACATATCAAACATAAATTCCACTCAAGAAATTTATGAGGCTCTCTCTAAGTTAAACACAATCAAGAACATAGGTCAAATAACAAGCCTCAAGAATGAACTAAGAACTGTTAAGATGAAAAATGATGATACTATTTCATCATACTTTATAAGGATATATAGAATTAGAGATGAACTCCAAGCAATAGATGAAGTTATCCCAGAAAAGGGACTCACAATTATTGCTTTTTTAGGACTACCTAAATCTAAGAGTGCCTTTGCACCAAGACTCAATGATTGGAAGGATATGCCAACATTTGAAAAAATGTGGAATGCATGAAGTCAAGAAGAAGCCAAAATATCGATGGTAAACAACAAAAAGGAGAATGAAGAAGAAAACACCTTGAATGCTTACTCTGCTCATCACAAAAAGAAGGTAACCTGCAAGAAGTTCAAAGGACCAAAGAAGAAAATGGACCTATGCAAGGTTGAATGTTACAATTGCCATAAGATGGGGCATTACTAGAGTAATTGTCCTGAGAATCCAAGAAATAAGAAGAGAGAAAGGGAACATGCAAATGTCGCTGATGAATCTCCACCAAAGAAGAACAATATGGAAGAATCCGAAGTAAAAGGCTTATTTGCTAGGGACTTTATTCCTTACATATCTTTCTATTCTAAGTTTTGCATTTCGTTTTGATTTCTATAACTTATAGGTCTAACAAGTCTTGTTATAACATTTTTGAATTATTTTGATAAGTTGTAGGTTTCCCTCAAGATTGGATAAAGAGGGAGCCTTCACCAATTTACCAAAAAAAAGTATTATGTTCTTTGTTTCATATTTTCATGTTTTTTTTCCTCTCTTACCAAGATGTTTTTTAATTATATGCTAATAAGTTTTCTCTTTATATTTTTCCTTAGCTAGGAAATCTTACTAATTTCTCAAAGATTATGGAGAAGACTTCAAATGATAGACTTTAAGTATGAAATAAGTTCTATTGAACTCTTCAAGCATTGATGTCCTACAAGGTTTGTTAAGAAACAACCCAAGGTATGTCTTAGCCTATAAGCTTTGTTACAAAGATCTCTTCATATAAAGGTACGATCATTCTTCTTTTAATTTTTTCTTTACATTACTAACATCATTATGTCTAGGGTTTTGAATTGTAAGGTATTATCGTTTGGGTGATCAATCATTAGATTGAATCTACCCTCATTGTATTTTGATCATTCGGATGGAACCCTAAAAGGTTCTCTATAAAACCCTAATCTAAGGGTATGCCTATAGTTATGAAACCCTAGTCTACTTAGGGTTAATGATGAAGTCTAGAAATCCGATTCTCTTGTTTACAGTCTTGGTATTGTTATAATAAAAATCCAAGTCTTTTAGGGTTTGCTTTTAATGTTTAAAATGAATCTCTAGACCTTTAGGGTTTGGTAAATTAGGGTTTATGACCAAAACCTTTGTAATGTCTATAGTAAGATTATAGGGATAAAACCCTAGGTGTATAATCATTTGTATGAACAAAAACCCTAGTCTGAATAAATTGTTGTATGTCTAACTTTGATCTGTTCATGTTTGTGTCCTAGGTTAAACTAGTAGACACTGGTGAGAAATGCATATTAGATATGTATATTCAAGTATGCTAACCTAATTGTTGTTGCTCATGTAAATTCTAGGGTTTATAACAAAGCCCTAGCAGAATTGATATTCTAGGATATGATGATATTGTTTTCGATATGATTTAGTCTAGGGTTTGCATCAAACCTTAGTAAAGTATAAAACATTTGATGCATAATAGAATTGTTATCTAATTGAATTACTGATATCTAAGGCTTTTTGTATTGAAAATGAAATATAGGGTTTGCAATAATCTATAATAGAGACTGTCGCATATCTTTGAAAGTAATATTGAAGCACTAGATACAGTAAGAGTGATATCTTGATTGAGTTGCTAATGTAGTCTAGGGTTTATGACAAAACCCTAGCAAAAGGGAGAGTATGTAACTTTTGTTGATTAAGAACCTCACTAGGTTTAGGTGTCTAAAGTATAAATGCTTCCATTATAGTAATCTGATTCTAATATAGTTAACTTCATGATTATATATATATATATATATATATATATATATATATATATGTATTTGGTTGTACTTGCTATTAAAGTGTTGCAGGTACATAATCTTCAAGATGATGATGTTCATAGAAGCATGATGAAGGAAGTTATATATCAAGATGACCTTGATTCCGTAAGAAGAAATGAAGCCATGAAAGGTTCTCCAATGTTATAAAAGAAGGAAGTGGTTGATCTCCCTAAAAGTTAAGAGGGAGTTAGGATAAAGGTATATCTTCCCAGTTAAGAGGGAGCGTATATTATGACAATGAATACCTTGAAGTAAGCAAAAAGTACTATTGATGAATGTGAAGTTACAAACAAAAGACTTGAGAAAATCTAAGGATATATTTGGTGCTGCCGAAGAAATGAAAGAAGAATAAAGCTTCTGAAAAATTATATATGAATAACTTGATGATGAAAGCAGGATCATGATTATTGAGGACCCCGAAGATTTGTGTTTACATATATATGTATTTGATTTTTTATTGCTAATTGGGGTTTGTAAAGGTAAATCTCTCCATAAAGAAGGATGAACACTTGAGAAGCATGCTTGGAAAAATGTATATATCTAGTTTATTAGGGAGAGATGAAGCATCTAATGGTGGATGCTTGGGAGTACATTTGGATAGCATGTGTGTTGATGTCTAGATCTTGAACAAAGAGGGTGTAATGGTCTTGTAGCTCTAACCTTGGATACACACCTAGATCCCGGGTTGATGGTTAGCTAGTAAGCTTGATGGTACCTAGACTGGCTGAAATCTTTAGTCCATCTTAGTACCACCTGGATAGATAATCCTGGTCAACTATCTAGTTCGTGGCACTGAGTGTTCTTGAAATATTCGTAGTTCATATTGGATATCTTCCATGTACCTCTATATGGTTGTAATTATGATTACGTCCTTGGTTTAGAGGGAGTGTTGAAGAATGTAACTAGGTTCACTGTTCATAAATGTATTTAAGTCAAAATATATTGTACTTGTTAAAATAAAGAAAATAAAATTTTATTATTATTAAAATCAACTTATTAAAGCATGGGTTTCATGCTTGGGTCAATTATTTTTAGGTCAAATCCTCCATTGTAAGCTTCTAGGGTTTGTGTCAAGTGTCTTTGTCCATGTCATAATGTAAGGAAACCTTCTTGCAAGTTATTTGTTAATAAATAAATTTATTTTATATTAAAATTAGTCTCGTAGGCCTCCTCCACCAAGTCGGCCTCAAAACTAGAGAATTCAACCTAAAACTAGGCAGAAAAATCACTATATAAAGGAAGTAATTCGACCTCATTTGTCACTCACTCACAACAAGTTCGATCTACATTTTCTGGGCTTATAAAAAGAGTGAATGTCAAGGAAGAAGGAGAAGAAGAAGGTCTCTCTCAAGCATAAAAGGTTGAAATTCTCTCTCTCTTTCCTACACGTGTGAAGTTGCTAAAGGGGGCCAAAATTTTGCAGTAACTGGGAGGCCAAAATTCTACTGCTAGGGGTCGAATTCTGTAACTAGGAATTCAAATTACTGGATTGAAGTTTCTGGATAAAGAAGAAATTGATATATCATCTTAAAAGGTTGACTTGGTGGAGGAGGAAGTCTATTGGTCTAGGGTCTTGGTCCATCTCAATTTGAATTATTGAAGGAAGAGTTCTTGACTAGCTTTTCCCCTATATAGGGGTTTTAGACCTGGTTGAGTGCTTATATATGGTGTCCCCGATATTTGTGTTTTGGTTTTGGTAATTGCTTGATGAAATAAGATAAAAAGGAACATAAGAAAAACAATAAGAATTCAAAGATATCACAAGTAATTATCAACTAGAGAAAATATTTCTGCCTTTCTGATTTTCTAACAAGGCGGTCTCAAGAAAATTCCTAGGGGTTGGGGGTTGATGTGGTTTAATCTCCGAGAAGCCATCAATATGTGGGTGGACATAGGAAAATTCCTTAAGGTATTGGTGAAGAAACTCTGAGGAATCAAAGCTTGTTTTGGGCCTTGTGATCTCTTGACCCGTTTTGGTGAGATCACGATAGACTAAGGGTGGAGGTGGTTTAATTTTTGGGAAGCCCTAGTTGTTTATGTCTTGATATCCCACATTCGTGCTTGGAATATGGGACGAGGATGATTGGTTGAAAGAAAGATTTGGTTCATCCTAATATATGGTTGGGTGGCATGTGGAAGTCCCTGACTTGGTTGGCTTTTGCATAAGTTAATAAGAGATATTTTCCTATTGTATTCTATGAGCATTTGTACTTGTCACTATGGTGATTTTATGGCTTTTCTTTCATGGTTATTAATCTGGTTATATGCCAATTATAATCATGGATTTGTAATGTATTCTAGCTATGACTTATTCAGGCTTTGATAAGTATTTGATGGTTAATGAATGCATGGGCTAAAAAGTGTTATTGTAGTTATTATGAGAGGGAATTAGACTTTTTTGGTGATTCTCAGATAAGTTTCACACTCCTATGTTCAAATATGCATTCATGACATATAGATTACATGTTCACCATATGTTTGACGAAATGAATGTCATGGTTAGGCCTAGTTAGGTCAATTCCTTGTTCAAATTTTTTACTACACCCTCTAAATTGGAGAATTTGGGCTACAATTGCATGGAAGTAGTGTTGTCTGTGTGGTTGGAGGGTCACAACCACACTCATGCAGACTTGTGCATGCAGTTGGGAGTATAGGTCACTAAAAAAGCTACCTAACTCAGGGTTTGGTCACCTAAAGTGGTTCTTTGGCCCATTAGTGTGTTGTAAGCCCTATAGGATGTCAGTTTGTGGTTAGTAAGTCTTAATTGTCGGCCCCACTTTCATAACTAAATCTTAGAGGTCGAGTCATGGCATAGTGACACTTCGCTTCACATTTTCCCAAAGGGCTTGTAAAAGTGGGTCAATGTGGGGAGGGGGTGCGATAGGGTTGTATCAGAGCCCATTCTCTTTGGATGATATTTGATACCACATGGTGGTATTAGAGCATGATTCAAGTACTTAGATTAGATGGGCTAGATGTATGTTGTTATGCATGCATTGTCATGGTTATGGTTGTTGGGCATGAGGTCATTTTATACAGTTAGTATTATCATGCATGATGTCGACATATTGATATGGTTATGTAAATATATGTCTCATGATAATCTGGACTGATTTTGCAGATGAGATAACCTCCTTTGAACTTCACTGACGTATGTTGATTATGTTTATATTTGGTTATCTGACATGGTATGTTTGCACGAAGAAGAGGATCAGAGATGACTAACAAAAAGGTGGATTACAATTCATGAGACTCTCCTTATAGATTAGATGAGCAGCATAAAGACGAGTACTCTCCTGACATCGTAGATACCTTGAGAAGTCTAAAGGCCGAAATAAGAAGTTGCAAGGAAGATAATGAAATGATCATTCAGTCATAGGAAAGGCTTGTTAGGGAAAAGGAAAATCAAGCATAAATCAATGGAATTATCCTTCAGAGTTTGTTAGATTTGTAGAGGCAAGGAAAACCATGGATTAATTATGGATAGGAGGAAAGGACTAACATGGGATATGGTAGTAGGTCTCATGGAGGGCACATGTTAGATATGGATGACAAACTTAGAGATGGTAGGTTCTTGGATACACCTGACATAAGAGGTGGTGGTTATGGGTTCTATTCTAGCTCGGGTTGAGACATGTATCATGGTTATCATTGATATCATCCTTACAAGAGGAGCGAGAGGGGATACTTTCTAGATGAGTTCAAGAAAGCCAAGCCACATACATTTGATGGAGAGTTGAAGAAACTAAAGGATGTAGAGGCATAGTTTCTTAGAATGAACAAGTTCTTTGACTTGCATGACTATACAAAGAACATGAAGGCTAGGATAGTTATTTTAAGTCTTAAAAGGAAAACAAAAATTTCGTGGGAAGATGTGAAGAATTTCAAAGATATCATGATAGAGGAGTTGAGATGGCATGAATTCAAGAGAATCTTTAGGAAGAAGTACTTATCAGAGAGATACTATGATGGAAAGACCAAGGAGTTTTATGAGCTGAAGATGGGATCTATGACAAATGAGGAGTGCACGACTAAGTTCATGGAGTTGTTGAGGTATGTGCCTTACTGTTGAAAATAGCAACAAGAAATGCTAAAAATAGAAATGCTAAAAATAGCATTGCTATAAATAGAATTTCAGGATATACTCCAAATATGTCGGAAATAACAAAAAATAGAAATGTTAAAAATAGCATTGCTATAAATAGCATTTCGGGATATATTCCAATTTTGATTTGTCCTTGAATCAAAATTGAGAATTAAAAATCGAATTTAGTCTCACTAGCTGTATGAAAAATAATTAATTAATTCATCTTGAGTTAATTAGTTGGAGAAATTCAAACATGAAGTCTTTGTGAAGACATGCAACAATTATCCCTTTGATTGAGGAATTTATCCCTTAATTAAAGAGATAAGGATGAGTTGTAATTAGTTAGCTCAGTTAACTGAGTTAAGTCCAGTTAAATTAGTTCCAAATAGTTGGAGGAAATAATTGCGAGTTCAGTCAGTTAATGCAAGCATGCATGCAACTAGTGTTCTCCAGATAACTGGATATTCTCTCATAAGTAACTCATGCATGTTAGTTCAGACAGAGACCCAGTTGAGATTAAAGATAGGGACATTGTACTATCAGTTGGAGGAATTTTCCTATAAAGGAAAGTCATCCATGCAGAAGGAATTAACTCCTTCAGGATTGCGCAGTTAATTCAGAGGTCAGTGTTGTGTGTGAGGTGAGAATCACACAGGTTGCAGCTGGAGGACCCAGGAGAAACTGCACAAGGAAATAGGAGGCTTGGAGGACTGAAGGAAGGCGTATTATGTCTATGAGCAATAATGAGGGATTGTACTAAGAGCAGGATAACTTGTGAGCTAAAGCTTTGTGTAATCCTGAGATATTTCCACTTGTATGATAATACAGATAGCGAGGTTTTTAGCGAGGCTTTCCCAAGAGTATACTTCTGTGTTTCATGTGTATGATTTATTCTTCATCTGTTATATGTGTTTTATTTGATCTTGCTCAAAATCGATTAAGCTTCCGCAAGTTTGATTGTAGAAGTAGATTAAGTATTTTGCTTTAGTACATTGCATAATCAGTTTAATCTACAGTCAGATTTTCTACATAGATCTCAGAGGTAGATTTGTAGAGCATTTGTAGGAAATTCTACACTTACCTCAAGGATGAGAAGAGGAAAGTTCAAAGATTTATCAGTGGATTGCCATTAACATTCAAGGATCAAAATGAGTATGATGAGCCTCAGTCGCTGGAAGAAGTCATTGGAAAGTTGAAGCACTGTTATGAGCAATCAAAGTGTAAGTCCGAGCCTAAGCAGGGTTGGAAAGGGAATGACAAGACTTAATGAAAGTGGCCACTGAAGTGGGGAAGACCTCAAGATGCAAGTGAGAAGAAAAATCTTTATCCTTACAAGAAGTTTAATGCAGGAGTAAAGGGACATGGGCCTCATCTTGGAGAGCAACAAAATAAGGGTAGTGGCAGAGAACCATTGCAGTGTTGGATTTGTGCCAAAGATGATCACAAAAAGTATTATCCGTTGCATCATGGTGGTAGAAATTAGATCTACATTGTTCAAGAGGCACAAATAATTGGGGATGTTGGGCAGAGCATTCCTTTGATCTATGCAACATTTGATAACAACCAAGCATATCATGAGGAATCCATCATCGATATGGAATGTAAGCTCTGTGATTGAGTTATTCCCATTTTGGTTGACCTTGGATCTAATTATAGCTATGCTAATCCTAACCTGGTGGATGAGTGTGGTTTGAGTAAAGAAGTGCACACAGAGCTTTGGTTGTTGCAGTTGGCTACAGGTACTAAGAAAAGAGTTCATCGTTGGTAAGAGCTTGTGCATTTGAGCTGAATAGTATGCATACATCAGCACATCTAAATGTACCTCCATTGGGATCATACAATATGATTTTGGGTATGGATTGGTTGTACCTTTACAAGACTAAGGTGGATTGCTACGACAAGGTCATTGAGTGTTTGGATGATGATGGAGAGAAGACAATATTACAAGGTAAGCAATAGCATACATCTATGAGAATGGTTACAACCATGTAGGAAAAGCACAGTTGCAGGAAAGGGTGTCTATTTTTCACAATGCATGTTTCCAAATATAAAGGTAATGATGTTGAGGGCGTGGAAGACTTGAAGAGGTATATATTTTTACAATAGTTTCAGGATGTATTTCCAACAAAGATTTTAGAATTGCCTCCTCATAGGCAAGTGGGTTTCTCTATTGAGTTGGTACCAAAAGCGACACCAACATCAAAGGCATGTTACAAGACGAGCACTCCAGAGTTAGTGGAAATGAAGTTGTAGCTGAATGAAATGCTTGACAAGGGATACATTAGGCCACGTGTATCGCCTTGGGGTGCAGCAATGTTGTTTGTGAAGAAGAAGGATGGTACTCTAAGGTTATCCATTGATTACAAGCAGTTGAACAAGGTGATGATCAAGAATAGGTACCCATTACCAAGGATCGATGATTTGTTTGATAAGTTGAAGGGAGAAACAATGTTCTTAAAGACTGATCTGAGATCATGATATCATCAAGTATGCATCAAAGAAGAGGACATTTATAAAACCACATTCTGTACTAGGTATGGGCATTATGAGTTTGTTGTGGTTCCTTTTGGTTTGACTAATGCTCTAGCTACTTTCATGTGTTGATGAATAATGTTTTGCATCCTTATCTGGACAGGTTTGTGATAATATTCATTGATGATATATTCTAACAATGAAGAAGAAC
Organism: Pinus tabuliformis; assembly: GCA_031772625.1. Classification (NCBI taxonomy): domain Eukaryota; kingdom Viridiplantae; phylum Streptophyta; class Pinopsida; order Pinales; family Pinaceae; genus Pinus; species Pinus tabuliformis. The sequence goes on along the minus strand of CM062811.1, from coordinate 483,507,502 downwards.
ATGTAGAACACCTAGCATCGATGTTAAGACTGTTGAGTGAGCATCAGTTGTATGCCAAGCTTAGTAAGTGCATCTTTCAGACATAAGTTCATTACTTGGGACATGTTGTTTATGAGGAAGGTATAACAATGGACCCGGAAAATATTTGAGCTATCATGTAGTGGGCATCTCCTAGGAATGTGGATGAGGTCAGATCTTCATGGAGTTAGAAGGTTATTACGGGAGGTTCATCAGGAACTTCTCACAGATTGCCTATCCTATTACATCTCTGCAGAGAAAAGGAAATAAGATTGAATGGACAGAGGAATGTGCAACCAATTTTATGTAGTTGAAGCAATTGCTTACAAACACTCAAGTTCTAAATATTGCAGATCCAAATAAAGAGTTCATGGCGTGTAAAGATATTTGTTGCAAGAGAGGATTTGGTGGAGTCTTGATGAAGGAGGGACATATGGTATCCTACAAGTCAAGGAAACTGAATGATCACGAGAATAATTACGTGACTCATGATCTTGAGTTGGTAACGATCATTCATGCATTGAAGATGTGGAGGCATTATCTTCTTGGCAGGAGGTTTGTGTTGATGAGTGATCACAGTGGGCTGAGATATTTGTTTAACCAACCTAATCTGAATGCCATGCAAGCTATATGGTTGGCCACGCTCAATGAGTTTGACTTTGAGATCAGGTACATTAAGGGTAAAGATAATAGTGTTGTAGACGCTCTTAGTAGAAGGGTGCAGGTAAATCACATAGCAGCTATGAGTTCATATTGGATAGATTTACAAGATCAGATCTTACAGGCAAGGTAGTAGGATGACAGGTACCAAAAACCCAAGCATAGGTTATAGGTGACCGAGATGTAGAGTATCATCTCAAAGCATATGGTTTGGTTAGGTTCAGGAACAAGATTTATGTGCTGGATGACGATGAGCTCAAGAAGCTTATCTTGAGGGAATTTCATGTTAAGTCATATTCAGGTCACCCGGGATATCAAAAGACTTTAACAATTGTGAATAATTTCTGCTATTGGAAGAGTCTGAAGAAAGAGGTATCTCAATTCATTGGAATGTGTTTGGATTGTCAACAAGTAAAAGCCAAGTGCAAGAATCTAGGTGGTTTATTGCAGCCGATTTCGATTACAAAGTGGAAATGGGAGGTCATTTCCATGGATTTCATTACAAGTTTGCTGAAGACATATAGACAAGATGATTCCATTATGGTTGTGGTTGATAGGTTGACCAAGGTAGATCAATTCATTCTAGTGAAGTCTACTAATTTAGCTAGTGAGGTTGCTTAGGTATTCATCAAGAAGATAGTGAGATTGCATGGTGTTCCTAAGAAGATATTATCTGATAGAGATGCCAAGTTCACTTCCAGGTTTTGGAAAGAGTTGTTTGCAGGTTTGTGGACAAAGTTAGATTTTAGTACAACTTATCATCCATAGACACATGGAATGACAAATAGGGTTAACAAGATTATGGAGGATATGCTAAGGATGTATGTTATGCACCGACAGAGGAAGTGGGAAGAGTATCTTCCACTAGTAGAGTTTGCGTACAATAATGGGTATCAAGAATCCTTGAAGATGAGTCTGTTTGAGGAACTTTATGGGTGGATTTGTAGCACTCCTATTAGAGGCAGTGATCTAGTGAATGGGGTGTTAATTGGACCGGACATGTTGGAAGAGATGGAACAAGAAATGCAAGTTATTAAGAAGAATATAAAGGAATCACATGATAAACAAAAGAGTTATGCAGATTAACACATGTTATTTAAGGAGTTTTAGGTTAGGGAACATGTGTACTTGTGCATCAAGGCCAAGAAGAGCTGCTTGAGGATTGGATCATGTGCCAAGTTGGCACCTCGATATTGCAGGCCTTTTGAGATCCTTGAGAGGATTGGACCAATGGCGTACATACTTAAACCACCACCGACAGTGAAAGTCCATGATGTTTTCCATGTTTCATTGCTTAAAAGATATGTGAAGGATGTTGTTCATGTGATTGATTGGTCTATTTCATAGGTGGAGCAAGAAGGAGAATTCCAGCTGAAACCTCAGTGCATACTGTAGTGGAAACAACTCATGCTTTAGAACCGAGAAATATAGCAAGTTAAAGTGTAGTGGAAGCACTTTGTGCCCGATGAAGCTAAATGGGAGATGGATGATTAGATGCAGGCTTTGTATCCTTCATTGTTTGTCGGTTGAGGCAAAGGAGTTTTGGTATATGTACATATCTATACATGGTTGTTATTGTAAATACCACAATGAGTTGTGTTATAAATATCCAATAAGCGGTATGATTGTCGTGTTTGTTATGTTGGTTTTACTTTTCATTCGGTTGTTATGTTAAATATTGCATCGAGCTCCGTTATAAATCTCCATAAGTAGTATGTTTTGTTTTCAGCGATTTGCTGGTCATAGGTGTCATAGAACACCAAGGACGATGTTCCCCTAAGAGGGAGGGGTTTGTAAGATCCCCAACATTAAAAGTTAATGTAATAAGGTTTATAAAGGCAAAAGAATAAGACCAAGGTCATGGGGCACGTATTCCAAGCTGAATGTTGGGTAAAACATCCTAGTGGGTGTCACTTTCGGTTTATTATGGCTAAGGAAATTAGAAAAGACAAAGAGGCATTAATTGGCGTTCATTTATGAAAAATAAGGGAATATAGGAGAAAAGGGATATGAAAGGTCACATATTTGCATGAGAAGAGAATTGAAGGAAAAATAGAGGAAAATTGAAGAAAATAGAGGCCTCAATGATAAAAAGGCTTTTGAGGATCAACTCACAACTTTTTTCAGTTTTGCTTTGGAATTTGTTTAAGAGAGAAGAACAACAAGAGGAGAAAACAAGCAAGCAAGCAAGAAAGGAAAGACAAGGAAAGCAAAGGACAAGCATGGAAGGTTGGATCAAACAACTTCACCATGAGGATTTTGTAGGTAACATGTCACACATGTGATTTCCTAGCTAAGGCGTTAATGCATGGTACATGCATTTGTTCATTTGGTTCATTTGTTGTCATTGGCATGGATTTTTCCTAGTTTGACAGTGGTTTTGACCTTGTCTTGCCATTTCTAGACAACCATGGTGTGATGGGATTCTTTTCTAGTTGAGCTATGGATTACAAGAAGGTTTTAGAACCAGGTGAGGCGGTATTAGGAAAATTCCGAAGGGTTGAGGGTGGAGTTAGCTTAATCTCCGGGAAGCCCTCAATAGGTGGGTGGAGATAGGAAATTTTCTCAAGGTATTGGTAAATAAACTCTGAGGAATCCAAGCTTGTTTGGGGCTTATGATCTCTTGGCCAGTTTTGGTGAGATCACAGTAGCTTGAGGGTGGAGGTTGTTTAATATATGGCAAGCCCTAGTTGTTTATGTACTTAGATCCCACATTCATGCTTAGAATATGACACGAGGGTGATTCGCTGAAAGAAAGATTTGATTCATCCTAATCTATGGTCGTGTGATACGTGGAAGTCCCTGACTTGGTTGGATTTTGCATAAGTTAATAAGAGCTATTTTCCTATTGTATTCTATGAGCATTTGTACTTGTTATTATGGTGATTTGATGGTTATTTTTTCATGGTTATTAATTTGGTTATATGATGGTTATAAACATGGATTTGTAATGTATTCTAGCTATGACTTGTTTAGGATTTGATAAGTATTTGATGGTTAATGAATGCATGGGCTAACAAGTGTTATTGTAGCTATTATGAGAGGGAATTAGACCTTCTTGGTGATTCTCATATAAGTTTCAAACTCCTATGTTCAAATATGAATTCATGACCTATAGATTACATGTTCACCATATGTTTAATGAAATGACTGTCATGGTTAGGTCAAATCCTTGTTCAAGTTTTGTATGACTAGCATTGTCTTCAAGTCGTTCATCATTCTAGAAAGTCTCAAGAAGTTATAGGTAGTGGTCTGGAGGCTGGCCTGGAATTGTGGCCATGGAAAATTTTAGGGGCTAATGTTCGCCCACTGGGCTAATTTTCCATGATTTTTGCACAAAAAAGATTCGCCAATTTCCAATTTTTATAAAATACGATTCGCCCAAATTTTAGAATATAAAATTATTTTACCTTAAAAATCGCCAACATTATATATAGACTATATATAAAACCATTATAAATTTGAATAATTTTACAAATATATCAATAAATTTTTTATAGTTTGCATATTATGGATTAGTGAGATTCGCTTATGTTTTTAAACTTCAAGAAAATTTTCCATCCTTAAAATTTTCCTTGATTGTGGCTTAGATCTTGTGACAGCACCCTCTGAACTGGAAAATTTGGGCTGCAACTGCATAGAGGTAGTGTTGTGCATGCAATTTGAGGGTCACAATCGCACTCGTGTAGGCTTTTGCATGTGGTTGGGAATCTAGGTCATTGAAAAAACTACCCAAATTAGGGTTTGGTCGAATGTGGTGGTTCTTTGGTCCTTGAGTGTCCTATAAGCCCTGTAAGATGCCAACTTGTTGCAGTAAGTCTTAGTTGTCGGACCCACTTCCATAACTGAATCTTGGAGGTCGAGTCATGTCTTAGTTGCACTTTGCTACACATTTACCTAGAGGGATTATAAAAATGGGTAAATGTGGGGAACAAGTACCATATCTCAACGACCCCAGAAAGTTAGTCATGTACTATTCATCTGTCATGGAACCCATCTTAAGCTCATATAAATCCTTAGCCTTTCCATCATAATATCAACTTGGAATGCGTGTCCCATGACCTTGGTCTTATTTTTCCTTTATTAACCTTTATTACATGAACTTGGCTGTTACATTTCCCATTACTCAATTATCTAGTTGCTATGTTGTTATCTGCCTTGCAACTTCTGGTTTCTGCCTTTAAACTTCTCAAGGTATCTGCTATATCAGGAGAATACTCTTCTCTTTGCTACTTAGTTAATTGGTACAGTGAGTCGTGTGAACTGTAATCCACCATTATGCTCGTCATCTCTGATATTCTTCTTCTTACAAGCACACCTTGTCAGATAAACTAAATATAAACATAATCAAATAATACCTTGATGAAGTTTAGGGGAGGCTATATCGTATGCAAAAATTAGTCCAAATTAGCACGATATACATGTATATACACATAATGACATCAACCTATCAACATATCACATCATGAATGATAACTCAAACTGTAACGTTGAATATATACATGATAACCATAGCCACTACAATGCATGCATATGGTTGACATGCATGCATACAAATCACATCTAACCTATCCAGTCCAAGTGTTTGAACCTGAAGTTATGATACCACCATGTGGTATTAGATATCACCTAAAAAGAATAGAACTCGCTCTAATACCACCCTGTAACCATGTCCCTCCCACATTTACTCATTTTTACAAGATGTCTAGGGTAAACATGAGTTAGGTGTTACTATGACATGACATGACCTACAAGTTCCAGTTATGGAAGTGGGGACGATGAACCAAAAACTTATTAATATCCCTCAAGAGCAATAGATCACACAGAAGTTAGTCCACAACCTTTGATGACCAAATCCGGAGCTAAAACTGCCTTTTCTCAAGCCTAAACCCCAACCACACCCACAACACAACATGCATGCATTGTGACCCTCCAACTGCATGCAAAGGTATGATTTTGTGAGGTTATGACCCAAATAATCTAGTTTAGTGCTAGTGGTTATGATATCTAAGCCACTTTTCTAGGCTAGCCTCTAGACCACTGCCTAGAACTACCTGTAACTTTCCAGAATCCCAAGATACATGACAATAATGCCAAACATTCAAACTTGAAGCCAGAACTTGACCTAGATTTCCTAGTACACACTAGACATTTCATCAAACATATGGTAAACATATGAGTTACATGTAATGAATGCATATATAATCTTAAATATCTGAACTTCATCCAAGAATCACCAAGAAGGTCTAATTCCCTCTCAAGTAGATGCAACAACACTTGTTAGCCCATGAATTCAACAACCATTCAAATGCTTATCAAATCATGAACAAGAGCCGTAACTAGAGCACTTCATAGAACTGTGTTTATAAAAACATATAACCAAAATATTAACCATGAAAAATCAAACATAAAATCCACATAATAACAAGTACAAGTGCTCATAGATCAGAATAGGAAAATATATTTTATTAACATATGCAAAATCCAACCAAGTCAGGGACTTCCACGTACCACCCAACCATAGATTGGTCTAAACCAAATATTTCTTTCAGCTAATCACCCTCGTTCCATATTCCAAGCATGAATGTGGGATCTCATGGGATAAACAAAGACAAAATCGAACAGGGAATCTAGAGGTTAAACTACCTCCACCCTCAAGCTACCGCGATCTTACCTAAACTAGTACCAATATCACAAAATCAAATCGAGCTTGGATGCCTAAGAATTTCTTCACCATACCTTGATGAATTTCCCTATCCCCACCCACCCATCGAGGGATTCCCGTAGAAAACCATATCCACCCCCAACTCTTGGGAATTTTCCCCTCACTCAGTTACAAAACCTTCTGTTAATCCAAAACCTAACCAATAATGATTTCCCATCACACCATGGCCGAAATTTTCTCTTTGGTTCCACCTGCAATACATACCATTTAATCACATGCTCAACATCTTGCACATATCTCCTAAGTAACAAAACATGGAAAACATCATGGAATTTCATTGTTGGCGATAGTGAAAGTCTGTAGGCCACTAGTCCAATCCTCTCAAGGATCTCAAAAAGCCTGCAATACCGAGGTGCCAACTTGGCACATGACCCAATATTTAAAGAGCTCCTCTTGGACTTGATGCGAAAATACATATGCTCCCCAACCTGAAACTCCTTGAATGCTCTGTGCTGATCTACATAACTCTTCTTCCTGTCCTATGCTGCCTTCAAATTCCTCTTAAAATCCTGCATCTCCTGCTCCATCTCAACCAACATGTATGGTCCAATAAGCACCATGTTCATTAGATCACTCCAGCTGATAGGAGTATTACAACTTTGCCCATAAAGAGCCTCAACATCTTCAAGGACTCTTGATACCCATTATTATATTCAAACTCCACCAATGGAATATATTCCTCTAACTTCCTTTGTTTATGCATGCCATGTATCCTCAACATATCCTCAAGAATCCTATTGACCCTCTATGTATGTACAACTATGTGCGGATGATAAGTTGTGTTGAAAGCTAACTCGGTCCCCCAAACCTGAAAACAACTCCTTCCAAAACCTGGAAGTGAACTTGACATCTCTGTATGATATAATATTCATAGGAACACCATGTAATATCACTATCTCCTTGGTGAAAATTTGAGCTACCTCGCTAGCTGAATTAGTAGACTTTACTACAATGAAGTAAGCTACCTTACCTAACCTGTCAACCACAACCATGATGGAATCATGTTGCTTCGATGCCCTCGATAAACCTATAATGAAGTCCATGGAAATGATCTCCCATTTCCACTTTAGGATCAGAATAGACTGCAATAGACTAACTGGATGCTTACACTCTGCTTTCACCTGCTGATAGTCCAAACATCTCGCAACAAACTGAACCGCCTCTTTCTTAAATTTTGTCCGATGATAAAACTTCTTAACAACTGTCAAATTATTCTGATATCCTGGGTGACATGAATATGGCTTGACATGAAACTCCCTCAAGATAAGTTTCATGAGCTCACTATCATCCAGAACATAAATCTTGTTCCTGAATTTGACCAAGCCATCTGCCGTGAGGTGATACCGATCATCCCTATCACCTTTACCTTGCTGCTGCAACCTGTGCTTCAGTTTCTAGTACCTATCATCATGCTATCCTACCTTCAAGATCCGCTCTTGCAAATCTGTCCCATAAGAAGTCATTGTTGCAATATGATTCACCTCCATTCTCCTACTGAGAGCATCTGCAACCCTGTTTGTAACACCCTCCTCCCAAATCCAACCAAGTAACCATGACAACTAGGTAAACATGAGATGAGAGGCTACTATGATCATATTTGACCTCCTATATGACTTTAAGGAAGTGGAATAGATGGAAAATCACACATAGTCATCCAAAATCACCAATAAAACCCTCGGGAGATAAGTCAACCACTCAGATAGCCTGTCCCTAGGTCCCACTGTTGTTTTGGATCTCTTAGGTCATAGTCACTCTCATGCTATGGGAAAGGGAGCGACCAACAACCTAAAGTCGCTCTCACAGGCTTTCCTAGCAGCGACTAGGGACCAAAATTGCTAGTTTTGTGTCGACGACATAGGGATTTAAGCCACATTTTAGGCCCAGAGCCCTGGCCACTGGCCATAATGGAGTCTTAGCTTGAAATCATTAAAAATACAGGGAAATAATGATTCAAAAGCAATAAGATAAAAAATACCATAACCAAACTCCTACTAGCCATGCCAGGCATTTCGTTAAACACATCATCAACATGTAACCTACAGGTGTAAATAACAGAATTAAGTGTAGGGATCTCATAATTATCTGAGAATTTCTATGAACCATTATTCCCTCACATCATTTGCTGTGTTATCATCTATTAGGCCATAGATACACTATCCATTCATTTATAAGTAAAAACATGCTGAGAGCCATGCATAGCTGCTGTCATAAAATATACATATAACCAACATAATAGGAACAAAAGTACCATAAGCATATCAACCATCAAAATCCACATATACATCAATACATTTGCACATGGAAATCAAGGGAATGAATTTATCATTAATGAATGCAATCACCAACCGAAGATGGGACTACCATGTTCCACCCGACCATAAAATGGCTGAGCCAAATCTCTATTCAGCCATTCATCCCCGTGCCATATTCCAAGCATGAATGTGGGACTCAAACCAAAAGAACCAACCATGGAATACCAAGGCTAAACCACCTCACCCTCATCACTAGAAACTAGGATTTACCATAATCCATCCTAGATCACTAGGCCAACACAATGAACACATCATAACAAGCTTTATCATGATCTCCACCCGATCACTAGGCCAAAAAAGCATGGATGCCATCGGATTTCTCCACCTACACCGTGAAGATTTTTCTTGTCTCCCAGTGTCTCAGGCTTTACCGCACTCCAAAACTGGATCACTAGGCTCTAAATCGAGACCCACTCTCCAAGCTTTATCACATATCTGAAACTCGGGATTACTAGGCCCAACAGAGAGTAAACCACCTCTACGTTTTATCGTATATCCTGCCATTTTACGGTAAGAATTCCTAGGCCATCTGAGGCAACACAAAATTTGGCTTTACCACAACCTAGAGTCCGGTGCAGGGGTTACTAGGCCACGAGTTCTATTATTTCGGAGATCAACCTCACTTAGCTTTGAATCCATCTAACAATCCAACTCAACCAAAACATGAGAACCCCATCACGCCATGGCTATCCGAAAATGGAAAGGCTAGGCTGAAAACACTTTCACACTTGGAAAAACCCATGACATGATAGAAAATAACCACATGCAATAACATACATGACAAATCTAGCAAGGAAAATACACATGCAAGTCGACACTTGCAATCAAGCCTGTTGTAGCTGCTTCATCTTGCCTTTCTATGCTTGATCTTTTCTTCCTCTTGCCTTCTTTGCCTTTCTTTCTCTAATGCAAAAATGCTCCAAGAAAAATCTAAGTGTCCAAGAGTATGAGAGAGAGAGAGAATAATGAGAGAGCCCCAAAACTCAATTGACAAAAGGTTAACAACTGATCCTCAGAAGTCTTTTTATGAATGAGGCCTCTATTTTCTTCATTTTCCATTATTTTCCTTCATTTACCTCCTCAGATGCAACCTGTGACCCTTCACCTCATTTTTCTCCTAATTTCCATTATTTTCATAAATAAATATTCCAAGATTCCATTTTTCAATTCCAAAGCCTTAGCCATTGCCTTTGCCAATTTCCTTAGCCATAAAAACCAAATGAACACCCCCTAGGATGTCCTGCCTAACATTTAGCTTGGAATAAGTGCCCCATCAATCGTGGTTATTGTTTTTTTAACTTTTATTACATGGAATTTTTACCAAGGGTTATACAAAACCCTCCCCCTTGGGGGACACCGTCCTTGGTGTTGAATCACACATATACCTCAACAACCTAATGGAATAAGACATACGGCTCATGGATCTTTATAACACAGCTCGTTGCAGTATTTACAATGAAATACTTGCTCAAAAGCAAAACATCATGACAACATGATAACATACCGCATAATGGAGCTTTACTACACAAATCATTACGGTATTTACAATTATCATCCTACTGAGTTCCAACCCACATGACATCATAATATCATGGTAACATAACCACATGATAACAGAGTAACATGACAACATAATCATAATGACATAACACCCATACCGCATAGTGGAGCTTTATAACATAGCTCATGGTGGTATTTACATCCATACACATATGTACATATAGAAACATCACCATGAATATATACCAAAACATATATCAAATCATATACCAAAACATATACTAAACACCATAACTAAGCATATATATCAAAACATCATAAAGCATATACCAAACCACCATAAAGCATATACCCAACCACCATATTAATGTTGCTTTGCCTCAACCGGAAAACAACGAAGGATACATTTCCCACATTTGATCTGCCATCTTCCATGTAGCTTCATCGGGCCCAAAGTGCTTCCTTGCACTTTAACTTGGTCGATTGCTCTGTTTCGGAGCATCAACACCTTTTTCTGCAATATACACTGAGGCTCCGGCTGGAATTCTCCATATGGTTCCACCTGTAATACAAACCAGTCAATCACATGATCAACATCCTTAACATACTTCTTAATCAATGATACATGGGAAACATCATGGACTTTCACTGTCGGAGGAAGTGCAAGTCGATAGGCTATTGGCCCAATCCTCTCAATGATACTAAAGGGTCCACAAAACCGTGGTGCCAGCTTGGCACAAGATCCAATCTGCAAGGAGCTCTTCTTCGGTTTGATGCACAAGTACACCTGTTCCCCAGCCTTGAACTTTTTGAACAAATTGTTCCTATCTGCATAACTCTTGTGCCTATCCTGTGTTGCCTTTAGATTCTTCTTTATCACCTGCATTTCTTGTTCCATGTCCGCCAACATATCTGGTCCAATCAATATCCTGCTAACTAGATTGCTCCAACTGATAGGAGTGTTACAACTCCGCCCATACAATGCCTCAAAAGGACTCATCCTCAATGACTCCTGATAACCGTTGTTGTATGCAAACTCTACCAAAGGGAGATACTCTTCCCACTTCCTCTGCTAATGCATCACATACATCTTCATGTCCTCCAATATCCTGTTGACCCTCTCTGTCTGTTCGTCTGTCTGTGGATGATAAGTTGTGCTAATGTGGCCAAACCTGCAAATAACTCCTTCCAAAACATGGAAGTGAAATTCGCGTCCCTGTCTGACACAATATCATTTGGAACAACATGCAGTCTAACTACATCTATGATGAATACATGTGCCACATCGCTAGCTGAGAATGTAGACTTTACTGGAATGAAGTGTGCAACCTTTTTTAACCTGTCCATAATGACGATGATGGAATCATGTTGCTTCATTGTCTTAGGAAACCCTGTGAAGAAATCCATGGAAATGACCTTCCATTTCCACTCTGGAGTCGCGATCGGCTGTAACAGTCCACCTGGATGTTTACACTATTTTTTCACTCGCTGACAGTCAAAACACCTCGCCACAAACTCTGCTACATCCCTCTTCAAATTCGACCAATAGTAGAATCTCTTCACCATTGTCAGTGTCTTTTGATAACCTGGGTGACTTGAATAAGGTTTCGCATGAAACTCCCTCAAGATCACCTTCTTGAGCTCATTGTTGTCCGGTACATATATCATGTCTCGGAATCTAACCAATCCATTTGTTGTAAGACAGTAATCCATACCCTATGCATCTGCACCTTTACCTATTCCTGTACCTGTATCTCAACCTATACCCTGTTGCAACTTGTGCACAATCTATACCTAACATCCTGTTGACTTGCCTGCAAGATCCTATCCTGTAAATCTATCCCATAGGAACTAATAGCTGCTAAGTGATTTAGTTGTACCTATCCACTGAGAAAATCTTCCACCCTGTTCTCTTTACCTTTGATATACCTGATCTCGAAATTAAAACTTGCTAATTGTGGCCAACCATCTAGCCTACCTAACATTTAGATTCGGCTGGTCAAAAAAATACCTCAATCCAATATAATCACTCATCAGTACAAACCTCTTGCCAAGAAGATAATGTCTCCACATCTTCAATGCATGTATGATCGTTGCTAACTCAAGATCATGCATCGGGCAGTTCTGCTCGTGCTCGTTTAGCTTCTGGGACTCATAGCATACCACTTGTCCATCCTGCATAAGGACTCCACCAAGTCCTCTCTTGCAAGCGTCTATACATACCACAAACTCTTTGTCCTAATTTGCAATCTATAGCACTGGTGCATGTGTCACCAACTACTTAAGATGCTCAAAGCTAGCCTCGCACTTCTATGTCCATTCGAACTTCTTACCTTCCCTTTGCAATGATGTGATAGGATAAGCAATATGTGAGAAGTTCCTGATGAACCTCCTATAATAGCCTGTCAGACCCATGAAAGATATCACCTCGTCCACATGCTTAGGATCTACCTACTCCGTGATGGCCCTTATCTTCTCTGGATCTACTACAATGCCTTCCTTGGAGACAAAATGTCCCAAGTAGTGTACCTCAGTCTGAAAGAAACTAAATTTGCTGAGTTTAGCATACAACTGATGCTCCCTAAACAAACTCAACACTACTGCTAAATGCTCGACATGCTCTTCCTCATTTTTAGAAAATATTAGTATATCATCAATGAACGCAATAACAAACTTATCCAAATACGGACGCAACACACTATTCATCAAGCACATGAATGTAGTTGGAGCATTAGTTAAGCCAAATGGAACAACAACAAACTCACAATTCCCATACCTGGTCTTGAACACAGTCTTGTAAATGTCCTCTTCCTTGATGCGTACCCGATGGTATCTAGATCTCAAGTCAATCTTCGAGAACACTGTTGCTCCCTTCAACTGATCAAACAAGTCATCAATCCTAAAAAAATGGTACTTGTTCTTGATAGTCACTTTGTTCAACTGCCTGTAGTCAATGCACAATTGGGAGTACCATATTTATTCTTCACAAACAAGACCGATGCACCCTAAGGTGATACAGTTGGGCTAATGTATCCCTTGTCCAACATTTCCTTTAACTGCAAATTTAACTCAACCAACTTAGGTGTGCTCATCTTGTAAGGTGCTTTTGATGCTGGAGCTGCCCCTGGCACTAACTCAATAGAAAAGTCTACCTCTCTATTAGGTGGAAACTATATAATTTCCTAAGGAAATACGTATTTGAATTGCTGTAAAACTGGGTATCTGCTCAACATATCTGCATCCTCAACTTCCTTATCTTTATCACTAGAAATGTGCACTGCAAATAACTTGCACCCTTTCCTACGACTATGCTTTACTTGCATAGTTGTCACCATCCTAATTGATGTGGGTTTCTTTATTGAAAATAGCAACAAGAAATGATAAAAACAGAAATGCTAAAAATAACATTGCTATAAATAGAATTTCAGGATATACTCCAAACTCTGTTGAAATAGCATCAAGAAATGATAAAAATGGCATTGCTATAGATAGCATTTCAGGATATATCCCAATTTTATTTGTCCTTGAATCAAAATTGAGAATTAAAATTTGAATTTAGTCTCACTAGTTGTTTGAAAATTAATTAATTAATTCATCTTGAGTTAATTAGTTGGTGAAAATCAAACATGAAGTCTTTGTGAAGACATGTAATAGTTATCCCTTTGATTGAGGAAGTTATCCCTTAATTAAGGAGACAAGGATGATTTGTATTTGAGTTGTAATTAGTTAGCTCAGTTAACTGAGTTAAGTCCAGTTAGATTAGTTCCAAACTGTTTGTGGAACTAATTGTGAGTTTAGTCAGTTATTGCATGCATGCATGCAACTAGTGTTCTCCAGATAACTAAATATTCTCTCATAAATAACTCATGCATGTCAGTTCAGACAGAGACCTAGTTGAGATTAAAGGAAAGGACAGTGTACTATCAGTTGCAAGAATTTTCTTATAAGAAAATCTCTTGCGTGCTGAAGGAATTCATTCCTTCAGGATTGTGCAACTACTACAGAGGTCAGAGCAGTGTGTGAGGTGAGAATCAGACAGGTGGCAGCTGGAGGACCCAGGAGAAACTGCACAAGGAAATAGGAGGCTTGGAGGACTGAAGGAAGGCATATGTGTTGTCTATTCTGTCTATGAGCAGCAGTGATGGATTGTATAGAGAGTTGGATAGCTTGTGAGCTAAAGATTTGTGTAATCCTGATATATTTCCACTTGTATGATAATACAGATAACAAGGTTTTTAGTTGAGGCTTTCCCCAGAGTATTCTTCCGTGTTTCATGTGTGATTGAATCTTCTTCTCTATTATATGTGTTCTGGTTGATCTTTCTCAAAATTGATTAAGCTTCTGCAAGTTTGATTGTAGAAGTAGATTAAGTATTTTTCTTTAGTACATTGCATAATCAGTTTAATCTACAGTCAAAGTTTCTACATGGTATCAGAGCTAGCTGATCTATAGAGAAATTTCTACATGGTATTAGAGCAAAGGTGATCAAAGCGGAGAACATTATACAAAGAAGGGAGAAGTTTGAAGTTTTGAAGTTCTTGATTGTAGGTACAAAATCAATTTCTTATCACATCTCAAAGTTCACCAATGGCGTTCAATGGATTGAGACTCGAGTATGCCCTGGATGGCAGCTCGAATTAGATAGCATGGAAGGATCACATGGAAGAGGTATTAGAAGACAATGGTTTGAAGGACTTCATTGATCAAGAAGTCCCCAAGCCAGCAACAGCTAATGCCTAAGAATTGGCAGAATGGAAGAAATGTGTGGCGAGAGCAAGGAGGATTCTTCTGGAGGGAGTTCGAGACCATATTTTCTCGAGTCTCCATGGGAAGGAGACACCATTTTCAATGTGGAAGACATTGAAGGATCTATATCAGAACAATACCGTGTTAGAAAATTATATATTACGGAGCAATGGAACACATAAAATATTGCAGAAATATAAACACAGAAAACGCACAAAACAAAAGAGACACATATATACGTGGTTCACCTAGTTTGGGCTACGTACACCCCGAACAGCCAGTCCTTCCTTTCTATTATCCAACAAAATGAAGAGACACAACCTACAACAAATCCGCTGTAATATCCTCTGTTTTCTCTCACAGTCTCACCTCTCTGTTTCTCACTCACAGAATACACCTCTATCACACAACCTCAAATACAATGCCCTCATACAAAGAGAGGGGTTGCCTTCTAGGGCAAAAAACCCTAAACTAAAAATAAGTTCTACCGTCAGATCATCCGCCTAATGAACAGCCCAGATTGACTAGAAATTACTATACTTTTACAAGGCAATTTTACAGCTGTTTTTAGCTTCGGGGGCGCTGCCCCCCCTAGACCCCCCCTGCAGCGAAGGTCCAAATGTGGCGATACCTTTGAATATAGAAGATAATCAGGCTCCACACCCAACATACCGACCAAAGGAAGCTGGTGCTGAAGGACAAGCTTCGGAAAATCAAGTGTGAAAAGGGCGACACGATCTCTACATATCTGAACAAGCTCACCACTTATAGAGAAGAGCTTGGAAGTGTAGGAATCACGACAGTAGATGATGACATGGTGACTCTTGCTCTCCTCAGTCTTCCTAAGAGCTGGCATAGATACCAAGACTCAGTGAATGGAAGAGAGAAACTACTAGATTGGGAACGACTGTGGTCGGATTTGATGCAGGAGGAGATCAAGAGGAGCACTAGAGATGGTTCTTCATCCAAGGAGGATGAAGAAAATCTAGCCTTAGCTAGTAAGGCAAGGAAAGAGAAGGAGAAGGATTCTCATTCCAAATCGAGTTCTTCCCATGGTGGGGAGAATATTGAAAAATCTAAAGTGCAATGCTTTAATTGTCATGAGGTGGGCCATTATGCAAATAATTGTCCATTGAAGAAGTCCAAGAAGGGATCCTCAGAAGGATCTGAAGGTGAAGCCCTAACCTCTCAGTTCGAATTGGATTTTACCCTCATCGCATGCATGGTTTCATCGATGATGGGTTGTGGTTGGTTTCTTGACAGTGGAGCCTCATTCCACATGATCGACGATAAGAGTTTGTTCAGTACCTTGGAGGAGAAATACCTCCAGATGCGCATAGATATGGGTAACGATGAAAAGTATAATTTTTTAGGAGTAGGCAGGGTTTCTCTTCAGAGGGAGCATGGAGTTCTCATTACCGTGACAAATGTGAAGTATGTGCCTGGACTGAAGAAGAACTTGGTATTGATCGTGAAGTTTGAGGACAAAGGCTACGATGTTGTCTTCAGTAAGGGAAAGGTTATCCTTAGACACATCACCATGAGACAGGTGACGCAAATCGGTTCACGAGTCAAGAACCTATATGCTCTTGAGGTTTAAGATGCATGCAAGGCCTTGAGGAGCAAGGCAAACGTTGGAGACTTGGTGGTTGAGAAGGAGTGTACATTACCTCTCAACATGTAGCCCCAGAAGAAGTCTCAAACATTTGTGGAGGAGCCACCATTGGTGAAGCAACTTTAGGAGGTTGTGGAGCAGCCACAACTGGAGAAGCCGAGAGGAGATCAAGTGGAGGCATCCACTCATGCAGAGACCTCTAGTAGGGGAAATTTCAAGCCAAGTGGGCAGAGGGATCAAATAAAACCATACCTCCAAGTGTGAGGTGGGGCGATGTGAAGAGATAGTCCCAAGAAGGCTGAAATAGGGGCAGGATCCTTGAGGTACCCAACTTCTTTGATTAGACCTTGCTACGGGAGCCTTGACATGGAGTAGCAGGACTAGCTGAGTGGGTATAGACAGATGTGGATGGAGCGGTAGAGGGAGCTTTAGCATCAGAGGTGTTTCTAGCCCAACACGGAGGTTAGTTGGGAGATCAGTTACTTACTTCTTAGTAACTGAGTTGCAGTGTAGCAGTGGGCAGCACAATGCAACATGATGAGAGGAGGTGCAGTGCAGATGCATGCTAGAAGATAAGACCAGCACCAGCACAGATGCAACAGTAGGAATCAGTGTGATTGATGCAGTCAGAGATCAAAGTAATAGAGGCTAGAGCAGTTAGATACTGAAGAGCACAGAGGTGTAGAGTTTTCAGTTGACAGAGGCAATAGTAGTTAGAGACTTTGATGACAGAGGCATCATTCTGATTCAGGTTGGATATTTTTGTTGTTGTTTCTAAGTTGCTGGAGCAACAACACTTGGGAGAAGTGTTTCATGCAGAACATTCCAAACGTTCAGGATCGGGTTCGAGTTGAATGCCTTTATTGTTGAGTGGGAGTGTTGAAAATAGCAACAAGAAATGATAAAAATAGAAATGCTAAAAATAACATTGCTATAAATAGAATTTCAGGATATACTCCAACTCTGTTGAAAATAGCATCAATTTTGATTTTTCCTTGAATCAAAATTGAGAATTAAAATTTGAATTTAGTCCCACTAGCTGTGAAAAATAATTATTTAATTCATCTTAAGTTAATTAGTTGGTGAAAATCAAACATGAAGTCTTTGTGAAAACATGCAACAATTATCCCTTTGATTGAGGAAGTTATCCCTTAATTAAGGAGATAAGGATGAGTTGTATTTGAGTTGTAATTAGTTAGCTCAGTTAACTGAGTTAAGTTTAGTTAGATTAGTTCCAAACAGTTTGTGGAACTAATTGTGAGTTCAGTCAGTTATTGCATGCAAGAATGCAACTAGTGTTCTCCAGATAACTGAATGTTCTCTCATAAATAACTCATGCATGTCAGTTTGGACAGAGACCCAGTTGAGATTAAAGTAAGGGATAGTGTACTATTAGTTGCAAGAATTTTCCTATAAGAAAATCTCTTGCATGCTGAAGGAATTCATTCCTTTAGGATTGCGCAATTACTACAGAGGTCAGAGCAGTGTGTGAGGTGAGAATCACACAAGTGGCAGCTGCAGGACCCAGGAGAAACTATGCAAGGAAATAGGAGGCTTGGAGGACTGAAGGAAGGCATGTGTGTTGTCTATTCTGTTTATGAGCAGCAGTGAGGGATTGTATTGAGAGTTGGATAGCTTGTGAGCTAAAGCTTTGTGTAATCCTGAGATATTTCCACGTGTATGATAATACAGATAGCGGGGTTTTTAGCCGATGCTTTCCCTAGAGTATTGTTCTGTGTTTCATGTGTGATTGAATCTTCTTCCCTCTTATATGTGTTCTGGTTGATCTTGCTCAAAATTGATTAAGCTTCCGCAAGTTTGATTGTAGAAGTAGATTAAGTATTTTGCTTTAGTACATTGCATAATCAGTTTAATCTACAGTCAGAATTTCTACATTCATCTTACCTTGCAAGACTCTTGGTTCCCCATTGTCATCAACACACTCAATGGCTTTGTCATAACAATCTACCTTGGTCCTATGAAGATACAACCAGTCCATGCCCAAAAACATATTGTATGAACCCAACGGTAATACATTCAAATGTGTTGTGGTAGGCATACCATTCAAGTCAAATGCACAAGATCTTAACCAATGATGAAGTCATTTCTTCGTACCTGTAGCCAACTATACTAACCAAGACTCTGCATGCAATTCCTTACTCCAACCACACTTATCCACCAAGTGGGGACTAACATAGCTATAATCAGATCTAGGGTCAATCAAAATAGAAATAACTTGATCACAAAGCTTACTGTCCATATCAATGATAGATGCCTGGTGTTCTGCCTGCCTATTGTCCACGACTACATAGATACATGGAATACTTTGACCAACATCACCAACAGTCAACACCTCCTGTGCACTGTATATCTTAGGCCTACCACCTTGATTCTATGGGTAATCTCTCTTAAGGTGCTCCTTATCACATGTCCAACACTCCAACATACCAGTGCCCTCACCTCTATGTTGTTGCTGTTGATGTGACCCATGTCCCTGTCTAGCTGCATTAAATCCTTTTGTGGTGCCACATTCTCTTTCTCATCTACATGCGAAGGCCTTGTCCTCTTAGGCTACCATTTGCCTCTACATTTGTCCCTTCCTTTCCATCCATGCTGAGATTCATTCTTACACTTTGATTGTTCATATCAATGCTTCAATTTCCCAATAACTTCCTCAAGTGACCGAGGCTCATCATACTCAATCTGATCTCTAAATTCTAATGGAAAATCATTGACAAATCTATGAACTTTAGCCTTATCATTAGTAAGATACGGTGCATACCTCAATAGCTCCAGAAACTTGGTCATGTACTCTTCGTTTGTCATTGATCCCATTTTAGCTCATAGAACTCTTTGGCCTTACTGTCATAGTATCTTTCTGACAAGCACTTTTTCCTGAAAAGCCTCTTGAACTCCTGCCAACTCAAGTCATTTGTCCTTATGTCTTGGACCTGCTTAACATCTTCCCACCAAATGTCTACTTTACCTTTCAAGCTGAAGATCGCTACTCTAGCCTTCATGTTATCTGTGTAATTATGCAACTCAAAGAGTTTGTTCATCTCAATATCCAAGCCTCTACATCTTCTGGCTTCTTCATATCTCCATCAAAAGTAGGTGGTTTCACTTTCTTGAATTCATATCGCAAGTATCCCCTATCATTCCTCCTGTAAGGATGATAGCGATGATGATCATGATGTCTATCAGAACCATAACTAGAATAGTACCTGTGCTCATCACCCCTCCTATCCAGAGTGTCCAAAAACCTACCATCTCTCATTGTGTCAGATCTATCTGACCTGTGTCTACTAGGAGACCTACTACCATATGCCCCATTAGTTTTATCCTCATTTCCATGGCTGATCTGAAGCGGCCCTTGTTGCTGCAATTCCGACAAATTCTGAAGAAGTATAACATTAACCTCTGCTTGCTTCTCTTGTGCCTATATGATCTGGCCATTATCCACCTTACAATTCCTTATCTATTCCTTCAAACTTCTCAATGTAACTGCCAAATAGGAAGAGTTCCCAACACCATACGTCTCTTCAAATTCATAGGGAGAGTCTTTTTAATCAACCATATTGCTAGCCATTTGATCTCTTTCTTGCAATGCATAACATGTCAGATAAACCAAGTCACAATAAATCAACGTACCTTAGCATAATTTGGGGAGGATACCTTGTATGCAAGATCACCAAATCAGCATGATACATGTATAACAAAAACATAACAACATATATACATTCACAAATAAATATATCAACTATAAACATCAGTCTAGTTAGGGTCCAGTCATCAACGCAAGGCCATATCAACAATGTATGCTATGACCTCATGCATGACAACAACCGTTACTCCATTGTATTTCCACATGTAATTATCAACATGCATGAGCAATGCCTAATCAACTACACATATGCATAAACGCATGTAGTTGAGCATAAACGATCAATTATTGTAATCAACCTACAAGACTGATACATGTAATCAACATATTCAAGAATGTAACCTAACATACAAGGATTTAAGTAGGTGAGATAAAGTCAACATGTAAGTGACATATAATCCATATGCAACCAGTCACATACTCATGACAAATACATTTCACAGATCAATATCAAATTCTCCATAAAAACCATGCTACAACTATAATCAATCATCAATCTAATGCAACAAGCACATGAAATGCATGTGTAAGAGACACACATGCAATTGACATGCATGCATGGCCAACACACACTACCCATCTAGTCTGAGGGGTGAACCATGCTCTGATACCACTTTGTAACACCCTCCTCCCACATCCACCCAAGTAACCATGCCAACCGGGTAAACATGAGATGAGAGGCTACTATGATCAGATTCGACCTCCTATGTGACTTTAAGGAAGTGGAATTGACGGAACATCACACACAGCCATCCAAAATCATGAACAAAACCCTCAAGAGACAAGTCAACCACTTAGACAGTCTGTCCCTAGGTCCCACTACTGTTCTGGATCTCTTAGGCCATAGTCGCTCTCATGCTATGCACAAGGGAGCAACCAACAACCTAAATTCGCTCTCATAGGCTTACCTGCCAGTGACCAGGGACCAAAATTGCCAGTTTTATGCCAGCGATCTTGAGATTTAAGCGACTTTTTTAGGTCCTGTTGTGGCCAGCAACAACCCCCCCCCTTATTCAGCCTAATATCAGTCATGATGATAGATTGAATGGGGGACCCTTAGTTAATCTTTAAAAAAAAAAAAACAAAAGATTTCTTTTTGAAATTACAAGCATAAAACGTAGAAAAAGGTCCTTAGACGATTTAAGCCTAAAACCTATGTTCATAAAAGCAAATCTCTAAGAGTGCATCTCTAAAAAGACAAAAACACCTTCGTTCCTCTCTAGAAAACAACATCACATCGCAATGCACTAGCCTCCATAAAGAAAAACTTATAAACCCGCCGATCTGCGATGTTGCGATCGCACGATCGCATATCGCAGAAACCAGGCAAGGTACGTTGGTGAACATTGAATTGTTGCGATCTACGATGTGCCGATCTGCGATGTTGCGATCACTGCCGTTTGCGATCGCGCGATATGAAAAGATGCGTTGGCAAATCATAAAAGCACCTTGATACGACTCTTTCGGGCACGCCACCCAAAGAAAATCCACTTACCATAAACTGACTTGGGAATTATGCGCATTCAATGTTAGTAATGAATTGGTTGTCAGTTATTAAGTGGCATAAAGACGCGTGCCTTAATGCGGATTTTGCTTCACGTAAGGTGGCGTATCTAATCTATCTCTTGCATTTAACGCCTTCCCATCACCTTTCTGATCGATCTTTCCATTTCGCTCTTAACTTGCAGGAGCAAAGATCGAAGGCAAAACCAAATAGAAACGCTAAGCGAGATGGGGAAAAAGAACAAAGCTCAGAGCTCAGAGACAAGGGAAAAGACCAAAGAGATGGCGCCCCTCTACACAGACACTGCATGCAATAAGGATGCGGGTATCTCAACTTGGGAAGGCATGTATAGGATATTGGAGGAAGAGAATCCGAGAATAATCAAAGCAACTCCGGCTGTCGCAGATGCATCGCGTTCATCAGAAGCATCTCTGGAAGACCTGGCATGTTCTTTCCTCCATAGAATTGCAGCGAGGCCAAAGATCCTGCCATACACAGATATGATCAAATGGATACTAGATGATGCGGAGTTGCACCAGAGACAGTTCAGAGCCCAAGGACATGGGATCGTGGCAGCGTTTGCAGCTCAAGACCTAAGGCTCATGTATCATTTACCTGAGCTGCAGACGACCTACAGTGCAGAGTTCGTTACAAAGTTCGTAGCAGAGAATCCCGACCTATCAGATACTACTAAGGAGTGGTCGAAAAGAGATGAACCGTTGAAGAAGGATAAGAACGGTATGTATAGCACTGGTTCTCTTACTTCTCCATATTGTTTCGCTGCGGCTATGCTATGTAGAATATTCGGTAAGCCAGATATCAATAAATTTCCAACCGACTGGTTACCCCTAATTGATGCTGCAACTAACTCTGAGTTAGTAGATTGGGCCAAAATCCTTTCTGACACTCTGTATAAGGCGATCCTCCACTACCGTTCTAAAATATCCCACTCCCAAAGAGTCTATCCGCCTTTTTATCTGTCTGCCTATATAATGGATTCTATCTGTCTTGTATCCAAGTTCCCTACCATGGGTTGGCAATGGACTACCCAGGACCCATTGCCCATTCATGTCTATCATAAAATTCTGTGGGATTCCCAGTTTGCCCCCCATTTTTATCAGATTTGCCATGGTCTTATATTACCCATGCATAGGATAATATACGGTAAAGATCCCCCAAGATACTCCCACCAAGGCCATTCGACCCAAATAAAGTGGCCCAGGAATTTACAACTAGCGTCAGGATAAGTGTGTTCTTTGGGAAAAAAGATCTGTTTGACGATCTTTTTCAGGGAAAGAACTCGCTCGAAGAAGTTTTGCAGGAAGCACGATCGAGGCTATCCCCGGACGACTTCCGGAAATTCACCTCTTATAGAGAAAGAAGGCTGTCTAGCATTCCACTGGAAGGACTGCGAATAGCTACCAGAGAACCGACTCCGAGCGTCAGCCTCAGTGAACACTCTGGTGCCTCCAAATCTGATTCCAGTGCCGTGCAAGAAATATCTCCAGATCTTGAAGGGTCTGTCCACAAAGAAGAAAGAAACGAAGAAACAATCAAGGACACAGCTCAGTCAAGTTCTATGGCTCAGCAGCAAGTTGCCGCCTCGTCATCAAAAGAAGTTCCTCCCCCCGTCACCGAAGCACCTCTTGTTATAGTAGAATTAGATAAAGAATGGGAGACCTTCAATGAACTGATTAATCTTGAAGGTCAGGTCCCGAAAACACCTGTGGACAACACGCAGGTGGCGCAAGAGGTCCTCTCAACCATCGTCAGTAGCACCACAGAGATGGAGCATCTTCCTATCGCTCCATCCTCAGAAATTCTACTTAGCATAGAAGAGATCCCTCCACTAGACGTATTCTACAGCCCACAGCACAGGGCAGTTGTAAGAAGACAAAGAAAGAAAAGAAAGCTTGCGGATGCACTAACTCAAGATGCTGAACACCTAGATGTCTTGTGGAAAGACCCAAATAGCAATCCAACTGAAAACCTCACTAAGTTGTCTCAGATTGCAGGAGCATATGCTTCTGCGACCATCGACAAGGCCTCTGAAGTTCAGCAACTTCTAAAAGAACGTGAGAGTCAAATACAACTGCTGCAACAACAGTTGCAACAAGCCAATATAAACGCTGAAGCTTCCAAGCAGCTTGAAAAACTACAAGAAAATTTTCGCCAGATGCAGCTGAGCCACCAAAGAAATATTGAAGAAAAGGAAAAGCAACTGCAGACGGTGCAAGAAATGCACAAGGATGAACCCAAGCTGACAGAATTTATTTCAGAGTCCATCAGCTTGAACAACCAACTGTCACAGCAACAGGAGGACATGGTACGTAGAATATCACAGTGGAGGGATTTTTGTGAGCTGAGCGACAAGATCACCAGCCAAGTAGTGGAACTACGGAATGACTATGACCAGGCCAACAAAAGAGTAACAGAATATCTGGCTTGGCAAAATGACGAGGAAGGGAAAAGAGTAGGGGCGCCCAAGATTAATGAAAATCACAAAGACTTGCTCTTCAACAAATGGGACGAGCAAATAACACAGGCGGAGCAGGCAGCAGAGTCAGCATCAACACAGGCGACCATACTTATCGATTGTGTAAATGAAAATTTGCACAGAGCTAATTTGATTTCAGAATCCACCCCGGGATACTTACCAAGTGCATTATAGCTGGAAGCAGAATGGAAGCAGAAAGCAGAGGCAAGCGGGAAGACAATTCAGGCATTGGCTAGGTTAAACTGGGAAAGTTACTGGACTTACTTAGTTAAGCCTCACAGCCAATGCATGACGGTAAGGTGCATCATGAACGCGGCCGAGAAAATAGCGCCAGCTCTTATGGACACTGTTTTCGCAGCCCAACTAAGCACGGAAGTCGGCCAACTGACTCTTCTCAAGCCCATGCTTGATAACTGCAATTTCAGGGACCAGATTAAGAAGTAATTTCAATTTAGAAAGTTGTTTTTCTTTTTGTTTTACTGAATTAGAAAAAGGACGGTCATTTGAGAGCCGTATCCTAAAATTTTGTAATAATACTATTATTAGGATTAGATAGTAGTATTTCAACCCTTCTCATTGCATTGGAGAAGGGTCCAGATATTTGTCAAAAACTTGTCCTCAGAACATGCACTTCTGCACCTTCAGAGGAGGTTTTGATGAATGGAAGGATCGTGATTTATTTATGTTTGCATTCTTATGTTTGCTACTGATGTTGCACTTCTGTACTCTTGGTAGACGTTAGAAGCAAGTAGAGGTAGATCGTTATTGTTTGAAGTCTATGGGTAAGAATTAGTCATTAATGGTACTTTTATCTCTTGATTAATTTGTGCTTGTATTCTTAAAGCGATATACAGCTGATATTGTTTGCATGTTAATGTATGAATATATAAGTTATCATTTGGCACTTCTGTACGGTGGATTTGTCTATTTATGCTTAATATGCGAATGATTTGATTATGCGATGTGTTGTTCACAACCGCTCTGTCTAACTTCTTATGCAGAATGGTTTATCTTTATTGATTTATATTCTGATATCAGTTGAATGATCTTTATTACCAGCTGCTGTTAGAAATCTTTCTAGATCGCATGATAAAAGAAACATCCTGGGTTAATGTAAATTCTGTGTGTTTTTTTCATTTGATTATAGTAATTTAGGCTCAAGTTTGTAAGATAGATTTACAGTAGTCTTTAGAACGTTTCTTAGAAGTAACTTAACCAAAATTCCACACACACACACATACACATCCCATGCATCGGGAAGCTGGTCCCGTTATCCCCAGTCAGACCCGCCACTCCAAACGGGCAAGGAGCCGCCAACCAGGTTCCGGACCGGGCGGGTATCCCCCTTGTTGTTGACCCGACTTCGGGGCCCTCAACAGGTCCATAGCCCAGAATGGAGTCATGGCTTGAAATCATTAAAAATACAGGGAAACAATGATGAAAAAGCAATAAGCTGAATAAGACCATAACCAGACCCCTATTAGCCATGCCAAGCATTTCGTCAAACATATCATCAACATGTAACCTATAGGTGTAAACAACAAAGTTAAGTGTAGGGATCTCATACTTATCTGAGAATTGTTATGAACCATTGTTCCCTCATGTCATTTGCTGAATTATCATCTATTAGGGCATATATACATTATCCATTAATTTACAAGTAAAAACATGCTAAGAGCCATGCATAGCTGCTGTCATAAAATATACATATAAGAAGCATAATAGGAACATAAATACCATAAACATATCAACCATCAAAATCCACATATACATCAATACATTTGCACATGGAAATCAAGGGAATGAATTTCTCACTAATGAATGTAATGAAGCAACCAGAGATGGGACTACCACGTTCCACCCGACCATAGAATGGATGAGCAAAATATCTCTTCAGCCATTCACCCTCATGCCATATTCCAAGCATGAATGTGGGACAAAAACCAAAAGAACCAACCAGGGCATACAAAGCTTAAACCACCTCACCCTCATTAATAGAAACTGAGCTTTATTGTAATCCATCCCAGATCACTAGGCCAACACAATGAACACATCATAACAAGCTTTACCGTGATCTCCACCTAATCACTAGGCCAAACAAGTGTGGATTCTACCGGATTTCTCCACCTACACCGTGAGGAATTTTCCTGTCTCCTAGTCTCTCAGGCTTTTCCACAATCCAAACCCAGATCACTAGGCCCTAAACTGAGACCCACTCTCTAGGCTTTACCGCATATCCCAAACCCGGGATTACTAGGCCCAACGGAGAGAAAACGACCTCTAGGCTTTACGTATGTCCCACCATTCATAGGAAATGATTCCTAGGCCACCTGAGGCAACACAAAATTTAGCTTTATGCAACCCACTGTCCAGCTAAGGGGTTACTAGGCCATGTGTTTTATTATTTCAAAGATCCACCTCACTCAACTTCGAATCCATCCAGAAATTAAACTCAACCAAAACATGAGAACCCCACCATGCCATGGCTATCTGGAAATGGAAAAACTAGGATGAAAACAGTGTCACACCTAGAAAAACCCATTCCATGATAGAAAATAACCACATGCAATACCATGCATGCCAAATATAGCAAGGAAAATACACATGCAAGTTGATACCTGCAATGAAGCCCGCTGTAGCTGCTTGATCCTGCATTTCACTGCTTGATCTTTGCTTCCTCTTTCCTTCTTTGCCTTTCTTGCTCCAATGCCAAAATGCTCCAAGAAAAATCCAAGTGTCCAAGAGTATAAGAGAGAGAGAGAATAATGAGAGAGCTCCAAAACTCAACTGACAAAAGGTTACCAACTGATCCGCAGAAGCCTTGAATGAGGCCTCTATTTTCTTCATTTTCCATTATTTTCCTTCATTTTCCTCCTCACATGAAACCTATGACTTTTCACCTCCCTTTTCTCCTAATTTCCATTATTTTCATAAATAAATGTGCCAAGTTTCCATTTCGCCTTTCCAAATCCTTAGCCATTGCCTTGGCTAATTTCCTTAGCCTTAAACAACCAAATGAACACCCTCTAGGATGTCCTTCCCAACATTCGACTTGGACTAAGTGCCTCACTAACCGTGGTTATTGTTTTTAAATTTTATTACCTGGAATTTTCACCAAGGATGTTACACTGTTCTTCTTTCCCTTAATGTATATGATCTTGAAAACAAATTCACCGAGAGTAGCCAATGATCTAGCTTTCCTGACATTCAGATTAGGTTGGTCAAACAAAACCCTCAGTCCATTCAAACTTCTTCCCTTTTCTCTGCAAAGATGTAATAGGATAACTAATCCATGAGAAATTCATGATGAATCGCCTGTAATGACTTGCTAATCCCATGAATGATCTGATGTCATCCACATTCCTAGGAGATGGCCACTACATGATAGATTTAATATTCCTAGTCCACTATTATCCCTTCCTTGGAAACAAAATTCCCCAAGTAATGAATCTTAGACTGAAATAAACCGCACTTACTAATCTTGGGATACAACTAATGCTCTCTCAACATTCTCAACAATGTTACTAGGTGCTCTACATGCTCTTCCTCATTCATAGAATATATCAATATATCATCAATAAAAACTATTACAAACTTGTCCAGATAAGGATGCAACACATTGTTCATAAAACACATGAAAGTGGTTGGAGAATTAGTAATACCAAAAGGAACCACTACAAACTCATAATGGCCAGACCTGGTATGGAATGAAATCTTGTTGATATCTTCTTCTTTGATGCACACCTGATGATAACCCGATCTCAAGTCAATAGTTGATAACATTGTTGCTCCCTTCAACTGATCAAACAAATCATTGATCCGCGACAATGTGTATCTCTTCTTGAGAGTCACCATGTTCAACTGCCTGCAATTAAATGTAAAAACTGAGAGTACCATTCTTCTTCTTCACAAACAACACTGGTGCACCCCAAGGAAACACACTTGATCTTATGTATCATTTATCAAGAATTTCCTTCAGCTACAACATCAATTCCACCAACTTTAGAGTTCTCATCCTGTAAGGTACCTTTGATGCTGGTGTTGCTCTTGGTACCAACTCAAAAGAGAAATCCACTTCCCTACGAGGGGGTAACTCTGAGATCTCTGCTGGAAATAAATGCTGAAACTATTTCAAAACATGATACCCCTTCAAGACTTCATCATCCTTAACATCCTTCCCTTTATAACTGGAAACATGCATTGCAAAGAATACACACCCTTTCTTGCAACTATGCTTAGCTTACATAGTTGTAACCATTCTCATTGACGTAGGCTTCTTCTTTCCTTGCAAGATTATTTTCTCTCCATCATCATCCAAACACTCAATAGCCTTCTCATGATAATCTACCTTAGTCATGTGAGTAAAAAACTAATCCATACCCAAAATAATATCATAGGAACCCAAAGGAATCACATTTGGATGTGCGGATGTAGGCATACCATTCAACTCAAATGCACAAGCTCTCACCTAATGATGAACTCTTTTCTTGGTCTCTGTAGCCAACTGCACTAACCAAAACTTTGTATGCACTTCTTTATTCAAGCCACACTTATCCACCAGATCAGGACTAACATAACTATAATTAGATCCAAGATAAATCAAAATGGAAACAACTCAATCACAAAGCTTACCTTCCATTTCAATAATGGATGCCTGATGGTCTACCTATCTGTTATCAAGTGTTGCATAAATCCGAGGAATGCTCTGACCAACATCCCTAAATATCTGTGCCTCCTAAGCACTATAGATATGAGGTATGTCACCTAGATACAATGGACAATCCTTCTTGTGATGATTTTTTTCACAAATCTAGCACTGCAATGATTCTCTACCACTACCTTTATTCTATTGCTCTCCAAGATGAGGTCCATGTCCCTTCTTAGTTGCATTAAACTTTTTTTAAGGAGCCACATTTTATTTCTCACCTTCATCCCAAGTCTTCCTCACTTCCGAGGCCATTTTCCTTTAGCCTTCTCATTCCCCTTACAATCACGCTTAGGCTTAGACTTGCGCTTTGACTGCTTATAACAATGCTTTAATTTCCCAATGACTTCCTCAGGGGAACGATGCTTATCATACTCAATATGATCCTTGAATGTTAATGGCAGTCCACTGATGAATATTTGGACCTTTATCTTCACATCCTTGAGGTAAGGCACATACCTTAACAACTCTAGAAACTTAGTCATGTACTATTCATCCATCATGGAACCCATCTTAATCTCATAGAAATCCTTAGCCTTTCCATAATAATATCTCTCAGATAAGTACTTATTTCTAAAAAGTCTTTTAAACTCATGCCAACTCAACTCCTCTACCTTGATGCTTATAAAACGCTTCACATCTTCCCACCAGATATCTTCTTTTCCCTTGAGACTAAAAATAACTATCTTGGCTTTCATATTCTCTGTATAATCATGCAATTTGAAGAACTTCTTCATCCCAAGCAACCATGCTTCTGCATCTTCTGGTTTCTTCATCTCTCCATCGAATGTAGGAGGCTTGGATTTCTTGAACTCATATGGAAAGTAATACCCCTCAATCCTCCTATAAGGATGTTGGTGATGATGAAAATGATGTCTCTTGGAACCAAAAGTAAAATAGAACCCATAAGCACTACCTCTCCTGTTAGGTGTATCCAACCATCTGCAACATATGACTATATCACCTCTGTCCAACCTGTATCCTGATCAATACCTACTATCATATGCCCCATTAGTCCTTTCCCCTTGTCCATGACTAATCCTTGGCTGTCCCTATATCTACAAATATTATAAGCTTTGAAGGATCACTGCAATACGTCTTGCTTGCTTTTCTTGAGCTCTGGCAAGCCTTTCATGTGACTCAATTATCTTGTTCTTATATGCCTTGCAACTTTTTATTTCTACCTTGCAACTTCTTAAGGTATCTGCTATATCAAAAGAATACTCTTATCTTTGCTGCTCAACTGATCAGTAAGGTGAGTCATGTGAACTGTAATCCACCATTCTGCTCATCACCTCTGATCTTCTTCTTCCTGTAAGCATAGCTTGTTAGATAAACCAAATAGAAACATAATCAAACCATACCTTAATGAAGTTCAGGGGTGGCTATCTCGTCTACAAAAATCAATCCAAATTAGAATGATATACATGTATATACACATAATGACATCAACCTATCAACATCTCACATCATGCATGTTAACTAAAACTATAATGCCGACTATATACATGACAACCATAACCACTACAATTGTTAATTTTAGGTATGTTCTATGATTAGAGAAATTCATTTCAATTTTCACAGTTAGCTCAATATCTTTTCTAGATTAGAAATCACATCAGCAATAAAGTAAACTGCAGTTAGAACATAAACATAAATCGCATAAGACAAGCCAAGACAAGAGGACACAAGATGTGGTGCTAGCCAGGGACAAACCCCAATGTGGGGAAACCCTTGATCAATTATTCTTATATGTTCTTCAATAGTTCAGTAGAGAGAGAGAGAGAGAGTACATTTACAACAGAAGTAATCACTTTGACTTATCTAGATAAGAGCATAGATCATCTCTAAGAAGATTATACATGAGATCAGTTGAAGACATGCTGCTTCAACTGATTCTCCAAGGTGACTCCTTCACCTGTCGTTGTGCTACATTTCGTCATCATGTTTCACCTCACCGCGCTGCACCATGCTGCACCCATCATCACTATGCTGCATCTCATCATGCTTCATTAATCATGACTGTATCCATCACTGTACTGCATTATGTGCCATTGCTGCACCATTTTGCCATTATGACCTATTTGTTGGCTACACCTTGTTTTCTTATTGTCCCTTGCTTGCTTGTCCCTTGCTTGCTTGTTGTCCCTAGCATGCTTGTCGTCCTTAGCATGCTTGTTGTTGCATGCTAGTTGTCCCTTGCATGCTATCTATAACATTGCATGCTTGGTGTATTTTCTGCTAAGTACGATATAACTATCCAAATGTTAGTTAGTTTTCCCTTGCATGCCACTCTCCTTCAGAGACAAATGCTCTGTCTATTTTTGCAGTTCACGGCAGTTCCGGCAGCTCCAGCTGTTCCTGACAGTTTTGGCAGTTCCGGTTATTCCCAACAGTTCCAACAGTCCTGACAATTCCTGTAGTTCTGACTGTTCCCGACTGTTCCTACTTCTGCCCTTTGCATCAACGTTCCCATTTGTTCCAGCAGTTCTCGGTAGTTTTGGCAATTCCGGCAGTTCCGACAATTTCGACTATTCCCAACAATTCCGACAGTTCTAATAGTTCTTGGTAGTTTTGGCTTCTACCCTTTGCATCAACTTTCCTGGCTATTCTAGCAGTTCCTGGCAGTTCCGGCTATTCCTGGCAGTTCCAGTAGTTTCGACTTTTCCCAGTAGTTCCGACAATTCCTGGTAGTTCTCGCAATTCTGGCTATTCCTAGAAATTCTGGCAGTTCCGACGTTTCTCGGTAGTTTCGACTTTTCCTGGAAGTTCTGGATTTTCCCGACAGTTCGGGTAGTTCTGGAAGTTCTGGTAGTTTTGGATTTTCCTGGCATTTCCGGTAGTTTCGGCTTTTCCTAACAGTTCCGGCTTTTCTTAGCAGTTTCGACAGTTCCCGGCAGTTCCGGCTTATGCCCTCTGGATTAGGGCAGCGTTATCCCTTAGGATCTCTCCTCCCACTAAAATCCAAAGACAAGTAGAGAGGAAGAGATCCCAAGTGTGTTGAAATGAATTGAAGTCCACCTTTATTTATACTAAAACGTTGAACACAAGCAGGGTTTATTTGGTTGTTGGCTGACCTTGACGAATTGTCCCATAACACAAATAAATTCATATCTCCATGAATACTTATCAGAATCAGATGATCTTTAGATAAATCCTACACCTCTCAATGAGAGTGATTCAAGAAAAATATCAGCTTCCATTAATAAGATGACCCACATGGATTTTGGCCCTAGTTGCCAATTTTAACACTCCCTCTCAACTAGGAAGAACTCCATCCGCTGATCCATATGTCCAACTGTACTATCTCTTCCATTAGTGCCCTACACTACTCTACTCTGCTGAACCATGAAGAAGAAGAATTGATTGAGAATGTCTCATACCATTCTCTACTGAACCGAAGTCATTTTCATCTGAAGAGAGTGTGTCACATCACTCTTACTGGCCCGAAGTCAGTTTTATTGATCCCAGATCAATATCACAAGAGAGTGTCTCAAACCACTCATACTGATCCCAGATCAGTTTCATTGATCCCAGATTAATGGAGGTCATCCTAACATAGGGAGTACGATAGATACATCGATGCTTCCATCGATAGTACTACTATGGTCCCTAACCCCATTTCCCTGCTCATTGATCAGATGAGAGGTACTTACCATGAGTCCCAGACTGCATGGGTAGGATGCCTCGACAGGAGAACTAATCATCCTCTCCACAGGAGAACAAATCATCCTGACCCACAATCGCTATGGGAGAACTAATCATCCCGGCACACAGGAAGAACTAATCATTCTGTTTCACAGTTGCCATGGGAGAACTAATCATCCCGGGCCACAGGAGAACTAATCATCCTGTTCCACAATTGCCACGGGAAAAATAATCATCTTGACCCATAGGAGAACTAATCATCCTATTCCACAGTCGCCACGGGGTATCACAGGGGAAGGTTGAACCTATCATCCTGTACATAGCGCACCACCAGGGGAGGGTGAGTCACCTTGTGGTTGTATGTTGCTCCAGTAAGTACCCCAAGCCCTCCCAGAGCTCCCAGAGCTCAATGCATGCAACATGTAAGACCCTTAAAAGAAGGTCTCTCAACGACTCCAAGTCATTCGGGAAAGTCATAGATTTGACCTTTCCCTGGGGCTTTGAAAAAATGGCTGCGACTTGTACATCAGTCTCAATGTGAGGGAGCCTCCTCGTTCATTGACTTACCATATCCCAAATAAGGCAGTATCTGATGTCTATCTGCTGGAGCAATCATTGAATACGAGATTCCTCAATAATTGAACCCCCCCTCTAGTTGTCATAAAGAATCACAATGGTATTCATCATGTGTACAAATAGATCACTTAAGAGCTTATGCAACCATGCAGCTTCACACAAGATCATACTCGTAGCTATGTATTCGATCTCGGCGGTGCTTTTAGCAACTGACTTCTACTTCCTACTCATCCATGATATCGAAGCAGAATCCAAAGAGAACCAACACTGAGAAGTGCTCTAGTGATCCTCCACACTGCCTGCCCAGTCAACACTCGAATAATCATGCAGTTTCATATTTTGACAGTGTATCTCAATCCATGAGAGATTGTGCCCCAAAGATATCTTAGAAGATTCTTGGCACCTATCTAATGAGGTTCAACTGAATATGACCTCACCATGCTAATTGGATAACATATGTACAGATGGAAGTTCACTAAGAACATCAACGCAAATGAGTTTATGAAACTCAGAGGCATTTCCCAAATCTGGTTCGACATCACTACCATATAACTTCTGAAAGTTAAGATCCTCAAGGTAGTCACAAGCTTGCAGTTTATTGATGAGCTCCAGAAATGAGTAATTATATGGGCTCATTCAGCCTCCTAATTTGACTTAATCCACCATTCTCATTAGTTTATTGCATGTTTTTGATTATATTTATGCTAATAGAGTGAATTGGGTTAGTCATTATGCCAATAAGTCTAATGGGTGCTTTGTGCAGTTTTTTGGTCAATTTTGAGACAAAATTGAAGGTTTTAATGAGCACTTGGCAGCCAAATTCGTAGAAGAACAAGGGAGAGGATTTGTAGGAAGGTGTCTCCTTCATTTATGAGCCCTTACCTCGAATTCTCCACCAGCAGCTCAAAGTTCAAGGGCCACCACATCGATTATCACAAGGGCAGCCGAGCAAGGGCTAGTAAAGATGTTGTTAACTGCAAGTTTTGGCAGCCGAATCCCTAAAGTTTAGTAGGACTGTTGGGGTCCTCAATTTGTATAAATAAGAAGGCTTAGGGACTCATTGGAGTTAGCTAGTTGGCAATTCAATTTTAGTCATTTTTTTGGCAGTAGGTTAGCTCTGCATTTCAGCACATTTTCGAGCTTTTCCTTGTGGACAGTTTTTGGAATGTAACTATTCTTTTGATCAATAAAGATGAATCCAGCTTTGCACCAGCTCTAATCTCTCTTAGGAGGCTGTAGCTCTTGGGTTTGGGCCCAACCCAAGTGCCCAGTACCTCCTTTGTTTACTTTTATGTGTTTTTGCTGCATTCTTAGAATAAAATCTGTTATTTAGAATACAATCTTGTTTGGTCATTTAGTTCATTTTTGCTGATAGAAATAGTTGCTCATGTTTTAAGTTGATTTAATAGGGTGGTAACAGAAAAGATCTTCAAAAAGGGCTACCAAGCAACCCATGATCTCACCTCTCCCTCCTTGGGACCATGAGCTGAGACCAAGGTGTCCTTGCTGCCACAAAAACACTGTTTTTGCTTCCTCATGCAATTTCTAGTGTTAGATTCTTAGTTGTAAAAGTTGGTACCAGTTGTGATTTCACGCTTAGATCCATTCTTGCTTGGTTTCCATATTTGTTTTACATGATTTTCTGCCAATAAACTTCTGTTCATCTTTCTTTGCGGATGTCTAGGTCAAATTAGGTTAAAAGAGCTAGATCTTTGGTTGTATTAGTCTTTGTTGGTTAGTTTTGAAAAATCACGTGCAGAGCGCCTATGAAACCTCATCTCCTACCCTTACCCCATCCATGCAACCTGCTTTGTCCTCCAACTTAGATTCTTGCCTCTCATTTGCTACGTTTTCTCCCTTTGCCCTAATTTCCATATTTTTGTACAACATTGCTCTACCACTCCTTGAACAAATCCAACCATCCTCATCACTCCTCAGCTCCATCCACCAAGTCCTGGACCTCCTCACACCCTTATCTCACCTCCATACCCACTTCTTCACCTTTATTCCTCCATCAACCCTCTAAAACTCCCTTTCAGAACATCCTGTAGAAATTACAAAACATCCTGTAGAACCCCTGCAGACTTCCTGTAGAAGCTCACGAAAGCAGTTTCTTGAGATCCGATCACTCTGAAACTCTCTGGAAGGGTGCTGGGGACCCCTTAGGCCCTCTTCTAACCTTACCAACCTCCTACAAGCATTTCCTTTCGCCAATCCACCTCTGCATAGTCAAAAACAGTTAAAGCACATGCACAATAATTCTGCCAACTTACTCAAAAATGCAAAAAGATGTTTCTTTTTAGATTTCACTTCAGAAGTAGCTTAGTCACATGCATTTTACCTTTCTAAGAGTAAATGGCATTCCTTTCTATAGCTTTCATCATTTTCTTGCACCAGTAGGGTTAGTCGGTAAAACTAGGGTTTGCATTTCCTTTCCGCTTTCAGTTTCTTTCTGCAAGTAGATTAGCCCCCTTTGAGTTAGCTTTCATCCACCAGTTAAAAAGCTTCTTCTAAGAGCTCATAGAAGTTGGCTTAATCTCCTAGCGGACTTGTGCCAGCTGATCAAGTGATAGCCGTGGCAAGAGCTAGTACTTGTGCATACATCACCGTCACTTCCAAGTTTGTTACGAACTACCGTGTTGATAAAAGTAAAGAAGGGAGCCCTAGGAGTTGTAACATTATTGCTACAATATTGGGGCCCACCATTTATCATTCCACATCCGAAATCCAAGTCCCTCTTGCTTCTGCAAATGAGAGGGTCTGCACCTGTCAGAAATAGGTCGTCCTCATAAGGTGCCGGTATGAGAGGTCTATCATCCACAAACTTCGAGTAATGGTTTTGATCAGTTTCACTCCTAGTGAATCTCAACTTCATCAGACAACTATCAATCCTCTCATACTATTCCCTAGGTGTTTTGCTTCAAGCCATAGAGGGCTTTCTTCCACCTGTATACATGAGATTCCTGATCATGAATCTCAAGCTCCTCGGGTTGTTCCAAACCTGTGGACCTGTTGCATGAGGGGCATGGTCCCCTTATAAGATTTTTCTTTGGTACATATCAGACATGTACCTTCATGCTCTTCTTGAATTCAGACATCCCTATCACCATCTGACTCACATCGGGTAGGGCCCCAAAGGTAGACCTCCAGTGTTATAGATGCGATATGTCAATTCACTTGATCCCCAATGGACCATCCTGCAACTTGATACAAATTGCCAACCCTGAACCCATGAGAAAAATCATCTTTGAAAATTCTATTTTCTAACACGTACCTTTCCATCGATGAATGCCACCCTGAAACCTTTGACTTCCATTTCCGAGATGGACACCAAGTTCTTCTTGTGATTAGGTACATCAAAGAGATTCTTGTAAATGAATAGAGTTACCCTCACTCAATTGAGGGGTAACATTCCCTACACCCTTTCCGAGATAGGTGGCATCGACTCCAAGTATAATCCCACGGTTGTTTTCGTCTCTACCAAATTCGAGAGAGCACCCTTCTATCCAATGAGGTGCCTTAAAGCACTATGATCAATAAGCCAGATTCCCAAAGAATCTGAAGGAGAGGGCCAATACAAGATAACTCTTCTTTATCTTATCAAAAACAACATTCGATTCTTCATACCTGGGGTTCCTTGCTTTCTTTGCAGAGTCGGCCATTTCCTTGATGACCTGCATTACCTGTCATTCCTTTGATCGTTGAAGATGTCCCTGGAATGATTGTTATCTTCATCAAGAGATGTGTCTCTACCAATCAGACACTCCTTCTCATAATGGCCGAACTTATTGCAACCAAGGCATCTGCCTTTCCTTCCACCCTTAGATCCAGACTTCCCAATGAAGTGATCTTTAGGTAGGTCATCAGAAACTTCTGTTGCGCCATTCTGATAATATTCTCTGCTTTGACTTCACCCTTGGTGAATTTTAAGAGGGATGAGGAATCCATTGATCCTTTTCTCCTTTCCCAACTTTCTACGGTGATTACTCTTTCACTCTTGCTTGGGCATTGCCTTCACCTTAGCTCCGATACCATGTTAATTTTAGGTATGTTCTATGCTTAGAGCAATTTATTTCAATTTTCACAGTTAGCTCAATATCTTTTCCAGATTAGCAATCACATCAACATTAAAGTAAACTGCAGATAGAACATAAACATAAATCGTAGAAGACAAGCCAAGACAAAAGGACACAAGATGTGGCGTTAGCCAGGGACAAACCC
This sequence comes from Pinus tabuliformis, assembly GCA_031772625.1. Lineage (NCBI taxonomy): Eukaryota > Viridiplantae > Streptophyta > Pinopsida > Pinales > Pinaceae > Pinus > Pinus tabuliformis. The sequence goes on along the minus strand of CM062811.1, from coordinate 483,470,111 downwards.
CAATGTGGGGAAACCCTTGATCAATTCTTCTTATATGTTCTTCAATAGTTCAATAGAGAGAGAGAGAGTACGTTTACAACAGAATTCAACACTTTGACTTATCCGGCTATTCCTGGTAGTTTCGACAGTTCCAGCTATTCCTGTAGTTTTGACAATTCCCGACTGTTCCTACTTCTGCCATTTGCATAAGCTTTCCCGCCTGTTCCTGCAATTTTCGGCAGTTCTGCTAATTCCAGCAGTTCCGGTAGTTCTGGCAATTCCGGCTATTCCTGGAAGTTTCGGCAGTTCCCGGTAGTTCCGGCTTCTACCCTCTGCACCAGCTTTTCAGCCATTCCGGTAGTTCCCGTCAGTTCTAGCTATTCCTAGCAGTTCTAGCAGTTTTGGCTTTTCCGAGCAGTTTTGGTAGTTCCCGACAGTTCCGACAATTCTAGCTATTCCCAGCAGTTCCGGCGTTTCCCCAAAGTTCCAGCTTTTCCCAACAGTTTCAGCTTTTCTCGGTAGTTCTGAAAGTTTCGACAGTTTCAGATTTTCCCGACAGTTTCGGTTTTTCCGGCTTTTCTCAGCAGTTCCGACAGTTCCCGACAGTTCCGGCTTCTGCCCTCTGGATTAGGGCAGCGTTATCCTTTAGGATCTCTCCTCCTACTAAAACCCAAAGACAAGTAGAGAGGAAGAGATCCCAAGTGTGTTGAAATGACTTGAAGGCCACCTCTATTTATACTAAAACGTTGAGCACAAGTGGGGTTTATTTGGTTGCTGGTTGACCTTGACGAATTGTCCCATAACACAAATAAATTCATATCTCCATGAATACTTATCGGAATCGAATGATATTTAGATCAATCCTACACCTCTCGATGAGAGGGATCCAAGAAAAATATTAGCTTCCATTAATAAGATGACCCACATGGAGTTTGGCCCTAGTTGCCAATTTTAACAACAATGCATGCATACGTTTGACATGCATGCATAAAAATCACATATATTGCATTGAGTTGATCTAGATTTATGAAGGAATGAAATGAAATAGAAATATAAACATAAACATAGAGATGTAGTTGAAATAAATCTTCATTTCATTAATATCACATAACTGAAAGATGTTTACACATAATGGAAATAAACTAGCTCGAGTGATGGTAGCTTATCTCTTAGACGAGATGTGGCGACTACATGCCTCTGAATTGTGTTACAATGAGGCTTAAGGGAATTTTTATTATTAAACAACAAATAGAAACCCTAAACAACCAAAACCCTAACCCTAGGAGATGGAACACCAAGAGTTTGTGGGCCCCGTTGGGGTTAGTTGGACAACTAACTTCCCGGGGTCGTAATTTGGTCATATGATCTTTGTTTGGTGTGTACAATACCTTTTTAGAAAGATATCTCTAATTACTACAATATTTTCCTAGAGGATAGGTGTGAACCTCAAAAAACGTTGTTTAGGGGGTCAAAACGACTCTGAAAAATTCAAGTCCTAAAAAGCTGTTAAAAATAGTAAATTGTGCTATAATCAAGGAAACTGATGAAAACAACTAGAGTTTTAGGTGGAATAGGTGGGTGGACACCAATATCCACCTAGATCAGTCCTCCTCCCTAAGGAAGCAATGGTTCCCATTGCTTGTAGAGCCTCCATGAGGTGAGGAAATTTTTGTTAAACCTAGTCCCTAGTGAGCCACTTGCCATGGTGAAGGAGTTTGCCTGATTTGACAACTCGATATAGTTGGATCCTCTATTGGCGAGTGTTATTGATCTGTGTGTCCATGATCCTATTAGCCATGGCCTGTTTGATACAACTTGGGTTGAGCCCTTTTGGTGTTATCTACTCATCAATGTCTGATGTGTCCAACAATGGGGGAAAGTATGGATGCAACTGATCCACATTGAATACTAAGTGAATGCGAAGGAACAATGGAATGTTGAAATCGAAAGAATTGTCTCTTACAATCTTAGTGATGGTGTAAGGCCCATATCAGAGCGGGTGAAGCTTGGGGTGTTCTCCAGCGAGGCACTCCTTCTCCAAATGTAACCAAACTTTGTCGCCCACCTTAAACTTGTTTAGCACATGACAATGATAATGATGCTATTTGTACTTAGCACTTGATTTGTCCAATATGTAATGGACCTGCTGGCAGATGTGATGAATGCATTCAATGAAGTTAGTAGCTCCATCAACTTCGGACTACACATGAGCCGAATCTACCTGAGTAGTTGCATGCTGTATGACAACATCAATGGGGCATAGTGGCTGAAATCTGAAATCCACTTGAAAAGGGGTGTGGCCAGTTGAGATGTGGAGAGATCTATTGTAATTGTGCTAGACATGGGGGAGGATTTCATCCCATGTGCATGGATGCTTCAAGTTGTGCATGTGCAAGATGTGCATGATCATCTTGTTGACGACCTATGTTTGGCCATCAGTTTGGGGGTGGAATGCCATGGACTTAGTGAGATTGGTATCCAACAATGACCAAAGGCTTGAATAGAATGTACTTAGGAACTTGTTGTCCCAATTTGAGGTAATGGACTGTGGGATCCCAAAGTGTACTCATACTCATTCAAATAAAAGTTTGGCAGTGGCTTCTATTGTGATACTCTTCATGTAGGCCGCTACAATTGCCATCTTAGAGAATTTGCCCATGACCACGAAAACACAACTGTTGCCATGCTTGGTAGAGGGAAGGTCTGACATGTAATCCATGTAGATGGATTCCCAGGGCCGACTAGGAGTAGGAAGAGGAGTATACAAGCCTTGCTTCTTGATTGTAGGTTTGGCAATGATGCAGGTAGTGCAGGATCTGATGTATTTCCCAACATCCCATTGAAGGTTTTGTTGAAGCCTTGAAAATTGGGTCTACAACAAGGGGGATACCCGCCCGGTTCGGACCTTGGTTGGCAGCTCCTTTTCCGTTTGGTATAGCAGGTCCGATTGGGGATGTGGGACCAGTTTCCCAATTTCAGTGTGTGTGTGAGAAAGATGAATATTTCCGTTTCTAACAGTTTCTAAATGGAATACTTCTACTCTAATTCTAGTCTAATAATAAGGAAGCTGTATTCTAATAACAAGAATATGTAAATATACACTAACCCGGGGTGTGATTTTTCTTCTATGCGATCTAAAATGATTTCAAACAATAACTAGTAATAAAGATCATTGAGCTGTTATGAGAAAAGAATTTAGTACAGATGAACTACTTCGTATAAAAAGTTAGACGAAACAGTTGTGCAAAAACATATTGCATAATGAGCTATTCATACACTAAGCATAAATAAATAGCTATCACCGTACAAAAGTGCCAAATGATAACTTAGGCATCCATACATTAATATATAAATAACTAAACTGGAAAGCACTTTAACACAAGGCAGAATTAGTTAAGAGATAGAAATACCATTTATAACTAGTCCTACTCATGAGCTTCAAGTGATCACGATTTATTTCTCCTTGATCAAATATCTACTAAGAGTACAGAAGTGCAACATCAGTAGCAGATATCAAATGCAAACATCAATAAATCCTGTTCCATTCATTCATCAAAACCTCCTCAGAGGGTACAGAAGTGCATGTTTTGGGGATAAGTTTTTGATAAATTTCAGGACCCTTCTCTAAATGCATGAGAAGGGTTTAAATACTACTAACTAAAATCTAAAAATAAATTATTACAGAAATGTAGGATGCGGTTTAAATGACCGTCCTCTTTTCAGGAAAATAAAACAAAATTAAAACTAAAATTAAATCTAACATTAAACTACTTTTGTATTTGGTCCTTGAAATTGCACGCATGCAGCATCTGTTTGAGAAGAGTCGGCTGGCTGACCTCCGCTTTTAGCTGAGCTGAGAAAACATAATCGACAAGAGGTGGCGCCATTTTTTCGGCTGAATTGATGATACACTTAACAGTCATCCACTGGCTATGTGGCTTTACTAAGTAAGCCCAGTAATAATCCCAGTTCAACTTGGTTAACCCTTGGATTGCTTTTGTCTTTTCTTGAGCTCTCTGTTTCCAATTTGCCTGTGGTTTTACTTTCTTGCGATTTTTGGGACTTGCAGATGACTGGGCGACTAACAGGTTTCCTTTTCTAGAAATTTTTCTTAGCGATGCACGATTAGGCGCTAATAGCGCATCGGAAACTGCCTTTGTTTCTTGATTCGGGTTTCCTTGATGCGTTTTTCACCTTTTGCGCTTTTTACTTCCAACAGATATAAAGTTCAAAATTTGTAAAAATAATAATTCTGTGAACTCTTGACCTTGAGGCTTAAACTGTTTGTTTCTGATTTCTGCTCTGTCCAATATCCACTTGACCATGTCCATGTATGGGAGGATTTTCGGCCTTGCTGCTATCCGGTGTAAGAATGAGCAGGCTAGCTCTGAAAGGGATGCTTCTGAAGTCTGAACCATTTGAGCCCGCGGTAGCAACTACTTCCATTACTTTGGGATTTTCCTCTTCGGGCAGATTATACATGCCTTCCCACGTAGCTATTCCGTCTCTGTTACAGGCCGTGTCTGTATATAAGGGAACCATTTCCTTTTCTTCTGAGCTCGGGGCTTTGCATTTCTTTCCCATTTCAACCTGCGTAATGCTTTGTATCGGCCTCTGTTGTCCATTCGTGCAATTCACAAGTGAAGCGAAAATGAATGATAGGGAAGGGTGATGGGAAAAGTTTTAAATGCCGCAGACATATCAAGCTACCACCTTACATGAAATGATTCTTTCGATAAGCACACACCCATAATCCATTAAACTGGCAACTACCTCATTTATTAGCATTAAAGCGCATAACCAGGTGTCAGCTTAGGGAAAATACTTTTCTTGAATAACGCGCCCAAAATATCTGCGATGAAGCAATTTTGTGATTTGCTTCGCAACATTGCAGATCACAACATCGCAAAATCGCAATATCGCAATATCGCAAAATCGATCGCTCGTGACATCGCATTATAGTATTATCGCTGCATCGCGAAATCGCAATATTGCAAATCACAGAAATTTTATGTATGATAGACTTTGTTAACCCGTTTCCTGCGAGATGCGATCTTGCGATTGGCGTTATCGCATATCGGAAAATTTTAAAGTGTTTCATGTAAGTTATGCTGAATGCGATGGGATATTTGTTTATTATCGCATATCACGGTCTCGCAAATGTTGGAATTGTGCTTGTAAGGTGACATCCTGCTATCTTATGCGATGCGATATTTCCTAAGGAAAGATTTTATTTTACCTTATCATAAAATTTAGCTTTTTTGGATTTTCCTAGAGGGTTTCCTAAGCTTATGATGGTATTTTTATTTAAAAAGGAAATTTAAACACTATTTTTTTTTTTAGATTTTTAACTAAGGGTCCCCACTTATTTAGTATTAGGAATAACACTCAATAAGAAGGGGGGTTGTTGCTGGCCACAACAGGTTCAACCAATAAAAGTTCTTCTACAACATTGCCACTATTTTTTCTACCCGAAAATGTCTAGCGACCTAACTATAGTGTCCCTCCCAAATCATCTTGGCATGCTCGCTTGAAGGAACATAGAGGTGTCCCAGGTGGCATAAAAATGCATCCTGGAAGTGAAAGTCTGGAACTTGCTTGCCTTCCAGAAGCATCTGATATGTGGTACTGAATTCTAGGTCACTCTTGTGAAGATGCGGCCATCTCGAAGTTTCATGCCCACAAGAGTTGAGCACAGTGGTCAGCACTATAACCGACGGTCGGCTGAGGCAGTCTGCAACATTATTGGTACTGCCATTGTTGTAATTAATGTTCAAATGGAACTATTGCAGATATGTGGATCATTTATGATGATGATCATTCTACAACTTTCTTGTGTCTATATGAAATGCAAGGGTTGATGGTCTATGTGGATGACCGTTTCCTTCCCCAAAATGTAATGCTTCCATTGTCGGCAGGAATGCACAATGGAATTCTTTGTCATACGTGGGATACTTCCAGACTATATTTGAAAGTGTCTCACTATGATATTCCACCAGACGCTCCTGTTGGGTGAGAAATGCACCAATAACATAGTTAGAAGCATTTTCCTCAATTTCAAATGGTTGTTGTAGTTTTGGTAACGTGAGCTCTAATGTAGAGCAGAGGCGATGCTTCAACTCGAAAAACACCTTTTGTTGGGATTCAGACCAAAATAAATTTTCTTACATTCCGCCCTTGGTGATTTGACTCAAAGGCCCAGTGATATGAGAGAATCCCAACATGAAACTACAATATAAATTGGCAAGACCTAGAAAGTCGCAGAGCTTTGTTAGGGTGATTTCGGCTAGCCAATCTCGAATAACTTGTATCTTGTCTGCGTCCACATGCACACCATACTCATCAATGATGTACTTGATATATTGAACCTGGGTCATACCAAAAGTCCATTTCTCCAAACTGGCACACAATTTTTGTTGTCGCAAGGTTTGGAGGACCTGTCAAATATGGTGTATGTGCTCTTCCCAACTTTGGCTAAAGATTAGGATGTCATCCAATTATACTACTATGAATGAGTTGGTGATGGGTCACAAGATGTCGTCCATCAATCTCATGAAGATTGCAGGGGTATTCGTCAACCTGAAAGCCATGACCAACAATTTGAAGGCCCTCCTTGGATTTGAAGGCAATCTTCCACACATCAAAGGGTTCGATTGGTACTTGGTAATAACCAAACTTCAAGTCAATCTTGCTAAAATATGTGGCCCCCTTGATTTGGTCCAAAATGTCATCAATCCGTGGGATTCGATACCTATTCTAGACAATGATCTTATTAAGCTCCCGATAGTCAATACAGAGCCTCTAGGTTCCGTCCTTCTATACCAACATGATCAAGCTTCCACAGGGTGATGAACTTGGCCCGAAGTGCCCTTTCTGCAACAACTCTTGAATCTGCCTCTTGATTTCATCTTTCTCTAGAATAGAGCGTCAGTAGGTCGATCCATTGGGTAGTGGCATGCTCGGGGTGAGATCGATGGAGTGCTTGACCTGACAGTGTATGGGTACCCCTGTGGGTGAGGTGAAGATGTTATTGTACTACTCCAAGACCTTGTCCATCTGCGATTGCAATGCGGAGGAGCCCTATATGGAGGTTGTGGATGTGGCCATAATCTTCCTCTTGCTATGAGGGTGAATCATAGGGAAGACAAATTTCCCTGTCTGGGAAATGAGCTTACTGTATTGTTTAGTAGAGATCAAAGAAAAGGTGGTAGGTGGTGCTACCTCTGATATCTTGTACAATTTATGACCCAAAGTAATAATAATAGAACGAGGTCTAGATACTTATACAACATGACACTTCCATAAGTATGGCTGACCTAATAAAAGATCATAGACTTTCAAAGGGGCAACATCACACAATACCTTATCTGCAAAGGGCTTGATGCTATAAGGCAGGCGATACTGTTGGCTGACACGAAGATCTTGCCCTTGGTGGAGCCACCCAGTGGTGTACGATTGTGGGGGCAATATTGTTGGCAACTTCAATCTCTTAATGACCTTGGCTGAGATCAGGTTCTTCTAGCTCCCACTGTCAATGATAAAATGCACCGATGAACCCTTTACCCACATTTGCGAGTGGAAGAGGTGCTCCCCTTCCTTTGGATCCTCAGGTTCCACCTTTTGGAGCTTGGTGGTGGCTACTATCACAGTGGGTTTTACGTAAATGATATGCTTTCCCTTGTTGGGTTCCAACTCAAAATCAGAGTATGCATCCATCTTTGAGTCTTTTAGCTTGGCCACTAACTCCTACTTTGCGTGACATTCGTTCATGTTGTGAGTGGGAGTTTTATGGAATTCACACCATTTGCCAGTGTTCTTCTTCGCCTTCATGTTATTCTTCGATTGCAGCTTCGAGAAGTTGTCCTGGGGGGTCGTGACCTGGCTTTTCCCTTTGTTTATTGCTTGGGGGCACCTTTTCTTTGCGTTGGGTTCGCAGATCCAAAGTCTCGCTTCTTCTACTTGAATTTCTACTCAATCTTGGTAGCATATCAGTATGCTACACCAAGCGAGGAGATGTCTAGGAACTCCATTTCCTCCTGAATGTATTTGTGAAAACAACCGTAGTACTTGAGCACCAGATGTTTCTCAAAATCTTTGATACCCAACTTTGTGTGCAAGGAATGGAAAATATTTTTTAGCTCATACACATCTTGATCCCTTTGTTACTGCAATGTAGTCCATTGTATGTATGATCAGGTGCTCAAAAAAATCTCAAAATTCAAAGTTGTCGGATCGGTGTGGAACCTAAATTATTGCGTAGTGATCATCATCTTAAATCCAACACAACTTTTTTTGCACAAAACAGACACCATATGCTCCCAGAGCCATGTTCTGTTTGTTTTCCTAAACATGCGAATTTTTGCAAAATGTGACAGCCCAGTCAGTAGTCCGCACTGCTGATGTGGTGCTGACGTGGCAGGGTTGACTAGTCAATAGGCTCCTTCGGTGAATCATGTGATGTCAAGTGGAAATTTGTCATTTGGTGCATTTGGAAGAATTTAATTGGTTGGAAGGTGGCCAACCACAAGCTGACATGTGGCCTAGCCAGAGGCTGCCACGTGGCAGCTCGGGGGCCACCAAAATTTTTGTTAATTTCTAGGTAGTAGCAATTGGTGTCGAATCGCGACCTCCAAGTGACAAGCCAAGCCTCCTACCAACACGCCACACATACGGTTCTTAATAACTATGGATGTCAGCATGTATTTAAGGTTGATGTCGTGCGCACTTTGGGGAAAGGGCTAGCCATGGGGGCTAGCCCTTGGGAGTGTGCCACCCCATGGGATCACCATCGAAGTGGAGTGGGGGCCTAGCCAGCGAGGGCGGGCCATTGGCCTTAGCCTCAGGTAGTGGCCCCCCACATGTCCTTATTGTTCAGATTTAAGGGCCTATAGGAAATTTAATGCGTTCGACAATTTCGCCTGGAATTAGGCTAAATTAGTGCTCGATTAATGCAATTCAGGGTGGATTTGTAGGATGGTGCCATATTTTGGGGAATTGTGGTGCGATTAGTAGAAAGACTTGGGGAAGCCATAACTTCTTCAGTTTTTGACCAAATCAAGAGAAAAAAGAGGCTATACAGGCATTTTTGGGCATTCTGGAGCCATTGTAACATGTTTCAGAGCTATATAAGCATTCTAAACTGATGTATTCACACTTTTTTTTATCATAATAGAGAGGGACAAGGCATTGGAAGCTGGACCAAGGAGACGTATCCCAGGCGAGGTGAACTCCTTCATCATGTGCTGTTATGATATTGTTTTGGTGATGTTCATGTCTGTTATATGCTGTTGTTCAGTCATTTGTTTATGTTAATTTGTACATGCAATTTACATAAAAACACTCAAAAAATCATGTTTAAACTTGCAATTAACCTCATGAATCCTTAAGCACTTTTACATATTCTGAAGAGGAATTTAGCACAACAAAACTAATTTTCCCATTCAGATCAATTTTGGTATCAGAGCTCTTCATTTTCTTTGTGCAAGGAGGATTTAACTGTTTGCAAGTGAATATGATGCTTACAAGGTTGAAGCTCAAGAGAGGAGAATGGAAGCTGGTTGAAAGTCCTGAAGTTGGGTCAAGGAGAAGGAGTGCAAGGTTGCCACAATCTCCACCACCAGTTCTACCTCAAATTGCAGTTGAAGCTTCAGTGAGCATGTCACATGAAGGAGAGCCTGAAAATATGACAGAAGATGAGAAGGTTTTTAGGAAGGCTTTCTTTGACATGACAGAGATGGTGAAAGTCCTCTATGAAGAGAGGAATACCAGACTGCAGGGTGAAAGCTCCAAGCATCCAAAAGGAGAAGGTTATTCAGGAGGAGGAGGTGAACCTCCACCATTTACACCATAGTCTTCTTCTTCAACTTCACAGGCATATTCATCCTCTTCCACTAATACAACCCTTACTCATACTCATCAACATACGTCAAAAGGACACCCTTGTTAAAACTTGATGTTAAATTTTAACTGCCCAAGGATAATGGTGAAGTGAATGCAAAGAAGCTTTACAATTGGGTTTGTCAGTTGGAGGTCTATTGTAGAATTCAAAACCTTCAAGATGATGACATAAAGATTCAACTATCTTCCTTGAGGCTAGAGGGTGCAACACTAGTATGGCGGGAATCCAAGGCACAAGAAGAGCTTAAAAAAATGGTAAGATCTCAATTTCTTGGTCTGATTCCAAAGGGGTCACGATGAAGCTCATTGTTGGAAGCTTTACCCTGACATGAAACCAAAGAAATTCAACAACAAGGGAAAACAAAAGACATCTGCAACCACTCAATAGGATTTGGGATCTGATTCGGGTGATGAAACTAAAATTACAACCATGGGTATGAAAGGAAAGAATCCATTGCTAGAAATAGTACTTCAAATTTACACAATGAAACTCCAAATGAAAAGAAGAGGATAAAACTTTTTCACATAAGGGTAATCTCAAAACATAGTAAAATTGATACTCTTTTTGATAGTAGCTCTCAAGCCAATCTCATCTCTGATAACATTGTCAAAAGTTTAAACTTGGAAACCATTCCACATCATAAGCCATATCCATTAGGATGGGTGCGTGACAATGCAATTGCAAGTAACTAGAAAGTGTAGACTAAAATTTGCCATTACTGCAAATTTCATAGATGAAGTGGAACTTGATGTTGAGCCATTAGACATATGTGGTATAGTTTTGGGCAACCTGTATCTCTATGACATAAAAGCTATCTTCCATAGACATGAAAAGAAATACCATTTGTTCAAAGATGGAGTAGAATACATTATAAGAGCCCATAGCAAGAAACTAAATCTTTCACTTGTAAATGCGGGGCAAATGAAAAGGCTGGTGAATTCTAGCAAGAATTTTGTGCTTCTAATGATCAAACCCAAGAATGATATTGATAATGAAGATTTTCAAGGTTGTGACTCAATATTGAAAGTTGAATTGGTTGATGTTGTTAACCAATATGATGAGATATTTCAGGAACCAAAAGGATTTCCTCCCAAGAGAGGAATCCAACATGAGATACAATTGCAGCAAGATAGTCCTCTTCCTAACATTAACATGTATAGGATGTTAGTGATGGAAAGTGCAGAAACTGAAAAGCAAATTCAAGAGTTGTTGAATAAAGGATCATTAAGCCAAGTTCTTTGCCATGTTGGTCACCCGTTGTTTTGGTGCCAAAGAAGGATGGAACATAGTGCACGTGTGTGGACTTCTGTGCATTGAACAATATTATGGTAAAGAACTGTTACCCACTGCCTAAAATAGATGTTACTTAAGCAATTGAAAGAATAAAAGTATTTTACTAAGTTTGACTTAAGGAGTGGCTACCATCAAATTAGAATTGTTGAATGAGAAATTTGGAAGACCACATTCAAGACAAAGCAAGGTTTGTTTGAATGGCTAGTTATGCCTTTTGGTTTATGTAATGCTCCTGCTACCTTCATGTGTGTGATGAATGATGTGTTGAGGCCATTTCTTGATGAGTTTGTTATAGTCTACTTAGATGACATCTTAATTTTCAGTAAATCTCATGATGAACATGTCATGCATGTGAGAAAAGTACTTGATGTCTTAAAGAAAGAACAATTGTATTTAAAGATGTCAAAGTGTGAGTTTGGAAAAACTTCTTTAGTTTACTTGGGTCATATTGTTGGAGGAGGTGAGTTGAAAATAGATCCCTCCAAGGTTGATGTCATTTTGAATTGGCCAAGGCCTAAGACAGTTACTGAGGTAAGAAGTTTTTTGGGAGCAACCCAATATTGGAGGAAATTCATTGCTAACTTTTCTTCTATAGCAGCTCCTTTGCATGCATTGACTAGTGTGAAAAAGGTTTTTTAGTGGGGAGGCAATCAGCAAAAGGCCTTTGATGCATTGAAGGAAAATATCAGTTTAAACCTAGTACTTGCACTTCCAAACTTGAGACAATCATTTGAGATCCATATTGATGCTAGTGACTACGCCATGGGTGCAATCCTCATGCAACATGGTAAGCCTATCTGTTTTCATTCAGAAACTTTCAGTGATGCAGTGGTTAATTATCCTACATATGACGAGGAATTGTATGCATTGGTGCAAAGTGTGAAAAAGTGGAAACACTACTTGATGGGTAAGGAAACAATCATTCAAACTGATCATCAACCATTGCAATACTTGCAATATCAATCTAAGTTGCAGCAATCAAGGCACTTCCGATGGATGGGTTTTCTTAAAAAATTCCACTTGGTAATAAGGTATAATAAAAGTAACTATAATAAAATTGCTGATATGCTTTCTAGGCCTATTATTAGTGCAACTACTTTACTCAAGAATAATTATGTTTTGCATGAAAGTTATATTGAGCAGTATGCATTAGACAATGACTTTCAGTATATTTATGCAAGCTTGAGTCAAGGTAACCAAGTAGAGGAATTGGATTATCATTTGCATGATAACTTGTTGTACATCTTTGTAAGCTTTTTATTCCACAGGAAGAAAGAGTCAACATCATAAGAGAGGCACATACTTCTCTTATTGCTGGTCATTTCAATGTAAGTAAGATGGTGGCATATCTAAAGAGATATTGTTATTGGCCTAGTTGCTTCAAAGTCTGTCACGTTTTATTAAAGGATGTTCATTATGTGCAATTAGTAAGCCTAGAAATAGGAAGTTAGGATTGTACACACCTGTTGTAGCGGCTACAACCACCCTCTAAAATTTTTCCATAGCTTTGTTTTGGAGCCTCCCTACCAAATTTTCATAGCAGCTTTCCTTTCTTCGTCAAGTTCACAAGCTTCATTGTTTTTCTTGCACAAAGGCAGCCCACTGATCATAGCTCGATGCATTCCCCTCACAGGCTGATCACCCGTACTTGGTCCAACTACAGGCTGAGAAACTCCCCCAATAAATTACACAACTATGGAGGGCAACCAACCTTCCCTCCAGAAATTACACAATCCTGACTGGAAGCTTGCTGGGCTCCCGAATTGCGCAATCTTTCTAGTCAACACTCCCAACAAGAATTTGGTAATTTTCCCCAGCGGGGATGATCAACCCATAATTTTCACAAATTTGGGCAGCAACGGTTAGCTGCTCTGCCCAGAAATTGCACAAATCTCTTGGGCAACCAGTCCAACTCCCATTCAGAAATGCGCATTTTCTCCCAGTAGTCGAGTAGTCTCTTGCATGTGCATCTGAGTTGGCCGGTCCACTTCGGGATCAAGAAAAAATGACTTTCATGCATAGGCTGCTTCTCCTAAGGCAACATGCAAAGGCATCCCTTGTTTCAGGGATCTATTTTTGGCAGTGGGAGGTTACATGCAAGGATCATTTTAGAAGCTTCCCACTAAGTGTCGCTTTCCCTAGATTTGTGGCATGTGTGTCACAACCTTGATATTATAAAAAATCATCAACCAGACATTGCAAAGCTCATTCCTCACATCAACCTTGCAGCTCTGACATCCCACATCGCATCTAGGAGCAGTCAGCACATTCAACTCAACTATTTTGGGGTAAGCTCACTTTCCATGCCTTATGTTGCATTTTTGTCATGTTTTGTGTTTTCGCTTGTGTGAGCACTGTTTGCTTGATTTATTTAAACACTTGTTTTCGTTTACATGTATACTAGCTTATCCTAGCACTATTTCATTTTTCGTTGCTATCTCACTGTTGTCACATGCATGAAATTGTTTTTAACGAACGGTCGCCAATTCGGCGACTCACCTCACCCACATGCATGTTGTTCCGTTTTCTGAATCTGTCATTCGTAATTTGCATGCATGATCATTCACTTATGCTTACACTCAATATCACCATGCATTCACACTCACATTCACTTTCACTTGCCCGTCGGCGAGTCTGGACAGCCTTGGCTCAGACTTTGCCCTACCAAGAGCCTCACCAAGGCAGCATTACACAATCTTGAGAGGGAATGCTCTATCCTCCTCTTAGGAAATGTGAATTTCTGCCCAGTGACTATCCTCCAGGACTATTTTGTGCATTTCTGAGTGACAGTGACTGCTGGCCTAGAAAATTGCGCAATGCAGTCACTAAGCCTGCATCCATTGCCAGCTAAGATTACACATTGCGCAATTCTAGAAGTAAACAACCAGATTGGACTGTGCATTGCTCAGTTCCAGTAGTCAGTTAGTCTCCCAGTAGCCTAGACTGTGCCTTGCGTAGTCTTGGCAGTTAGTCTCCTGATCTCCTAGCCGAAATTGTGCAACGCTCATGATCAGTGACACAGGTACGTTGCAAGTCAGTTCTCAAGTTCATTTTGGTTTTCGATTGACAGATTGCTTTCCATGAGTGTTTCCATGTCTCACAGGTATTGTAGGTGTTCATCGACCTCTCAGTAATGCAGGTACAATGGTTTCCAAGAGGGCAGAGTTGAAGACACCATTCAAATCATGCATGGAGATGCAGTCGATCAAATGCTTATGAGCTTGCCTACTCACGAAGACACCAAGTTGTTCGTAGACAATAACATCAAGATATCACAGTGAGCAACATCATGAACAACAATTGAAGGCAACATACCAAATGTAGCGAATGAAACAAATTTAGCGAACACAATGAATGTAGCGAATGCAAGAGGAAGGTTGTTGACAACACAAAGGCGGAACAAAGTTGCAAGATCAAACAGATCCACTGATGATGAAAGCAACTTTGGAGACTCAGGCTATGAGGTGACAACACAACATGAAGATCACACAAAGATAGATAATGGAACAAAGAAGGAGTTGCATGTGCTGAAGCAACAACTCGAGGAAGAACATGAAGCTACACAGACAGATGAATGAGTTGCAGTAGGAATAGGCAAAACAGTGGGCGCAACATACACTCACAGATGAAACTGTGCCCGTTCAAGTTAAAGATCCATCCCAGCAGCTGACACGAAGCAAACATGGTGATCAATGTTGTTGATCACATGCAAGGGATTCAACAACATGCATGTCATTGTGCGCATGCATGAAATCCAACCCATTCAACACACTCACCAAGGTGAAGACAAGAAGCAAATCCAACTGGAGATGAACATGTACATCAGAAAGTTGATGTGCATGACCACCAGCACACACTTGAATATCAGCACAGACACTATGCATTAGTGTGTGCCGGTTTGCTGCACCCAAGAAGACTGTGTGCATGTTAGTAGACGAGTTGGATGAAGGAGCCGAACCAATGCATCAGATGCAATGGAGGCAAGAGTTCTCTTCAACAATATGTCACCATGGGGTGCATGCACACCATCATGGATGACCAAGCTTGGAATCAACTCACCACCTTCACCATCACAAGCATGTCAAAGAGTTGGTCTCATCACAATGGACCGAGTGCCAGTGATGTCTTGCATGGCTTGCTCAAGCCATTTTGTCTCACATGAGTACATGTGCATTGTAATGTTGAGTCATGTCAAGTGTAAGTCAAGTGTCAATAGTTGGATGTAACAGTCATAGAGTAGGTGAAGAGTCATGAGGGTAGTTGAATTGTCACAAAGAGGAATGTCAAGGGTCACCCCACCCTTTGCTATAAATAGTCCCTCATAACTCATTGTATAGGCTTTTGGTCAGCCAAGCTTTCGATAAGACTATCTTGGAGAGAGCTTGGACAATATTGTAACATGCCTTGGCTTCTCCATTGCATGGAGCTAGTACATCTCTTTGGGGGAGTAGGCAGATGTGGTTGTAACATTTCACTATTAGGGCTAGCAGGTTTACATCAATGTATTGTATGATTGGAACTTACACTTCTTTATATAATAAGAGCCAACACGTTTTCATGCATATGTTGTTATTGTAGTTGGACTGTTCCTGTTGCTATACCAATGTATGTTGTTTAACTTACATAGTTGTGTATGAACTATTTTGTATGCAATTATATGAATCTTGTTGCATATGTGTTGTTGGCTAACCATCACTTTGGATTGCCGGCTGACCTGCTTTCTAGCTTGTGATGCATTTTCGCTCGTGTGTTCCCTTCCCAGCTGAGTACTATTACAGGTTTCCAAGGGGTGCACTCATCTCAACCCCCATGTATTAGAACCTCTCATACACCTTCCTTGACTCACTACAGTGGTCAAACCCTTGCTACCAATGGAGCTATCTTACTTGCCTTTGTGCGAAATCACGGTCAAGGCATTGCTTTATGACCCACTACTGGGACTCCTACAACAAACGATCTGAGGTCTAATTGGGACTTCTTACCGGGGAGATCCCCTTACATGTTGGCGGGTCCAGCACCGTCAACAACACCACTTCCAATACCTTCACGACCATGGGAGAGTGTTTCTATGGATTTTGTAGGAGGTCTTCCATTGTCAAAAAGAGGTCATGATTATTTGTATGTAGTTGTGGACATGTTAAGAAAAATGCGTATTTTGATGCCATGTAAAAAGAAAACTACAACTGAAAAAACCGCTCAGTTATTCTTTTAGAATGTATGGGTGCATTTTGGATTGCCCACATCCATTTTTAGTGATCGAGATTCTCGCTTTCTTGGGAAATTTTGGTCAATATTGTGGGTATTCATGGACACCAAATTGAAAAAGAGTATAGCATTTCATCTGCAAACAGATGGTAAAATAGAGGTGGTGAATATGACAGTGATACATCTTCTTCATAGGTATTGCAACAAGCATCCTAGTTGTGGGATGGACATTTGCACTACATTCAACATGCTTACAACTGGGCCAAGCACTCTTGAACTCAAACATCGCCATTTGAAGCATGATTGGGATACTTGCCTAAGTATCCGTTGGATTTCATTTTTGGAAAGGATGCTGCTATTGATGGTCATAGCGACATAGACAAAGCAAGAAGGTTCATTGAACAAATCCAATTGGTACACCAAAGAGTTCAAGAACAATTGGAAAAGAGCCAAGGCAAGTACAAAGCAAGGCACGACAAGCATCAGGTAGATCACAAGTTCCAAGTCAGTGATGAATTTTGGATTCACATTAACAAATAGAGGCTCTAAGGAGAAGGTAAAAAGATAAAACGAATTAGATATGGTCCATTCAAAATTTTGGAAAACATTGGTGACAATGACTTCAAGTTGGATTTGCCTTCATATATGCAAATTTATGTTGTTGTTAATGTTAAGAACTTAAGGTTGTATGAGCCTCCTTTGATTTAAAATCAAGGAGAAAATGTCCAAATTCCTTCCATTGAGGATTTTTCTCCTGAATACCTTGATGAACTACAATAAGAAATCATTCTTGACGAAAGAAAAATGCCTTAAAAATGAGGGAGTGTGGACTACCTTTGAGTAGGGCTCAAAGGAAAAAATCCTTCAAAATATAAATGGATCGAGATTGGAAAGGTGAGGGAACTGTACCCTCACCTACTAAACAACTGAAAGTGATATTTTAGGGTCCAAAAGGCTTCCAGTGGGGAGGAATGATCATGTGCTCATAAAATAGCTCAAAATTCAAACTTGTTAGATCAGTGTGGAACCTAAGTGACCGCGTAGTGCTTGTCATCCTGAATCTGGTGCAACTCGTTTCACGTGAAACAGACACTGTATGGTCCCATAATCATGTTTTGTTCGTTTTCCCAAATAGGGGAATTTTTGCAAAATGTGACAGTCCAGTCAACAGTCCGTACTACTGATGTGGCGCTGACTGTGTATGATGATGTGGCAAGGTTGACTGGTCAACTGGCTCCTTCGGCGAATGTTGTGATGCCAAGTGGCAGTTTGTCATTAGGTGCATTTGGCAGAATTTAATTGGTTGGAAGGTGGCTAGCCACAGGCTGACACATGGCCCAACTAGAGGCCACCACGTGGTAGCTCGGGGCCACCCAAATTTTGGTTAAGGTCCAGGCAGTAGCAACGGGGGTTGAACTCATGACATCCAAGTGACAAGCCAAGCTTCCTACCAACACGCCACACATATGGTTCTTAATAACTATGGGAGTCTACATGTATTTAAGGTTGACATTGTGCACACTCCAGGGAAAGGGCCAGCCACGGGGGTTAGCAGAGTGAGGGCCCGACCAGTGGGGGCGGGCCATTGGCCTTAGCCCCGGGCACGTGCCCCCGCACATGTCCTAAATTTTTGGATATAAGGGCTTATAGGACAGTTAACATGTCCGACAATTTCACCCAGAATTAGGTGAAATCGACCCTCGGTTAGCACAATTTAGGGCAGATTTGTAGGATGGTGTCGGATTTTGGGGAAATTGCGGTGTGATTAGCAGAAAGACTTGGGGAAGCCATAACTTCTTTAGTTTTTGACCAAATCAGGAGTAGAAAGAGGCTAGACAGGCATTTTTGGGCATGCTAGAGCAATTGGAATAGGTTTCAGAGCTACTTGAGCTTTGTAAACTATTGTATTCACACTTTTGAGTATAATAGAGAGGGCCAAGCCACTGGAAGCTAGACCAAGGAGACGTATCCCAAGCGGGGTGAACTCCTTCATCATGTGTTGTTGTGATACTATTTTGGTGATGTTCATGTCTGTTATATGTTGCTGTTCAGTCATTTGTTTATGTTAATTTGTACATGTAATTTACATAAAAACACTTGGAAACTCATGTTTAAACTTGCAATTAACCTCATGAATCCTTAAGCCCTTTTACACATTCTAAAGAGGAATTTAGCACAACAAAACTAATTTTCCCAATCAGATCAATGTACTTGTATTCATAACTCCCAATAGGGTAATATTGTTCCTTGATGGCATCTTAGAAAGAATTCCAAGTGGGTGCGGCTGAAAACAATGAGGGTTCCCTATCATCACTCTGCTCACAGTAGGTTTCCCACTAGTCCTTGACATGGGGGGCGACTTTTAGGAGTGGAAAAGTAATCTTCTCCTTATTGGAAAAATCATGAATCGAAAAATATCCTTCCAACAGATTTAACCATTTATCTATGACATCTACATCTATATGACTTTAAAATATGGGAATGCCAATGTTGACTTGTACCTTCAAGGGAGTGGTGCCTCCAGGGTGGATATTGGATGAAGATGTGTTACCTGTGGGTATCCGCCAAAGGATTTGGGCAAAGTTGTCCATCATCGCGTTCCTTTGTCACTCGAGGGCTTCCTCGAGCAATATTTTGAAAGGATCTCCTGCTCCCCCGTCTTTCTTTTCTTCTGCCATGGGAGGCCATCATGGTCGGCGAGGCCAGTCTTGCAAAGGTTCAACCAGTTCAAGCCATAACTCCTTATACCTCGACCTCATTGGGGACATGCACAAAAAATAGAGAAAGAGCAGTCTGCTCTGATACCAATGATCCATATTTATGAAGGAACGAAATGAAATACATATATAAACATAAACACAAAGATGTAGTTGAAATAAATCTTCATTTCATTAATATCACAAAACTCAAAGATGTTTACATACAAAATGGAAATAAACTAGTTTGGGTGATGGTAGCTTATCTCTGAGAAGATATGTGGTGGCTACATGCCTTTGAACTGTGTTATAATGAGGCTCAAGGGCCTTTTTATTATTGAACAACAAAGAGAAACCATAAACAACCAAAACCTTAACCCTAGGAGATGGAACACCAAGAGTTTGTGGGGTCCATTGGGGTTATTTGGACAATCAACTTCTTGGGGTTGTAACTTGGTCATATGATCTCCGTTTGGCGCATACGATACCTTGTTAAAAAGGTCTCTTCGAGCACTACAATATTTGTGGTAGGTCCCTGCCTACAAATATTGGTTTGCTGTGGACCTAAAACAAACGTTGTTTAGGGGGTGAGAAAAGCTCCTGAAGTTCAAGACTCGAAAAAATGTTAGAAATAGTAAATTGTGCTATAATCAAGGAAATTGATGAAACCAATTGGAGGTCTAGGTGGAATAGGCAGGTGGCCACCAATATCCACCTAGATCACCAATCCAAGTGTTTGATCCTAGAAGCTCTGATACCACCCTGTGATATTATATATCACCCAAAGAGAACAGAACATGCTTTGGTGCCACCCTGTAACCGCGCCCCTGCCACATTTACTTGCTTTTACAACCTCTCCTAGGTAAACATGACCTGGGTGTTACTATGACATGACCTGACCTCCAAGTTCTAGTTATAGAAGTGGGGTCGATGAACCGAAAACTTATTGATATATCTCAGCAGCACTAGATCATCCATAAGTAAGTCCATAACCTCTTATGACCATATCATGAGATGGAACTGCCTTTTCTCAAGCCTAAAAACAAATCGAACCCACACCACAATGTGCGTGTGGTTAACCACACACATAGGTCTACTGCCATGGTGTTATGACCCAAATCTTCCAGTTTAGTGCCAACGGTTCCAAGGTCTGAACCACTTTTCTAGGTTAGCCTCTAGACTAATTCCCAAAAATGCCTATTTCCAGAATCCTAATTTATATGACGAAAATGCCAAACATTCAAACTTGAAGCCATAACTTGACCTAGACTCCCTAGTACACATTAGACATTTCATCAAACATATGAGTTACAAGGTCATGAATGCATATTTGATCTTAAATTTGTGAACATCATCTGAGAATCACCAAGAAGGTCTAATGCCCTCTCAGGTAGTTGTAACAACACTTCTTATCCCATGCATTCATCAACCATTCAGATACTTATTAAATCATGGAAAAGAGACATAGCTAGAGCACCTCATAGAACCATGCTTATAACCAGAATATTAACCATGACAAGTCAACCTGAAAATCCACATAACAAGTGCAAGTTCTCATTAATTACAATAGGAATAACTTTTATTAACATATGCAAAAGCCAACCATGTCAGGGACTTCCACTTACCACTCGACCATAGATTGGGCTGAACCAAATCTTTCTTTTAGTTAATCACCCCTGCGCCATATTCCAAGCATGAATGCAAGTTCTCATGGGATAAACCAAGACAAAATCGAATAGGGAATCCATAGGTTAAACCACCTCCACCCTTAAACTACTGTGATCTCACCTAAACCGGTCTCAAGATCACAAAACCAAACCAAGATTGGATGCCTTAGAATTTCTTCGTCATACCTTGAGGAATTTGCTTGTCTCCACCCACCTGTCGAGGGCTTCCCAAAGAAAACCATCTCCATCGCCAACCCTTGGGAGTTTTGCTGAGACCACCTCATTCGATTCCAAAACCTTCCAACAATCCAAATCTCAACTGACAATTAATTCCCATCACACCATGGCTATCCAAGAAATGGAAAGGAAAGGTTGAAACCACATCCAATCCAGGCAAAAACCATGCCAATGGAAACAAATGAACCAAATAAACAAATGCATATACCATTCACACCTAGGTTACGAAATCACATATGCAACCTCTTATATGCAAATCCTCCTACTGAAGCTGTTGATCCAACCTTCTCATTTCTTTCCTTCGCTTTCATTTGCTTGCTTGCTTGCCTTTCTCCAAATCCAAGTGAATGCTAAAGTGATCCAAATATGATCCAAGTGTGCAAGAGTGAATGAGAGAGAAAATGAAAGGAGAGAGCCAAAACTAAACTGACAAAAGTTGTGTACTGATCCTCTGATGCCTTTTTATTATTGATTTCCCCCTTTTTCCATTTTCTTTCTAATTTCCTTAGCTTGCAAATTTGTTCCTCTTCACCCCCCTTTTCTCCTATTTTCCTTTGTTTTCATAATTAAATGCCAATGATTGCCTCTTTGCCTTTGCTAATTTCCATAGCCATGAATAAAACGAAAGTGATGCCCACTAAAGTGTTTTTCCCAACATTCAACTTGGAATACATGTCCCATGACCTTGGTCTTATTTTGCCTTTATTATCCTTTATTACATGAAACTTTAACCCATGGTTGTTACAAGGGTTATGAGTTTTCTAAGAGATTTCCTTGTACAACATACATTCTGATTTTGTTTAGGGTGGGTTATGCCCAAGCCAAGGTTGCTTTAGCTATGCTTTCTTACGTAATTTATGTTGTTATCTCTATGAGTGATTCGTTTGTCCATGGGATAGATTTTTCGAGCACTAAATTCGATGGATTAGATCTAATGCAATATCGACATATAGGTTACTGTTATCACTGGTATTATGTGCAAGGGAATTCAGGCTAATTTTTTTTAATGATAATTCTTATATGCTTTTTGGATATTCTCATTATGAAATTCAACTCATTAATAAATAATATTGAGCTTATGTTTTTGAAATGAAAATTTGGTGACAAGTCACTTTTGAATATCACTAATGATCACTGCCACAGTTTTTGAGAAGAGAATCGCTAAAAAACATTAATATTTGGTTGTATGGAATATTTGCACATCGAAATAGAATGAAGCATGCTTAAATGATTTGTTTTGGTTTCTGAAAATCACAAACAATAATTTTAACTGAGCGAGGAAATGTATCCATGTATATAAATAATTATGCAGAAGCTTTTTCATTGTGTAAAATGAGGAGTTGTAGAGAAAACCCCACATAATGAAAAGTCTCTCTTCCATATATTAAATTCAGTTAAATTAAAAATAACAAATATATTTTAACTTTTCCTATTATAAATTATAGATAATAAAACAATGAAATATATAATTTTTGATATTAAATTGTAAATAGTAAGCTAATCCTAAAAATATTTTTATCTTCTCTCTTTTATATATTAAAAAATAAAAAATATAATTTATAAACTATAACTATAAATCAATAAAAAATATTAAATCATAAATATTATATGCCTTGGAAAGTCTGAAAATTCCTGCTTCGACAAGTTGTGCAACTTTATTGCCAACGCTCAAATATATATTAACTTGAAATATACAAAATTTGATATTAAATTATAAATATTAAGCTAATCCGGAAAATATTAGTGTCTTCTCTTTTTTATATATTAAAAAATAAAAAATATAATTTATAAATTTTAACTATAGGTTAATAAAAAATATTAAATCATAAATATTATATATGTTTATGGAAAATCTGAAAATGGTTGTTTGGATAAGTTGTGTAATTTTATTGTCAATTTTGTTTAATTTTATCAATTAATTTGCATATTTAAATAAACAAATTCGAAACTGCTATACATACCAAATTGGTGTATGAGACTTTTTTGTTTGCGGGACAAGGGATCCACCTCTTCGTGTATGAGACTTTTTTGTTTGCTGGACAAGGGACCCACCTCTTCATATCTATTTCACTGCTAAGTCTACAAAAGCATACATATTCTACCCCTCTAGTTTTTTAAACCTATAACCTCTTAAAAAGAAACACATTATCCAATATAAAATACATTGGTGAACTTGTTACTCATATTATCAACCTAGAGGAGAAAACAGTAATGAGAATTTGTTACTCATATTATCAACCTAGAGGAGAAAACAGTAACGATAACAATTCTCATTTCATGAAATCATTAGTCACATTGTGAGAGATGACATTCAACATGTCTCAAGGTTGTACTTCGACATTATAATAGATTAAGTTATTTGGGGATTGTGATTTTATGTGTAGAGGTGCTTCTTGGCGATCACCATCCAAGAAGGATTCCTTCTTACTTTAACCTTTGGACTACAACATAATTAAAAATATATTTATGGGAAAACTCTAATACTCGTAGCCATAAATAATATCCATTCTCGAAGCTGTAAACAAAATATATATGGACTACAATATAATAAAAGTTTCAACACGCTTGCATGCTTAGAGTTGTAAACAATAATATATAGATATTGTTTTAGGACCACTACGAGTTTTATAGTCTCAAATTGGTGCAAGTTTTGGCGTTTGCCCTTCAGCAGATTTCCTGCAGTGTCAGTCAGCTCATGATTTATTCTTGTAAATTTGGTCTTTGGTAGTCTTTTCTCTTTCTAGGTCCAATTATGAGCTGAAAATTGCATTCACTGACCCTTGGACAGTTTCATCTAGTTGTTGCTCTCCATTTAGCCAGGATTGTCCTATATGATTTGGCTTTTTGTTTTGATTTGACTTGTGTTTAGTGCCACTCATTTAGATTTTTAAAATATAAAATTTCACAAACGTTAATGAAGTCGATTTGGTTGCAATTTGTAGAGTGCGGAGGAAGCAAAATTAAAGCTTCCTCTACAAAATGAAACCATTTTCGCAATTATTGTTTGTTAAATGTGGACATCACAAGCTTTTGTATAATCACTAGGACAATGTTATGTATATAGCATGAACTTAGTTTCACCATTAATAAATCGAAAGTAAGCTATCACTCAACATCGGGACACAAATTCAATAGTAATGAGCAATGTTCATCTTGAGCAAATGCATAGAGAATCTGATAACAATCTCGAGAGTTACAAAAAATTACTCCTCCCCATAGCGTATTATCTCTCTGTCATTATAATGAATCTAGATTTCATGGGAGTATTTTTGCACTGCACAATTTAGTATAGGAACTCAAGTTCCACCCCTATACCTAACATTAACTAGTATTGGGCAGGTACATTATTAAACGTTTCAATTTTATTCATGGTTATAATAGTTATTGTAGATTCGCTATTGAGCTACGATGCAAGTAGTTTTCTAGGTTTTATCAACATATACCATACTAGAGTTGAATGTCATCGCACTGCTAATATCTAGTAGTTAACCCAGTGGATGCATAAATTTCAATGAACATGGTGATGTTCTGAAAGAACTATTTTCCGGTAAAAAACTTATTGATGCAACAATCTAGTGTTTATCTCCATTCCACTTAAGGTTTAGGTTTTTGATGACATTTGTCCGCTATATGCCAGAAGTTGCCGAAACTATTACTTAGAGGAAGGAAAGGAGTAAATTTGTATAACCTTGGTAATAGTTGTACTCAGTTCGCTATGAATCATCATGTTTGCTTAACTAGTACATCTGCATCCATTGTGATGCAGGTGGATATAACTTGGTTAAGGAAACTATTTTCAATGTTCCCGAATCCCTTCTCTGCTACCGTTGTCGAGCTTTCTATAACAATAACTTCTTGGGTTTGGGACCCCAATGCTAAGCAGTAGGCCATATTTATCCCGTGAAAATCTTTTTGCGGCGACAAAGAGATCATTTCTAGTCAATTATTCAAGAATTAATCATATTGTTGTAATGTATAATCAATATTATAACATGACTACATGGTAGTGAAAGTTATAAACACAACTAAGTGATAAACATGATGTCTACAATCAGTTATTATGCTCTGTAATGGCATTCAAACCTGGGACAAATGTCTTTCTCGTGTTTGGTGTGGCATGTCAAAGAAATTTTCAGCATCAAGTTATCTTGTCCAGTCAAACATGTATTCAAGATTCTACAAAAATACTTTAAAGCTAGCCTTATGACTTCCAAATATAGAATGGTATATGTGTGTGAAAGTTATATTTACATACAACAAATCCTATAATATGCACTCTGTAAAAAAGAATGCAATATCCAAGATTCTCTTTTTTCTTTCCAAAGGAAACCAAGCTAGACCATTATTGGTTCATATTTTCTAACCTCCATGATCAACAAAATGATGTCATATACACGGAACTGCCTTTAATATAAAATCATAACACAACTTTATTCCGAGAATCCCAAAGTATTCTGATTTTATACTTTATATGTGGAATGCTTTTACTATCAATTGAGAATCAAACATTGATGCATAATATACCTTTCTACCAACAAGGAAAAACGATTTGATAAGCAAAGGAAGTGGATGTAGAGTGCAGAGGCTTTTATTGTGCTAAGTGCGGAGGAAGCACAATAAAATTTTCCTCACTACGATGAATGGAAATAAAATTAATAAACCACATAAACTTAATTAATAAATAACATTTAAAAAAGATAAAATCATAAAATTAACATTTCTACATATATCTCAAGCAAAATAGTTAAACATTGATGCATAATACCTTTCTATCAACAAGGAAAAGTGCAAAATTTCTAAACATCCATCCTTCAAAGAGATGGAAGGTGCCAACTAGTGTTTCTTGGTGCTCGAAATGATGGCAATTGCCTCAAAAGCCATGTGCATTGAAGAAGCAACCTCTAAATATCTTCGTCGAGCTTCAACTGAATCTCTCATGAAACAAGACAACTTCATTCTATGTGGTTCATGATAATCTCGTAATGCAAGTAGAGTAAACCCATCTGCTATTTCAACTGAAACAAAATGCTTCGCACTCCACACAAAATACTACACATGGATCGGTCTTTCAACAAATACTAGCACTCTGCACAAATTACTACCCATGGATCGTTCTTTCAACAAATATATTTTTTTAAATAATTAAATCTACAATTTGATTCTTGAATGGGTGTATGGGTGATACTATTATGGAAGAGTGAATATCATTATGTTGTGAATTATCCATGGGTCACAAGACACTTAGGTTAAGCGAGCCCTGTACAAACGAATTGAGAGTAATTTATTCTCCGCTTACAAAATTTTATTTTGACGATGGACGTTGCTATTTGGTGCAAAGAAATGAATGAGTGTAAAAATAATTGTGCAGAAGCTTTCTTATTATGCTGAGGTGCCGAGAAAACTCCACACAATGAAAGCTCTCCACATCTCTCCACATTCCACATAACTGTGTGGAGGTGGTTTTCATTGTGTAGAGTGTAAAGGTGTGGAGGCAGGAAGAGTGCAAAGGTGTGGAGGTAGGAATAACGAAAGTATGTAGAAACGATTTCAAAAATGCATAGGAAGTTTTCACTGTGTTTCTTATGCACTCCACACAACCTTAATCAATTAATTAACAAGGCAAGGACTATGTTGTGTTGCAGCTATTATCTTGTTAGTCTAATGTTTGGGTGGGTGTGTCTCTTTTTATTATGTCGAGAGGTGTTCTACAGCTGTGTTAATTAATTGTTACAAGGTTATTAGATTAAATACTCTATAAACACTCCTCAAGCCAAATTAATTCCTCTATAGTGGCTTTCATCTTTAGTCCCTCCCTATGAGCTTTGAATCCAAGACCTAGTGGGAACTAAAGGCCACTCAAACCAACTAATCTACATTTTATTATAGGTGTTATATTGTAATTAATGAAACATATAACTAGAACTAAGAATATATATATATATATATATATATATATATATATATATATATATATATATCCATTTTACTAGATAAACTAGTACAACGATATAAATTAAATAGTTGGAGAATGTTGACAGACATTAATCCATGAAAAACATCAAAACACTTATTTCATGACATATTTCACAATGCTAAAATAAAAATTCATAAAAAAACTAAAATATAATTTTATTTTTAAATTATTATTATTATTAGTTAAGAAAAATAATTAATATGAGACTTAAACATATATACATCCTCACTTTACGATGGATATTCACACCTTGTAAATAGGCTTTATAACAATCAATACCACATGTCCAAAAAACATAATTCATTTCATATGACACTTGTTCATATAATTTTTTTTTCTTTTAATTAATTGATTTAATTAAAAAGGTTAAAAAGACATAGGTAAAGATCAACCCATTTATAAAATGGAAGAAGAATATCATTCTGTTGGATACCATGGCTTGTCAATACCACATGCCCAAAAACCATAATTCATTTCATATGACACTTGTTCATATAACATTTTATTTTAATTATTTAATTTACTTAAAAATGTAGAAAGGGCATAAGTTGGGGCCAACCCATTTAGCCTATTTATTAGACAAAAGAAGAACGATCAACCCATGATGAGATGTTATTGCCATGATTGTGTGAGGCTTGGTCGAGCTTGAATGTCCCTTAGGATAATTTAATTCCCCAACAGAGACTTCCATCCTCAACTCCTCCCTAGTCAGTTTAAAACTGAGACCTAAAAAGAACTAAACCCCACTGAAACTAACTAATCTACACCAGATGAGATGCTATCACTAGGATTGTGTGAGGCTTAGTCGAGACTAGATGCCCCTTGGGATAGTTTAATTCCCCAAAAATGACACTAAGAAGAACGATCAACCCATGACAAGATTCTATCACCAGGATTGTGTGATGCTCGATCGAGCCTGGATGTGTTGAGATTAATGAAGTAATGTATTAATGGAGTAACAGTTAAAACCGAACCTTAGATTAGGAGTTTGTTCCTATTTTTTAGGGTGTTATTTCAACTTTCCCAATTGTGTGTGAATTATATATTCATCATTTAATTATTGTAATGGACAGAGCGTGTTCTGCAAAGGCAGTTTCCAGGTGGTGTTCCACACTTGTGAGATGCTCAGGTTTATTCAAGAAATTTGATTCTTATAT
Source organism: Pinus tabuliformis (assembly GCA_031772625.1). Lineage (NCBI taxonomy): Eukaryota > Viridiplantae > Streptophyta > Pinopsida > Pinales > Pinaceae > Pinus > Pinus tabuliformis. Next base: position 483,442,005 of record CM062811.1, on the reverse strand, counting down.
TTTTGACATGGTATCAGAGCTACAGGGCCGAGGAATGTCTGTAACCCTGAGTGGAAGTAGAAATTTGACAGACGTGGTTTAAGAGCGATCAGCGCAGAATTCAACGCGATAGTTGCACCGATTTAGTTATGGGCTTACGCGATTTTTATTCTCCAGAACAACATGAGTGGACCATTCTTGAATTGCACTGACCATGAAGAGGAGGAAGTCTGCGGTGAAAGGTGGAAGGACGACGAACAATCGGTTGATCTGTTGCTGTGGTGAGATCTATTGCTGCGTTTTGGAAGGACGACAAACAAGTTGATTGATCTGCGTTTTGGAGATTCATTGCTGCATTTTGGAAGGACGACGAACAAGATGACGATGAAGTGGTGGTGACATTCTTAGGATCGTTGCAGAATTGAATTGGATTGCTGCGGAATTGGAGCCACACTTGGGAATTGAATCCATTTTTTTTGGATCGCTGCCGGACAATTGTGGAGGAGGCTGGGACTGCTGAGGAGGCCGAAGGGCACTATAAAGGAGGCCAGGACTACCAAGGAAGAGGTGTTTTCACTGCTGCTACCTGCGTGGTAAGTTGCTGTTGTTTGCGTGAAATAGTTGCTGCTGTCTGCTCGCAACATTTTGTTTTTTTCCTCGGTGTTGTGGGATCGAGTCATGGCAAATGGAGTCATGCTGTAACGTCTGGTTCTGCCACTGGCTGGCAAGGCCGCCAATAGTTGCATAAGTAACTTATGAGAGCATACAACAAAGATTTTTGCGAGGGATAAATAGAGGGATTTATTTTTTTGGATCCACTCAAAAAGGTGGATTTACACAACACAGATGGGGAGAGTCCTTTGAGGGGGTCGTGATCCAAGAAATTTTTAAGGTGGAATGGAGTTGGAGGAATGGTGCCCAAGATGATTTTGGTGAAAGGAAAAGGAGTTTCCTGGCTTAAAAAAAAGCATGCAAGAGATTGGATTTTTTTTTTTTTAATTAAAAAAAAGGAGGGACTATTTATTTGATAAAGGGGGCGATTGTTTTTTTAAAAAGAAGGAATTGAAGTGATCTTTTAAAAAAAAGGATTTGGGCTCAATTTTCATTGGATATGGCATTTGCCGTAGTTTTGAAGATCTGGGTTTGTTATTTTTTTTTTTTAAGTTGCTGAGGTTGAATTTTTTTATTCAAGATGAATAATCAGTTAGTAGAAGCATACCTCAATGAGAATAAAAAGCTGAATGGATCCAATTATTTTGGTTGGAAATTTAAGCTGCAGACCCTGCTTGAGGGACACAATGCATGGGCAATTGTGAATAATGATGAGGTGAATCCGAACCTAACTACAGGAGGAACAACATCAACAATGCAAGACTGGGACAAGTGGGAGACTAAGGTGAGAATGCTCCTGAAATTGTTGATCAAAGATTGCGTTATTCCCCATATCCGCGATTTCAAGACTACACCAAAAATCTGGAAGACACTCAAGGATCTCTATGAGGTCAAGAACACCAATTGATTGCTATTCTTGAAGAGAAATATTTTGTCCATCAAGATGGAGGAGAATGAGATAGTTGTAGCATTTATTTCGCGGATCAAGGAGCTCAAGAAAAAGTTGGGTGACATCAGTGAAGCTGTGTTAGATACAGATTTGGTCACGATTACCATGAATGGTATGAATGATGAGTATCAGATGTTTATCATTGGTTTGAATGCAAGAGAAAAAGCCCCCGTGTTTGCAAAATTGACTGGGATCCTCATGCAAGAGGAGGAAAGGTGGCTGACTCATAAACCTTAGAGTTCAGATCTTGCCTTGATGGCGAAGAAGAAGCCCTTCAGAGGAAAGCCAAATGCAGCACAGAAGAACAGTGCAGCCCCACAGAGAAAGATGCCCCCACCTCAAGGCACGTCTTCCAATAGAAATGGCTCTCCGACCAAATGTTTTTATTGTGGTAGAACCGACCATATAGCCAGATATTGCTTGAAGAAGAAGTCTGATGAAAGCTGAAAGAGACATAAACAACATGCAGGTCATTTTGCTGATGAGAAACAGAGTCAGAACCTTAGACTGTTCATATCTGACTCTGCATTTTTAGCTAAATATGATGAAGCAGATACCTAGTTTGTGGACTCAGGTGCATCCATCCACATGACAGGGAACAAACAATGGTTTGAAGACTTCAAAGACAGCAACAGTGGAGCAAACATCTATCTTGGTGATGATAGAGGGTACCAAATCAAAGGTTATGGTAATATTCCTATTGTTTTGCGTGATGGAAATATTAGACATATCCATAATGTATTGTATGTACTCGGGATTAAAAAGAATTTGATCTCTGTCTCTACTATAACTGATCATAATCTCAAGGTAGAGTTTTATAAATCATATTGTGTTATTAAAGACCTGTTGGATCGTATGAAGCCTATCGCATCAGGAATTCGCGTGGAAGGATTGTACAAGCTAAATGCCAAAAGCGCACCACATTAGGCATTGACATCATCTGCCATGACTATAGTGGACTTATGGCATCAGAGGTTCGACCATATTAACTTCAATGATCTGCTGCTATTGCAGAAAAGACGTATGGTCGAAGGTATTCCTGTTTTAAAACTTGTCCATATTGATTGTGATGCATATGAACTGGGAAAGTTGCACAAAGATGAATTTCCTGTGAATGCTAATAGAAGGAGGAGATATATACTCAAGCTGGTACACACATATTTATGCAGGCCTATGCAGACAATGTTGTTAGGCAGTGCATACTATTTTTTATTGATGACTGTACTAGATTTACTTGGGTGTATTTCCTCAGGAAGAAGAGTCACATTTTTGAATACTTCAACGAGTTCAA